>OZ007567.1:43757170-44357170 GCA_963931925.1 Onchidella celtica
TGCACTGATGTAACCAAACACGGCTGAAAAATCACTAAAGATTTTTGTGTGTTGAGTGCGAGGAATGCTCATTTTGCTGCTCTAGCTCAGAGCTGCTTGTCTGTTTACACTCTACCTGCCTGCCACCATGATAGGGGGGAGGGGAGGGGGAGGAGAAGGGCAATAATCCATTGTCTCGTCTCTCCCGGTGAGGGGGGGGGGGGAGAGCAAGCTTGATGAGAACACACAAAACGAGGATCACACGCGCGCAACTATAAAGCAAAAGGTGAGCAGATAATTTTCAAACTCGTGTACTGAAAAAAAGACAAACACTTTTTTTTTCTTCTGCAAAGAATGAGAGGAGACGAGAGAGAGGTGGAGAAAGACAGATTATAGGGAGGAGAATAATGGAGAAACTGACCGAGAAATGAAGAGAGGAAGAGTGGGGAAAGGTGAAAGGGTCAAGAATGAGAGAGGAGGGAAAACAGGATAGACAGACGGTAAAGACGGACTAATAATGGAGAAAGAGGAATAAAGAAGGGGAAAGGAGGTAAACGTGAAAGACAAGGGTGTTTGAAAACGGGAAGGACAGAAGGTTGGGAACGAAGAGTAATGGAGAAACTGACGGTGACATGAAGAAAAGAGAAAAGGTTCTTGAACTTTCCACGTGCCCGGGTTAACTGTTAGTTGTACAACTGCGCACTACAAATGCCAGGGTGAGCTCTCTGTGTTTTCTCTTGATAAACAGAAAGGGTCTTCGCATTACATCTTCCCACCCCCTCTCTCTCTCTTTCTGTCCCCTCTACTCTCTCTGTGTTGCCCTCTCCCTCAGCACAGAGGTTAGCAAATCGATACAGAATATGAAAAGCTGAGAGAGCACGAACAATGAAGATCATCGCATGCGTTTTTGTTTTCCTTGACAACTTGTGATTCTTACAAAGTCCAAC
Organism: Onchidella celtica; assembly: GCA_963931925.1. NCBI lineage: Eukaryota > Metazoa > Mollusca > Gastropoda > Systellommatophora > Onchidiidae > Onchidella > Onchidella celtica. The sequence goes on from OZ007567.1 coordinate 43,758,097, forward strand.
CTACATACAGACGAGATTTAAAAACGGGTACCATTGCAGGCAAAACTAACAGATGACACTAACAAACAAGCAATGCCTAATTTAAAAGGAACAGTACACACATATTGTAGTCATAGCGGATCTAATAATATGAACCACACGATAAATGTTTCAAAAGGAAACGAACATACTACAACAAAACCCAAAAGTTAACCCTGTCAAACAAGTCGGTCTATTGCCTTGTCCAAAACTTTCAAATCGTTAAATTTGTTGTTAGTAACACCAACAACAAAAAGTTTCCATACAATAGTGCACTGGGCAACGGGTGACCTAATTCAAATTTGAAACATTGGGCACAGAGGGTTAAAAAACAAATGTTTTCCTGGTGCATTGCCCAGACTGTGGGACGTGCCAAAGAAAGGGCTGCTTTTCTCTTGACAGTTCACCAACTGCAGTGCAAGGGAAATAACCCGTGAAAATGCAATGGAGGAGGAAAAAAAAAAAACAACAACCTGGTACAACAGACAGAACCACAATCAGCGCTGCCTAAACAACAGGAAAACAAGTTAACTACATAATGTGTCTGTCTGTGTGTGTACTTAATTGAACAGAATGTGAATGATTAATGCATGTTCACGCTTTGTGTGTAAATAGGCGTGTGGGTATATATTAATATTATATATTTTACTTCAACAAACCAACAATATTGATAATGAATGTTCACGCTTTACAAGACAGCGTTTTTTTTTTTTCTCTCCTTTAGACCTTCCAAGTTATTAATTACTGGTCATTCATGATTCATCTCCACCCCCCCCCCCCCAAATCCAACACACACTGAAAGAGAGAGAGAGAGAAAGCCAGACAGACAGAGAGACTGAGACCTGCACTCGCAACTTCCGCACGTTTCAAATATTTTTTTTTCAAAACAAAATCTACTTTGATAAAGCCTGGTTCAATTTCGCGCCAGGTAATATATACAGCTGGGCGACCCAGAGGAAGTCGGTCTACATTAAATTGTTTTAATTAGTAATCTTGTTTTTCTTTCTTCTTTTTCTCGCGCGTGTCATCTCAAGCACTGGCATTTCAAATGGCTAAACCCGGTATTTTTGCATTGTTTCTAAATACCCAGAATGACTATGGGACCACTCGGACAAAGTAACAATTAGCGTTCTGAACAATGAAATATATTTCGCCAATCGATTCAAATTTACGAGCATATGAAACCTAATTCTGTTTCACTTGTTACGCAGGGAAATCGTTGCAGCCAACAGCCGTGCCCCGTGGGATACCAATCATGTGGTTTTAATTGCGCCATTTGATACTAATAACACAGTTAACACGCGTGATAATAGCTGAGATACCAGCCACTTCCTGCTCACGCCTTCTCACGTTTTCTTGCTCTTCGTGACTGCCAAATTCTACACATTGAAAAAGCAATTTTATCTTCTTTTCAAATTGAAGTTCAGAGTGTGTTGACTTGGAATGATACAAGGGGAGGGGGGAAAATAAAGGAGGGGGTAGGGGGTAGGGGGTGAGGACATGTTCATCAGAAATTGCCATCATTATCACCCCGTCCAATTCGTACTGCAAAATGAAGCAAATAATTCTTCTGATGATAGGTATTAGCAGTTGGGGATTTTTAAATCATTTTACAGACGTGACGAACTGAACAAAAACAAAAAGTCTGTTATTCACTACAGTCGTGCCTGCCGATGATGGTAAGTTTTCAAGGTCAGTTTGACCAACAGGGTACCTGCAAACATGCTGTGGATGTCAGATCTCTAGGCTTACAGTTTTTACCTTCATTTCTATACTTTGCATCTCAACTACTGACTGATCAGCATGAGTGATGACTGAAATACATGTACATGCTTTGGACACTCAAACAGTCAAACTCACAAGCAGGCCAATGAACGGACATGTCGGCAAAGTAAACAGACTGACAGACGAGGTGTCACATGGACAAATAATTAGGCCTTCAGGTACGGCTGTAAGGCAGCCACAAATGAAACACCGTATTCATCCACGTGCACAACGAAATGATAGCAGATACCCAGAACTGACATAAAAAGACATTGAATAACATAATATTATTATAGCAGCTGTGAATTTTCTACGATCACAGGATATTCTGTATCAATTCACAACAACCACAACACTATCACAGCCTCCCATCTCCCCATCTCTCTCTCTTTTCCACAGGTTTTAACGACCGCCAGATTCCCACCTCATCCACCTAACAGAAACAGATCTTACAGGGCAGAGAGGCCAAGCCGCTAACGACTTAACCACCACCTTCTGCCATCAGCACCTTTCATTATCTGGATGGCGCGAACTCTTGTTTAATTAGGAGGTGTTGGTACCGTGCGCTTCGAACTGTAGACCAGTGTAGGTCTGGTACCTGAACGTATAGAAGTATCAACTGTACAAGATCTCTATCGCTCCGACCTATAAAACAATCATGGGAATAAAAGTAAATGAAGCACCATTAATTTTAATGACAGGTACAACCAAACACTCACAAAATACAGCTGTTCACAACTAGCGAGCCCAAATGGCCTGCTACTATCATGAGCAAGCCAAAGAAAAATGAAATGACACCGTGTTTCAAGGCCCAGGGACATAAAGGAATGCATGGACTTTTGAAAACACTTAGCAAATACAGAACTTAATAAATGCCAATCGTATTGTATTTCCCGCCATGGTATATCGACATACGAGCGCAACTTTCAAGTGCAATATGAAGCAAACGGCCACAACCAACAACTTGATCTACCACAGCTTATCTGACAGTAAAATATTATTCAAACTATTCATATCCCCACCCCCCCCCCCCGCCCCTTTTTTGTTAGAAAGCGAGATAAAAAAAAAAAAAAGGTTTAATGATGAATTTTGTAATATAATATCCACTGGAATATTTTTCTGTCCACACTGATTCAGCTAGCACTGTATCTTCAGGCAATTCAAAAAGTTGTCTGAATGTATGTATCCATAAAACGTTTTGCCCCTGGCTTCATGAACAAGAATGACGGTTCAAACAATAGGTTGAAAACTAGATACATGAAGCTTTCCACTGCTTAAAGAAAGATGCAAGTAGAAGATTGCACTTTTCATAATACAGCAATAAAACGCGCAGGGTCCAAAAATTGGTTAAAAATGGGGATTTTGCAGCATGATTGCTTTTTACTCATGCGCGGAGCATTCCATTGCTTACAGACCGGTGTAGACAGAAGACTGCATTTTTCGTAACACAGCAACAAAGCACATCAAACCAGCCCAAAAGACAAAAAAAAAAAAAAATGGTGACTGATTTAGTGACCCGAGTGCTGTCTCAACTATACACATTAACTATTCCCTCACGTCAAAACTTTCATTCAAATGTCAAAACCAATCGATGGGTAGTGCACACATCAGGTTCCATCGTGCCTTCAGAGTAAATTTTGTTGAGGATGTTTTGTACATGGTGATGATGTTCTCTCGCCTCTTCCATGCCCCCCGCTCCCCTTTATTTCATGGCGCACCTTTTGACAGCGGACCAAGGAGCTTATGCTATCTACTAAATATTATATTAGCTCCTTGCAGCAAACTGACCAAGGAAATACCGTCTCATGAAGAATCAAGTGCGAAAGAGAAAAGGAAAGAGAGATGGGACAACAGACGCTAGACAGTAAATTGGACGAAAAATTGTAGTGACGAGGAAAGGGAGTGGGGGAGGTGGAGATGCAGACAGGCAAGAGGAAAACAATGTAATGAAATGTATTTTGTCAGAAAGAGTCTGATTCTTTTTAAGCAGGTAAATCTGACGACAGCATACAAATTTCATGCCTTGATTTCCTCGACTCGCTGCTTTTCCCCTTGAATCTCTACGTCCTCCAAACTTATTAGTTTCCCACTAGATCTACCCCCCCCCCCGCCCTTCACCCCTGGCCCCCACAATGCAATGTAAATTTGCACTTCCAGTGTATCAATAATTCCCATGGCTATATTTCCATACCCAGTTGCCCCACGGCCTCGATCATAATTTACAGGCGATTATAAACATATAAAACAACAATAAGGGTTATTTTATATTGCGTACACTATGAGATTACACACGTTCATGCCTTTATAAATGTATAGTCGTCCATCAACACGGACGATGTCCTTAACATTATCACACAATATTACTCATTAAAACATGTCCCGGCTTTGCTACGCTACACATGACCCTAACTAGCTCTGGTGCCCGTGTTTTCTCCTATGACAATGTAGATTTAAGAGTCTAGAATTATGAAATTTTTGTCTGTTCCAGCAATTTACAGCAAATTAAATTGTAGTATCAAATTTCCCAAGCTTTAACAGGTTCATTTTACCATCCTTGTAATTCTAATTTACTCACTGGATGTTTTCCTTACATATGTTTAAAAAAAATGTTCAATAATTTGTGACATATTTCAGTAAAACTGGTCATTTTTACCCTGTGATTACAGATTCAGGAAAGATAAGTACATGCTCTCTATATAATTAGTTCATTTTTTTAAAAACCGCTATTGGCGTCAGGACTTTATGTGTGTCCCACCAAGTACAAATCAAGATATGCCGCTGCCCAGTGCTCTAATATTGAAATCCCATCCAACAGAGTTACACTTCTATTATTTATTTCAATTTCCTCGGCCCAGTTCGAATAATGCTCGCCACACGACATCTGTTACAGTTTCATTTTAAATCTTTTTTTTTTTTCATACACGAAATAAAAGGTATAGGCTATAATATTTATACATCAGCCAACAACTGAACATTCTAGGGGGAAGGCGACTAAAGGAGAAAATCAATAAGAAAGAAAGTATGCCGCTGCCATGGGAGTTTGCTGTTTCCGTGTCACGCAGAAAGTAATTATAATGAGATAATAATAAGATTTCAATCACTGCAGTTATACCGTCAATGGTGGATGGTACAAACGCTTACACGCCCCGGATGATATTCCAAATTTCAATACACGTACATGACATTTGAGTTATCCACACAGATATACCGCCAGAAATCACAATAACAGCACTGTCTCCGACGATAACCCTATATATTTTTTTTAGACATTATTATCATGTTCCACGCCCCTGCTGACATAGGATATTACAATGGCATGCATGGAAGGTGTGAACTCGTACATTTCCGGGACAGAGATATCCCAATCCCATGGTGCTTTTTTTTTTTTCTACGCCCTTGATGATACAGCATATTATAATTATGCATGGAACATGACAATGTGAACTCAACTGTTCCAAAAAAATAATTCCAAACCCGATGCCCCAGTTTTGGTTTTCTACGCCCCTGGCAATATTTTAGGCCCCCCACCCCTGCCGGTGCTGAATCAATGACACAACAGTAAATTAATGAATGGAAAGCTTGTGCAATCAACATCATAATGACGCGAGATTGATTGAAGACGCAGTGCACACAGTTCCAGATCGTCTATGTCAACACGCCTGTCGATCTGTGAGGGGAATGCCCTGCATAGGCAGAGAAATCATGGGGGTGCTCGTCGATGTTATTCTAGTGCGCCTGAAACCTCTTCCACATATTTTCCAGCAATGTATCTAATATGGAGTGGGGTGGGAGAAACAGCGCTAATGGGGCTGAGTTCAGAGGAAGAAGATATTAACATTTGCGAGATACCACTGAATTGAATTTATGAATTATAATAATTGTGTTTTTCCACTCATAATGATTTTGAAAAATGTTATACATTAAAACAACTGCTGGCAGTTTGACCAATAATTATTATTCAACTTTCTATGATGAAATTCATCTCTGACTTTTTGCAAAGGGAATGCATACAGGGGAGTCCGAGCCGAAACCAGCCACTATAATGGTAGTCGGTGTGGCGATCTCAACTCAGTTGTAGATCTTTATTTAAAGAGGATTGCTGCCCTTGGCATTTGTACTTGTTTCGTTATTGTTAATGTTTTTCCCCTTGTCCATCCTTCCTTGGCCCTCAAAAGGGCTCCCTAGTGGACTGCTTTCATCCTGGTTTTGTTCTTGCTTTTTTCTTTTTGCAGGCCCTGTTCTTTTGTTTTGTTCTCTGGCGCCATAGTAAAGACTGAGAGGGAAAGTGTGACAACAGTTCCCTATCATGGAAGGGGAAAGGAGGGTCTGATATCAGAATTATTATTTTTGGTTTCTGCCCCACACTAGGTAATAATGTTGGTTTTATTAAATTTATCTGTGTGGTGAACACCTGACATTAGCGCTTACAATCGTTGGGATAATTTCATTAAATTATGGCCAGAGAATTATTATAATACATGTACATGGAAATTGGGAATGAGAACAGCTCGGAAGATCTGGCACACTTGGATAATATTAGCCGATAGGACTGGGTACAAAGGGGGGGGGGGGTATTCACTGTTTCACTCCCTCCTCCCCACAGGGTGGTGGACATGCACTTCAGGAGGAGGGTGGGGTGGGAACAAAAGTGCGCATTCGGATAACGCAGGCAGGGTGTTAAACAGGTACAGGGCATGCGAACCCGTGACTAATCGTTTAAACAGACAGGTGTCTTGCGTCTCCACCACGTTTTTGGCCCACATTGACTCACACTTCAGCAAGACCGGATCGGCTCACTCGTGCATGATGAGCCCCCTCACAATGTAGTAGGGCTTAACTGCCTTAACCGGGTCGGGGCTAAATGCCATAATGACCAGTGGGGGGAGGGAGTAAGGTGGGGGTGTCGGATCCTGCCATCATTTTATCTAATCATTAAACTCGGGGAGGTTAATTGATAGCGCATGCTGTTTAGGCTGAGCCCTGACTAAAAAAGCCAGACCCCTGACGACGGGCAGATGGATTGCCACGGTACATCCAGACCTGCCTGCCTCTGTCCCACATCGGATCTTGCTATAAGCACCTCCTTCACAAGGAAAATAAAGCCAAGGGTGTAGGGTGTTGGCCTCTCGGAGATGTTTAACTTTGGGTTTCTCCCCCAGAACTTCGTGCCGGGGTAAGAAGAGAAGCTTGTGGGAAATAATGATAATCAAACATGGCATGGTTTGTTTTTTTATTTCTGTATTTCTTTTCTTTCTTCTGTCTATTTGCTAATTCATTGTGGGGGGGGGGGGTTGAAAAAAAAGAGGGGTGAAGAGAAAGAGTAAGAGAGAAAGGGGGAACGAGAGAGAGAGAGAGAAAGAGAGGTGGAGAGAAAGAAAAAGAGAGGGATGGAGAGATAGAAAGAGGCAGAGAAAGGGATTAGGTGAGGAGAACGAAAAAGAGAGGGTGAAGAGATAGAAACAGAGAGAGAAAAAGACAGGTGGAGAGAAAGAAAGAAAGAGAGGGGCGGAGAGAGAGAAAGAAAGAGTAAAAGAGATGAAGATAAAGAAAGAGAGAAAACAAGAGCAACTGTCTGACATACAGAGAGAGAGAAGAAGAAAAAGAGAAAGAGGGAACGGATGTCTCTATTCGTGCCCTACATCAAGTCATCATCTTAGATGGAGAGTGACGGAACTCGTTTATTTGATGTTTCATTGCACAAGATAAGAGCGGAGTGATAAAAACTACACAAAGCTTAAAAAAACAAAAAACGTTCCACTGAAACTAAGATATGATCATGATCAAGCCTCTCTCTTCTCCTAAATTAGCATAAGCTCATAAGTGCAACAAATTTCTGAGCCCCCCCCCCCCCCTAAAATAACGAATAATCCTGTGATGTAACAATACAGTGCATTGATCGACCTCATCATGTCTGTCACATTTCAGAAGACGACAATAACATAAATGTACTTCTTCCATACTCACACACAGTCTGCCATTAGAAATAGAAATCAAATAATCTATGATGTCAATTTCTACCAAGCTTTGGCGTGTGAAATTTTAATTATTATTTTGCAAGTGGCAGCTGTATTTCTACCTTTGAATGGATGTAAAAAAAATCCTGATCGACTAACGGACTGAAAAACAGACAGACAGATGGACAGGCACACAGATGACTAATCTGACGACAGACAGATAGATAGATTTCTTTTTCCACAGTTCGAATCACGTCAGACCAGTCTGTTCTTACAACTTAATGTTATATCAATTATCTAGTGAAAGTTCCCACAACCGGAATTTAACAGCAAAATGCACGCAATACGCTTTCTCTGCATTGAAGAATGTAATATGTTTCACCTACTGAGCTCTACAGCTTCACGGTGCCATTTATCAGCCTGAATTACGCCCTCCAGCGAAGGCTCGAATCGCGCCAATGACAATGAACACCGTATTGTATTACAATGTTGATAGTAATGGTAAACTCATGTAAGTATTCTGAAGGCTGTTGTGAAGAGATCGGAGATATTATATCCCTATCACATCCCTAGGGCTTTTAAACTCTCGCATTTTGAAAGGAAACGTTTTTACCACGCCAGTTGTGGAAGAACCGCTGGCAATTGTTACACGATACGTCTCGTTTTCTTTTTCCGACCATACAAAGACGATTTTGTTGGGATCGATGCAAAGAGTGGACCGCCGATGTCATCAAGATGGCGGCGTCCACACAGGATAAGCCAATTTCAAATCTCTGTCTGCTCGACGTTTGGGCGAATATCCAAACCCCACTGCAACTCTGAATGTATTTTTAACAGTAGGTACTCTTGCAATTGTTACACTGGCAGAGATAAATCATCCAAGACAGTCTCTGGTTGGTCGAAAGAAGACACCCCACATGCACCGCTAATGCACCGTGGGCGTATCGTATAAAATCAGTTTCGCGGGTTTTAAGTCTTGATTTTAGGAGGTTCGCTGTTTTTGGCATTTACATCTCACGTTTCATGCTTTTATTTTTTTGGTTTTCCGTCCTTATCCGAGAAGACTAGGTGCTCGACCCTACCTACCATAGGATCAGGGAAAGGAATTTCCCCGACAAATTCAAACATGCCTGCATCGACGGGGAATCGAACACGGTACCCTTGGCATGAGAGGCAAGCCTTGCCTTTAGACCAACGTGTCCCCCTAAAATCAGTCTCCCGCTTAAAAGCCTCTGTTTTAACAACAAATGCCGCCTTAGAACTTTGGGAATTTGAAGCGACCATATCGATCGTTTGGGGTTCACACTAATAAACATCTGAAATTTCACAAATTTCTTTTTTAAACATTTTTTTCAAATGGAAACAGAAAATGGCCCCATTCTACTCCCTGTGCAAAAAAATACCAAAGAAAACAGCGAATACCAAAAAGTACACTGGAAGCAAATACCGCTTATGTCAGTTCGCCCTTCCTGTAGGTCAGTTTGCTCTGTCCACGTTTAATTACGTTTTGCTTTTTTCTTCCTGTAAAGTTGACCTTCTAGACATAGGTGGTTTGTGAATAAGATCATCGTTGTAACATAAAGGTTTGAAACCTACAAAGTAAGAGAAGCAAACAGGGTCATCTGATCTAAAATGATTTTTAAAAAAAACAAACTTTTTACCCTTTCGTTTGTAGGCTCAATAGTTATCTGCACTTGTCTGTATGTCTACCTACGTACCCAGATAACCTTTTTAAGGGGGGGGGGGGTATGTGCTCCCTATAAACAATTCCACCCCTTCCCCCGTGAATAGTCATCGCTGACATAATTAAATCTCTGCCCTGGTCTGATTGCACAAGTGATTAGCCCCCCCCCCCCCACCAGTTTGACGCAATCACAAATGAGACAAAATACCGAAGCCGAAGCCCACCTTTAATTTCCCCCCCCCCCCCCCGCCCACCAGTTTGACGCAATCACAAATGATACAAAATACCGAAGCCGAAGCTCACCTTTAATTATCCCCCCCCCCCCCCCCCCAGTTTGACGCAATCACAAATGAGACAAAATACCGAAGCCGAAGCTCACCTTTAATTATCCCCCCCCCCCCCACCAGTTTGACGCAATCACAAATGAGACAAAATACCGAAGCCGAAGCCCACCTTTAATTATCCCCCCCCCCCCCCCAGTTTGACGCAATCACAAATGAGACAAAATACCGAAGCCGAAGCCCACCTTTAATTATCGCCCCCCCCCCTTTTCTTGGGCGTGTGTACTCCCTATAAACACCCCCCCCCCCGTAACTCGACCCCCTGGTGTAAATAGTCCTGGCTGACAAATAATTAAATCTGTGCCCTAGTCTGATTGTACAAGTGATTAGCCCCCCCCCCCCCCCCCGTTTGACACAATCACAAATGAGACAAAATACCGTATTTGGACCCCACCTCTGATCCCCCCCCCTTTTTTTTAATTTACATTTCAAGATATGTTCATAGCTACAGTGCTGGAGACCCTTGCCACTGATTAAAACCAAAAACACAGGTCCACAGCTGCTGTACAAGTTATCACAACCAATGAACCAACATCAATATACTCCCCCTGTCTGACTGGCATTGGAATGGTGTTCCTCATCAAGATATCGAATCCTATCGAATTTCGTTTCTAATAACCAACACCAAAAACTACACCGACACATTCACGTACTCGCGGATACCACCGGATTTCAACTTGGGCGTCGCCCTGCGTTTTTCAGAGAGAGAGAAAGAGAGAGTAAAATATTCATTTCAGGGGAAGAACATGGCTCTTTTCTTCTCCTGTGGGGTGGGAGGGGGGGAAGAGGGAGGAGGGCTTTGAAAGGAGTCTAGTACCAAGGAAATGCTGAAAGTCCCTGTTCCCTACACAAATGCCAGATTCCGCCCCCCCCCCCCATTTAATCATTTAATTAGGTCAAACATTTATTTGTAATCTGTATGAACATATTTATTTTCAAGAGCACGCAGGGCTATGAGTGCTAAGACGAAAAAGACAGGGGTTTGTGTCAAATTTCCTCTTATGCCCTCACACAACATAACGTTTGCCCCTAAGAGGTAGTAATGTCTCAAACAGGCATCCAAGCTTTTCACCTAGGCGGAAAAGCCACAACAGATCTGAGGCTAATGTGTTGTTATTGGGTCTAATCAGGGCCAGGCTAGAGCAATTCTATGCATTCAGCCCTGGACGAAGCTATTTGCTTGGAAACTGCAGCTAATCAAATAGGCAGGAACAACACCCAAGGGACCATTGCCCGATGCTTTACATACTAAGTAAACCGAGGGCGACTAATCATAATAAAGGTTGTTTTTTTTTCTTCTTCTCCTTTTTTTTTTTAGGAGAAGGAAACAAGGGCAGGGGGAGAGGGAAGGTGAGAGGAGAGGGTCTCCGTAATATTTTTTTTTCCCGCGGGTTGGTTCCAGACACGGACCAATCCACATCTTGCAATGCAAACGTTTATCTGATTGGTCGGTGCCATCTTGTCTGCCAGCATGAACTGATGGACGCGAGAGGCAGAATAAAGTGCTCTACGATTGGGCGAATACCGTAAATCTCGCTGCTGAAAAGGAAGAGAACAAAAAACAGATAGGTTCTAGACGAAGTAAGTAAGACAGTAATGTTTTCTTATTCTTTGCTCTTTAACAAGAGCACGGCGGCAAAGCCAATAGATAAAACAAGCCCCTGAGCAAAAATAGAGTGGAGCCCGAGATCAACGAGTTGATAACGGGAAGAACCCACGGCTCTATTCACAATGGAGAAATGAAAATGACGGCGAGTGCGTTCGTAATAGGATAACGAATGGAATGGAACAAAATATAGGCAGACAGAGCTGGGGGAGGGACGGGATGTGGAGGAAAGGGACCCCACTGTTAGCATGCGGATGCTCATTTACATGTACATCCCACAGACATGCAAGGGTGTCGTTTGAGATACTGGGGTATTGATGCGTATGTAAGAATGCGCTCTTGATCAGGAGTCGGGGACGTCGACAGGAGGGATTGGGGGAAAGAGACAAAATTAAGAGAAAAACAAAGAAGGAGGGAGGAGGGCGGAAGATGTTCTAGAAATAAAAAATTGTATATTATTTATAAATTTCTCGGGGATGGCGACATGGATAGGAATGGGACCCGCCTGGGGGTGGACGGTGTGGGAGGAAGAAACAGGAAGAAACAGGCGATGGAGAGGAAGTGACGAAGATATTCTTTCCATGGATGGGCAGCCAGTTATTGGTAGGGGTGGACGGTGTGAGAAGCCCCCCAACCCCCCCCCCCCCCCACACAAAAAAAACGGGGATGTCGAGGAACGGGATGGGAAGGTGAGTTGTATCGGTGAGTCGGTGAGAGTGTGAGAAAGTATTAATGACCCCCTACAAAAGGTTAATAAAAAAGACATTGTCTTTTTAGTGTGGAGGGAAACTTCAGACTCTCCCCTTCAAAAAGGAGCGGGGTGAGAAAGACGTACCCAAAGCAGATACTAGAAAGAGGGAATGGAGAAAAATGAATCCACGGCAGAACACACGGACAATTTCTAAATGAGGGAGTTATTGCCCACGGCAGGCATGCATCTCATTTCTTCTCTCACTCCCCCCGCCCCCTCCTCCACCACAGTGAATGGTGGCAGGCTGTGTGTAAACTGCAGCAACGGCCAACATCCCCCCCCCCCACCCATCCGGCCCCCAAGCTGAAAGTGGCTTGGTGGGGTAAGTAATACCGGCCGTCCATACCCGCAGATCACAGGAAGGGAGATAAGCCATGGCAGAAATATGGTTGCAGGGGAAGTAATGGAGAGCAAAGGCACCGGGAAAGTAATTGGAGAGGTCTCTATTCCCTCCCCCTTCCTCCCCTCGCCTTTCTCTTCCTTACAAAGGTTTCTCAGAAGTCCTCCATTCTCAGCAGTGATTTAGAGCTGTATCACTGACTCGGCTATATATCACCGTAAAGGAAATGAAAAGAAAAGAAAAAAACAACAAACCAACACATGAAAGCAGTGAGTGAAACAAAATATGAAGCTAAGAGAAATAACGGTGGCTGAAGAGTGGATGGCTCTGGCCGTGGCCTTCGTAATATAAATGAAAGGCTGAAAAGTCCACGATAAACCAATAATAATAATAGATGGTCTGGAACTGAAAAAACGACAACAACACAAAACAACTAATCTCATTCAGTCTACAACAATTGTTGCCTTTCAAATTAAAGGCTAAACTCTGTATATCGTGCTTCAGTCACAAAATGCTAAATCTGAGATAATTAGCCAAACATGTTCTCAGCGTACTCTTTGACTGCGGAAAATTTCAGTTCTCTCTATGTGCCGCACTCTACTAATAACAGCAGTGTTGGATTAATGTCTCCTTTGCGCGGACACAACAAAATATTCACTGATCTTTATGCACGATTAAACAGTTTGTTTTGGAGTCCAGGTGGAGGAGGGCCAGAAATAGAACCATGTGCCAATAGTTCCATCATCTGGCAGGCTGCGGTTTCTAGCTCATCTAAACATAGTCCTTAGTTTGTTGAGGAATGTACCAGGTTGCATGTCAGGCTGAGTGATTGATATCTGACTAAGGTCGGTGTGTGTGAGAGTGAGGGAGGGTAAAGAAAAGGAGGAGGGAGGGGAGACAGAGCGAGAGGAGGGAGGGGAGAGAGAAAGAGAGGCGGGAGAAAGAGGGATTGTGGGAGGAAGAGAATGAGAATGGGAGGAAGACAGCCGAGAAGGAGTGTGAGAGAAAGGGAGGGTGCGAACAGAGAGAAAGAGCCAGAGAAAAAGGGAGGAGGAGAGCGAGAGGGAGAGAGACAGGGCAGAATGGGAGAGGGGCTACAGACAGAGAAAGTGAGTGGTGGTGAAAGAGAGAGAGCAGAGAGGGAGGGAGAGAACTGAAGAAAGAAAGAGAGAGAACGGAAGAAAAAGAGAGAAAACGGAAGAAAGAAAGAGAGAGAGAGAGAGTACAGGCCGCGAACAGGTCGATGAAAGAAAAGCGATGCGATCATCTGACAGGTTGCCAGGTGCAGTGAATAGTTGAGCAGCCCCCCACTAGTTGGACAAGATAAAGCCGCCAGGTGAACGGGAGCACACAGGATCAGAGCTAACTTTACAAACACGGAAATGCCACCAACAAACGGTAGATTCCAATAGCATTAACAAACGAACAGCACAGATAAACAAACACGGAAATATACGGATATCAAGACTGAAGGAAATATTAGTAATATCAATAGATACCTATGATATCGATGTGTTTGATAGTTTCTAAGCACAAAACACAACAACTGCTGGCATGCAGTTCGGTTGTCCTGATTCGTCATTATACTCCCCCCCCCCCCCGGACCCCCATCCATTCCTCATCGACTCTGCTAAAAAGACCTGTCAGTAGTGTCAGCGAGTCCCCAGGCGTATCGCAAATGCCCTTGGCTACATGTACGGTTAATGCATTGCGAGCAGTAATGCTAACCTTAAAATTCTATCCCAACACGAACGACAAGTCCTGTGTAAACATTGGTTGCTTTTCTTGTTTCTGAAGTGGTCAATGTAAGGGAAGCAATTGTTCTCTCTTTGTCATTAATTATGGTAATAATTCCCCTTAGTAAAGTGACAAACTCACAGTTCAGTTCAATTCTCCAAAGTCAAGTAATCAAGTTATGTACCCGTCTGCATGAAATATGCGTAACTAGTTACTACACAGTGATTTTAATTTAGGCCTTACTCGTCGGTGCAAAACGCTACCCGATATGCATGAACTTTACGTAAGCCTACATACACATGTAAAGGGTTCGTAACTTCACTTTCTCCGAGGATGAGTAAGTCGGGTACGCAATGCAACTAGCTTGGAAAAGCGGCGTCTGTTGGAAGAGATAGAAGTAACTAACATTAATTAATTTTTCTTCCACCCCGTGACTTCAGCCGATACAAATTCTGTGCATGCCCAATGTCACTTTTTGCTAGAACGGTAATCGGCAACCGGTGCATAGGGAGGGGCAAGTGTAACTTTAGTCCATGGATACCGACTAAATTTGAGTTTACACCTAGGTGGCACTACGCACTACTAAGCTTGCACCATTGTGCAAAATGGATGGATTTACACCAAGTTCATGCATACGGCCACAGTGGTCTTGTGGCTAATGTTTGAGCCACATCCCATCCGGCATTTGCAATATTTTGTGTGCTGGCCACTACCAGTGGTCCCCAGTTTTGAGCCACCCACCATTCATAACCCTCCACCTACACCCCCCCCCCTACTACATACACATATTATACCAAAACCTAAATCGGCACACTGAGAATCGGCGAACTAGGAACCCGTGGCCACTATCACCAGGAGCAGAGGGCAGATTCAGAGATGAGAGCAAAGTTGTCGACACCTCCAAAACGACGGGTGGGCAATGGCAGAGTTGAAGCACGTGAGTGAGAAAAATTACATGATGGGTGATAACGCCGTAGGGGGAGCCACACACAGCGTTGGCATGGAGACGCAATCAGCGTCTCTGGATACACATGAAACCTAAAGCCCGCTATCTGCCACTGCTGTTAAAGACATGACGAACCCCCCTGCAATTTACACCCCATAAATAGAGCATTATTTTGAATGAATACATCTCCGAGTCTTCATTTCCCTTCCTTCAGCACAGAGCTGACCTGAAGGACATAGGACATTAAAGACCCAGTAAACTATCATGACAAAAATGGAATGACGCGTGACTTTTCATTCTTTTTAATTTCAGTCAAGACCTCTGAGACATAGAAATTACTGACACTTTATATAGTTCCCTTAACTGGCTTATCTGATGGTGTACTAGCTCTCTGATATTAATAACGACTGCAGAATGTCATAAGTACGGCGCTACCTATGTCCGTGTCCCTCACAATGCTGCTAGCTCATTATTAATCCCTCTAACAAATACATTTCTATACTTCACAACCAACAATAACTTGCTTTAGTTTCTTCTGACACACAAATAATAGCAACAACAGCATAATCCCACACGATGGATACAATGACAGAACATTTGGAGCTCCCCGGGGCTATGGCCTGAAAAAGGTTGAGAACCACTGACTTATTTGATAGGGCTGGCTGCTCTTAGTCTGAGAATCTCCTGTAGTGTCGCTCTTCCAGGAGTTTCATTTTTTTTTTATTTATCATCATTATCAAATATACCATCAAGTCAGTTTTACCTTCAAAAAGACTATTAGATCAACGAAATGCTGACCGAAGAAAACAAACAAATAAACAATCACTCATGTCATTACAAAAAAAAAAAAAACTTCGAACGAAAAAAAGAGTGTCAAAAGATCGAGGGTAATAAAATCAATGTTAATCTGCTGTCAGCGTCGCCGATCACGAATTCGACCTCCTTTACAATACAATGCTGTGGCTATTGGCCGTACTAGCATTTGGGAGTTTGCGCCGCTTTCGCCCGCTAGTCAGGGCCATTCGATACACTTGAGACTTCTCCAGGTGTCATTTTTCACGTCTTCCAACCAGGCCCTGAAAAGACTTTGCACCGGATTCACTGCGCTTTATTGGAAACGATGGCCGAACTGCAGGAGCCTTATTACAACACAGCCTTAGCCATGTCACACCCAATGAAAACCGTCACCCAAATTCCGGTTGGGTTCTTTTAAACAGGCCAAAGGTGCATGTTCAGACATGTACCTGGTTTTCCAACCCGCACACCTCTGTTCTCAAAGACAATGGGGCTCTGTTTGTTTTGTCCATTTGTCTCCAAGTCACTTTTTTTGTTTGAGCGTGAAGGTTAACTATTGTGGACATTTGATTCAACTGACAATGACAAAGAAAAGAGAGAGAGAGAGAGAGAGAGAGAGAGAGAGAGAGAGAGAGAGAGAGAGAGAGAGAGAGAGAGAGAGAGAGAGAGAGAGAGAGAGAGAGAGAGAGAGAGAGAGAGAGAGAGAGAGAGAGAGAGAGAGAGAGAGAGAGAGAGAGAGAGAGAGAGAGAGAGAGAGAGAGAGAGAGAGAGAGAGAGAGAGAGAGAGAGAGAGAGAGACAGAGAGAGAGAGAGTAAAGTCACTGGTAATAGCAACGGATTGGCAATCCGAAGACAGTTCTATTCTTGGGACTTTAAGTTACATTTCACAATAACGAAAACCAATGTTCACACCTTACTTGGCGCAACGTTTGTCACATCCGTGCACCAAGGCAAAGTTTGACATTTCCACATCACACACACACATAAACACGATCTAATTCTGTTTCATCTGTCCAATCACAGGACAGCGCTATGAATTTAAACTGTTCAAATTTCAACTGCTCTCCTTAATACCCCGGGGAATGTTTTTTTTTTCCTTCAGGAGAGAAATGAATGACTTACTTTTCTTTCCACTTTTAATTTTTTACCGTACGTTACATTTACCTCCGACTCGGTGTTGTAGGAATCAATAAGACATCAAAATAAACGACTTTTCATTAATCAACACTGATCAAAACCTATCTGTCAGGGGGTTCCATTAAAGAAACGTAATACTCGTAGCTCTGTGATTGGCAACGAAATTAAACTTCCTGTAATGGCGAGACTCACCAGCAGCCCCCCACCCCGCGTCAACCAAAGTTAGCCACACTATCTAAAAACCACCAGCCAGCCAGTACTACCGACGCTGTCTAATAACAAGACTTCCTTTCAAAAGGTATAATCATTTTCATTATCCCCGATTGCTGTGGAAATAATCGTGTCGCGCTAATGATAACCGCCCGAGATAGCGAGAGAAAGAAAGAAAGACAAGCCAGTGCTGGGGGGGTTGAAGAAACACTTTGTCGCAACTTCAAGCTGATAAGGCCCGTGTTGGGTTTCTGATTTGTCTTGGCTGGAATCATCACTAGAATCAATTAATCCAGGTCTCAAACCAAAGAAGTGATTCGTATAATTGATACTGGTGGGGGAGGGAGCTTCAGCCCCAGGGATAGAAACCTACGCAACCTGACAACTGCCCATACCGTGAGTTGGCACGGGTGGCGAAATTTAATACTCCGAGTAAAATGCAATATTCATCTCTGCTTTACACCTGGGTATTTGGCCTGTTCGTAGTTTTAAAATAAAAATTTCATTTCTTGATGGCTGGGGGTCCTTTGGTGCAAAAGTTACGATACGAACATGCCTCCCTCCCCCTGTTTGTTTACCATGGTTCCATACCCTCTCTCTCATACAGTAATATGCAAAGTAGTCAGTCAGCATCTGGAAATTTCGGACACACCCCTCTCCACTCTACTGTACACCCCCAATCCTTTTCCAGCCGGCTGACTCAATAGAATTTCATGATGATCCAGCCTATGGCTCTCTGGAGACTGAAGAGACTGCCACTCAGACGCGACAGTTAGCAACGATGTCACTTAATAATGCATCTAACTTGTTGCTGATCTTCATCTCTTCATCAGCCAGGAGTAGGGAGTAGGTCTCTTACTAGGATGATCCCCCCCCCCCCCTCCTCCTCCCCGACCCAACCTCAAACAGTGTACTCGAAACCAGAAACACATAGGGCGACATTCAAAGTCTCGTTTTGTCGATCACAATACACCACCCCCCCCCCCCCCCAGTGATAATTAGTAATTAATTCTCATTTTATCCTCATGCATCAAATCAGCACCTTGCCATCAATATCTCATTAGATATGCTAACGCAGTCAAAATACAGAAGAAAGTTCACATGGCTGAGGGTCATAATTATGTGCCTTATCAAGTCTTCATACAAGATCACTTTATCTCAATGTTCCAGTTCTGCTGCCACTGTCTCATCTTTTTTGAAACATTAATAAAACTTTTTTGTTTTATACATATAATGTATTTTCTTTAAATAATTCCACAGAATCTACATTGAAAAAAAACAACAACAACAAAAACAGATAGCTCCAGATTGCAGGCTGAGCCACAGCTTTTATCTCATGGGTGACCCATGCATGCAAGTCCATGTCCAGCTGCTGCATACCACAATGTTAGCAATATGCTACAGTTTAGCAGCAGACACCTCAAAACACCCATAGAGTTAGGACACACCTGTCTACTAACGATATGCAAAGTCACATGCAAAGCTCATCTGTTTCGTATGTAGGAGCTTAATGCAAAGATTTTAAAAAGAATTTTTTTTTACCACTTTCTCCTACAGCAATAAGAAAGATAAGAAGATTTAAAAACCTACAAGTGATTATGTAATAGGCAAATGCAGGAAAGGAGGTCAGTGACACGGTTTTTACACAATTTGGAAATCTTTTTGCTTCAGTTCCACAGAATTCAACACCACCCCCTCCCCCCATACATACACACACACACACAGCTTTATATTTCATGTCTATACTTTTGATTATCACTAGACCCAACCAGCAATTAAAATACTAACGTCAACATCACCCACCCTAGCAAAAGCTAAAAACAATCTAATTTATTGATCACACAATCGTGTCATCCTTCAAGTAAGTCATATTATCACTTGTAGAAACCAATAAAACGCCTTTGTGATCCTGGGACAGTCATTCATAGCCTAGTCAAAGAAAGATAACCCAATATTTTATTAGCCCGGAATTTCAGTCTTCCTCCCTTGGAAACAAATGGTGTAGTCCTACAGTGTCCACAGGCACGTTTCAAAATGTCAGTAAGGTGAATGTTTGTGATAAAATGAAAAAAAAAAGCATATGCAAATTTATGCAAATTTTTATGAAAAAAGAACAACCAATCTATTGGTGGTGTTGACTGATTTGAGTTTGGGGACATGATAACGGTCATAGTGTACCGGGAAGAAGCAAGATGATAAACAGAATATAACAGAACGGAAGCGGAAAGCTGAAGTGTCTTATTAGCCTTAACTCTTGTGAAGATGTACAAAAGCGCAATGAAATTCAGCGCTTGAATAGTTTTGACATGGAACATTCATTATACTGGCTGTGGATATTACTAGTTAGGTCCTGAATCTGGAGTTTTGCAGGTGCCCAGACCAGCTGTGAAATGAACTGAAAAAATGACAATTTGGTGAGGGCTTTGGGGGGGTCGCAGACAATGGTAATTTCCATCTCTGTCTGTCATAATGCTCAACCTTTCAGACTAACAGTTCTTCTGTGTGACACAAGCGATGAGCAAGTATAATGATATATACAGACGGTACTCACCATTTTCTCCATGGTGTCCTGATTGCTGTTGGCAATGCTGGAATCTGTGGCAGGACCAAAAAAC
This sequence comes from Onchidella celtica, assembly GCA_963931925.1. Lineage (NCBI taxonomy): Eukaryota > Metazoa > Mollusca > Gastropoda > Systellommatophora > Onchidiidae > Onchidella > Onchidella celtica. The sequence continues at coordinate 43,777,995 of OZ007567.1, forward strand.
ATGGCCTTCTCTGGCTGGTAGCAAAAATCTATGTTGTCTATTGAGGTGAGGAAGTAGCCAAATCGACGTAGGCAACAAATACGCAGAAAAGTCTGTCGTGAAGCAAAGAAGGAACATTTTGGTTATTGTTTCACATGGAATTACAGAAATATTATGCATTGCAAAAAGTTTTACCAACAGCGTAATTCATGTGGCTTCATACACTTGCATTAACTATCTGTGCTTGAGTTGTCCAAATTCATTTGCTACTTCCTAATATTTCCATTTCCGGTAAATGATGGTGATATTATGACAGTATTCAAGTTAAGTATCATTATTGTCACCCAATTTATTTATTTAGCTGCGCTCAATCAAGAACTTATTCAGGAAAGAACTATGTTGCTGACTGTGATTCTGTCTACACAGTATTTTACTTTATAAAGAACACTCTCTACATAGTAACTCTTATCCTGAAGCGAAATCAAACAAAATATATACAAGATGAAAATACAAGGAAAAAGGAAAAGAGACGACAGGTCACCTACCTCCTGAATATCTGAGAGTTGTGCTCTGTGTCTGGTGGTGAAATCAATTTGGCAATGTATGTCACTCAGTGGTGGCAGCTGGCACATCTCTATGTCCTCTGTGAGAGGAAAGACTTGGGCCCAATCTGCATAGCGGGTCTGTGTGGCTATCACTTGGAGCTCTGGCACCCAACACATGCCTATTGATCAACAAAAAGCACAGAATTTAATACATGTTCAATAAATAAACATTTTTCAAAAAAAAGAAGAAAAAAAATATCATCAATAGCAGATGAGAAGTGGCAGCAGCGACAGTTACAGGACTGTTGTGTAACGATCCATTTCCATGAACTGGTTTACCTGTTCACATTTTTTTTCCTGTTAGTTCTACCTGAATAAGAACTTAAAGTCCTAGTCCGAAGATAGTTGTTGTTTTTTTTTCCTCCCTTTTAAATTCCTTTGGAATAAATCAGTTCCTTTCTTGTTTATTGCTAATGCAAGGCTTTTCACTGTTCTGAATTTTAAAAAATTTTAATGTTTTTTTTACCACATTTTAACTTTTATAAATAAACACCATTATATCATTGAATGAACAGGTAGTCCTATCATCATCCTGAAATCATCAGACTCCAGAGAGATTAAAAATAACAGCCAGATAATATTTCCAGATTGATAAACTAGTGACCATGTAATTATCCTTGTGAATAGACAAACGTTTTTCTTTACATTCTTAAATTCCGATATTGTTTTATCCTCATGCAAAGTATCTTTCGGTCACTTATTTGGAACTTCTATTCCTGAGTATACTAAACTTATGGAATGAAATATCCAAAAAGAGGAGGTGGTATATGCAATTGAAAGAGTGGCATATCTATACATACCATGCTGCACTATGTCATTCTCATGGGGTAAGAAATTGAGGAGAACAGACAAACGCTGCCATAAACTGTAGGAACTCTGAAAACAGAAAACAAAATACCGCTGAGCTAAAAAGCTTGTTGATAGGACATTTACCAGAGTTAAATCTTGAAATGCACACTGGATACATTCTATCTTAACTTAACATGGTATACATTTACTGACCAATGAGACTGTTTCCCTGAACTGTCATGTCTTTGTTCGTTAAGTACATAAAAAAATTCACTGGGATTTCATGCAGTGCTCATATACAAACAAGAGAAAGTTAAGGAATTTACAGTCAGCGTGACATTGTCTCTCCCCTAAAATCAACCAGTAAATACCATGCAGTTAAAAGTATTCAAACTGAGGAAAAAAAAAAAAGGTTATGTTCACATACAAAAAATACAATGAAATTCAAGTTTCTTAATTCCAAAGGACACAAAATTTTAACGTAAATTTAATGTTTATGGCCTGCCAATGCTGACCACTTTAAACAGGGAAAATACAGTAATTATGCAGAAAATGAAAAAGAAAATGACAATAAAAAAAAAGGTAATGAAAAAATGCATTTCCTTCTCCTCAAAAAAATCTGTAACTTCCTACAGTAGAACAGATATACAAAACCCTGTACTAAGATATATGACATATATATATAAGAAGGCTGACAAAAAAACAGTTTAAACTACCTACCTGGGCACAGACAGAAATGATTGAAGCCTGTGATCTCATCCAATCACACATGAGTTTGACTGTGGAAAGAAGACCTTCATTCTGTATTACTTCCAACACTTGCTGCATTTTGCGCTGCTCCAGCTCTTGTCTGAAAGAAAAAAAGTAGTTGTAGTAATAGTTCCAAAAATGAAATACAATGATTATCCACCATCTCCTGCAATCCCACACTACAGAATTTTAACTGCTTGAATTGCTAAGGATGACAGCAACTCCAACCAGCAATGTAATTTCAATATCAGCAGAATCAATTCACTATATGTAGTACAAAGACATTTCCATTTCATATTTTGGTGCTGCAGGCACACTGGATCCATTGAAACTGAACATTATAAATAAAATAAACAATGATTTTGCCAACAGGTACACATCTAATGGTTGCATCTTGCATGTCACAGGCATTTTCCCTTCCATGAATGCTGTAAATAAGGAATCTATGCCCTGAAAAACAGTTTTTTTCAAGCCTTGTCATCTTCTAACAACCACTGCTAGTACAATTAAACAAATATCCCTGTATTTAATAAGTGAATTTCACAAGTTACTTACTTCTCTGTATTGCTTGAAGAACTCTGTTCATTGTCTGCCTCGTCTGTCTCTGTCAGATTGCCTGACTGTTCTGTAGTGCACACAAGAGCAAATACGGTACATTAAAGAGAAGACTACACATGACTTCCTTTAGAGCACAGTGAATATTGTACACACATAATGCCTTTAACTGCTCATAACACAACAGTGTTAACATGCATGTCATGTTTGTCTGTGTTTATTCACTGCAGTTTCATGTTGTCATTTTTTTTCCCCCTTGTGTGAAGGCATGGTTGTTCCTATGCTAAAGCACACAAGTGAATCTCAGAATGCAATTATTTACAAAGGGACTCTGAATCAGTAGCTCTTAATGGACAAAAAGTGATTAATCCCTGTCATTGTAAAATGCACAGCTTATAGAAACTTTAAAAATATGACCACTACTTTACTGTGCAAATAGGAGAATGGCAAATCATAATATTTTAAACACTAGCATCATAAAAATCCACTACTTGAATTACATAAATATCACAACAGCCATTCAAAGTCTCATATTACTCTCCAATCAGGCAGATCTGCTGCCTCACCTGTGTCAGTAGGGTTAAAATTAGTTTCTGTATCTGTTTCAATGTCAAAGTTAGCCAGTTTTTCTGTAAGCTCAGCCACATGCTTAGCTTCTTCTGATGAGTTAAAACCTGAATGGAGGAAAAAAATCAAGAGGGAAACTTTGAGTGACATCACCATTTTCTTCCACACAGGTTGGAAATGCTTGAACCACTGCAAGTCATTATGTGATAAAAATTAAGGAGTGACTATTTTATGCCATGTAATCAAAGTCCTGTTATGCCCACAATTTGCCCAGTAATTTCTTTTTTTTTTTTTAAAGTTTTACACTTAGGGTTTGTATTATGGCTAGGATTAAGTTCAGCCAATTGGCTACAACAAACCTTTCACTGGTAACATGGCCACAATAACTTATTTGGACTGGCGATATTGACAGCAAAAATCATATTGTGAATATTCTGTCTACATGGATCAAAGAGATCCCCACTTAAAAATCATTGTATTTCCTTTATTCAAATCCACAAGTCATAAATACCTTATAATTACAAATGATATCGTCAAACATAACAAGAGTATATCAGTGAATCCTTTACCTGGGGGTACTGGCACATCTTCTTTGACATGAATTAAGTCAGTCACCTGACCATTATGAGCAAGGTCTTGGCCTAGGAACATGAGGGAAGAGGAAAACAACTCAGAAGACATGTGAGCCAGGCTCTTGTCCCCGCTGCCATTAGACCAGATGTGTTTCATGTCACCATTGGGTAACCCTTTGCCTGGGGGAGGCCAGTTGCCAGAATCCTCTGCAAAAGTAAGAGTCATTTCTTTCATTTTTTTTCTCCATGAAACTGATACAAAACAAAGTTTTTATAACACAGGTGGAAAAAAAAATAAAACATGAATAGGTATCGAGAAATGGAATTAGTGAATAGCTTGGTAAACAGCTAATAAAGTAAGCCTGGACAGAAAATTGTATTCTAGGATAAAGGAAGTTTCTGCACTTTAACGAGATTTTGATGGCTTTCATATTTATTTACTTCCCAAACTGATAATTCAAAGCATTTAAATGAAAAGTATGCTCTCTTGATGTAGTGGTTTTGTGTTTCCAAATAATGTGTTCATTAATAAACAGAATTTTTAACGTACCTATTCCAGAGTTTGCATTGTTGGTATTTGCTTTCATACCACCATCCATAGCATCATCAGCATCAGACAGTTCAGAGTCTGATCCATGATCAAAATAACTGGCCAAATCATCATCCTCTGAGTCACTGGAAACCATGTGGTCATCACCATCTTCATTACCTGCACAAAAACAAGAAAAGTTTTAATCATTTGATATGACAAAAAGATTCACACAAAGGAGAAAACAGAAACGATTCGAGGGAGCCCTGATTAGGTCAGGCATTACAAAACAATACCAAAAACAAAGATAAATCTGAGCTTCTTAATGATGACTACTATAACATATGAAAGAGATACAATATTTTACGCAGAGATCATCAATGGCTACCATAGGAGTGGGGATAACTATAAAGCACTTCCTCAGAAGTTGATATGTAAGACAGTAATTCATAAACTGACATGCCATCGCCTAATTATACATAGCCTGAATTTGTTATGTATCCAGTTTGTACCGGTTGTACTAGAGTGCTTGCACTTTTTGCAGTTGGGAAGATCAACATTTAACCTTTGTCCTTCCTATTCCTTCCCACACAGATTTCTTTCACCATCATTTTTGGTCACTGCATTGCAGCACAATATTTAATATGTCCACTTGAGGTCGGATAAATTTGACATGGTCAGCAAATATTCTACCTCCAGCCAACAATATCATTCCTGAATGATAATCAGACCTGCACTCTAGAAGATAAGTGTCCAAAAATCTACATATAAAGGCCAGGAATGACCTTCTTCTAGACTTGAGAGATACAAAACTAAATGAAAATGACTGACCTTCACTGAGATCAGATGCTTCAGAAAGATCAGACATTTCATCACTGCTGTCACTCAACTGTCGCCTGCGTCTCCGTCTTCGGAGGTTGCGTAAAGTGGATAACTTGGATTTCTAAGGAAAAAAAAATAAAATGCCTTGAAAAATATATAAGACCCTGGAGAAAACAGAACAACAGCCAGCCCACATCGTCACTTTGCTGCAAGACTCCTGTAACTGACATTTCGAAAATTTTACAGGAGAGCCAAAAAACTGATTTTCTTTGGCTTATGTAATATTGTAAAGACAATGAACTTGATTATTGCAATATCGTTATTTATAAGAATTGAGCTACGAGCTTTCGACACAAGGTGCGCCGTTAATTTTCAGACCCAAAGAATGAAAAAAGTGATTTTGGCCAAAAATGTTAGTTGCAGGAGTCTTGCACCATAGCGACGACACGATTCTCATGTTACAGATGTGAAGTCTATGCTCTTTGTAAGGTTGCTGATTTGGAAATGTAAACAAATGATATATTATTGCTTTGTCTCATGATATAATACCAGGTCCAGCCAGCCTGTAAGATATTTTGGTATTAACTTATGACTTTTAGCTACAGATTCTGTCAAAATATTGCCCTACATTACAAAAATTAGTGACAAGCCCAGACTGTAATTTCTGTGTCCCATGCAGATTCTGTCACAATAAGTACATGACCCCCAAATATCTCATCACTTCTATGAAAAGGACTTCAAACAAATCTCTATTCATTTACCCTATTAACTCTTTTCCTCCCAAGTAATTTGGGTCTGGTCTGCTTCCCCAGACCAAGTAATTTTTCACAATTTTCACCTGTATGCAGTTGTCTTAGAAAAATATTCACAAAATGGTTATTTCTGGCTGGATTTGAATTCTGTTTGAAATGACTATTTCAGAATTGATTTCACTTTTTATATACAGTATTTTTGTTTCACATTTGTGTGCTGGACTGTATTTATTTGGAAATTGCAATTCATAACTTCATTCATAACATCGTGCTTGTGAAGTTGCATCTTGCCATGGCTAAGAATTTCACAAAGAACTTTCAAATTGTGTGAATTTATCCTTTACTTATTAGAGTACCTTCCCTCAGTAATTTCCTCTATATTACTTCCTTAAGTGAAGCCACTTGAAGAAAATACGAGAAGTGAAAGTAGACCAACCTTAAGAACGTGTAATACCCGTTCGCGGGCATTACGAGCACAAATACGGCGAACAGGTAATACCCGTTTGCAAGATGAAAAGAGTTAAAAAGTCATATATTAATATTCACCTTTGACGCATTCTGACTGCTGCCATTCTTCATTGTTTTTGCTGCATTATCCTGCGAGTTCTGCATTGTCACTTCATCTTCACTGCCAGATGACTCCTCCATGAGTATATTTTCAGCTACATGGACAAGAATGAGATACAATAATTATATTCAGCTCCAAATATAAGATGCTAAAAGCTTCCAGCTGTGAAGACATACATTACAAGACAAGTTTGTATCAAATTTTTAACAATAAAGATTCATTCACATTACTGTATAAGATATGTAGCTACAACATTGTGATTTTGTATAAGAATTGAGATTTTAAATTTTTTATGGAATAACCTAATCAGTTTTTACAAGTACACCTTGCAAAATAATCATTTATACATCTCATTTTAATCATAAACTGTTCCAGCACATACATGACAATGAAGAGCCTGCGATGAGAATTTTGTTGGGATGTTCCATGTCCTCCAGATTCCCTTGTAATCTAATGACCACATGATTGAGAATGTGGGACAACAGAGCCAGTAAGAAAGCTGTTGCTGCAGTGATATTACTAGATCCTGAAAAATATAAGAACATCACCCCACTTTGTAACCCCACTGAATCCTGGTACAAGCCTGTAAATCATATAAATTTATATGTTTCACGGAATTTTTAAGATCATGGTCACAAATGTACACATACGGTTCAATAGCTAACTGCATGATGTGGTAATTAGTAATCAAACTGAAGATTTAAAAGGTTAATGGTATTGATTCAAGATCCAATTAAGTTGTATCTGAATACTGATTCTGATGAAGTGGATATAAACTATTGCCTGCCATGAACAATGACCTCATCTGCAAAAAAAAAATAAATCACTACCTGGAATGGTGATAAGTACCAGAATTTTTAATTTAAATTCAAAATGCATTTAAATTGCACATCTGACAAGATTACACTACATTCACAAAAGTACAGTCAAATTGCAAACAGTAGAGCCAATGTTTGACACACTAGTGAACAATTATTAAAGTGAAATCAAAATTAAACTGGTATGTTTTATAGGGGTTCACATAAGAATGAAAGCTGAGTTACATAGTTTGTTCTTTATTGGGAATGACAGAGAGAAACTGAGGATTACCATTTTTCTCCAGGAGGTGAATGGTACACATGAGACACCCAACTATTTTGAATACAATGCCATTGTCCAGGTACTGAAATGATGCAGGGTCACCTGGATCAATGAACTCTTCACCATCATCCTCTTCTTCATCCTCAAAACCATGCTCCCCTCCTCCTCTCTCCTTCACCTGGTGCTGAGGCTCATAAAACATGCATAGATTAAAATCTTGCAAGGTGTGCTGGCACAGCTGCTGAAGCTCATTCATCTCAACACTGAAAAAAAATATTAATCACAAATTATCTCTTCTGTAATATTCAAGAAAATAAACAACTGAATTACTTCCATCTTTATACTAATAAAAATGAAAGAAGAGAGAGATAAATAGGTGGATGTTCACCTATAAAAAATAAATGAAAAGTGGATACAGTGACAAACATCCCAAACAACCTAGCTTTCTGGGCCAGAGACTGGATGATAACTTTCAAAGTGTTAACACAGATCTGAGAAGAAGAAGAGATGACATGCTGACTATTAGTCACTCAGAAGATGCACATGCCACGACAAACAGCTTAAGCTAGAACTGTAATGTCAACTGCTCAATTCTTTATATTACATTGTTCACATGGAACCTCAAAATCTTTATTAACTATAGTCACCTGACATTTGCACCTCCTCTTAATTGTACATCTACTTCACTCAAGCTCGTTCTGGCAGTTGTGTTTTTTCCTAATGATATATCAATGTCACACTTTATTAAAATCGTATTTTCCTGTTCAGAGAGGTTTGCCAAACTCACTTGTTAGAAGCTCCATGGAAAATTTCCAGCAGTTTGAGAAAGCGAGTGAAAAATCTCTTTATATCCTGGTGTCTGTGGAAGAAAAGAAATCCCCAAATCAAATATTTGGAGTTGATGTTCCCCGAATTCCCCACACCATATTTATATTCAAGTATCATCAGTGCCTCCAAACATTTTTTCCACTACATGCTACTTTTTAACATACCATAGTAAGAGATATTAATCTTTATGCTCCTATTTCTGCATAAATTAGATTAAATCGTCGTTTATAAAGACACCCGTCAATAAAACTTTAAAAAGTTCAACACTCATGACACAGCAGCCTAATATAATAAATATCCAGTTGAAGTTACAAACATGAATTTCACGCTTCTCCAGATTTGTATAACCTGTGTTGGACTTAAAGCAACTGTTTTATGTTATAAATATCCACATCAGTTAAAACTATGTGCATGAGTTCAATTTTATGTTAAATTAGTGCACATAAATCATTTTTTCAGAAATGGGAAAGAAATAGGCATGAACTATAAACAGGGCTTGCAATGACCAACTGTTACTGACACTTTTTTATCCCTGTCTGTATTAGTATACCCATATTTTGCCATACCTTTGCTCATCAGGAGGCAAGTCTCTTGCTTGTGGTTTGTTTAAGTCATAAAATCTCTTAGTATTCTTCTCAAAGAGACGAGCAAGGTTTCCTCTAGCACCTTCAAATGGTTTTTCACATGCAAGGCTGTTGAAATAATAAATATTACTAAACAATGAGGGCCCAAACCAGCTGTGGTCAATATGGTTGTTTCTGATCATCAGTATCACTATCAAAGTGAAAACGATATGACATGTCATAACCCGATAAAAGCTTCGTTTTTTGTTCTTCTTTTTAAATTTGTATGCTTTCAAAAACACCTTTAGAAACCTGTACTTGTAATGTAAAATATTCCAGTGGAAATGTCTTTCAGAAACCTAGAAAAAAAAAAAAAAAAAACACTAGTGACAACAATAAAGTTCAGTTAGACAAAAGTCAATGTACTACAGATCCAAAAGTGATTTTTTTCTCCCAAAACAAATTGTTTTCTTTTGGGATATATACTGTACTGTGATACACAAAACTATATTTGAAAATGTGAACTTCATGAGGCATCCCTCTAAAAGAGCTCATATAAATGTTGAAAGAAATTATCCTCAACTAATTCAACGGCAATAAATTTTCATACCATCGAACATAATGGTATGCCGCCTCACAGCCAGAGTATCGAGATCCTGCAAGAGTGCCCAGCTGGTTGTGTGGCATACCTGGATGGGGAGGAAAGTTTTACAATGAGAAATTTAAGCCCGTCTTGTCCAACAAATATTTTATGTAATGTAAATAAGCCTACAATAGTCTCTTCTACTATCTGATGAGCTCAGGGATGGAACCACGCTACAAAAAAATTTCCTGAACTTTTCCGGCAAGCGCTTGTCACACGTGAATGTAAAAGTTGACACAACAATACACAAAGGCATGTCAATACACCATCAGGAATCTGTCCTAAAGATATGATAAGTATGAATGACATGAGGTGCCATCTTGATCCCGAGTCCTTTCTCAATTGTCTCTTAAGACCATAATATCTTAGATCCAGATGGGTTACACTGCAAGTTTACAAGCTAACCAAAACACATAGTTTATTACCAGTGACTTTATCCAAATATCTGTTGAACTAATCCCTACCCAATGCAAGGCAAATCTAACTTTGTTTGGTAATCCCCCACCTTTTTTTTTAACAAACAAGCTCTACTTCAAGTCTAATACTCTAATTAACACAGCTGATAATCTTTAACCTACCAAGTCATAATTCATCCTGAATGAAACACTGACAAGAAAGATATGTATGATAGGTGTGATCTTTTCCTATTTCTAGGTCTAAGCTACATTTTGTAAAACATGTGACCCCGACATTGTACCATGTTGACAAAGTCTCTTGTGCCTGGTTCTAGATTTAATGTAGACCTAGGTCTACAGTCTAGTTCTCTACTTTTATAATTTATTTGAACAATGTTGTGAAAATTAAAGACTACCATGACTATCACTGACACTACCTTGAAATTTCATCTCACAGGCTTCACCAGTTAAAATCCAACTGAAAATCACCCATGAGTCACGAAAACAATGCCACTCAATGTTTCATCATGTTATCTCTCTCTGCGGATGCTGGATCTATCACTCAAACGCAAAGGAAAGAGCTGAACTGACAGACCGTAGGGTAGCCTAGACTTACACAACGAAAAGTACCCGGGTCGGCAGACCGGAAGTGTTAACTTGATTATTTTCGGCAATCACTGTTTACCAGCAATCACTCTTTTAATCCTTTTTTTGCAGTTTAACTTTTTTTGCCAGACAAAATGTCAATAGCGCTGGGATAAATGACAGAAAATTTTTTCTGGAACCGGTTCCATGCCTAAGAGCTGGAAATGAAACCAACTGTGCAAAAAAGCCACTTCTTCAATAATATTTTAAAATAAAACATTTTCACCTTGAAATCATAACTTAAATGCAAGTTATAGAATATGACTATAATTCTACACTTGCCTAAGTTTCTTAGCAACAAATATCAAAGGAACGTATAGTTCTCCAAACTTTGATTTGGTGACATTAAAAATCACACACAGAGAAAAGTACATTTTGTCTAAAATAGGATACACTTCCTGCCAGGTCGTGTGACAATAAGATTTTCTGCTAAAATTTGAGCACCTTCCTTGCAGATACTGATGACATCTAAAACTCCACAAAGAGGTTCTTTATACAATGTGACAGAATTCCAGCATTATAAACTATTTATTGTATTCAATTATATTTCACACCTTACCAATTTCTGGAAAAAGCATGAAAGCCTGATGGTAGTAACGGTCGGCGATTGTAGGGATTGACATTCGATCCACATCACAGATATAGCGTGCTGAAGGTAGAAAAAAATGTTCACATTCACGCTATTGAGGGTTGTCCATGAGAAAGATGAACACTCTATAAGGAACTTAATAAAAAAAAAAAAAAGCTAGGATAAAAACCAATTTCTTTGAGCTAACAAGGATTTTTGCAAATGCCACATTTCAGACTTTACATCAGATATTTCCAGCATACTTACAGATATCACCTAAGCAAATAAGACACCTATGGCAAGCTCTCTGGGCCCACTCTTGCACACTGGGATTAATGGTCTTCATGCTGCTAATGTCATTTCTTCTTCCTGTACAAATTGTAAAAACAACATATTTAGGATAGTCATTTATTTCATGAATAAAAAAATTTTGGCTTTAAAACTAAAATGGCCAAACCGTAGTTATAGTTCCCTGCTAACTTTTTACCACACCCAAATCATTCTTTTAGGAAAACAGCAAATGAGCGAAGTTTCTTAGAACTAGAACTGATTCCATGCCTAAGCCATTCTTAAATGGACAATGATAACAATGAAAAAAATGCTCCATATCACTCTTCTTTCTCATTTCCTCAAGCCATTTACCCCTTTTGGAAATGTCAATTGATAACAACATTACCAGTTCGTGGGTCGGGTAGTTGGTGATAATCAATGACACCTGCCAGTCTCAAAGAAAACTCCCGCTGGAGTCGGAAGACAAGGTGTTGGTAATAACCTGCGGCAGCTGCAAGATGTGTGCGATATGCAGTCTCCACTGAACCATGATGTCGCACATGCTGAAAATATCACCAAATAAAGCACTGAGAAACTTTAATGACAGATTATGCTTCATTGTTGAAAATGAAGAGAAAATCTGCAAAATGAATGCATGGAGACGAAAAATTCATCTTTCTCCATTTGGCAAATTTCTGTAATAAAGACCTCACACAATTTCACATTTTGTTTTAGGGCAACATTTCTCACTGCATAAATGGTGAAAGAAAATTTCCTTACATAGAAATACTGAAAGACAGGATTAACATTCAAATGATTTTGAAATATCTTTAACATCTAAAACAAACACAGATGATGTAGGTCAAAACGGTACATTTAACAAATTGTGAATGTACCAACAGCTCTATTGCACTTGACTAGTTAAAAAGGAGTAAACAAATTGTGGATGTACATACATCTCTACTGCGCTTGACTACTTGAATCACATCATAAAACACTTTTCGCCACAGCACCTCTTCAGCTTTTCTTCCATATTCAATGGGATTAAAAAACATTAACCTCTCACAATAGTCTTTCAGCCTGAAAAAGAAATAAATAAAAAGAGCTTGCAATTGATATTTAACAGCTGCTTGAGGAAAAAGACAACAACCAGTTCTTTCAATATATGGCTCCTACAAGTGCAATAACTGGGAATTTAATTAATTCTTGCTGGGAAACTTATTTCTTCACAAGTATTTCAAAGTACTGTATGTATTAGTCTTCAGAAAACACAGATTTGGATTTCTTGTTCAGTTGCCTACTAAGCAGTTACAAGATTTTATGATACATTAATCATTCCTTACATAACAGTAGTGACATGTAAGTCTTACTTATTGCGGAGCCCCACTGCATCCTGCCTGAAGACCTCTCTGTAAGCTTTCTTCTCTTTGTTGATACTATCAAGACATTTGATAGATTCAAGGGCAGCCCTGTGTTAGAAAGAAGAAACTGAAAATCTCGAAACTTGTATACATAAGTATAACATTCTACCTACTTTGGCATTAAACCCTTAGCATTTGGTGTACACAACTTACCATTGCTCCAGACTTTGCTGAAATTCAGGACCACTCTTACAGTGAAGTGTTAAATGGTCTGAGACTGAATACGATACTGTCGCGATATGGGTTAGATGGGGATAATTCGACTGACACTCTTTCGAGGTCCGCTCCCACAATCGACGAACACACAAAAAAAATACTTGCACTCTAAAAACTAAATAAATCAATTGCTTTGATTTTTAGCAGAACTGTAGGGCAGTTTAATTACAGGAATTAATGTAACAAATATAATTATAAATATAAATATCAATTCAAAGGCAACTGAATCTACTAATGAAACTACAGCTTTCTATAAAGACTAACTTATTCACTCTAACTACTTGCAGGTCATATGAGTTATATGCCAAATAGAATCCGCGCACGTGGCGACGGATATAACAGTTTAAATTCTATTAATTCAATGAGACATGTTATGATATGGACATTTCCTCTAGACGCCATGGAGAATGCTTGTACAACCATGCGTTGTCTGGCGGTAGCTCTGAAACTGTCTTCAAAAGTAAGTAGAACGGTTCACTTTCATCATTACAAATTAGTATGGACTCTCACCATGCGGCCCTCACTGGGAGTGAGAGCGCTGGATGTAAACGCTGTGGGTTTATATCAAACCAAGTAGCTTAGGCTCTGGAGCTTTAACTCATGGCGCTCCCCACAATATGGACTGCTCAACTGCGTCTCTTATGTTTCTCATCTGGCTGAGGACTATCGTCGTCCACCTCGTAAATGGATTGTCTACATGTGGCATCTATCTAAGCTCTGCACGGGTTTAAATACTAAAGCTATGTCTCGACCTTCCGTCCAGATTCATACATTTGATTGGTGCAACCACCTCTAGCTCAGCTGCCGAACCGAGTTATTTTAAGTAACAGCCCTACGCAACGACCTTGGGTCGACATCAAAGGTCGAATCACTCAAGACAATAAAATGTAATTTTATAGCAATAAATTCTTAACATGTTCAAAACCCCGAGCTTTTACTCTGGGTCACGGATTTTCTGTACGTCAACAGACGTCTCAATAACATTTAATTCCTACTCACCCCTTCCCTCTCTACTAAACCTAGTTCAAAACACAAGATATAAAAAGTGCTCAGTCATGCACACCTACGCTGTCCGTCTATCCTTCCCCACACCTTCTGTCTATCTATTAGGAAAAAAACTGTTCAAAACAAATTGTTTACGAGACCAAGTTATGCTGGCTCGCACAATAATTACGTTTGTAAAAATTACTCACTGCTCTCTCACAAAAATTTACTCAGTGGAAACATTTATGAATCAAATCTGTTCTTGACAGATACAGTGTGCTTACACCTACAGCATAATGAGTTGTATTTTCTTTTTGACCAAAAGTGATAAGGAACAATTTAAACAAGGCAATCCACATGAGCACTTATTAATTTCAGTGCATAAAATAAAGTTTCAAATGCTATGCAGATTAAGCCGTCCTTCCAAGCAAGATTTAAAACACTCAAACTAGGAGGGCTACCATACAAGGTTACATTTTGCATCTCATAGGGTTTAACTTTAAGGATAGGATTAGGGACTAAAAAACAGGTCTAGAGTTGGTTCATGGACAGGGTAAGGGTTCTCTGTTTTTATGTCTAGTTCAGCACAACAAAGTCTCCAGTCATAAGTTTAGTGTCTTGGTTGGGATGTAATCTTGTAGGCCTATAGGTATTGTGACCCTTCTGTACATAACATAACTGGATTCAGCAATCCTTCCCTCAAACCAAACAAAACTTCTCCGAGTTATTGGTCTTCAAAAAATTTGTAACATGGACCACAAATGGCATGCAGGGTTACTGTCCTCATATCATGGCAGATGGTGGTATTCTTAACTCTTACCCCGTGTGCTACCCGTAAAGCCCGCTGCCCGGTCAGTGACCTTACTCATGGAGAATCTTATCTGGGGTCACTGACCCTTGCCTCTATGCGATGACCACACAGGCTGTCCACGTGGTTCGGTTTTTTATTGGTCAGTATGAAAACATTCGCTGCTATGCCTTACCATGCTTGATAATGAATTAACCAGCAAAACCTTAGTCTGTCAGTCTCTAACCAGTGATCTGACTTATGATTCCAAACTGACAGACGTCTGTAGTTTTTGTGAGAATGAAGCATGATAACTAGCCATGCCCTCCCAAGCCCTACACAAATGGTTTCATCCTGATTGACACATACTAATAAACCAATGTGGGCATTTGGGGCAAAGACTATTTCAGAGCTTGTTTCTGATTGGTTCTTAGATACAGACAACTCCAAATGGTGTTCAGGTTGTGAGAAAATGAGAAAATATTGCAAATTTGTTGAGCAACAGTTCTCATGTCGATGTTACATGTTTTGAAAGTGCAGGGAGAGCCTTTGAAAGCTTAGTCTAAAGTTGTGATTCTGACCAGTGGTTCACTGGTTAACATGTCCATGTCACATTGCCTTTGATTTAGAAGAGATACAGTGAACAATAACACGGTGGTTACTTCTCAAAAAGGTCAGTGACCCGATGCATGAAAATACGGCTTGCGCGTGGCGCGGTCAGCTTGACCTTGCCGACTTGTGTGGCATGAGCGCTTGGGAAACATGGGCAGCATTTGCCGCCCTGTGCAGGGTGAGAGTTAAAGTTTCACAGTAAAACTAAAAGTAGATCTATGAACAATTCATAATTTCTAGGATATATTTCTTTTAAAATGAACAAATCGTTTTTCACAGATTACACTGATGCGGGAAGCAAAAGCCCTCTTGAATAGATCATACTTACAGATAGATCTAGACTGTACGTGTATAATCATGAATATCCATGACCATGTGTGTCAACAACTCTGTCATCACCATATTCATTATCATGTCACCGTTATTATCCGCTGACCAGTAAAATAATTTATTTTAAAAAGTGCTCATGATAACGTAAAAATCGGCTGAAAGCAAAGCAGCTACCTCACTAAGAAATGTGTACTTTCAAAGTTTGAAACTGGAGCCATGATTAGCAGCAAAAACAAACTGAGTTAACGACTGGACTCTATCCTTTTGATAAATAATCGTTTCACTTACCGATAAACGCGTTTAGCCCGATCTGTATCAGATTTCGAGCCATTGATGGGATCAGACCTTCTCTTCATTGCCTCCGTCAAAGGTTTAAAACGCCAGGCCAGGTAATTATTTCGTCACAATGGCACGTAACTGCGACAAACACTGTTCCAGGAACCATTGTGTCAGCCATTTTGTAATAAAATCACGTGACATAAACTTAAAATTTGTAAAATGTGATTTTAACAGTAAAACAAACTTTACCCATATCTCATACAATATAAAAAAAAAATCACGATTTTTTCACTGTATAATGTATAATTTACCTTTGGTTTTAAATGTTCAAACAGTTTAGCAATATTATTCTGGGCTAAATTATAGAAATACATTTCGTTGACTCTGGTTTTCTTTCATGGCATGTTGGATGGTTTTTAAACGTCACATTTAAAATGGCTGCTCTCACTCTGGTATCGGGCATGAAAATGACCAACACAACTACTGCTGTTGTTCACAAGAATAATATAAGCAAATTCTTTAACTTCTGCAAAACTGGTCTAATTTTTAATAACGGATTTGGCCAATATACTGCTGTTCGATCTTGTAGTTGTGGTAGAACTAGATTAGAATCTGCGTTGTTCAGACCCGGCCCGTCATTGCATCAGTTGTCATTATCAACTGCAAGGGGCCATCTCGGTACATCCACTTCTGTTGGGCAGTCCTCACAACAGCATCAATTACGAGCATTTTATTTAAAGTCAGGATTACACCAAAGAAAATGCTTGAAAAGGGCAAGGGCCCTTACATGGAATCAGGCATTGTGGTTTAACCATGGAACCAGTTTATCCAGTTCTGAATTATTTCCAAATAGTGGTGCACTGCGGACATTTTCAACTTCCTTTCCATTACAAAACAAGAAAAATGATGGAGATGATAGTGCTAATCCTCCTAAGGATGACCATTCGGAAACATCAGGTGGTGAGGAATCCCACTCCCAGGAAGCGGTCAGCAATTTCACACCCATCGGTGCCTTAACAACCATGTCAGTCCCAAATTTTCTGCCAGTAGTTCCCATTATAGCTATAAGCAGAAACCCAGTCTTCCCACGTTTCGTCAAAATGATTGAGGTAATTATAATAGTTTGATGGCATAATTTAACATGACTTATGATGATGAACTAAAGGTAGGCTAAAAATGTTGTTCAAATGAAATTTTTGGGGGGTGGAGGGGGGTATTGTAAATAAATTATCAGGACAAGTGCCTTTTTTTATTTTTAAAATTTTTATTAAAAGCTGTTAAGGATGGTTTAGGCCTATTCATTAATGAATAGTGAACTGAGTGCAAGGAAACAGTGATGATATGAGGAAAGATATAAGTATAATTGTATGTGGAATTACAGAACTTATTAAAGTAGAGTTAGATTAGATCTATACATATATGTGAACGAAAACTTAAGAATGTTGTTGGAGTGTTACAATACAAGCAATATTAACCCCTAGCTGTGCCCAGGATAAACGTCTTTCCATGTTCCTCACTTTCATAATCTCGCTGTCCATCTTTCTGTATCCTCACCCTTTATTCTTAGTGTGTTGCTAGGCTGGAGGTCTACTGCGTTAGATCTATACCACTTTGCTGTCAGTGGTGTGGAATTACTATTTTGCAGTGTAACAATGCCGTAGGGCCTACTCATCCCCCCTGCCCATCGAATGTAGTTGGGTGAATGTGTAAACACTGCAGTACCTGAAGTGCTAAGAACCTTGTGAAAGTGCGATCTTTGTTCCTCAAGGGCCTTACCATAACTTTTTACTTTTGAATACAGTCATGTGTCTGTGAATTGTGATGCTTAGTGAGCATTACACAAGTGTGTACCAGAATGGCTCTAGCTCTATGTGAGCATGCTGGGCACACCAGGCGGCTCGTGGTTCAACCATGTGTAATTTTAATTTATGTATAAATACAGTTTACCGTGTCATGGCTGTACTTGTTGTGGTTACGTCAGCAATCGATAAATTCACTGGCCATAAGGCGAGCACCATCTCGCATACCGTATTGTTGGCTGATACATCATTGGTCATTGGGGCAGAATCATACTGCGTGCAAGGGCCCCACCCGTACCACTGCCACCCTCCGCGGCATGTTTCTCGCTTGGTCGGGATAGATACATAAGGGAAGGCTTTACACTATAGCCTACCCATCGCATCATTTTTGACATCTCTACCCTCCCGCTCGATGGCTGGGAAGCGTACAGTTATTGAACAGGCCTGTGTCAGCATGATTGTGGAAACTAGTTTTCATGGCCACAGGGCTGGAAACCAGAAGTTACATTAACTTACATTGAGTTAGTTGAGCATGAGAGCCCTTGATCAGCTCTATTTATCAGAAGTGGGGCAGTTCGAACTCGAATTAGCAGTAAATGTTTAATAGAGATAAAGAAAGAAAAAAAAACCTCATTTCAAAATCACCTCTATCTAGCAGAAACTCAAATTACCAAAGTTTGGTTTACTTGAGCTCCACTGTAAATTTTTCACTGTTTGTGTTCAAAGTCCACCCAAATGCGGATCAGTTCTGAAGATCTGTGATGGGCAAATTTGATGCACTGTAATTCAGCAGGTTTGGAGATTACCTTGCTGGATGCAAAGAAAATTCGGAAATGTATTTATAATAGTTTGTAATAATTTATAATGGTCAGTCTTGTAGGCAGTGATGCATTTTAGTATTATTCACTGTGTTGTAACAAGTTGTTTTTTGCTTTCCTTGCAGGTTTCTCATCCAGATTTGATGGAAGTATTGCGACGGAAAGTTAAATTCAACATGCCATATGCTGGTGTATTTTTGAAAAGGGATGAAAAGTATGTTTGCATTTCTTTCATTATCGACATTAGCCTGGTAGCCGTGGACTTTTTCTGAAAGTAAATTTAGAGAGACATTTATCCAGAATGCTTTTATCAGGCTGTCTGTTACATCCACTTCTTAAGAATATAATGCTCCCATCTTGATCGTGCAGCCTTATTACACCGTTCATCATCCTTTTTTTGTTTGACAGTAGTCTCCGTCTAAGAACTCGTCGCCTTAGAACCTGATGTTGCCGCCAAACCAAATTTTTTCTCCGTAATTACTAATTTACATGCGTAAGAACCTGCTCTGAAACGAAAAATTCATCTAAGAACCCAGCATTTGATGGAGAGACAAGCACACTTTTATATAAAATGACCAAATTTTAAAGGCAAAATTCTTTTTCAAGTTGACAGGATAAAACAAAGCCACATAGTACAGTGAAAAAGAACAGGTATAGGGGAAGGTAGGGGGAGGCGAACCGTACAAAGGATGGAGCCCTGTTACGTCTTTCATGTACAAGCAGGCCACTCCTAGACTAAATTAGCATAGTCATCACCTAACATCTATTGTTGTCTGACTCAAGGGGCAGAATTTTATACGTAATTGACCATGCGCTTGGTTTGCATGGCACATGTACTTAGGGCTGATTGTGGTTATTACACAGGGTATCGTTGGGCCTCATGTTGTCTAAAGTCGGCATCTGCAATTCACAACTTGATTGTTCAGTCTGAGTCATTCCATTCGTTACACAGCACTGTAAGAAAAGAGCATCCGCCTAAGTGCCTGGTCCACCAAAGAACCCGCTTCTTCTGTCCCCTGTTGACCGAGTTCTTAGACAGAGACTACTGAATCAAGTGAACCAAGATATTTGGAAATTGAATTGCATATGAAAAATTAGGTATGCTGTTCAAAATTTATTGCCACTAAGATCAAGCATATTGAGTGAAGAAAAGTAGTCACAATGAAAAAGCCACTCTTAGAGAATATCGCCACGCTCATTCGATAATTGCCTAAGTCATTTTTAGGCATTTTGAGATAATAAGAAAAAACAGTACCAATAAGATAGATTAGACTTAGGCATAGCGTTCTGTTGCAGTTTTCAGCAGTAAAAAATGCACTGTTCACTAAATTGCATTCGCAGAATTGTGTATCCTTAATTAAAAGATTCCTCTTCGGCCTTAACTCAAAATGCCTAAAAATGACTTAGGCAATTATCGAATGAGCGTGACGATATGGGAAAATGACTTCAATGCAAAGGTGCGCAAACACGACACCATTGGAAAAGACAAGTATTAATTTTTAAAAAATTTTTGTTCAGAGATTCTTTCATTCAATAATTTATTACAGACTGAGATTTTCTTTGCCTCCTCACTAAAATTAGATTTCTCATGAATGATTTTTCAGCCATGAATCAGATGTTGTGGATCGCCTGGATGATGTCTACCACATTGGAACCTTTGTTCATATTACAGAAATGCATGATTTGGGAGATCGACTGCGCATGATTGTTATGGCCCATAGAAGGTGTGGAATTGTGTGTCTAATCTTGCATAACATGCCCAACAGTTGTTTAAGGTTCACAAGATTTTTTCATAACATAAAATCAAGGAAGAAATGTCAAGAAAAAAACACCAAAAAACAATAGCTACCTCATTAGGAGTTCTGAGATTTTCAACTCATGTAGGCTTTGATCGATGTCTTGCTTTCTTGCTTTACTCCCGCAAAAGTATCTTTAACATGTCAAGAGATTTATGCTTCACAGATTTGAATTGATAATATGGTGGTTGTAGTTGGCTTGTTCAGGAGGTTTACAGGCCACAAAAAGGTATTATCAATATATTATATAAAATATTGATAACGAGATTTACATACCATTGAAGGAAAATATTAGAAAGCCATAGTTTAAGAACTAGGGGAATAAGCTGCAAAGCACTTACAAGCTTTGATGTATAATCAATAACATGTTTGAGGCAATAGGGCTTGAAATGGAATAAGAGGTGCAGGATTTGTGTTAAAAATTAAAAGTATGCTTTCTTTTTCTGCTACAGGATTAAAATTACTGACTTGGCAGTGGATGATGTAGCTGAAATCTTGCCAGAGCCAGGTGAGCTCACTTATGTAATGAAAGTTTCAACATGGTGGTCATGATTTTCTTGAAGTTTTTTGAAAATTCCCATGTTTTTACCATGTCACTTGGGTAGATTCACATCAAGATTAACAGAAAAAAAGATTAAGCCATTAGGTGTGGCCTGGCAAGCCAGCTAGAATATGTTTAAAACTTTTTGACTGAATGAATTTGTCATTGAGCATTTTTGTTTCTTAGGTATGGGATAGCTGCTGAATGACTGAAAATAAGGATGTGAAATCTGAGTACGATGAGAGTGTATACTTGTGTCTCAGATAATGAAGCTTTTGTCTTTTCTGTAACTCCTCAGACAAAGTTAAAAGACGAAGTAGACGACGGAATGGAAAGAAAGATGCAGAAGATACTAACAAGAAAGAGGAAACTTCATCATTTTCCATTGGCAACGTATTTGGATCAAAAAAAGGGAATGAACACACAGAAAGTGAGAGTGAGCCCATAAAGACTGCACCATCCCACATTTTGATGGTTAAGACAGAAAACATCACTCATGAGTCATTTGAAAGCAATGATGAGATCAAAGTATGTATTCAGAATCAAACTAAAAAATATTATGGGCAGTTTTAGGTATTATCAATACTACATACACTAGCCTGGAAAGTGTTATATTTCACACCCTGCAGATGTAAAGAAACTGGAACATACGCTAGGTGGGTCACTGAGGAGATAATTTTCCCAGCATTCTATACCCCAGAATCGGGCTTGTTGTTTGAGCAGTGAGTGTTTTCATCGGGAACAAGTAGTGATAAGCTTTATCTCCAATCTCACAGAATGTTATGTTCATCTATTTTTGGATGATTTTTAAATTATCTTAATTTTCACATGTGGACTGAATGAAGACTTTGTGTTTGTCCAGGATTTGATCTGACTTTAGAAAACGTTTTGTAAATGTTAACCCTCGTCCTGCGGGAGGCCCCGCAACACGCGAGGCCAATATTGTGGCCTACATACTGCAAACCGGGTCCAGCAGGAGGCCAATATATTGTAGGGCAGCGTTGCTCCTCGTGTTTTGTTTATTCGGTTGCCACGACTATCAGTTTTTTCACGTTTTTTTTTTTCCCACACTATTTTCGCATGTTTATCTATTCTGTCACCCCTTGCCCTACTATATATAACAAAATGGTATCATCCGATTACGTTTATTTCGATGCAACTATTCGTAACTCTTCGTCATACTCATGTAATAGTACTGCCTGTCTTAGTTTGAACTGGGGAAAATCTTGGGGAAACTTTTACTGCTGGTTGTGGACGAGTTCACTCAGCGTGGGACGAGGGTTAATAAACTGATGTTATTAGTCAGTAGTGTCAGCATCTCCGTGTGAGTGAAAATCGAAAAAGTTGAAAGGTACTCAAGATGGCAGGGAATTATGGTGCTGGCATACCTGTTTTTAACCAGCAACCTCTGATCTGTATCAAAGGCCATGTGTATGAATATGTGCATGTATTTGGGATTTAAATCTTGTGTTACCAAAGCAGATGCTGCCTTTCAGTTTATGAAGTGCTAACAAGGAAAAGGTTAGCCTTAGAAAAGGGGAAAAAAATGTTTGTCTGGCATAAGGATGTCGAGCAAGGGTATCTCTTCATCATTATTAGGAAATTTGATGTCTGAAATAAAGAGATGAACTCCAGGTGCATCATTCCTTTATCAAATTAATGATTTCAAAAAAGATTTTAAAACTTTTTCTGGTTCTTAGTAATTTGTCTTTTTGCCATTTTATATTTCAGGCATTAACATCTGAGGTTGTGAAAACAATTAGGGACATTATTGCAATGAATCCTTTGTACAGGTGGGTACTAAATTTTTTACATCATGTTCAAGCATTATCAGTTGTTTCCAGGTGATTAAATTTGCTGTCAGTATACTATTCTCGGCTCAGTTTGTTTATATATCAATTTTGACAAATGTTAGATTTCTTAATATTGTGAAGATATTTTCTGATATTTCTCAGATATGGTCTAAATTTCAAGGGAGTTACAATTGATGCATTGATACATTTTATATACCGTTAATGTCAATGTCCCTTTTCTTTCGCCTAAAATCAAATGGTGAAGTAATTCTTCGGTAATTATAATCTATAATGTTGGCAAGTTGCAAAATTATGATTTTGCTCACATTTCTTTATTGCATTTTCACTCAATTCAGTGGGTGTCAGTGTGCATTAGAATTTTAATCACAATAATGGGCTAGACAACTTTCATGCTGTCAGGTGCTGTTGAAGTGTCTTTTCATGTTGTATTCTATCACTGACATTTCAGGGAAAATCTGGCTCAGATTATCCAAGCAGGTCAGAGGGTAATTGACAACCCTGTGTATATTAGTGATTTAGGTATGAAACAGTTTTTCAAATGTATAATTTTGTGTGTCTTTACTTTGTACAATTGTTTTAGCAGGTGTCATAAAAGAATTAGTTTTGGAAAGAACAGTTTCACAAATAGGGAAATGATGCTCAGTAATGATGCTCAGTAATCAGAAAATCAAGATATGACTTTTGGTAGCCTTTTTAGAAACCAGGTAGCTTTGAATTCTAATTTAGAACAGGTGGATTATATAATCCCCCGTTTAGAATTAATTGTGAGGTGTTCTAGGGAAATGGTCCACATGTCGCTCTCAGTTCTTTCGAGATAGAGCCAATAATAGGTGGATAGGGACTTCCCGGTCCTGTATCAGTTTTCAGCATAAATTTTCTCAATCATTTCTGTATGCCTGGGCAAAAGGATTTTAATGAATTCTGCCTATAAATATGCTTTTCTTTCATATTTTGCTTATCCAATCTGATGGTCTTTTTCAATTTATGAAGACTTGAGATGCATATTTCTCAAAAGTGACTTTTTCTGCCTCGCCACCTTAACCCTCGTCCCACGATGAGTGAACCCGTCCACATAACGCCTCGTGCGGGGATAGCCAGCGGCCAGTCAGCCGATCATTCGCTTGTTGCCGATAACCTCGGGGGTCGGGTCAATCGAGTCCTTGTGAACACGTGTATCGCGTATACTTCAGGGCGCAATAACAACAATAGTGGCGGATAAATCGTAAGTGACCCCTATGATATGTGGATAAAGTACTTGTGATGATATGCAGTAAGTTTTAGTGAGAAATGGAAGGCCCCAAATCAAGAATTCTCTGCATTTACATGCCGTTTAACACGCGTTTTATCATTTTCCCAAGACTTCTGCGCTTTTTCTGTCCCTAAGTCAGGCCATTCAGGTGAACAAATTATTTTTTAGCCATTCGCTTAATTTACTAACCACATGTATCGTGACATTGCCTTCTCCCTCCTCTACTACGTAAAGCTTCCACTTACTATAATGTTAGTTTTAGCGAGACATTTGATTTCCAGGTCGTAGAGCACATACATGTACTGAAAAGCGGTTTAATCAAAGGAACACAATAATTACCACATCAAATAAAGACAATGACCAACAACAAAGTTGGTCATTTTCTCCCGATTTTCCCTGATGAAAAACCTACAGACAGACGCCCTTATGCAGCATGTCCTAATATTACATCAGAATTCATAATTACAGACGTAGAACGGCGTCTTAAATATGCACATGGCCCCTTTCTTCTCATTTCACATGTGGACGACAGCCAGCATCAAAGTAAAAGTTTCCCCAAGATTTTCCCCAGTTCGAACTTCAGACTGTCAGTACCATTACACGAGTATGACGAATAGTTACGAATAGTTGCATCGTAATAAACGTAATCAGACGATACCATTTTGTTAGATATAGCAGG
Organism: Onchidella celtica; assembly: GCA_963931925.1. NCBI lineage: Eukaryota > Metazoa > Mollusca > Gastropoda > Systellommatophora > Onchidiidae > Onchidella > Onchidella celtica. The sequence continues at coordinate 43,802,800 of OZ007567.1, forward strand.
GCTGACAGCATAGATAAACACGCGAAAATAGTGTGGAAAAAAAAACGACAGCCGTGGCAACCGAATAAACAAAGTACGAGTCGCACCGTTGCTATACAAAAATGTGGCTTCCCGCAGGACCCACGGTTAAGGGCGTCGGACAAAATAATGGCCTCGCGTGTTGCGCCGGGAGGCCAATATAGTGGCCTCCCGCAGGACTAGGGTCAAAATAGCCATAACTTTGGTAAATTTTCAGCAGTTTACATGAAATAAAGTGCATTCTTCCCAGGACAGTTTGTACCTTCACAGAACACCCTTAACTTAATTTTGAAAAAAAATGGCAATGTGAACCATTTCCCTAGTGCGCCTCACTAGTTTTGTTCTCTTCAGATTATCACAACTTGAGAAAAACAATTTGAAAGAGTCTTTTTGTCTGCATCACATTGAGTTTGCATTTTTTTCTTTCCACCACCTTTCTAAATTTTATTTCTCTGTTTCTGTCTTTTTCTACATTTGTTATAATCTTCCTTCTTCCATCACTCTTCTTCAATTTAAAGTCATGGTGGAATTGGATATGAAAGCTGAAGTTTTGAGAACTTGTGTAAAAAAAAATAGGAAAAAGTGAAAAAAATATTAAGACCCTGACAAGGATCTGAGCGTCGAGCAAGTATTAACATGAAGTTGGCAATGCATTAATGCCATTTAAGTCGTATGGAATTGTTTATGAATCAAGCTGTTGTCATTTCTTTAATATGTAGGTGTTAATCTATTTCAGGTGCAGCCCTTACAGCAGGTGAACCTCACGAGCTACAAGAAGTTTTGGAGGAGACAAATGTAAGAATTACCAGATTTTATTGGTATATTTTTGTTTACTTGAGTTGGTAAAAACATATGTAAACTGTAGTGTGAGGAGGAGGATTTCATTTAGAAGTATTCTGTGGCATTTGTTAAATTATTTTATCAGTCATGACTTGATCAAATATAAGTAAATAAGCAGTTTTCTTTCTTTAAAGACTGCATCATTTTCTTTTTTCTCTAAGGAATAACTGAATAAATGTTATGTCAAGCTTTGGACAATGTTTTTCAGTTGTAATATTTTTTATCTGAAGAAAACTCTGTCAGAATCTCATTTAGAGATAAAGAAATGTAAGGGATGTGCTAGTGAAAATTGAGTGCTCTTTATTTCTCAAAAGAATGGAATATGGAATGTGGCCTATATAATGATAAAATATCCGCAGATTCCACGACGGCTCATGCTTGCCCTGTCACTGCTGAAAAAGGAGTATGAGTTGAGCAAATTGCAACAGAGGATAGGAAAAGAAGTGGAAGAGAAAGTGAAAAAACAGCACAGGGAATACATTCTGAAAGAGCAGCTGAAGATCATCAAAAAAGAGCTGGGGCTGGAGAAAGATGACAAAGATGCCATAGAAGAAAAATTTAGGGCAAGACTTAAGGTGAGATGCTTTCAAAAGACACTTTGTTCTTCAGAGCATTCTTTGTATTGTCACGTAAAAGTTAACTTCAAGGTAGATCAGGCTCCACTTTGGCATCGCAGATAGTGAAATGCCAAGTCGTCTCCATGTGATAATTTGGGACCAAGAACAGCTGTTTGCTCATTTTTTTCATTACAGATCAATTGTTTTCAGTTTAACTTTGTATTTTATTTTACTTTAAGATCTGTTTTTAATGATTTGATGGGTTATGATATTGCTTTGTTATAGTTCAAATTTCACTGTTGTACTTGAAAGACACCAGCTGCAGTTGTTTTGGCTGTTACTCTAAATTATTTAAATATGTATTTTGAGTAGAAAATTGGTAAGTGACTCTTTTACTATCATTTTTTTTTTTCAAACCAGGACCTAGTGGTGCCACCACACGTGATGGAAGTTATTGATGAAGAACTTAATAAACTTTCATTCCTTGACAATCATTCTTCTGAATTCAAGTGAGTTAAGAATTTTTGTCCTTCTGATTTTATTTCCCCCTTATGTTACTGTAAAAAAATATCATTCCTACTAGGTCTGAAGATCTTGTTTTTCATTTTTTTTACTCTCAAAATATGTATATCTAGCTTATAGTATTTCCTTTTTAACCCTCACCCTGCGAAGGGCGGTATATGTCGGCATCAACTTTCCATGTACTCACTTTGCATGGGCGGACAAAGTCGGCAAGGTCAAGCTGATCACGCAGCGCACAAGCCGGATTTTCACCCGTCAGGTCACTGACCTCTTTGAGATGTCACTACCGTCTTATTGCTCACTGTATCTCTTCTAAATCAAAGGCATTGTGTCAAGGACATGTTAACCAGTGAACCACTGGTCTGAATCACAAAGGCTAAGCTTTCAAAGGCTCTCCCCACGTTATCATTACTATCAAAAGATGTAAGATTGACATGTGAAACTGTTGCTCAATAAATCTGCAATATTATCTCATTTTCTCACAAGCTGACCATCATCTAGAGTTGCCTGTGTCTAAGAACCAATCAGAAACAAGCTCTGAAACGATCTTTGCCCCAAAATGCCTACATTGGTTCATTAGTATATGTCAGTCAGGATGAAACCATTTGTTTAGGGCTTGGTGGGCATGGCTAGTTATCATGCTTTGTTCTCACGAAAACTACAGCTGTCAGTTTAGTTTCATAAGTCAGATCATTGGTTAGAGACTTACAGACAAAGGTTTCGCTGGTTAATCCACTATCAAGCGTGATAAAGCGTAGCAGCGAATGTTTTCATACCGATCAATAAAAACCAAGCCATGTGGTCAGCGGTAGTGTGGTCATCGTACATCGGCATGGGTCAGTGCGACCCAGCGGGCTTTGAGTGTCGGTCGCAGGGTGAGCGTTAACAAGAGGCTGAAAATGGTCAGGATATATATGTATGCTACAAACATTGTTACTATTACTGCTCCAAATTATTTCTCTTGCTGTACATGGAAAATGACTTTATTTAAAAGAGATGATATAATAATGAGTACAGTTTGCACTTCATTTGCAAACAATCTCGGTAGCAAGAGACTTTTTAAAAATTTTGGTGTTCAGAATGAATTTTGTTTGAAGAATGACATTTTCTAGTGCAGTTAATCCCATTTCCTCATGCTGATTTGAAAAGAACTTGTTTCTCTAGGGAGAGAGCTTGACCTGAGAAATGTCTTCTACTTCACCCTACTAATGAACATCTGTCACTGAATTTAAGAAATTTTTTATTTTTTCTGCCTGGTTTTTGGGACGCCACTAGTGACATATTTCTTGTCTTTGTGTTTCCCCAAATAGTGTGACAAGAAATTACCTGGATTGGTTGACAGGACTTCCATGGGGAAAGTATAGTGAAGAAGTCCTGGAACTAGCAATGGCACAGAAGATTCTGGATGAGGACCATTATGGCATGGATGATGTGAAAAAGAGAATTCTGGTCAGTAATAATCTGTTTTTGATATTTCTGTGCAGGTTGAAAATGATATGATGACTGAATGGATAGGTCATCCCATCTTATAGCCAGCTGTTAAATTTCTTTGGTGCTGTTTACTTTATTTAAGGTCAAACCAGCAATATTCCCCAGTCACCTGTCACCTGTCGGCTTCATCGTCATCGATGTTAGCTGCTACAGTGGATGTCACGACAAAATCTCCTCCACCCAATCCTGTCCTTAGCTTTCCTAGTTAGTTCACTTATTTCCAGCTGGCTGACTTTCTTGATGTTATCGTGATATGTAATGGGTAGTCTTCCTTGTTTTCTCTTTGTTTCTGTCTTTCCTTGAAGGATTGATATCATAAGGGCTGTGCTTTTGTTTCGGGCCGCGTGGCCGATGTATGCAAGTCTTCTTTTATTTATTTCAGGTGTCATTCTTCTGGTGGTGCCAAGCTGTTCTAAGATGCTTGTATTTGTTCTCCTTTCTGTCCAACTTATTCTGAGTAGCCTTCTGTAAAGCCACATTTCAGCTGCCTCCAATCTTGTTATGTCTGCCTTTTTGAGTGTCCAGGCTTCACAACCATATAGTAGGACTGGCCAGATCAAGCACTTAAGTATGTTCACTTTGAGGTCCGTTGGTGTGCCTCTATCCTTCCAAATGTTGTTTAGTTGAACCATTTTGTGTTTTGCCATTCCTATCCTTGTTTTTATGTCCTTTGAGCAGCTTCCATCTTGCGATTTATGTGATCCTAGGTATTTGAAATCAGTCACTTTTTCTAGTGCTGTTTTGTTTACTAGTATCTCCTGGTGTTCATGGTGCCCTGTTCCAGTATGCATGACTTTCGTTTTCTTAGCATTTAGGTGTAGGCCTGCTGTCTTGCCCGCTTCATCCACTCTGTGCAACACTCTTTTCATGCTGGTGATGTTATCTGACATAAGAGCTGTGTCATCAGCGTAGCGAAGGTTTGTGATGTTTCGGCCTCCGATCTTTATTCCCATATCTTCTATGTCTGCGTTTCTCATGATCTGCTCAGTATAAATATTGAAAAGATGAGGTGAAAGTATGCAACCCTGTCTGACTCCTTTCTCGATGTTGAAATATGGACAGTTCTCATTGTTCCATCTAATCGTTGCCTTTTGTTCGTGGTATAGTGCAGCGATGAGGGTCACAAGGTGTTTCGGGAATCCCATCTTAATCATTATATCGAACAGGTGATGGTGCCTAACGCTGTCGAACGCTTTGCTGTAGTCTATGAACGTGATGAAGGCTTCGTTTCCATTGCTTCTTATCTGTTCAATCATTATTTGTAGTATGAAGAGCATGTCAGCGGTTCCTCTGTTGGTCCTGTAACCAGCTTGGCATTCTGATAGTTCCTCTTCTACCTTAGATTTCATTCTGTTGAGTATGATGATGAGCAGGATTTTGCTGGTGTGACTGATGAGGGCGATGGTTCTATAATTTCCACAGTCTTTGACAGTGCCGCTTTTGTATAGCATGACGAATTCTTGTAGCTTCCAGTCTGTTGGCCATTCATTTGTCTGCCAAATTTTGCAGATCATTTGGTGGAGTGCTTTTATTCCTGATTCGCTGGTATGTTTCAGGAGTTCACCTGGTATGTTGTCTAATGCAGTAATCATGGAAAATCATAGATTTTTGTATGCACACTCGTATTGATGCAGCCTATGTCGATTGTTAAAAAAATTTTAGATTTGTTGTTAAATCTGGTTGGAAAAGAGTGTCACACTATTGCAGATTACTCGTTCATTAGTATTGGCATTTCCAAACATTGGGTATGTATCAGACATTTCAAAAGTTATTTCTAGTGGTAATGCCCACTCTTTGTGAGCAACAAAAAGTCATCGAAGCTTATTTCTTATTAATTCCAGGAATTCATTGCTGTGAGCAAACTGAAAGGTCACACTCAAGGCAAGATCCTCTGTTTCTATGGTCCTCCAGGAGTAGGCAAAACCAGCATTGCAAGGTCTATTGCTAGAGCTTTAAACAGAAAGGTGAATTATTATAAATGTTCATAGTGTTATGCATATTATGTCTTATTGCCCTGTTTTGTTTTTTTGTTATTTCTGGGCTGTTTTTTTTGTTGTAAATTGTTATTGATCAAACCAAGTAATTATATCAATTTATAACTGTATCAAAGTGTGATAGCTAAAACGTATGACTTTTATTATCATTGTCAGCATTTCTTTATATTGCTAATTTCGTTCTTTACCATGTTTTTGTTTTTTTTTCTGGCTGTAATTTGTTAATCCTTCTGCACCAAATAATTAATTGCTAGAAAGAGATTTTAACCTTTTCCGTACGTCGTGGGAAGAAATGTTCCCACAGCCCTCTTTAAAATTCAATATAAAATATACCATTGACAGCACGGTACTGAAACTCCATGTATTCAAGTTTCATCAGAGGATTCACCTGATGCTATAAAATTGAATGTTTGTTTGTTTTAGCGGGTTTTATTTACGCTTACTTTTCAGTACCCCTTACCGTACGGCGTGGGAACAAAAATTACCAGACTAACAAAGAAGAGATTTACTAAATCCAACGCGTCCGTATGTCGTGATAAAAAATGTTCCCATGCGATAGATACTGTAAAGAGTGAAACAATCGCGTCGTCGTCATCAGGTGTCTTAACATTATACATGGGGGACACAAGTTGGAGACATGACCCCACTGTCCCACCCACCAAACCCCTCATGAAACACAAGCAATAATGGTTTTTGAGGAGATCAAATTTCAGTGGTATGTGTAATATGGGGCGATGAGAACAAAGTAGGGTGGCATCGGACGACCATTTCTTTCATTCTTTGTTGTGAAAAAAAAAAAAGCGAGTCATCTTTATGGGCGATTTCCAGGACCATCCTCAATATCAACTGGGCAACATTCTGGTAATGCTGCTGTGTTTAGTTTTTGATTTGGGACTTAGTGTTATACGGACAGCACCTATAGAAATGTCTGTAATGTGAACAGATGATTATTTCTCATTTATATTGTTTAATTTTATGGCCCCTTTATGTAACATAATATGCAAATCTCTTCATTTTATGTATTATTTCCCCCTCTTTAAATATAAGGTAATCGAAATCGACCACGTATGAACTTGAAGTTTTCATTTCTGTTCCGACGGAAAGTGTAGGCCTATTGTTTGATAAAACACCGTATGTAAATCCTGCCTTTTCCAAGGTTTTAAGGGAACAGTTAGAAAATTATGGCTGAAGCTATTTATGGAGCGCTGTCGGTAGTGAGTGCAGCTTTCGCCCGCACGACCATATGAGTGTTGAAGAACTGACGTGAATGTGAAGCATACTAAATGCACAGGTATTAACTGGCGAGTGGGACAGTGAGTGGCACATAGTGAAGAAAATATGCAGTGCTGACAAGATGGTCATGAAAGTTGATAGAGCTTCAGCCAGTGCTATTCAATCTGCGAAGGAACAACATGTGACATGCATGTGAGGCTGTTGCTGAAGATTACATGAAGAAATCAGGAAATTCTTTCACTGTCACCCATTTTGAGGCCTGTCATTGGAAAGGGCAAGTCATTCCAATGGTCCTCGCATCAAACATTTTGTCATGTTTCCTACTCAATTCTGAAAAGCCTGAAGAACAGTTTCCTCAGCCATAGCTCAAGGGTTGAACGCTCAACGCGTGGACAACGACAGGGATGTTATTTACTGCTCATTATTTTAATTTTTATGTAAGCCTATTTGTTCCCGAAATATCCCTTGTAATCGTCAGCACCCAAATCAGAAACGTTTGCATTTCTGGGAATCATTGCACTTCGATTTAATCATTTGACTCTTTCCGTATCTATAAAGTGATTGTCTTTCTCATGGATCACACGGCCCCTTCACCGCCTTTGAAGTTCATTTTGTTCAATTTATTTATATGCGGATCGGAATATGACAAACTGACATTGATTCATGTTCTTATCCTTCTCATTGTCGCTCTCGCCTTGTCTTCCAGCGTGGTAGGGTTTGATGAGGCAGTGTTAACTGTTATAGAAATATTGGACCCACAGGATGTCAGTCCTTGCCCTCAAAAGACTGTTTACCGCATTATGGTTCTACTGTGTTTTCTCAGACTTTACTTTTTGGACAGCACCGTAATGGTGTGGTTCAACTGACCTTGACTCATTGTTGCAGCACGTAACTAGAGGTGAAAAAAAATAATGTGGCTTTCTTACTGTGCTGTGTTCATGAGCAAATGACAACGATAGGTCTCATCCCACAACATAATTTCGAACTAAATAATACAATACTTAGCAATTTGTTACAACAAAAAAATTAAAAACAATTAGGACAGGATGAGGGGAGGGTATAATAAGATAGTATATATAATGTATTGAAAAAATGAGCATCTCCGAGGCTTTTCCTGTACTGGCAGAAAGCTGCCTTAGATAATAAAACTTATCTGATTGTTGCAGGTGAAGGAGGAGTGGGGGGCATTACGGAACATCGTTTGAAATTCACGGGAGTATAATCATCTTTTTGTAATTACATACTACAATCACACACCTTGTTTCCATTCAGGTAGAAACCGAAAGAAAACTATAGGCGAGTATCTTATTCTAGCGCCCTGGCTAAGAATCATGGTGATGCACATTATTATTATATAAATTTAAAGAATAAACATTCCACATAACGTTGTCTTTTGACAAAAAGTGGTCCCCCAAGTCCCCATGGAAGCTGTATTGGATAGTATTTGTGATCACGAGGGACAGACCGACTGAAAGCGTGTTATTCTACACTTGTCTCAGTATGGTAACAATTGTTCCCAGGACGTACGCATAGGCATAACCTGCATTTTTCTCTATACTGGACAGTGTGGTAACAAAATTTACCACGACGTACGGACCGCAGGGAAAATAGCGACGTACGGAAAAGGTTAAATAGATTTATTGGTATTTCACAACTATATTACTCAACATTGCTTTCATTTATGGTGAAATTTTTTTTGGGTAGTTTTCTGTTTTATTCTTTTTACTGCTGTTTCAGATTTGATTTTATCTGTATTTTGCTTTGATTTCAGTATTTTCGATTTAGTGTTGGTGGAATGACAGATGTGGCTGAGATCAAGGGTCATAGGTAAGACTTGCAGTTTGTTTGTCAGCATGCCAGGAATGAGTCCTCATAAAATGATACATCAATTGCAAACTGGCTGTTGCTTTAAAGATGTTTGTTTCTTTACTTTATGATTAGTGCATGGTACATAAATAGTGAGAGATTGATGTACCTGGGAATATTGTCTCAGTTATTGTAAATTTGATTTATACATGTGCAAAGGAGTAGTTGACACAGTTATCAGATCTTCTGGCATATCTTCTGGAATGTATATATGCCTTGCATCATTTATTTATCTCTGAAAATATGAATTCTCTGGCACCTAATTAACATTGCGATTTCAAGGTGCTTTCTGTGATGATAACTGCAAAAAATTTAAAGTGCTTGCATTGTTTTAACTCCCTGCAGTTCACGCATTGAGAAATCATTACAATTTTAACGATGGCCTAGTGGTCGTAGGATTCGATCGAACATGGCTATATTTTTATGTTCCGAGCCAACAAAACCAATTTACACTAAAAAGATGTTAATCTGTCGATAATTGTAAAAAGAAGTGATAGATCAAATTTGATTTTGAAAATAACAACTTGTTTTTGCGTCATACTATTCCGTGCGGCCGTCCGCCATCTTGGTTTTGTTGCGTGCGGTCTGAATCGACGGTGCAGGTCGAAAATCTTCAAATTTTCCTACATAATGTCATCAGACAACCATAAAAGCAATCTGCAGCAACATCTAAGTGATGGTACTAATTCCTGGTCACCAGTGGAGAAGAAATCATGATGAAATACAGCCCTAGATCTACCGATCATGCCATCTCTAAGAGGTTTGTTTACATTCTTCTACACCAATACTGAAACTAAATTGAAAACAAAATAAACCTATGTGGTCATGGGCTCAGTTTCAGCCCATAACATGTTTTGTGTTCCTTATTTGTTTGAATTCAATGATTTATGTGACAGAAAATGCATTTTCTTTTATATTTTCATGGTAGTTGAGTGCCACTCTACCGTTGCTAGGAGCCATCATTTGTTTGTTTACGTCCAACAGTGACAGAGAAATTACCCATAAAATATCTGTTGACAGACTCTGATTGGTACTAATAAGGGAATTTAATTCTGGATGTTTGCAATTACTTTTGAGATTATTTGTAGGTTGTTTTATGTATTTCAAACATATTGTGCTTTATTTCTTTCAGGGCACCAGATTGTGAGAAGTTGGCCTACAGAAATCCACACAAGGAGCTAAATTTTCTTGGATTCTGCCAGCCTGCAGACCTGGTTTTACACCATTCAAAGGTTCTACATATCAGGTACATAATATTATTTAGTGTCAAAAGTGGTTGAGGGGAACCACCAGCTTTTTCACTTATTTATGGATAGGATAAGAATGTTTTGAAATGTTATGAGGGAACTAATGACAGTCATAATTATATCATGTACATATGAAGCTGAAAACAAGGAAGTACCTCATTCTTTCTTTTACTGTTTTAGCTGGTCCACAGTGATGAATTGTGACTACAAGCTCTCTCTGAACTACCAGGAATTGTCTTTTCATTGAGTTAATTGTCATCTCTTTGCATACAATGACAAAGTGTATAATACTCTCAGAGTTCACTCATAAATATATTGATTATGTTTGTCTCATTCACAGCTAGGCTCTTCAACTCAAGCTGTATTGCTGCAGTGGGATCATAAAACAGATAAATGTGCATATAATATAATACACTATGTGTACTTTCTGATGGGTATACTGAGGAAGAAGGCCCAGTCAACCTTCCCTGTTCCATTGATGTGAGGATCTGGATCTTGAAGAAATCTACAACTTACTTATGTAATGCCTACTGTATAATAAGCTCCATTGTATTATTTATCACATGCCAGGTTCATCAGAAAGGTTTTACAAAAGTCTTTATAAACAATATTTAGAAGATTCAAATTCACTGTGTTCCAAAAAATTTCAAATTCTGAAACAAAGTGGGTTTTTTTCAATTTCTTTTCATCGCACCGCTTGCGTAATGTTATATAATATGAAAATTCAGTGAGATTTTCTAATTTTCTCTAATGTTTCAGTTATTCTAGACATTGTGCCACAAAATATAAGTGCTATTTGTTAGGTGTAAACATTTACTTTGCTTATTTTGAATAGAAAAGGGAATTTTGTGAATTCTGCTCAGATTTTCAAAGTTTTACATGTCTTTTATAATCAAGTGCTATGTGTTAACTGCTGGACCAAACTGAATGGCTTTTTGCTCCTGGCATGAGCAAATGAATGTAATTTGATATAGTAATAAAGTTTTGGGCCTTGGACTTCATACTTATTTTTTTCCTTCTTTGAGACTGTTGGATTGGGTGATTTTTTGCTTCAGATTCTATTTATAGTAACACAGAAAATAGGTCACCCATCACACAACCTCTTTTCAATTCATAAACAAATTGCATCATGTTAAACTTCATCCAATGCACTTTCCAACCATACATAACATGTCTATATTCTATGTAAATAAATCCACACTAGCTGTCACGAGCAGAGTTAGGGTCTTGGGGAGCATTCGACTGCACGAGAGGCAGCTAACTCACACTCGGACACAACCACACAAGAAAAGTATTAAACAACCAGAGTATATATATATGTCAGGCCGGTCAGGCCATGTTTTACATAAATATTAATAAACAAAACAAAAAGACAATAGAGGTATATTCAAAGCAATAAATTCTAATTACTAACTTAATCTATGATATTTCATCAACAATGTGCCATATTACTTCAATCATACTATGGAAATAATTCTATAACACAGGCCACTCGTCGTCGAGTGCCAGCTGGGGTTTCCTTAGACTTCCTATGAGGCTGTGGTTCTCTCTCTATCTCTGATCTTCTATTATGCTTGAACAAGTAAGATATATTACCATTGGTCACGCCTACTGGTAGGCGCGAACATCAAAATAGCGCAGCGTGGGCTTTCAAAGGTCAGCCAGTCTAGAGCTCAGTCAGTCCGTTAGCAAGGACTTCTAGTCTTCAAACCACACAGTTCAGGTACTGGCCAACCGGAGATACTTCACGACACGATGCTTCTGCTCGTCTGTATTCACTAAATCTGAACGTTACACGATGTTTTATACTATCTAACTACCCAGCGTGCTAGTCCGCTGGCCCAATTAGTTCAGCTATCTCATAGGTCGAAACCTCCCACCATTTTAATTGTAGTAATACGTCTGCACTATTCTACCAGCCAGTTAACGTGCAAAAACTTGTCTAGTCATACTTAACAATGTCAACTATCCCCACCTTGTTTCACCCCTACTCCATTACTTATTAATTAATCACGAACATTAAAACCGGCAAGCGTGTCTCTAACAGTTTAACTTTACATTTATTTACTCACCAACTATAATTCGGGAGGGCCGTTCAAGGCCACAAGCCAATTTCTCATGGCCCTGGTAAAACAACAACAACTCACTCTCTGCGTGAGTTTTAACAGCATCTGAATCATGACACTAGCATGCAATCTTTGAGTCAACCCTCACTGGATTTCAGAAAAGGTCAAAAGTGCGTGAACTGCAGAGAGTTAAAGATGGGATGTTATATTATTTGATAGATATCCAAAGTCTAGAAGACATGAGAGAAGAGAAAAAAAGCTCATTTTGTCTTGCTGCACACTTCATTTTTCTTTTTTCTTTGACAGTCAGGAATGGCTGTTCTAGGTCGAGGAATGTGAAATCCTTGGCTTAGATAATTTATTAGGACGAACATAGGATGTTTACCAGTTTTTACTGTTGTTTTTATTCATTTAGATGAAGTATTAATTTCTATCAACTTTTGAAATAGGCACACTTTTCTCCATGTATTTCCTTAGGAGAACCTATGTAGGAGCCATGCCAGGCAAAATAATTCAGTGTCTCAAGAAGACCAAGACAGAGAATCCATTGGTGCTGATTGATGAAGTGGACAAAATGGGTAAAGGTCTCCAAGGTGATCCTTCCTCAGCCCTTCTAGAGTTACTTGATCCTGAACAAAACTTTAATTTTTTAGATCATTACCTCGACGTCACAGTGGATCTGAGCAAGGTATCATTTTTACTTTATGTGTGTGTGCCTGGAGAAAGGTTCCAGTTGTCGCAAATTTTGGATTTTGAGATAAGGGCATATTCTTCTAGAAAATTCAATGCTAAACACGCTGCTTTTAAAATTTTTTCCAATATCTCAAGTAGTTATGAAGATATGACACATTTTGTAAGACGGGGCAAAAACAAACTTTTGAGAAAAACAGCTTTAACAGCTCTCTCCCATGACAGACTTTTTGGATATTGTTGGGGGAGCGTAGTTTTAGTACAAAGGCAAATAGGGAAACTACTGAGTTGTGTTCACTGCTCAGCTCTGGCTTTCTATGTAAAATACTGCGCTCTCCTAACAAGATCCAAAAAACTTCAGACTTGGCTGTTTTTAGGGGACCGTTGCATGTTACACGGTAGACTGTAGATGAGCAGTGAACACTACTCAGTATTATCTCTATAACGGCTTAGTAATTAGTCCACGGTCCCCTAGCAACAATCACTCCAATATTACTTCCTGAAGAGTCACATGTTGTACAAATAATTAATAAAATAATATTTAAACATAAAATATTCCAAAATCCTTTTCATGTGCTGTTTAGAAATGGTTAAACTTGTGTTTTCTGCTAGAAGTACATTTCCGACTAGGCACGACTTTTTCGACCATTTCACCCCCTAGCTCAAAAATAGCTGTACCGACAATTGGGACCTTTCTTCAGGCGCACACACATGTGTCTTGAAAGTATTGCTTTTTGTGACCAGGGGATGGGGACATTTATCATGCTGACCTTCAATGCAGTATGATCAGTTCAGTGCAAGAAGTGATTATCTCCTTCATTGTGAAAATGGAGATGATCACTTCTTGCACTAAACCAAAGGTATGCAATAGCAAACTAAACTGATCAATGGTGATACCTCAGTCAACAAAATTTCAATTAGCAAGATGGCTTGAATTTTTCTAGATTTTACAGTTCAGGTTTTAAACATACAGACATTATTCAACACAAATAAGATTACAAAGAATTTCAACCTTTAGTCAGCATCAAAAATGGAAGAGCTGTATATAGAATTGTGACCAATGATTTCTTAGAGGGCTTAAAAGTTTTCAGTGTGGTGATAAAACTTAGGCTGATGCTGGGAGAGAGTGCAGCAACGAAGGGAATGACAATATTTTCATTATTGGCTTAATTTAATCCTGGAATTTTATTTAAGAGAACGGACCAGTGATCCGAGAATAGAGGTCTACAGTATGATAACTTTTATGCTGGAAACTCTTACATCTTTTCACTATTTCAAAATTTCCTTTTTTTTCCCTCCACCATTGTGGATTTTGCAAGATTAGACGTGTTTTCTTTTATGGCATTATTGTCACTGCACTTCTGTACATGATGATCTCTTATCAGTGTGTCTCTGCTTTATCAGCATTGTTAACTAGGTCTGAATTTCTGACCAATAAATACATTACACTATCAAGAGTTCAGACGTGTGGGAGAATGAGGACTGCATCTGTGAATTAACGAAATATTATAAAAACTACAGAAAAACTGTGGGGTTGCAGCAAGGCTTAAAGCAAAGTCAGAAATTGGCAAAAGGAAGAAGTATATAGCAAAGCCTCAAGTGCATCTGTGAATGCATGTGGTTCCACAACAATAAATCATTTATGTCTGGATCAGACTAACCTTGAACGATACAAATTTAATTTAATTCAAAGAACTAAGTGCAATATTTCTTCATTTTTGTCTACAGGTTTTGTTCATCTGCACTGCCAATGTACTTGAAACCATACCAGAACCACTGCGGGATCGCATGGAAATGATTGAAGTGTCAGGATATGTTGCAGAGGAGAAACTCAATATTGCTACTGTAAGTCTCTAGAGCATTATAAATGAAGAAATCTCATAAATTAAATGCAACAAGCTTTGCATTTAAATTTGGTTAGTGAATGGGGTGAAGTAAGATGAGTGGCTCAGAACAAAAAATTACAAAACATGAATAACGAGCTAATCAGTGATGCACAGTAGATATTTGTAGTTGAATTCTTACCCAACAGTTAAAAAGTTATGTTACCATTGCAGTGTTTTGTTTCTGTGCTGTGTTATTCTTTCAGGATTTGATTCCTTCAGGTTGAGCATGCTCATGGGCTTTACTTGTCCAGTATTAATCATCATTGTGTTATTTGTCTCTTGTTATATCCACATCTTTCTTGAAAACCTGTCATTCTCTAGTGCAATACTTGGTCCATTTGAAGTGGTGATTGAGACCTTCCCAAAGACAGCATATTTTGCAAATTTACTATTTCTTTTCTTTTCTTTTCTCCAAATGATTAAAGTGAATCTAGCACTGTGAATTTAGGCCACAGGTGTATAATAATTATATAATATTATATTCTTCTTCCACAGCAATACTTGGTGCCACAGGCTGTGGACAATACAGGTGTTGATAAGAAGGCAATGAAAGTCACAGATGATGCTATGAACACATTGATCAAATCTTACTGTCGAGAGAGCGGTGTCAGAAATTTGCAGAAGCACATAGAGAAGGTAGGTACTTTGTCTGTAAGTAATGATGCGACCACCTGATTTATTTTACTCATTTTGTTTTATGTTAGGGTTCTAAAGTATTTACGGAACCAACACTGTATCTCATTCGGTCCTTCAGGTGCTACTCAATGATAGGATCTACTGGCTGTAGATGCGACCACCTGATTTATTTTACTCATTTTGTTTTATGTTAGGGTTCTAAAGTATTTACGGAACCAACACTGTGTATCTCATTCGGTCCTTCAGGTGCTACTCAATGATAGGATCTACTGGCTGTAATGCCTAGTTTTTGTTTTGTGAGCGTAAGAGGCATTCACTGCAAGTACACTATGTTCCCCCTGGAAACCCCTTATTCAGTCTTCTGGAATGTAAGTTCCAGTTTAGGACCTCCAAATCTGATTTTTACATGTGAATTTGCGGTTGATGAGCCTTGAATGAGATTATTCAGTGAGAGAAAATTGTTTGGTGAAAATTAATCCATCTATTCATTTCACCTCATGTCTTTTTTAGATTTACAGAAAAGCAGCATTCAAAATGGTGAACGAGAAAATCAGTGACATCACTGTGGACAATAGGAACCTCCAAGATTTTGTTGGGAAACCAATTTTCACACATGATCGACTGTATGACATGACACCACCTGGAGTTGTGACAGGGCTGGCCTGGACTGCCATGGGTAAACTTTGACCTTTGCTGAACTCTCAGTGTTTAGTATCGTCTCTGGCATTGTTAATGCCATGAAATCTATTTTTTCTGTTGATTTGTGCACTGTAAACAGTATTACAAAAGACTGCTCCCATTTTTGTTCTTTACTGAAGGTTATGAGAAAAGACTAGCAACTTAAGTCTTCATTCAAACAATAATAATATAGGTGTGGCAAAACAGATTATTTCATTTTTTTTTTTTTTTTTACTACCTTTGTTGTGTGGTTCCTTTTCAGTTATACTCAGATTTGCCGTGTTGAACTTGTATTCAGTACATCATCACTGTCCAAACTGGTCGTTTATGACATAATTTTTCTCATTTTATAAAGATCTATAAACTTCATTGTAATGAAATCTAGACAATTTTTCTTTACTATCAATGTGACATTGATGTGCATGTGTAGTCTGGAAAGTTGTTTCTGTGTAGACTGGCTTTCTGATCCATAAGCACTGTCACAGTTACTCCATTCATTTCTCAGTACATAACGCCTGTTGAGACATAAATGCACATGCCATTGATTTGCTCACTGTCAATATTTTATGCATTTTCTTCCACGCAGGGGGATCAACACTGTTCATTGAGACAGCTCTTAAGAAGCCACTGGATCTTTCATCTACTGAAAATGGCTCACTGGAACTGACAGGCAGTTTGGGCAATGTCATGAAAGAGAGCGCACAGTTGGCTTACACATATGTCAAGGCATTTACAGTCCAGCATTTTCCAGAAAACAGTTTTATTCAGAAAGCTCAGCTTCACCTTCACGTGCCTGAGGTAAGAGCACAGCTAGATTGCCGCGGTGTGAGAATGTTCTCTCCTAATAGCAACGATAAACTGATAGATTTATTTGGAAGTTTTTTCTGTGCATCTAAATAATAATGCTAAACATAAAGAGAAGTCGTAAATAAGCAGGGATCAGTTCATCTGAAATAATCTTAGTGTTGAAAGAAATCTTGTGGTATATAAAAAAAAGCACATGAGAGTTAGATTGTGTGTGTGTATTTATGCTATTTTAAATTTTCATACAAAAGTAGTTTCAGATTGCAGTATAGAAAATTTAGGACTTTGCCATGAAGTCTTTAATTTTTCTGCTATAAGAATATCAGCACAGTGTGATGAAATTATGCATTTGTTTCTGTTTTTGGTCAGTTTGAAATTGCTAGCCTGCAGGTTCATATAAATGTAATCTTTGTCCGTGCTTGTGATTCCAACTTATCCAGTGACTTATTTACATTGCTGAAATAGACCAGGCAACAGTAAAGATTGTTTTGTGGCTTTGTTGCAGGGAGCAACCCCTAAAGATGGTCCCAGCGCTGGCTGTACCATAGTCACAGCTCTTCTTTCTCTTATGTTGAACAAACCAGTGCGTCAGAATTTGGCAATGACAGGAGAGGTCTCCTTGACAGGAAAAGTGCTACCAGTTGGAGGCATCAAAGAGAAAACCATAGCTGTAAGTCTAGATTCATGCTATTAATCATCTTTCATGCTGTTTTACTGCTGGAGAGGTGGTCAGTACAGTAGTTTGCATATTGAGATCTTGATAATTATCTATCTGTTTTAAGATGTTTCATGCAGGTTATTGTACTACAACAGCACGGTATTAAAAAAAAACGTGTCGTACATATAAGAGAAAAAAAAAGTTAGCAGTGCTATGAGTAGCTAGTCCAAAATGCCCGCCGCGAGTGCAGCGGCAGCGAATTTCAGCTAAAATCGACTGTTTGTGTTGTTCTGTGGTCCGTTTGTTCTAGCATTGCTTGTGTAGTGTTTGGTATGAATTAAAAGAACTGAATCTCCTCTTTCTAATGATGTTTGTTTTAATTCAATGCCCTCTTAATTAGACTTTTGGTGAATCAATCAATAACGTCTTCAAATCGCATTTTTCGCGGAACAGACAGCTGAATTTTGGACCCCATTTTAACGGGGAAGCGCGTTTTCGCCGTCGCAGCAAATACTCCACATTTGGCACAGTTAGCTGCAGAATTGAATGCACTGTAGTTTCATATAACTTTCCACAGGTTTCATTTTGTGTAAGTGCCGTAAAAGTTAAGATTTCTGTGAAAAAATAGAAAAATCCGTACCTTTTTCTGTAAAAACAATGCGAAAGTTACACCAAAAGAAAGCCTTACTTTCCTTTGTTTCGGTGTGAAAATTCGAACTGTCCCTGTGCTATGGCGCCTGTGCGCGACGCATCTAAAACCCCTAACCAAACATTGTAACGCGAGTCGCAGATCAGTGCATGAGGGAGTGAAGTAGGTCTAGATCTAGATCTAGATCTAGTACAGATCGAAGGACCGGTTGACCATTTTAATATAATACGTTCCCCCGGCCATGGATTTGATAAGTTGACTGTCTATACTTTCTACTGACAACAAATTTGTGCATCAGAATGCATATTTAGACCATGTAGGTTAATTCTGATTGCATTGTCACGATCGGGCAAGTTTGAGATCCTAACTAAATCCCGATTCGACTGAGGCCGATATAGGGCTGTCACTTCAAGATCGTTTGTATAATTGCCTTCTCTCAAATTGTTGACATTTAATGAATTTGTATGGCAAATAGATTGCTCAAGTCGATAGAACTCTTCTTTCAGAGCACATGGATGTATTTAGTTTTTGTGTGGGGTCATTAGTTGATTTTTAATGAATTTTTGAAGATTGCAAAATTGTGGGACGTGATGGAATTTTTATGCTGCTTCAGTGCTTGTTATAATAGATCAAAATGGTTAACGTTTTGCAAGTAATTCAAGTTTTAACACATAGAATGAATGTACCATTGAATTCTTAGCACATACGTGCAATTTTTACAGTTACATGGGTTTGCACTGATTTTATATGATTTTTCGAAGTTCGTCTGAATTTTTGTTTTTATACTACTCATTGTAACTGTCACTTTGTAAAATCGGGTTTTTATTCAGTTTAGACATATTTTCTTGCTCTAAATCAATAGAACTCATCTTTCTGAGCACAGAGATGTATTTGTTTCTTGTGTCAGGCCATTGGTTGATTTTTTATGAATATTTGAAGATTGCAAAAATTTCTCTTTTTTACCTCTGCTGTAAAAATGGGTGAAATGTGATTGCATGGCACATTTGATGTTATAAACAACACTTTTGTAATTGCCTGAAGTCCCTGAAAAAAAATTGAGGTTGTTATCTATGTGCATGACTCTGTGTTTACCAAGTTTGAATGATTAGTGATGATAACTTCTAGGGATTTGGTGCCATAAACATGCCCTCTCATCATGTTGCGCAAAATGGTCATTTTCTCAAAATTTCAGAGTGGCATAACTTCTGTAAATACTAAGCTAGAGCCAAAAGTTTGGTATCAAACTTCTTGGAATTAAAAGTTCTACTCATTTAAACAGTGAAAGAATGGATATTTTGACTTTCAAAATCTGTTTTGGACTAGCTACTATGAGTTTTAATCATTACATGAACACCAATAGCCTTCACTGCTTTTTTCTTGCAAATGTTATGGCCCTTCAAGAGGAATATTCTTTCATTTCAGTAATTTTATTTGCATAATATAGGTCACTTTCTACCAATACAAGGTATGAATAGTATTCAGACAGATCATAGAATCATGTACATGTATATATAATCTGTAATAAAATTATATGGAGAGAAATATAACCTTTTTGGAGTGCTTGATTTTATTGTAGAAAAAAAGAAATAAGAACTGTTATGAAGAATTTTATTTCTCTCTTTTTTTTTTTTTCCATGAACCATCAGGCAAAACGTGTGGGAGTGACTTGTGTAATCCTGCCTGCAGAGAACAGAAAAGACTTTTCAGACCTGCCTGGATTTATCTCTGATGGCTTGGAGGTTCATTTTGTGGAGGATTATAATGAAATTTTTAAACTGGCTTTTCCCAAATAAGGCTATGAGAACCCTTTTGTTTTTGTGCATTTTGTGTCTTTGGGCTCGCGAGATCTATTTTATGTGGGTTTTTTGGTAATAGAATTACTAAGAAATATGAAGTTGAACTGCCATTTCATCAGTGCAGAGGGTTTTAATGTGTTTCCTGGAGTATGTCTTTTGACCTCCTGTAGGGAAAATAATTTTTGCACAGTATTAATTTGCTTTTGGCATATGTGCTATTTCAGTTCATGAAAACACTCAGGACATTTTATCTTTCCCCTCCCCCCCCCCCCCCCCCCCCCCCCCCCCCCCCCCCAAATCACATAACCAGAAAATAAGTATCTTATCAAACTTTTGATATTCAGAACTTTCATTTAGCTAAATTTTTGTGATCTAAGGTCTATTTCCATCAAGTATTTTCTGCGTACATTTCTACATTGACCAATGTGAACAGGTTTGGGAATGAGCAGACGCAGACTTCTGGTCTGTAATTTAGCTCAGTTTGTCTTTGAAGATGAGATTATGAAAATGCCCAGAGCTATGATTGCCTTTTTTGATAAGATGCAAATGATGTGGGTTGTTTATTATGTGTAAGAAGTGTTTGACAGTGTTGATCAACCATTACATTAAGGACCAGAGCATTTGCATATATATACCTGTAATGCAAGACATTAGACAGGGGATCAGTCTCTGAAGGAATATTTGCAATATTTTATATTCATACTTATTTGGAAGAGTGGGATCTTGTAAGGTTGTTTTCTCGTAGTTATTTGGTGCTATTTGCCATTTGTTTCTATTTACTTACCGTACAGGACGAGCAAAAATTACATCTAGATATATTTCTTAAGCATCATTGTCTTGCATTTCACTGTTGTTTAATATCACATAGTTAATAAAGGAAGAATTTACACAACATAACTAAAATTGGGGTAAGACCAATCTTTAGCTCTGTCCACTAGCAAACCAGGTTTTGGAAAAAAAAAAAGTTTTATTCAATATGTCACAAAAGAAGAGAGTTGTCGTGAATTATTAATGATTGATAGCTGACTGAGATCATTGTTATGGAGTAGTTTTGTTGGTTGACATACATGTACCTAATATAGAAGACTTGCCACTGCTGTGTTCATTTCTCTTTTGTGCAGTGCATTTGACAGTTGTTTCCATAGTCAACATTGGAACCTAAATGAAGGCAAGCCATTATGAGGATTCATAAATACATTTGTTCAATTTCTTAGGCATTTATAATGCAGATGTATTTGCCCAATGCAGGCACTTCACTTCAGGAAAACTTAATGAACACTCTCTTTGAAAAACAAGAATGAATGTTCATTGTCACTTTACTTTAACATTTGTATTGCTTATTCCTTGGAGTCTTCCAGAGAACTGTAAAAGTTTTAACAAGCTGTACTCAGGATAATTAAAGAGAAGCGAAGCTTGCTCATAAGATGATGCTTGTGTCAAATTTCGTCATCTGGGCAACGACAACAGGAATGAGTTAGTAAGACAAGAAATGCTACATCCCACTGGGAGTCATTCTTTAGAGAGTGAATGTCACTGAGTAGATGGCTCACAAATCCCTTTTATGTAGCAACTGCCGTTTTTCACCAGACATTTTTGTGTTTTGGTGTTTTTGGCATCAGTCTTTTTAATGTTTGAGCTTAAAAAAGAAAGTAGATCAAATTTCTGGTCAGTGGCGATAACAATATGGAGCATTCAGGTGGGTTTTTTTATATAGAGCCAATATCTCCTTCAGTTGTTTTTTTTTTTTTTGTGTGTCTGGAGGTACTGAGAAACATCCTGCCAAGAAATTAGATACATGTATGTACTGTTGGAGTGGAGCACCTTCATCCATATTGGCTGTCAGATTTGTATCAGTCTCATTGAACGCAAGGTGTTGTTGGCCTTATTGTAAGTCATTTGATCGCCTTTTTCTCACTGTTTTCTCCAAAGATTCTTGACCAGAGGTCACTTGAACAAATAGAATATTGGCCGGGAAGCTCTCCCCGGATATTAAGACATTTTGACATTTTCTTTTCTTTGACCCGGGCGGGAGGGAAGGATATTTCCCTGTTGGAATCCAAATTGAATCTCAGGGCTGACTGGGATGGATGAAGCTACAAAGCCACAGTACACATATCTATCCAGTACTTGTTCGAGTCAGGCCCAATTTCCTTCCACTCCAGATAGGTAAAGTAATCTAAGAGCCAAGACACAGTTCGAGCCGGTGCAGTGATAACTCAAAGCCATGCTGTCAGAACTGATGCAGTGATGTGATGACAGGAGACAGGAATGGAAGAGAGGGCTTTATCTGTACAGCATATCCTATCAATTGTTACTACTATGTTACTGTTTGCTCCAAAAGATTTATAATCATTTTGTGATGTTTGCACTGAGGCGTTTTTGTGACTGTGGTTAATATTGGGCCAAGATCACTACTATAGTCCGTTCACACTGAGACTGTACTTGAAAATGGATATATAGCAGTGGAATTCAGTTAGAAAACATTGTTTGCATGAATGTCTCTTTATATTTATCATATTAAAGCTTACTGTCACTTTCATAAGCAAATTCCACTTCAAAATACTAATTAAGCATTTATTGATTTACTTACTTTTATGAAGAAAAAATTCAAGTGTTTTGTCTGTGTTACTGAAAGTTTTGTATGTACCGGTACTTTGTTTTTTCTTGCAGAAAACTGTTGAAAACATGGTCTTACAAGATTTTTCCTCATGAACTGGTAGAAATTACAATTTTCCACCATTTCTGTTGTTGTTTTTAATTTATTTTTTTGTTTGTTAGTTTTCCTGAAATACTGTATGGGTGAAAATAAAAATATTCAGAAGTTGAAACGAAACATTTTGTCATTGCATACTTTCTGTTGTTATTCAGTACTGTACCCAAGCCATAATTCTATGAGTTTTTATTATCTGTTTTTGTCCCATTTTTCATTCCCATTTGATTCACCACCAAGGATAAAAATCAGCTTAACCGCTGGATTTACAGGCCTTTTTAATTTGCTCCAAGTTCTGCATAGCAGAGAAATTTCACTTGATATAAAAAGACTTCAAATTGAATATACGTTTTATCCTTTACCTGTTAAGTGTTAAGCTTTTTATACTCATACAAAAATGCATACACACATACGCACACACAGAATGTCCATCCTGGGACTGGTATAATCAGTAGGTGTTAATGAACTGAAATTTTTTATGTTCTTTACCAAACAAAAGTTCACATATTAAAATGCATCTGGGTATCTGTAGAGCTGTGTGCAGTGTATTAGCCACTTTCTAAAAGTATTTCTAAGAGTCCTGTATCTGTAGATGGAGCTGGACAATTTGGCAAAACTTTGTTGATTATATAAGACCACAAGTAAGATCTTTGGCACTATACGGGGTGTCTCAAAAAATGTTTACACTAAGGAGCCGTTTAATTTGTTGGAAACTCTATTGAACTGCGTTGAATTAGTGTCTGCCCTAGTGTGGCCATCAGTCTGAACACATTGTTGAACACAAATGCGAGTACATGTAATTACACATCTGTCCTATTTAATTTTGAATAATAAATCGTGAATGTATCCAAACTGACATTCTATTACATGTGATAGATATTCAAACTGTCTACATTTTTGGAGACCATCAGTGTTTTTTAATATGGGATGCGATTTATTTTTCCCGCACGTGATGGCAGTGAAAACGCCGTTAGAAATTCATGTGCGAGACCACATTCATAACAGAATTCGGACCTCTAACAAGGAAAGCGATCTAACCATCGGGCTTGCTCCTGTAGATTTTTTATATGATCAACAGTCGCCTTACCACAATCCATGTAACTTGAGTCTCCAAATTACTGACAGCTTGCAGGGTTGATAACGAAGACGTGGAGATTGCAGCTAATGCTGCATGCCCGTCGACTTAAAGTGGACACTATGAAAAGGTCCTTGAAAAGTAGTACATGAACAATTTTCTCTATGACTGCATGGTCATCCTCCTTATATGAGAACAAACTGAACCACGTCATTAAGGAACATATCTAAATATTCTATATTTCGATCGGGATGCTCTCTACGGATAAGTAAAATTATCACTTATCATAATTATAAATTCTATTCCTCTGTCAAGATGCTACCTATGTCATCCTCCTTATATGAGAACAAACTGAACCACGTCATTAAGGAACATATCTAAATATTCTATATTTCGATCGGGATGCTCTCTACGGATAAGTAAAATTATCACTTATCATAATTATAAATTCTATTCCTCTGTCAAGATGCTACCTATGGTTGAGTGAAACTATTACACTTTAATTCTATCATGAATGTCTATCAAGATTCTATGGACAATTGGTGTAAAATTGTACATTTCGATCAAGATGATACCTATGGTTACTGTAACAGCTGAGGTTGTTCTAGGGGGGAGTTAGTTGATCTAACTACAACCTTTTAGAAAACGAAATATTACAGCTGTAAAATGAATAAACACGAGATCCGACGATAGATTAAATAATACTAAAGTTTAATAACTGTATAGTGAACAATAAATTATTAGGAAGACGCCAGCGAAACTAAATATCTACGCCACACAAAAGGAAACTCACTTACTCACCCCACCAACCACTCACACAGGTCTATATATATAAACATTCCTACAGAAAGTTCCCGAAATAAACGTTACCTTTGCCCTCGCACAAACTAACCAATCACGCATCAATACGTCATCAGGTTACATCACTCAAGGCCAAATCTGTCGTAAACATTCGCTTCCACAACGTTATCGAATGTTCGGGAACATACTAATATTTACTGAACGAGTCAAAACACCTGACAACAAGCGGGCGAGGAAAAAACTACTCACTAGGAGAAGAAGGTCAGGTCACGGAGTACAGTACACTCTAGCGGTTGTCAAGAAGAAATGAACACATGCTCACCAGTGTAACAAGAAAACGGGGGAGGGCAAGGGATAGCTTGCAGATGCTACAGTTACGTAACGCTATTACATATTATATAATTATATACATATAACAGGTAATAGTAAATATACAGTTTGTTGTAGTGAGAGATTGTTTCAAATAAAATGATGTGGTTTGAAACGGCTTCCTTAAACAATAGTAAAGCAGCAACATTTGGCTGCATATAAACTGAAACTCCGATAATTTCATTGTCAAACTGACGTAGCCAGCACCACGCGTTCCTGGGCTGTGTTTTCCTGATTCACACACCCTTTTGAATGTTTATGTTCAGGGTCGTTTCAAGATAACAATTGACAGAAAGTAACTTTTGTTTGAAAACGCACACAAAACGACCCGTGAATACAGTTATCCCTTGGAACTGTTGTCAGCCCACTGTTGATAAAAAACGAAAGGATGCCAATTTAATTGTTTACATTTTGAAATCTGATACAAATTCACGCTGTTTTCTGGCCTTGATCTTTGTTTATCATGCTATGCCCCTCCCACGCGTACAGTTCTTTGCTGAGAGGGATAGTCAGTGCTGGTAAATCACGCCTATCAGACGTAATCGCTTACGCACGCCACATACTGCCAGTCAGACTAAGTCTGTTCTCACAAAGGACTTCTCTTTCAACAGAACGGATACGAGAAACTGGAAAGACACGTTGTTTTGTCCCAAAAAACCATCGTCACGAAGTAGAATTAGTGCTGCATATATGCTGGGATTGCAATATCTGGTCTTGTCTCCTTCATCCGGTGGCAATTTAGTGTCAGTTTCTGATACCCGGGGGGAAAAAAAGGGGGGGGGTAGAGAGAAAGCCTGTAGCTGAGCTGCTCCAAAATTGGGTTTTTGAGATAACTTTTGGAGCATCAATTGAACAATAATATTGGGCCAAGATCACTACTATAGTCCGTTCACCGAGGCATGATCACAGAAAACTGCCCGTAGCGTTGCAACCGTCGATGATATTTGGATGTAATTTGGCGTGGTCTTAGATTTGTGATGACCCTAACCCAGATTTTTTGCCCCCGAATTATTCCAGTAGTTTTCGAGTTTGTTTATTTGTGGCATATGAATAAAGAGAGCACCGACAAGGGTAAACATTAGGTGCTTTACTGTAATAATTTAAAACATGGTTTTGAGCCCCACTAATTAATGTGGTACAGCACGCGATTAAAGTGAGTTTAAAAACAAACTCTCGTGATTGTTCACTGGTAGGTCAACACAGAGCCAGAGGCGTTGTCAGAGATCTTTCAATTTCAATATTCCTTTCATCGTGGATTTAAACCTCAAAATCAATACGATGCGGAACATTGGAGAACAAGACCTTCAAACTGTCAGACATCCAAAATCTAACTCATGCAGCATTGAAAACAATCGCTGCAGAATTTTTCTCCAAGTGAGAGGACCATGTATAGCGGTTAGAGGAAGAATACTGGCAAAACGAGGGCCTTCATTTTATTCAACCGAATATCGTCATCAATCCAATGGAGACATCCGACTCAGAAAGCGACTGAGATGATAAAACATTAAAAAACATCGAAAAGTGCGTGCCTGTTTTGAAATTTAAAAAAAAAAAAAAAAAATGTTTAGGGCTAACCTTAGCATTGGGCCTAAGGTTGTCCCAAGTCCCACAGCCTGATCATTGTACCCACAAGGCCATGCTCTTGCAATGACAGGGACTCAGAGGGGAAAGGATGGTCAAATCTCGATGTACATTTCTCACAACTTAATACAGATTGGAAAGCAAAGCTACTTTACAAACTTTATCTTTCATAGAATGTTACCGTTTACCATAACTAGAAGGCTGTTTTCAGCTGATAAGTAATGAATCTGTAGTAGCTTTATCGTACAGGAAAGGAACAATATGCATTTATATTATGTAAAGCAAACTTCAAGTCAGTAACGTGATGCGACGCCACTGCAATTCACCACAGATTGTTACTAGATTTAGGAATTTAGATCAACTACCAAGTCGTACAAGAAGCTCAAGAGTTGGTAACCAGGAAGAGTACCGAGCATCAGCTAAAGAGGTCAAAAAATCAATTAAAAAAGACAAAGAGGAGTTCATAGGAATGTTAGCAGAGAAAGCAGAGAAGGCAGCAACAGGAGGACACACGAGGATCCTCTACCAGACTACAAAGACTCTTGCTGGAAAATATGGAAAACCGAAAGTTCCTGTCAAGGATTACAACAGGAAGGCTATTTTTGGAAAGGAAGCTCAGGCAAAAAGATGGATAGAACATTTTAGTAGCCTCTTGAACAGACCTCCACCAAGCAACCCACCCGACATTCTACCCGCAAGAAATGATTTACCGATCAGTTGCGACCCTCCGACTAAAGCAGAGATTAATGATGCCATAAAGCAGTTAAATCGAGGCAAGGCAGCTGGACCAGACCAGATCCCACCAGAGGCGCTGAAGGCAGATGCTGCTGGGGCTGCAGAGGGTCTGCACTCACTATTCTCGAGGATTTGGATCGGAGGCAAGTTTCCAAAGGACTGGAAGGAAGGACACCTCGTGAAGCTTCCAAAAAAAGGGGACCTCAGCAATTGTAGTAACTACAGAGGAATCACACTTCTCTCCATCCCAGGAAAGGTTTTCAATCGGATTATTCTCAAGCGAATACAGAATGCAACAGACCCAAAACTTCGTGAGGAGCAAGCTGGTTTCAGGAGTAATCGATCAACCACCGACCAGATCGCCACGCTGAGAATTATAGTAGAGCAGTCGCTAGAGTGGAACTCCCAGCTGATAGTGAACTTCCTTGACTACGAGAAGGCCTTTGATAGCATCGATAGAGAAACGCTGTGGAGAATATTGAGACATTATGGAATCCCAGAGAAGATGGTGAATCTTATCAAGAGCATGTACGAGGGGACAAGTTGCAGAGTCGTACACGATGGTGAGCTTACTGACAGCTTTGATATCAAGACTGGTGTTAGGCAGGGTTGTTTGCTGTCCCCATTTCTGTTTATTCTGGTGATTGATTGGCTTATGAAAGAAACCACCAATGGAGGAAGAAATGGCATACAATGGACCCCATGGACACAGCTGGACGATCTAGATTTTGCAGATGACTTGGCACTATTGTCGCACACACACGACCAGATGCAAGCAAAGACTACAGCTCTAAACAAAATTTCAGAATCTATTGGATTGAGGATACATCCTGCGAAGTCGAAGGTCCTAAAAATTGTTGCACCCCCAAGTGAACAAGTCAAAGTAGGAGATCAACCACTGGAAGATGTAGAGTCCTTCTGCTATCTTGGTAGTATCATTGACAATAAGGGAGGAACAGAGGCAGAAGTCAAAGCACGAATTGGAAAGGCACAGGCATCTTTCACGTCCTTAAGCAAGATTTGGAGAACCAAGGATATATCTCTAAAAACAAAGCTGAGGATATTCAACTCGAACGTGAAGTCAGTCCTGTTGTATGGATGTGAGACTTGGAATGCGTCCCAGGCCTGCATAAAGAGAATCCAAGTTTTCATCAACAGATGTTTGAGGAAGCTACTTAAGATCAGATGGACAGACAAGGTCAGCAATGAAATTGTTTGGAAAAGAACAAGACAGAGCCCAGTCAGAGAGGAAATTGGTAGGAGGCGATGGAGATGGATCGGCCACACTCTCAGGAGGCCAGGAAACAGCATCGCGAAGAAGGTATTGGATTGGAATCCCCAGGGCAAGAGATCAAGAGGAAGGCCGCGCGGAACGTGGAGAAGAGCCAGAGAAAATGATGTGCAACGAAGCGGAAAGACTTGGAATAATGTAAAGAGGCTGGCCCATGATAGAGAGGGATGGAAAGTGTTTGTTGGTGGCCTATACCCTGATCCAGGGTGAGAAAGGCAATGAATGAATGAACAGGGAAACGAGAAGTGACCATACATATACGGTACACTAGTGAACGGAAGTGACAGATCATGTTGGAACACACACATACTGTAAACATCTATAAGTTTGGGGCCTATTCAATTGAAAACAAAGAAAAGATCAAAGGAATTCGCCGCAGAGACTTCAAATTCAAGATTTGTAGGGTCATGATAAATGTAACACTGCATGCAAAAATTCAGGACGCTGTATTTCGTAATAGCTGAGAAAATCCAACTAAACCTCGGTGAACGGACAAGAGCACAAATTTTTCATTTCATATTGTAACCACACTCATGAGATTAAAAGAGGCCCCTAGGATAGTCTCTAACAGAGCCGGCAAAATTTCTATCACTCTCATTAGTTTTATGAAGAGAAGAGATCTGTTAATCGCATTCCAACCTCCGTGATCGAGGGTGAGCTCGAGCACAGTTTGCCTCCCAGAGTCAGGGGTTGATACTGTAACATCTACAATGTACCGTACTTCGTTTCTTTTACTTGGTACTTGGTGACATATGTATTGAAAGGCAATTGTTTCCGCTACAAATGTTCTTCAAACGACATAATCACAGAAATTTAGTTCCATAAACTGATACCCTGTATTAATTCATAATGATTCCATACAGGCGGAAAATTGAACGTAGACAATATCTCTTATGCCAGTTACGACCTTAAGGAATACAATTTTGTTGGGTGCGGGTACTTGCAGAATGATGTACGTCCCAGTGATGTTGAAACTAACATTACGGAGTTTCTTGGCTACTTGATTTCCTGTTAATTCCAACGATGAGAATAAGGTTGGTGCAATCTCGTTGTGCCGATCCATGGGGAATTTTGATTATTCGTAAACCCCCTCCCCCCGTTCCATTTCTCCTTCCCGCAATTGAATCTTCTCTTCCACCCGCCCTCCCCGTAAGAGCGACAAGAACACTAGTTTTTTTCTTATCTTTTCAGAACTTGGTTTTGAGCAACACAATAAATTATTATGATTGTAGCTTACATGGCAGTATGGCAGTGAGTGATTTTTGTGCTAGAAGAAACTTACGTGTTGGATTTCGAGTTGCTGTTCATTACTGTTTTCGCCTCCTCAACTACTCAACTAAGCGGTCTCTTGAAGTTTCATAGGACCTAGATCTAGTTCATCCTGACAGAGAGGACAGAGTCGGCCTTTGGGACAGCTGTTCTGTCTAATTGTGTACATTTTAAAGTGAAGGAAGTCGGAAACAGGGAGTTTATGGCCATGTAAGTTTACACTTCAAAATTTCCCGCCATGCATATATATTATGAACCATCATCATCAAGACAAACGCGGAGTTGCGTGTGGACGACTTGATGAAAGTACATGTAGATGTTTTTGCTGCCTGCACATGTTGCAGTCTGATAATACTCCTCTCTTTCTCCGTATGTCTAAGGTGGTCTAGAGGCAAGGTGCTCGCCTCTCATGCCAAGGGTCCCGGGTTCAAAACCCGGGCTGTGCAGGCATATTGGAAATTGGGATTTTTCTCATATTTTCGTGTCCGTGATCCTATTGGGGGGTAGGATCGAGTACCTAGTCTTCTCGGATAAGGACGAAAAAATTCGGAGGGCCCGTGTGCACGTTGCGCACGTTAAAGATACCTTGGCAGTTGGAAATCGTAAAGAGCAGGCCGTACAGGCTGCTGCCCGGGCAAAATTGAAATTAAAATTGATAGATTAAAATTTAGCCATATCACCCCCCCCCCCCATATCACCAACATTATTAAATAAATATTAATAGATATTCAAATATTATTATAATACTTTAGAATACAAGTTGTGAGTGTGAACTGTTGTGATTTGTGAACTGCGCCTAATAGGCTGCGGTTACAATTTGCTCTGAGCTCACTGAGATAGAGAGAGGTAGAGAGAGTGAGGGTGAGAGAAAGAAAGAGCGAGTGAGAGAGCTTCTGTAAAGCGCATAGAGCATTTCTAATGGCAATGAATATGCGCTATATAAATGCCATCCATTATTATTATTATTATTATGTGGCGGAAGAACGGATAATAGAGAAAGAGAAACGGAGGGATGAAAAAAACCCAGAGGCTTTTCTTTCTTTATAAAAGTGCAGTTCAAATCCTCTCCCCCCCCCCCCTCCGGCCCTCCCTCCCCCATGGATCGATGGGAATAAGACGTCACCATATATTGGCACTCAGCCAAAAAATGTAATAATAATAGTTAACAAAGCATTTGATATTTAAAATTTTGTTTAATTCTCTTTGCGAGGCTTTGCAGTATACAACTTATTTTAAGTCCTATTTTAATTTACTTCCAAGCCTGCTGCGACCCTCACAGATTTTCTGTACCGGTAGTTTTTCAAATACACACATACTGTATTGCACTCGTTGAGCAGACGATGTGAATAATTCATGCTTCAACTGTTTTTTCCTTGACCGCTTTTATTATTATTTTTTGTTTAAGCCCAAATTTATTGCAGATTTGTGGAGCATTAATTTCGTGCAAGAAAGGTGTAGGCAACTGTGAGAAAGGAGACGCGTTATCGAGGTTGGACTACTTGCTGTAAATCATGTGTCATTCCGCGGCCTATCTGAGGAGCCATATCTCAACGGCAGACAAATTAGCTAAACATACCGTCGTTTTTCGTTCCTTATCAGACTTTTAAAAAATTATTATTATTTCCTTTTGGTTGAAACAAGTTCTTTTGTTTAAACTCCAGGATGTCTCACTTTTCTGATATCTTGGGCATTGACGTCATGGGAATACGGGGGGTTTTCGGTGTTCTGGAGTCATCGCCGACGTGTCGTCACGTTCAGAACTGTCGCCGAGCAACCAGTTTTTGTTTAAAGATTTATTAAGCAGAGTGCCGTTTTGTCCCGTTCAGTAACAATTTGCACAATTTAATCATCTGATTTTGTCACTCAGGATGAGTATTCAGATATTGTGACCAATTATTTGATGAGATGAAACATGAACGGATGAATGAATACATTACTCCTGATTGGCGACAGAAGCTGGTGATTGGTGGCCGCTTCTGGACCCTCCCCCCCCCCCCCCCCGTCCTATCATTCTGTTATATTTTGTCTATCGTCTTGCGTTTTTTCCTGGCACACTATGACCGCTATGGTGTTGACGTGCTTTTTCCAAACTCAAACCCAAGCCCTTGACGTCAGAACTAGTAAAGAAGCCGAAGCATGAAAGAAAAAAACAAAAAAACAAAACACATCAATGACGGATTAATAAAAATAATTGTAATAAAAGCATGAGTCGGTGATAATTCCGTTCAGCATCCTTGGCGCCAACAGTGAGGCTCTCGAGAAGCAGAGATCTGTTGCGCAAGTTAGTTCAGCAGAACATGGGACAAACGCGTAGCTGCAGCTGAATGATGGCTGTTGTGAAGGGTGCATAGTAGTTTTCGTTATAAGCCATTACTGAACAGTGAAAACAACTCTGCATTTTCTCGGTTTGGCTTTGCAATAAGTCTACGTAGCCTGACAACTTTCTAGCTTGAAAATGTGGATGCAAAATCGTATGGATTTTTTTTGGTATAAAATTTTAATGTCTGTTCCATTGTCGCCTCTCCCTAACTCACTTCTCCTTTGATCACCCCTCCCCCTAAACAAAAAAAAACAAAAAAACACCCTGTTCATTTCCATGCATTTGCTGCTCCCAGTCCCATTGTCCCATCGTATTCGGTGCGTCCTCCTCCACGACGCTCAAATCGAGTGCTCACCGGCAAACGTCTAGGAATGCCGATACAACCTGAAATTTTGATTTATTGCAAGCATCGTACGAGATTCCCTATCATTAGTGTTCAAATGTTATCCGGGTGCCTACGAGAACAAATCGTGTCTCTTAGCAAAACTGAAATATTCCCTTGACAGTTTCGATAACTTGATGGCATTGTTAAAAATAGCTCTTGAGCTGGAGATAGGATGAAATTTGAAACAGCCTGGCATGATTGTGAATTGTGGTCTTGGAAAACGTTTCGCTCATATTTGCTCAAACTAAGTCCTTCGATGGACATTATTCTGGTGGAGAATTTCTTTTGTAGCGTAAATATTAACCCAACTACCGTTTCAATTATTGTTGTTTGTTTTTAGCGTTGTTTGTTTTTCTTGTTTATCATGGTCATTTTGTTACCACATAATTTTCATTGTTATCGTATTTTTTTTGTATTGTTTCTGGCAACGTTTTCACTGCCATCCACACCCACTGTAGATGTTATCTCCATGTATGATGCACGTCACTACAAACAATTAACATCTGGGTGGTGTACTATTTATTTGGTCGATAAATGAACCAAAGCCACATTTTGAAACATTACTTAGTGGTAATTTCAGCACAAAAAGCGACAAAGCCTTTTAAAAATATAAATTCCATTTCACCATCAACCCATGTTGTCATTTCCTCTTTTTATATGAGATTCCATAAGACCAAGATACCATGTAAGGGTTTGCCTTTTCTTGATAATACATGTAATACTTCAGGGCCGGATTTAGGTAATAGGGGTCCAAGACACTATTCAGGTTCGGTGGGCCACTCATATACAGAAATTAAAATACACGGCAAATTACAAAATTTACACACCAAAGTCAGCTTATCGCATGTAAATGACACGGACAAGTTACACGTGCATTGGAAAGTTAGATTCTAATTAAGTTATATATCTGAAATAAAAACATGTATACACATATTATAAATACTTGCCAACAAAACGACAAGTAGATTTTTAGGTAAGATAAATTGCAAAGGACGTAACTACACTGCTATACCCTTTTGAGTGTCATACAATGGTCGACTCAACAATTTACACAACAAAGTTAAACTCATTGTCATATTTTTGTATTGGGTGGGGGGGGGGTGCTCTCTTTCACGGTGTAGGGACAGGAGATGCTAGAACAATTGCCTCCCCTCCCCCCTCCAACACCACCAAAAACAAAACAACAACAAATCCGGCCCTGGTAGTTCTGAAATTTGCCATAGTTTTCAGTGTTTGACGTAACGTTTAGTGCAGATACTACTATGATTACGACAGACCTTGTTTCCAAACCGATTCAGGCTTCCATAATTCAACATTCACTTAATAACGTTGTCACTAATCTGTTAGCTGAGTAAATACATTTTGTAGCAGAGATGGCTCACGGTCGATAGGAAACTCAACCTGTGCACGGTGCAAGGATGGGGAGAGTGTCAAGACAGGAGAGGGAGAGAGAGAGAGAGAAGAGAGGCGGGGAAAGAGAGAGTTGAGGTACTGGATGCGGTGAAATAATAGAAAATGAATGTATGCGTCTGTATCTACTTACACACATTCGACGTGTTTAACGAAGAAATAAATACATGTACATAAATTATAAATTAAAAAAAATGAAGACTGACAGACACAATACTCACACATATACAGACAAAAACTGCAGGTCCCCAGTAGGGTTTTGTACAAAGAGACATAGTCCATGTATGCATATCTTAGTTTATTTTCAGTTTGGAATTTCTTTTTCTTTCATTATTTATTTATTCATTTGTTTATAGATTGAATGATTGCCAGATGTTGAGGGAAACAAAGGTGTGGTTGTTGCTGTTGTTTGTTGTTACTGATGCTGCCATCAGTTTCCAGCATGAGACCGCCAAGAACCAAATATACATTTAAGTAAACCTGACATTTTTACTGCTATCAAAACGTCACGTACGATAAAATGTCTTGTCTGAACCATCTGATTGCACGAGTGAAGGTCGGGTCATGACGGTAGGACCTGGCCAGCCAATCGCCCCCATCCCCACCCTACCTCCTGGCCAATTTTCACCCCCCCCCAACCCCCAACCCCATTGCGGTGACTGCGTCAGCTGTAGCAGAACCTGTATGTTTAAAAGCTCATACATTTGAAAAAGTAGTACAGAAAACAAGATATCGTAAACCCTGCTCTGACGTACAATGTAATAGTTTTGTCTGGCGATTGAAATACCACGCCGGTCCAATGGGCGTAAATGGTTTTCATGGATACCAGAACGCAATGACCCATTGTTACACATGGAGTCCTTATGTCAACAAATAAACTTCTCCATAAAATAAGTATTTGATGTGTTTCCCCATTGCTGCAACAATGGTTTACAAATTGCGAGCAATTATGTTGCGAATTAGAACCTTCGTTTTAGGAATTGCTGTATTTCTATCTGTACCAGATGAAACATCCTTCACGGGTCACACATTCTAAATCATGGTCATCAGAATATTCAGCGCTGAAGAATGACCATTTATAATCTGTGATTAACTATCTTTTATTTTTCTTTCTTATAAATGCAGATCAGATAATCGACCACGTAATGACCTTCTAGATTTAA
Source organism: Onchidella celtica (assembly GCA_963931925.1). Taxonomy (NCBI): domain Eukaryota; kingdom Metazoa; phylum Mollusca; class Gastropoda; order Systellommatophora; family Onchidiidae; genus Onchidella; species Onchidella celtica. The sequence continues at coordinate 43,837,540 of OZ007567.1, forward strand.
TGAAAGCCATTTACTAAGTACAAACATTGGACCCTAAAAAATCTCCACGTTGTTTTTGGTTGTTTTTATTTACTGATTTGGCTGAAACTTCAGTATATATACTTATAATATATAGGCTACCTTAAGTAATTTTAATGGCGTTAATTTGATTTTGTCAAGAAATATTTAAAAGTGAGTTTGTTCGTAGCACTTAAAATGTAGCATTATATTAAACATTGACATAGAGGGGGAAAGGGGGCCGGGGGGGGGGGGTAACAAAGCGTAGGCATCCATGGCGAAAAAAGGGGGTAATTTTTAGGCGGCGGTTGATTTGTAAGACATTATTGGCATTATTATCCCGAGTTACCAGTGAGTAATGTGATAGCTTGAAATATTTTACTGTTCCGATCAGAAAGTTTGACACCTGATAAGAACTCAAGGTTGATGGCAGAACAACAGCATATTTATGCCCTGGGTCTGAGACCCACCACCGGGTTGTTACACAAGCTGATGAACCACAGATAACCCAGTCTCAGAGACTGGCACTAAATGAACGTACCTTGTCCTGTAAATCACCTGAGCTTGGGGGGTGTGGCAATCATGAACGCCGCCTGTGAGCAGCTATTGGCGAACAGCTGATCGATGTGGAAAGTTGCACCAAGAGCGAGCTGCATTATATGAATTTTTCCAGAACCACAACATACTGGATCAAGGAATCGGTGTTTCTGTGCTTATGACAATTGACACTAACGCTGGAAGGAAACAAAATTTATAAAAATTATAGTGAGTTTTTCAAATAATGACATTCCAAATTATGCAATATGAAAATTTTTCCACAAAAACAGTATTTCTTCTTAAGACTTTCAATTCAGCTCTTATAATTTGGCCCTTGTTTACGATAACTTCTTAATCTTAGCTTTACTTCGTTCTTTAATCCAATAAAAAAAAAAAAAACAGCCACAAAAAATCTAGAATATTTTGTACATTTTTTTTGGAAACATAAATTGTACAGATATGTCTGGCCCGAGCACAGCAAATCTAGCAGATCTTGAAGAGATTGATGGCACGACTAGAGGAGCCATGAGCTCACTGGACATTGCATACGTTGTTTTGGTGTTTATCGTGTCTCTGATGTCTATCTTGGGTGGTATGACCGTGCTAGGCGTCCACTTGGCGTACAGAGATCTCCGGACAGTGGGCAAGAATATGTTGCTCCATCTGACAGTTGCCGATATACTTACAGCTTTTGGAAATATTATAGGTGTTATTTGGTACGTACTTGTGTTAATTGTGTTTGAACAGCTTATGGGAATATTCTTAATAATTATTGTTTCTGATATGCAAGTGTAGTATTTCTGAAGTTTGTCTTATGCTTGCACCAGACTTGTTGAGAGGTTGTATTATCAATCACATAATGATACGAGTTCTGCAAATATTAACTCATTCGTGATTAAATGTTAACTTTAGATGCAAATTGATGTTTATGAATCTTTGGAAAAATGTGCACGGAGAATTTATACGTAATTTGAATCTGCAGCAATTTCGTTTCCTTTGCTAATAGACTAATATAAATGCAGAGGAAAAAAAGTATCAGTGTGGCTTAGATTTCCATATTTCCCTCTAGAAATATCAAGGTGTTTGTTGCAGAGCTTATATACTACAGTGTATATTATAACCCAGAACATTAGTTGACACTAATATATATATAATTATGTAATATACTTTACTCAGGTACCTGTCCGTAGAAACCCAGCCGAATGTGATGGCATTTTGCAAGATACACAGCGCCTTGACCATTATGTCCAGTATTGCTTCCTTCATTTGGAATGTTGTCATTGCTTGGTTTGTCTTCTGGATCATCTTGAGGATGAAACCTTCCAATGACCACAGGAATAAAGGATACTGCAAAAACATCATCCTTCCTATTGTTTGTTGGGGAGTTCCAAGTAAGTCAGTTTGTCTGTCTGTTTCTTCTCTCCCCATCTCTCTCCCTCCCTCCCTCTCCCCACCCCTCTCTCTCTCTCTCCCTCCCTCCCTCCCTCTCCCCACCCCCCTCTCTCTCTCCCTCCCTCTCTCTTTATCTCTCTGACAGTATATCTCCTCTGTGCATGTTCAAGAGTTATCAGTGTCGAGGAAATGAAACCAGCCTTTTATTTCCTTGCACAAGAAAAAAAAAAAGTCATTTGCTCATAGGCACAATTGCATGTAGGCCTACATGGTTTTCCATCTTTTTAATAGCACTTACGAAAACATACCTATATTTAATTACACATAATATTATGAATATGGCGAATATTTATCTACTTCTGTTTACCGTCTATAAGCCTTTAACCACTATTGATTTGACCAAGTTCTCTATGGTATCTCCAGTATCACAGCGCGCCAGGCAAGGTATCAGTGACAGGAAATTATGTTGAGTAAACTATAACATCTTAATTTGCCAAAACTTTGAGCCGTAACTAGCTCACTAGTTAAATTCTATAAAAACGTGCACCACTCAAACCAGGGTTCTCCTATTTGACAAGGCAGAGAGGCCTTGTCAAATGTTGGAGAATTTAGGGACATGTAGATAATACATAGCGACCACTTCATTGACTCCAGAAAGGCCTTTAGTCGTTGTGGAACAAATGTCCACATTGTTAAAACATAGATCTATATGGTACTAGCTGGAAGAAGAATTTGCAAAATCTGTACAAAATGCTCACTGTTCAGCATACCTAACTCATCCCATCCCGCTCTGTAAATGTCCCAAGCGCAGCGATTTAGAGAAGAAAGATTCAAGGAAAAAAAATATGCTCGAGGGTGGGGGGGGGGGGGGGTTAAGCAGTGCATGCACACTACACAGCACAGTCTGTGTACGAAATGCACACATGATTTTCTTGAACATTTTGTCATTAGTACAGTCTGTGCCAATGGAGAATAACAACAATAGTTTTAAATGCAGCCTGCACGATTCCTACAGTTTAGATGAATGTTGTGCGACGACATCGTCAAGACAGTCATCAGTGAAAAGTGCATAAAATTTGGAGATTATACAATCATTTGCTATTAACTTTGCTTTTAGCTTAACATACTCAAAGACTGCGGACAAGAAAACTTTTGTTCACTTCGATCTGCCCAGGTTGAAGAACTGCATTCATTCACAGCCAATTCTAGCCGAGCCATCAGGTACTTGGTTGAGTGCAAAGAGCTCTGACGTGATGGCTTTTTCAAAAAAAAAATTTTTTTCTTTATTTTATCAAAGGGAATTAATGCCATTTTCTACACAAGCATGAGGGTGCCCACATAAAGGCCACCGAATTCGGTCACCGAGCCACTAGGCGCTTTAGGTGAGAAGAATTGTACTATATAATTTCAATAACTGCACATAGAGCCCATCTACATTCGGTTCGTTTCAGCACCATGACTTTTTTATCGGAATCCAAAATACATTCCTATTGCGCCGATAGATACCGATCCCGTGACACGGTGATGGGCAAGACCGTCGAGCGACAGGAAGGTGTGATGAGTCATACTCATTTACGGTGACCAAACCGTATCTGGACGGGACGATAGAGGAGATTTGATTGAAGATTTGGATTCTGCGACCTCAAATTGACAAAGTGTTCGAGCAGAATTTGTTTATTTTGAAAAAGAACAATCTTTTTAAAATTTTAATCATTTCAAAGACATGATAATTAAAGAAGTTTAAAGCGAGCATCTTGTCAGCTCAGTTTCACTCTGTACAGTTCCACGTGGTGCAGTGAGTAGTGTGAGCAGAAAAAATGTACATGTACAAGGATAAAACCTACCGGGGGCAATGCACCGAAATTGTAGGCGGCCTTTATGTGTAGCATAGGCGCTAGAGGTGGTAACCGAAAGCTCCGACCTATAGGCGCCGACTTATTAGGTGGCCTTTCTGTGGTCACCCTTAGCATCCAGTGTGCTTGAATATATACTTTTGATGGTATTTCTTATTTCCTTATATCTCCGCCCTGATTAATAATGTTCCTCTTGGCCCCTGTTGCTACCGACAATCTCTTTTTCAAGAAATGTTTCTAACAATACTCCCATTTACTCAGTAAACTGGTGTCTGGCACTTTTCCCTGTGCAAATTATAAAACATCAATTAGTTAAGATGCAAGAACGATGATGTGATTAACTAACTGACGATAGCTTTCATTGAATCAAGGGAGGGGGGACTAATCTACTCAAAAGCTTAGCTTAATGTTTAATTAAATAACACAAGCACACCTAACAGCCTTGCTTCCAGCGTTCCACCAGTCTAAAATCAGGCTAAAAATGCTGCTATTTGTGTATCTTGGAATTCTGACATTTACTTCTACCGCAAATTCAGTACTGTAATTACATTAGGCTACCCTAGCTCGTTTCAAAATAATCCACGGGAGATTTTCTTCAATAAATCTTAAACGATTCCACATAATTGATTGCATGTTTCCATGCTTATATACACCAATTTGTCTTAATTTACTACAGAACTGTTTCTTTTTTCTCAAAAGGTTTATGGAAATACCGATATGTAATTAGAATTGCAACCCATATTTGCTTATAGCAGGGGCGAGGCTTCCTCATAATCAAATAATCAGTGATTACCCTTCGAATATTAATTCTAGAATTACTTTGCTTTCCAGATCGAGCCTAACTCCAAGACCATTTATTTAGTCTACCCCATTCAATTCTACCTCGCTATCTGCGTTTGTTATATAGTCCAACACCCCTTATAGAAAAGCATCTTTATAGGGACCTACACCTTAGGAACTGGTCCATAATCAGTGATTAACAAAGACGAAGAAGACTTGACTACACCCAGAAGCTATCTTGAGCATAGCCTGTATCCGTCGACGCGGCCCCGTAGACAGCAGAATAGTGGGGATAAAAATAGAACTATAATCAGTTTGACCTGATTTTAACTAGATTTATGCATGTTTTTCACTATGCGGTCGTGTTCATCCTACTCGAAAGGTAAAGAGTAGAGTGAAAGAGTTTGTGTGGATTTGTTTGTTTGTTTGAGGTAATCTAACAATAATTTACTCTACGCACAACAAGAGCTATCAAAGCATAATAGTCTAGATCTAGACAAATGTGATCAAAATCAGTCGAATGTATCAGGAACATCACTTCACTTGATAGTTCGAGCGAACCTATACCGCAACGGCAGATAGCCACTTCTCCGAGGTCGCTGCACATCGTTGTGACACAGCCATTTAATGTCCTTTTCGAGAAACTTTATGAAATGGTAGAATAACAAAATCTCTGGCCATGAATATGACTGTCACAAATCCCAGACTGGGAGATGTAATAAGTTATGACAGGACAACAATCACGAACAAACAAATTTAACACTTAACAGAACAATCCATCAGACTCACACATTTATTAAACATAATTATACAGATAATAGCGCAATTACATACATTATATTATTGAAATTAACTGCCGTACAACGGCCTTATTCTCACACGCACTCTCCCTCGGATCCACAACCCGGTAGTTACTCCTAACGGCACTTCGGCCTCAGCCTCTCCCCTCAGGGTCTTAATAGCACATTAATAATTCACTGGCACCGCAGTCTCTCAATATCACCTTCCTATTGTCATACACCTTAGCACTCCCCTAGCACCTCAGCAGGGCAATAACACATTATCATTTCAATAGCCCCTCAACATGGCAATAGTACATTATTAGTTCCTAGCCCATCAACATGGCAATAGTACATTATCACATTCACGCTCATATCTACGTCCCTGTCCGTGGCCTGACTGCCACGACTTTATGTGCCTCTACTGTCCTGCACTGACAGCCTCACTTCTGGCCTATGTGTGGCCTCCGGCCCTATGCTGGCCTATCACCGTAGGCGGCGCTCTTTGGCCCGACCTCGGCACCTACAAGAGTAACATTACATTGGTATAATACCCTACCATTTCTATTCACTCCACTTCTCCTTACAACCCATGAAGCGTACACACACTAGTTCACCTTTCACTCACCACACATCTTACGGTAACACACCTCCATCGGACTACACACTACTCACTCGCGCTACAAATCCATGAACTCACTTTCATCTATCGCTCATGGCGCACATTGCTATATCCAATATCAAGGACTTCCACATTCCTCACATATACTTATTTACATCATGGTAATAGACGAATATAATATAATACACCAATCATAATTATCAATCAACGTTCTACCTACCAGTCATCACTGGAAAAACTCTCTCACTGGTCTCTCGACTGCTCCCCTTATGTCCGCCCGCTGGGCTCTTACTAGCGTCCGTTCAGTAGGACCTTCTAACTTGCAGTGATAGTAATACAGCGCTTTCGCCTCATTCAGACCCCCACCACTCATAACATGCACGCTTTCCTTACTTGTCTTCGTGCGTTAATTTTACTCTCTTCCTTTCACGTCTTTCCCTACCTGTCTGCCGTGAGCCCTTCTTACTCTACACCCGCTCTGTAGCAATCCCCTTAATTGCACCCACTCCACTCGTGACATCATCCCCCACCCCAAAAAAATTAATGCAATTAATTTCAAATCGCATCAAGATGACTGTCAACGAGTGAGCGTGAGCAATACCTACACTAAAAAAATGACCTAGCAGTTCCCCTAGTATATAAAATACCGAAATCAGGGGAAAATATGGGGATCAATATGCCCTGCAATATGCATATATGTATCACATCATGAATAGCTAACTAAACACAATATCTAATACAGAATCAAAACCCAATCAACCTATCAACCATTCTTCATATCATATTTATAATGTCAATATTTTAAAGTCGACTCATTCACACAGATCCTGTCAATGTTCCTGTCCTCCGATGTATAAGCTCCTGAACTCTTCCCCTAGGCTCGACTAAGGTAGTCGGCGATATGATTGCTGGTTCCTGGAATTGGTTGAATAACGAAGGTATACGGCTGCAAAGCCAATGCCCATCTAGACAAGCGTGGGCTGGACGAACGATTCTTCGACAAAAACGTTAGTGGCTTGTGGTCTGTCTGGATACAAAATTCTCGTCCCATGAGATAACGTCCTAATTTCTGGACGGACCACACAATGGCAAGACACTCCCGCTCTATCACCGAATATTTTCTTTCTCTCTGCAATAACTTCCTACTGACATAACATACAGGATGGAGACATTCGTTCTTCTCCTGTAGAAGACAAGCGCCGACACCAGAGTCCGACGCATCCGTTCTGAGGATAAAATTAGATCGAAAATCGGGTAATATCAGAATGGGTGACGATGATAATGCTGTCACCAAATTATCAAATGCTGTCTGACATTCAGACGTCCACTGGACCTTATCGGGTTGTCCCTTCTTAGTAAGGTCAGTAAGAGAAGATGACAAGGAGGAAAAATTTGGAATGAACTTTCTGTAATAATTTAAAATTCCCACTAAGCTTCTGACTTGTTTCTTTGTTTTAGGGATTTGCAACCCTACTAACTTGTCAATTTTTGTTACTTCAGGTCTCTGAACACCTCTACCCACAATATGTCCTAAGAATACTATCTCTGGACATGCCAAATCCATCTTTGCGGGTTTAGCAGTTAACCCAAAATGACGTAATCGTTGAAAAATTACTGTTAGTGTCTGAATATGATCAGACCATGTCGACGTATGACATGCTATATCGTCAAAGAATGACACGACATTAGGTATGTCCTTCAACACTAGTCTCATTAATCGTGCAAACGTCGCTGGCGCGTTTACCAACCCAAATGGCATGGCCTTAAATTGGAATAATCCAATGGGCGTTTGTAACGCCGTGTATTGTTTAGACTCCTCAGTAAGAGGGATTTCCCAATAACCTTTCGTTAAATCTATCTTGGAAAACCACGTGGACCCGGCCAATGAAGCTATTAATTCCTCCTGAAACGGAATAGGCTCCCTATCGCCTACCGTAATAGTGTTCAATCTTCGAAAATCAATACAGAACCGCACCGATCCATCAAGTTTTTTTACGAGGACGATGGGTGATGAATACGGCGATGTTGATGGTTCTATCACATCTAACTTCAACATTGACTCAACTTCCTTTATGACTCTATCTCTCGAAGAAAAAGGCAGCGGACACGGTCTAAGAAATACTGGCTTATCCGAAGTCAACTTTATTTGGTGCTGGATCACGGTAGTGCGACCCGGCAAATCCGTAATAACATCCGGGAATGACGCTAACAGGGTCTTAAGTTCCCTACTCCTTGAACTCGTAAGGTCAGGGTTAATTTTTACGTCCCTGTAACCTTGTTTTTGAGTTAACTCCGGCAATTGAATTTGCAACTCTTGCTGCGCCTCGGTGTCGCTTACGTCACAGTCCGACTGGTCTACGACCCCCGTACAAGCAATAGAGAAGACAGTCTCCTCTGGTCTTGTCTGTGCACACAGATACTGTGGTCTCTCATAAAATCTCTGTAGCATATTAACATGGAAAACCTTACTCGTTCCATCAATGTGGATAGCGTAATCTACCTTTGAAACAACTCGCTCAATAACATAAGGGCCTTTCCATGTCATCAATAACTTATTATGGTCCGTAGGTAACAACAATAGGACCTTGTCTCCTGGCTTAAAAATTCTCAGTTTGGAACCTCTATCTTTATAGTCTTTTGCTCTTTTCGAAGCGATACTAGAAGCTTCTTCTGCCATAGTGCGCGCTGAAGATAATCTTTCTCTTAAATCAACAAGGTACTGAAACACCGAAATCTGCTCATCGTCTCCCGATGATGGCGACGTCATCATGTCCCGAAGAACATCAGTTGGGCCCCTAGGACTACGACCATACATCATTTCGAACGGCGAGAATCCCGTTGACTCCTGCCGTACCTCTCTGTACGCGAATAACACTGCAGGGATATATCTATCCCAATCTTTAGGGCGATCAGCAGCTACCTTACGCAGCATCGACTTTAACGTCGAGTTCAATCTCTCGCACATGCCATTAGCCTGCGGATGATAAGGGGTGGTAGTGATGGGTTGTATGCTGAATAAGCGGAACAATTCCTTCATCATCTCCGACGTAAATTGCGCGCCCCTATCAGACAGAATTTGCTCTGGTATTCCTACCCTAGCGAAAATTGCAAACAACGCTTCCGCGACTGCCTCAGACGTTATGGTCCGCAGAGGAACCGCCTCCGGCCATCTCGTAGCATTACATATGACCGTTAAGAAAAATCGATTCCCCCTATCGGTCGCTGGGTGAATGGGGCCAACAAGGTCTATCGAGACCTTTTTAAACGGTTCCGAGACCGTGGGGATCTTCTGAAGAGGAGCCTGGGGTGTACGACCCTTATGCGTCGTCTTTTGGCACGCACTGCACGTCTTACAATAGACTTGCACATCTCTGTGGATCGATGGCCAGTAAAAATTTTTAAGAACCCTTTCTTTGGTTCTAGCTATCCCCATATGACCCGCTAATGGGACATCGTGTGCCAAATGCAATACTGTTGCGATCAGCAACGCTGGCACAACGACCTGCTTTAAAATGGAGGCCACCGTTACATACTTACGGAACAGAATGCCCGCCTGAACAACAAAGGAAGACGAGCCGTTCTTATATTTCCTCGTTTTCTCGGTTCGCGCTTCCCTAAAACATGGGTTTAATGATGGGTCCTCCCTTTGTAATCTCGCCAAGCGCTCTGGCGTGATATCTAGGTTGACCGCTGGCGTCGCCAAAGGTCTAATCTTATCTTTATCAGCTACCTGTCGACGTGTTTCGACCGCGGCGCAAAAGTCAATACCTTTTGATTGCGACCATGCTTGCACGTTCTCATCGGAAGGGGAAACTACCCGTGATACATTCCCAATGATGAGCTGGGCGCCTGGAAAACAACCAACGACTGCTTCGACTTCCCCGCTAAGGAAAGGTGTATCTATCACTATTCTTGCCATGGGTAATTTCTCAATGGCCCCCGAAAATTGGATGCACGGGACAGTCTCACCTGTAAGCTGTGAATCCCGAATGCAGTCTCTATGCACTCCCACAACGGTAGATCCTGTATCTCGTAAAACCGAGACCGGTTCGTCCCCAACAAACCCCGGATAAACCCTAAGACCACCTCCTGTATGACATGAATTTATAACGGGGATCTTTCTCCCACAAGGTAAAACACCGGAAGATAATAACTTCTCACAACTGGGACACTTAGAATACTGTCCGCCTCCGTTGTCCGATGTAACACACGCAGCCGCATGATGAAATTTATTTGGGGAACATGGACTGGAGCTACTGTCCACGTTCGCCGCTATCCTACCTGCAGGGCAATTCACGCTGATGTGATCTGCTCTACCGCAGTTCCAACACTTCGCGGCCCTACACTCGCGTGAAAAGTGACCCACGCGTCCGCAAGTCCAACACTCCGCTCCCTGTGCTGCACTAGGCCTGGGTCCCCGTGACCCATCGCGACCGGAACTAGAGTCCCTATGCCGTCGGTCATCGGCAAAGGTCACAAATCGCCCCCGGCCATTACCGCGACCTAGCCCTCCTGCTCGGTCAAACTTACCGGATCCATATTGGTGATAGCCCCTACGCTGCCCCTGGGCTTGCCCACTATAGGCCCCACGCTGACGCGACCTGTCCTTAAGTCCTGCCGGCGACCCTTCGACAACGGCGACGTACCCAGCATCTTGGACGTACGCCCTGGCGACCGGTTTGGACGGATGGGCCGTACGGTATGCTTCCGCCAACTTAGACGCCTCCTGCACCGTCGCGGGTTCGTTTTCTTTCAGGAAAGCCACCAGATCTTTATGGCACGACGCGTACAGCTGGTCACGGATCATTAGGTCTTTCAGTTTAGCAAAATCCGCGCCCACATGCGCCAAGTCTACCCAGTTCGCGAAATATTCCGTCAATCTCGCGACGAAGGCAGCAAAGTCCTCCCTGGTATCCGCACGTGCTCGCCTAAACTGCTCCCGGAAATATTCCTCGGTACGCGCAAATCGGCGAAGCAGCAAAGCCTTCAGCTTATCGTAATCTTGCACGTCTTCGCGCTGTAGCTCTTTAAAGTAGGTTAACGCTCGCCCCTGCAATAGAGATGCCAGGTACGTGGACCATAATTCCTTATTTTCCCCCCATTGCAATTGTGCGTTCAGTTCGAACCTGTAAAGGAAGGCGTCTATGTCGTCTTTCCGGTCGTCGAACGTAGGGAGCTTAATCCGAACACCACCTTTATTGTGTACCTGCCGCTCAACTGTTTCTGTTGGCGCATTCTTTTTGAGTTCTAATTCCGCGATTCTTACTCGCGCGTCTGTCTCCCGCTCTTGAGCTTCTATCTCCTTTAACCTTATCTCCTGCTCCCTTTCCTTAGCCTGTCTCTCCTGTTGCTGAGCTTCTAACTCCTTTAACTTAAACTCCCTTTCCTGTTCCTTATCCTTAGCCTCTCTTTCCTGTTCTCTCTGTCGCTCTATATCCTTAGCACGCTCATCGCGCAAATCCGCCTGCTGTTCTTTAATCCAGCCGCGTAGCTCCTCTCCCTCCAGGCCAAGTTCCTTACCCAACTTCATTAGTTGTTGGAGTTCCGCCATTTCACAGATTTATGGTTATGGTATGTATTATAAAAACGGCTAACCTGTCGGTATGATCACTAACGACACGACCAGAGACCTGAGATCACACCAGCTATAACAATACCCAATTGTCTCAAATACAATTCAGAAATTTACGTACTTCCTAACTAATTCTATATTTATAAAATGTATTGCCCTATTAATAATAAAAAAGAGTAGAAAAGACAAGAATAAGGAAATTCAGTAGAAAGACCACAAGGACATCGAGGAACAACGCACCCGACTAGGACAAAGACCTAAAAAAGAAAATATAATGGAAAAAAATGCAACCTAACTACGCCGATTACACAACACGGTACGAACAAGAACAGAGTCTGAAAAAAAAGAACGTATCTACAGATAGGTAAGAGAGGGACAAGAGAAACGTCTTCCTAAAAGAATGAGGAAGATGGAACGCCACAATCTAAACAAAAATACAGGTCCCTACAGAACTGTTTACTGTGATGAACGAAGTTCCAAATTTAGCCCACCTCCCGAAGAGGATAAACTACGCTCACCACAGCAAACCCGCGCCACCGCCCGTATAATCTATAACGACAAAAACAGCAAAAACAGGGAAAGAGACAGATGAAAAGACAGCCCTCAATCCAGGGTACAAAATTTTCACTTAACTTTCAGCCTTATGAGTTTAAGTCCTCCCCTTAATCGGAGCTCTGGCTGCTTGTCTCCTCAGGCTGCACGCACACACACTGTCTCTCTGAAAGTTTAAGTACACATTAGTACATATTTATGGCAATACATGCATCAATACATATTCATCAATATACATAAATCATATCATCATGAAATTTCCATTCATCCCACGAACAAAGACAACACAAATTCCTACCACAAGATAAGTATTACGTGGACAAAACTAAAGTAACAAATGCCCACTGAAAATTACCTCCTAACTAACTACAACTAAATATTACGAAAATGGACGAGTCACAACGGACGAGCCCCCAATGTCACAAATCTCAGACTGGGAGATGTAATAAGTTATGACAGGACAACAATCACGAACAAACAAGTTTAACACTTAACAGAACAATCCATCAGACTCACACATTTATTAAACATAATTATACAGATAATAGCGCAATTACATACATTATATTATTGAAATTAACTGCCGTACAACGGCCTTATTCTCACACGCACTCTCCCTCGGATCCACAACCCGGTAGTTACTCCTAACGGCACTTCGGCCTTAAACCTCTCCCCTCAGGGTCTTAATAGCACATTAATAATTCACTGGCACCGCAGTCTCTCAATATCACCTTCCTATTGTCATACACCTTAGCACTCCCCTAGCACCTCAGCAGGGCAATAACACATTATCATTTCAATAGCCCCTCAACATGGCAATAGTACATTATTAGTTCCTAGCCCATCAACATGACAATAGTACATTATCACATTCACGCTCATATCTACGTCCCTGTCCGTGGCCTGACTGCCACGACTTTATGTGCCTCTACTGTCCTGCACTGACAGCCTCACTTCTGGCCTATGTGTGGCCTCCGGCCCTATGCTGGCCTATCACCGTAGGCGGCGCTCTTTGGCCCGACCTCGGCACCTACAAGAGTAACATTACATTGGTATAATACCCTACCATTTCTATTCACTCCACCTCTCCTTACAACCCATGAAGCGTACACACACTAGTTCACCTTTCACTCACCACACATCTTACGGTAACACACCTCCATCGGAGTACACACTACTCACTCGCGCTACAAATCCATGAACTCACTTTCATCTATCGCTCATGGCGCACATTGCTATATCCAATATCAAGGACTTCCACATTCCTCACATATACTTATTTACATCATGGTAATAGACGAATATAATATAATACATCAATCATAATTATCAATCAACGTTCTACCCTGGTCTCTCGACTGCTCCCCTTATGTCCGCCCGCTGGGCTCTTACTAGCGTCCGTTCAGTAGGACCTTCTAACTTGCAGTGATAGTAATACAGCGCTTTCGCCTCATTCAGACCCCCACCACTCATAACATGCACGCTTTTCTTCCTTGTCTTCGTGCGTTAATTTTACTCTCTTCCTTTCACGTCTTTCCCTACCTGTCTGCCGTGAGCCCTTCTTACTCTACACCCGCTCTGTAGCAATCCCCTTAATTGCACTCAATCCACTCGTGACAATGACAATGAAAACTTGCCGTTCAAATTATATCTTAAAAAATGGATGAAAAATATGCGTTTATAATTCTGTTAGTATGAATGAATGGTATTTTCAGATTAGTTTAGCTTGTAAATTGCTCCATTCCTGTCCTGTTGACAAGAATAGTCCGCTCTTTAGATTTTTTACAGAAATTGCGGTGCCTAGCACCCGTTTCATTGTTTTAGTCGCTGCATTTATAATTATGTAAATATGATGTAGCGATACGTCCTATTATAAGGACCTTACTAGCTTAAATTCTGATTACCCTCTGCAGAGGGCCACGCTTCGCCCCTGACTTATAGAAAGAGGTAAACATTTTTTTTACGGCAGTTTATTTTCCACCTAGGCCAAACAACGATTCTTTACCTCCACACCTTTCCATTAAACCCTTGATTGCAAATGCATGTTTGTTTTCTTGCAAACTTTCATTACACTTGCCATTATGTGTTTGAGAGATATGCAAAGACACACAGAAAAGTCGGACGGAGAAAGAATTCGATCGGAGGGACTGGCGAAGAAACAAAGAAAGAAAGAAAGTGCTTACAATTTGACAATGCTTTCTACCTGTGTCAGTTTCCCATTCATTTATTATTTATTGTGTTTATTTGATTTCACCCCACCGCATCTACACACAGTCTGTTTGTCTGTCTGTCTCTCCCTCTCTCTCTTTCCTGTCTGTGTCTTTTCTCTTATTTTTCCAGTCTATCCATCTTTCTCTCTTGGCCATTCTGTTCAGTAGAACTCTCTGTCCGTCCGACTTTTCTATATGCCTGTACGTGTGCTTGTCTGTCTGTGCACATCTCTTGCCCACCTCTGATTACTGTAGGCAAAACATGGGTTGCAGTTTTAAGTTCTAGCCAATTATCGATATTTACATAAAGCTATGAAAAAAAAATTCTTCATTAAAATATGCGCAAAAATATTGTTCTGTTGAAACAGATTGGTTGATACAGCTATACAGTTTATGATCTTGAAGGGAAAAGCCTTTAACCCTTTCAATACTGAAAACGGCATTGCAGTTAACTCGGTCAAAATTGGGCAAAAAGAAAAAGTTGTATGTTGCGAAGTCCTGCGCGAGAAATAAAACCCAAACAATACAAAGCAAACTAAAGAGAAGACAGAAAATACACAAAATTTTCAGCTTCGCCTTTTTCAAGTGAAAAAAGAATTTCTCACGCAGGGCTTTGCAACATCCAACTTTTTCTTTTCGCCCAATTTTGACTTTGCTTATAGCCCTGCTGCGAGCCCCACAGTTTTTCTGTGGTTTTTACGATATTTTGTGCAGTTAACTCGGTACTGCTCCATCAGTACAGGTTTGGGTTCTGCATTAATAACTTTCGAATATACATGAATAGGCTGATTTAGATTCATAGAAACACTTTGAAGTACCGTAGCTGAAATAAGTGGATCTCTATTTAAACTGGATTTGAGAAAATCTAGCTTTCACAGCGCCAGTAATCAAAGGGTTAAGAGAGATAAGAAAAAACTTGCGCGGATTTTTGCAGCGATCTAGGGATGTCTATTTGAAAAGGGCTGTTTATTAAAGGATTGTGGTATTTTACTCAGTAAGCTCTAGCTGAGCATTGAACAAAACTCACCATTTTCTCTATTCGGCTTCATGATTATACTACGGTCCCCCAACAACAGTCATTTGAAAATGAACTCCGGTAAACATTCAATTTTGTCACAAAGGCGTTTTCAGTGGAACCATCTTTGACAGTCTGGAGCCGTTCCAAGCAATCATTGTAGGAGTGTAACTTTTCTTTAGATTCTTCCAGTTCAAATACAGTCTCCCTTCCCAAGCCGGGATCAACAATAACAAATCAAACCTCCATTTCAGACTCCAGATGACTGAAAAATCAGACTGAAATAAACATCACCTTATGCCAACTCGGTTATGGATTCTTGGTCAGAAACTTCAATGCTCAAGTGCACATTGGAGAGATGCGGGATGAGACTGTCCTCAACGTTATCCGACTGAGCAGTCTTTATCTTGTCCCCTATTTGTTTTTCTGGGACAGGATATTCTTGTCTCTGTTGCACTGAACTGTTGAGTTACACATCAGCAATACAAACGTGTCAGGGGCCAGAAATTTCAGAGAATATTCGTAGCTTTCTAGGCAAGCAATAATTTACATTCTGAGATTGCCCAGATAAGAATTCTTGCCCTGAAAAGACTACGCGAGTCTTTGGAAAATTAACCTGTGTATTAAAAAAAATATATAAAAAATTCTGATATTCCTATAATTGTCATCTTCTATAATTATCCGTATATTTCTACCATAACATTATTTCATTTGTATGAAATACCCATTTCTTTCAAATGAATATGAGCGGTTCAGCCGCAAGGGCAAAGGCAAGTTTGGCGAATAATTCGTTCAGGGTGAACAAAACCAGCGCTTGGAGATTTTATAATAATAATTTTGCAAGTTCATGGGTACTAGAGATTGGAAATATGGTTGGTGGCAATCTCGCCTTTAAATTCAGCGATTCCATTTGCTAGGGATACATTTCAGTCTTTTCTCGACACCCACAGATTTAGCCCTTTTGATTTAACAACTGCCATAATTTACACACGATAAGCAGCTTTAGGGTGACCCAGTGACCCCCAAAGATTCTCTACCTTTCATAACATACACTGTACAAATGCACAAAGGTTTTTGTATGGTCCAAGTTCTACCATACAGTTCTTAGACCTTAGAGCATTTATTGCCGACAATCTTCGAGTATGTTTAAGCTACAAAGTGAATAGCAAATGTATAGATTGATGTGACCGCCAAATTTTACACACTGATGGTTGTATTCAGGATGTCGTAGCGTAATATTCATCCAACCTTTAGAAAGCTGGCCCAAACACTGCATCCTTGCCGAAATTTGCAATGTAAAGAAAAAGGAGAGAAGAAAAGAAATTAGGAATGGAAAGCTGTTTGAGGGGTGGAGTGAGGAAGGGAAGGGGACTGAGAAATACATTATTTTCACTGTCTGTGATAGACGTCATTGTGTTTTTTACAGACAAATGTTATCCTTGTGAAATGCAGCTTTAGTGACAGGGAGATGTAATTTTTTCCTTATCTAATCACACTGTGCTTTCACCCACGCGTTGCTTCAAAAGCTGCTTGAGTACGGCATTGCTCAGAGATAGTGTTTCTTCTTTGTATCCCTGGATAATTCACCAGGACAATGTGGCTTAGTCATATTTATCATCGTTAATTTTGTGTACCGAAGAGCTATAATGAGAAACAGATTCAACTTCGAAGTGTTTATCCGTCGATACTGACGGATAAAATTTCCCCTAGGATTTTTTTTATCCGTCAACATAAATTCTGTATTTGCGAGTCATCTCCCCTGATTCGAACCTTTCTCCGTCTTCCTCCCCCCTTATTCCGTTCATCCCGACGCGATCAACGTTCGTATTGGGCTAGTGTTGAAAACAAAACGATATTGAAATTGGAGAGACTTGGAAATTTATTGATTAAATGGATACATACGAAGGTTCAGGTCTAATCCGTTGAACTTGATATGGGTTTCTTGGTTTGGTCATGCTTATTTAGTAAGACTTTCCTCACAATTAGTCAGATTCTTCGGTATCGTAGTGGTTAACATCTCTGCCCGTCAATCAGGAGGTCGTGGTTCGATTCTCAGCACGGCTACCTTTTTTTTTTCATAAGTCTTTTCATTAGGCACCAATCTTTTTTTTTTTTTTAACCCAAGAACAATAACGGAAGAAATCCAGTTTTTTGTGTTTTTTTTTTGTATCTACACCTGTGGTTCCATTCTCAGCAGGGTAGTTGTTTTTTTTCTTCTTTTCTTATAAAAGTCTTTTTTATCTGTAATCAAATCTGGTTGGTAATTTTTAAAAAATCCAGTTTCCTTGTTTGTTTGTTGTTGTTTTTTGTCATTAGTCAACCCGAGCTTTATCCGCCGATACTGTTGGGGGCCCAAGATCTGCCGATAGTGTTGCCGGATAAACCCAAGTATCCGCCGATAATATGACGGATAAAGCTGGGCAGTATCCGTCGATAATGTTGACGGATAAAGCTGGGCAGTATCCATCGATAATGTTGACGGATAAAGCTGGGCAGTATTCGTCGATAATGTTGACGGATAAGGGCAGCCATTAAGCTTTGCCCCTGTGTGGCCACGGAGGACTGGACTTTATGTATCTGGATTTAAACCTTAAAACAAGACAAAACACAAACTGGATGAGACAGGGACACGAAAAAACAAAACAAAAAACAACTCTGCAAACAAAGATACTAGACCAAAGAGCCATCCTTAAAATACGTACACTCAGCATGGAAGGGGGGGGGGGCGATATGTGAAAAGCGTACAGGGGGGGGGGGGTGAACTGTACGTGCAAAAAAACACTAAAACTTTCAAAATATCAAGGCCTTGTCGTGGACATTTCAACATTGTAATGGCCATATGCTCGTACTAGGGAGGGCGAAGTTTGAAGTCAAAAGTAAGAAAAGTGTACAAGGGGAACGGGGGGGGGGGGGGGGTTAAAATCGCAAAACTTGAGCCTAAGGACTTTATTCCATAGTTTTCCCTGTGCGTTGGTCGCCGTAAACGTAAGGCCCGGGAGGTTCAAAGGGATTACTGCGCATATGTAACACCTACGGTCACGGTCTGATGACCCCTTAGTGTGGGTCTAATGGTATTAACTCTCTGGCACTCACAGTATCTGAAAGACATTACACAAAATCTATAAAAGAACCATGTTCAGTGGAAAAGGAACGTATCTGGGAAGTTTCCCACAGTATCAATTCTCATTCAAGATCTCAAGCTAGCCTATAGATGCACTCCTTTCTTGGCAAGGACATAGCACTGAATTGAAAGCGTGTTAAATAGTCTCCCATGGGAATTACTGCACTAGGCACTCCGTCCCTAACAGGGAAAAGTATCCGAAATTGAATGCTCTTGAAAGTCTTATAAATGCTTCTCGATTACTTCTTTAGTTGCTCCCGGGGTCTGATGTAAAAACAACAACAACAACAACAACAAAACTCCTAAAGAGACAGTTAGACAAAAGAAAACAAAACAAGGAAAACATGCAAACGAACACCCCCTCCCCCTCACACCCCCCGACCCCGTTATGTCTGGCGTCATTACCCTCTCTGGACCAAGTTTTAGCCTTCTCAGGTCAACATTGACTGAAATTAATATCAGATGTTGTTTCTGGCATTTTTTAAAAATGTCTTCCTGTGCTAGACCTCTCAATCACATACTGTCAGTTCAAGATAAACAGATTTTCAATATGTCATCCTAACCTTCTGATAGAAACCGACTGACCTGGTCTGCGAGTCCCAATGTCAAAGGAGCATCCTGCTTTAATCTTTTCCCTCTGACATGCATTTCATCTTTTTGCTGTTGTTGTTTTTTTCCTATGTCTTGCCATATGTTTTTTTTTTTTTAATCTTCTTTTCACTGATCTTGAAGTGGTATCTGAACGAGGCGTGAAAGATAACTCGTTCGCGATACCGATGTCTCTTTATCAGCATAAAACACATGCCCATTTGAAGAGAGAAATTTTCGATAATTTTGCTTTGGCATCTACCGTTACCACAAAGTCAGTCCTTACGCTTTATGAAATACTAGTTGAGGCACCCGGCATTATCCAGGTAAACCTGTGTACCCACCGTTCTATCTCTCTCTCTTTCTCTCTATTCGGTCTAGAAAACTTCCCATATCCTAGAGCCTTACTACAAATTTCATGCGCACCACGCGGGCGGTATTGCATACAGCCGTATCTCAATTTTGGGCTTTTTTGGTTTATTTCATATACGGGTACTTTAAAGTCTCCCACGTCTTTCTAGCTGGGTCTCGCGGCTGTATCTATTTAAAATACGATTTTATTGAGAAAACTGTAAAAGTTGTAACTTAACTTATCTGGAAACTGTTATTGAATACAGCCGTATGTTGACATACGACCTCTGAGTCAATAATATTTAGTTGCACAGAGACGTATGTGCTACATACGGCTGTTTACAATAACACTTAGCTTACATTGCGGTCCGCACTCACTTGATCGGAAGAACACTTAGGACTCTATGCCATTGACATTACATGTATGCGCCCTTCTTTTTAGGGACTGAACTCATGAAGTGCTCAACGGCGCGAGTCATTATTATTCCAGCACCCAGTTTCGATTCAATGTCGCGGGAACTCAGCGCTATAAATAGCAAATCGAAACCGAAACCGAAAGCGAAACCAATGATGATACTGTCGATTTGACCGTGACATCACAGATTTTTGTTTTCGTCTCGAAGACAGCGAAAGGAAAATGTTTTGTTGACAGTTGAGAGACACTATTTGGAGAAAGCGTTTTGCAGATACAGATACGATGTAAGTAGCGGGCATGATTATGTCTCTATTGTTGTTGCTGTTGTTGTTGCTGTGTTTTTCTTGTTTATTCTATATCGTTTTCTTTCGTCAAGCTACTACGGTGTGACATTGTAGGCTTAGCCTTCTAGATCTAGTACTCAGTGAGACACAGCAGCAGTACTTCCATGTTGCTCATAATCATTTGAATAAAGCGTGCTCCCATATTGGGATGATTAGATTAGTTGATTTAATCTTATTGGCTTTGCAGTTGGGTGCTAAATCGTACAACACAAAATGATATTATTTCATGCTTCTGCACTCACACTATTTACAAAATAATTCATAACCGTCTCTAATTCATTTTTGTTTTCTTTCTCTCCGGATATAGGCCATCTGTGCTCGCCAGTACACACCAAGCCTCACCGGTGTTTAAGTCACCCGGACGACAGTGCATGTACAATGCCGTGGAAAGCATAATTATGAACGAAACTACTCCAGTTCTTCAATGGAACACTGGTGTTCTTGATACAATTCTAAAACATGGCGATTGGTTGTGCACAAACGCTCAACGTGAAGGGTTCCCCTTAATAACTGATATTCCAACTCAAATGTGGATCGGTGGACAACAGTACAATCTGTCATTCGGCGAATCCGAGGGTGGCTCCCTTACTTATCTGGATGACATATTTCCTCTCTTCAAAGACAACATCCCAAAAGTCAGAAAATATGGCGTTCTCACGCTCGGAACAGGCTCTCCAGCATATTCATGTGCTGTGATAAAAGATGACAATGCTTCATACTACATCTTTGATCCTCATGCAAGGGATAATCGTGGCATGGCATGCCCAGATGGCAAAGCTGTGCTAACACCACACCGTGACATTGACGAGCTTACCCAGTTTCTGAAATCGCTCGTCGAGTCTCTCGCAACGGGCAACATATATGAACTCACACCACTTTCGGTTTCTCCAGCAGGAGAGCAGCATGGCGTCGACGAGACTCTGCTTTGTGATGAGGCAGCGTCGTTTTCCTCTTCCGACGATGACATTCCCCTATCATATTACAGGGATCTTCAACAGCAGGTGGAAATCAAACGTGCGAGCAAATTAGAAGCTGAGAGAAAACTGAAAGACGCCATCGTGTCTGAAACGGAGCATGAAGAGAATACATTTGGATACATTCCTTGTGATGAAGCTGACGGTGATGATGACTACGAACCACCCCAAAAGCGACATAAGAAACGTAAATCAATTCCCTGTGGTGTGTCTCCAGTCCACGAGGAAGCCCCTCAGTTCACACTTATGGATATGGGCACCCCAAGCAGCAGTCATACTCATGCAACTGATAATTCCATACTTTTGGAGTTAAGTGATTCTTCCTTTTGTTCACCACAAGCTGATCGTGGTCGTCGGAGACAGCGGGACCCCGCTAACTGGGCTTGCAATGTTGCAAAACGTAAACGCAATGCTGGAGAACAGTACGAAAGCAGACAGTCGAAGAAGGTGGTTAGAGCAAGAGAGATTAAATACGGATGTGGTGACACGTGTAGAAATCAGTGCAAGAGAAAGGTGACAGAAGATCAGCGAATGACACTGTTCACAACGTTTTGGCAACTTGGGTGCCTTGCAAGACAAAGAGATTTTCTTTGCGGAATGGTGAAGGACAAACTGAAAAAACAAAGCACCACCGGAAAAGAATCAAGAAGAAAAAGAACATTTCAGTGGTTTTTTGTTGTGGACGGCAACCGGATTGAAGTATGCAAGAGATTCTTCCTCGACACATTGAACATTAGCCATAAAATGGTGATCACTACCCTCGCTAAAAAGACAGATCTAGGAACAACCTCACCAGAGAAGAGAGGGACGCACAAGAATAATCCAAATGATAAAGAGGACGAGAAAACACTTGTGAGAGGACACATTGAGAGTTTCCCTGTGACCGAGAGCCATTATTGCCGAAAGGAGTCCAGAAGACAATACCTGAGCGGTGAACTGAGTGTTCAAAAAATGTACGATTCCTATCTTGATGATTCCAAAGAAAAGGGAAGAAGCCCGGTGTCTTTGTCTACTTACAAAAATATATTTTATCAGGAGTACAATCTTGGTTTCTTCAAAAGATCAAAAGACAGGTGTGATTTTTGTACCGCATTTGAAAACATGGCTGACAAGGAGGAAATGCGCCCAGAGTTTGACAAACATCATGAGATGAAAAATCAAGTGAGGAACTTAAAAAATGAGGACAAAATGAAGGCACAGAATGACTCTGAATTTTCGTCGGCTGTATTTGACCTTGAGGATGTGCTGGTTACCCCAAAAGGGTCGCCAAAAGGATTCTACCACAAGAGGAGACTAAACACGTACAACCTGACTATATATGACTATGGCCAAGGTCTTGGAATAAACAATATTTGGAATGAAAGAGTTGCAGGCCGGGGGCCAAATGAAGTTGGATCATGTCTATTCCATTACATGGCGGAACAGGCAAAGCTGGGAAAGAGGTGTTTTTCTTTTTATTCGGACTCATGCGGGGGTCAAAATAGAAACAAACACATTCTAGCATTATTGTGGTATGCAAGTAGTGTCTTCAACTTGACAGAAGTTCAACAAACATTCTTCGTCAGTGGCCACAGCCAAAATGAGGCAGACGGCGTACACTCTCGGGTTGAACAGACGTCTGCCAAAATAGACATTTTTACTACTCCACAGTGGGCTTCTTGCATTAGAAACGCAAGAAGGAAACCACCTCGTTTTCAGGTTAATGAACTCGACTTGAAAGACTTCTACGATATAAAAGAAATTTCAAAACGGATCAAGAATTTTGACAAAGACACTAACAGACAAAAAATTTCGTGACTGAAAGTGAAAAGGATCAGAATAAAAAACAGCAACCCAAATGTCATTGATATGTCTTATGACTACGATAATGATAGCTGGTTTCAGTTGAGCTTCTCTCAACGAGGTCGTCGTCAGCTTGAAGTCCCAGATCCACAACAAATTGTTTTAAAACAGCTTAGAAAAGAGTACATTCCTGTTGATGAGCATAAACTGAAAGACCTCGACGATCTATGTGAGAAAAATTTGATTCCAAGTGTCCATCACTCATTTTTCTAAGATTTGCGTTGTTAAGGGTTTATTTTTCAGCAATATCCGATGACCTCTGTGCGAGAAAAACATTGATCCCAAATGTCCATCACCACTTAAAGTTTTGTGTCGTTATGATCTCCACTTTTTGTTGTTCAGTTCGAACATAATGTTTCAAAAAATCATATCCTTTTTTCAGAATATCTTAGCTCTGGTATGTTTTGGATTTCACGTCTTGTCATTACGCCATTGCGCCTTGTCGCATGATAAAATCATTTTGCAGCGTTATTCATTGATAATTAGCGTTCAAACTACATGTACTTCCTAAACTTGGTGATTATTCATGTTGCAGGTCTTTTATGTTTGTTTTTATTTCATACTCCTTTTTATTATGAACATTTTGCTAGATCAAATGATTCAGTCTTGTATTCATACGTGAAAGATGGTGCAGATACAGGCTTAGTTATATTAGAACAAACGTTCAGTCCAATGATCTTCTTTCAACTTTATTTAAAAAAAAACAATTAATCACTACATGTATTTGCAATCAAGTCTGACTTCAATAGAAGTCCATTATTGGCCACGTGATTTTTTCCAAATCGATTAGATCCTTTCACTTATATGTTTGGAAAAATGTTTTCATTTTTATATTAAAGAACTTTGATATTACAGTATTCTTACATCATTACGTATTAATTGTGTTGTGTATTATTTAGTTAATAAAAGTTCAACTTTGACGTCCTCTATGTTACACTCTTCTTTCCTGTAAACAATCATGTTTACTGTTTGAGGGTATATTGAAGGAAGTTGCATACAGACGTAGGTCTTCATCAACAATATATACAGCATCTTTGGCATGCACAGTATCTCAATATGAAAAAGCTGTATCTCCAGATACAATTATATGCAACTGGCATTTCCCCTTCACATCTGCAGTAACTCGTTATGAAAAAGCCGTATCTTGAGTTACAGCTTTATGCAATTGACGATACAGAGTAAAATTCGGATGTATGTTTACTTACGTCTGTATTCGATAACTATATATTAGAGTACAATAGTTGTAAGTGCTCCAGAGACAAAAGTATGTACGTTATAGACACGGTGACATAGGGACAGGCCGAATCGTGTTTCAAGGGACAAACGATCAAAGCGCCAGACCAATGTGTTCACAATGAAGCGAGATATTCAGTTTTTTGCTTCTCCTGAAAAGTTGCTAAAATTGAGATACGGCTGTATGCAATACCGCCCGCGACCAGCACACAACGCACTCATTTCTGGTAGGGAGTTGCACTTTCGCTGTCTTTCAGTTTCAACTTCAAAACAAACATTAAATGTGCATGCGCAGCGTCAATGAAACCTTAAAATGGCGAAAAATGACTCGAAATAGATCTAAAATTGGGGAAACAATAAATTTCCAATAAAAAAAAACTACATCGATTTGAGACTTCTATTAAAAACTGCGCACTCTTACATCCATTGTGATGTACCATATAAAATTTGAAGTCTGAGTGTTGAGTGGTTCAGAAGCCTTTTGCAACGAAAAATCTCAAGTCCACAAATATACATAGTAGGCCTATAGATAGATAGATATAGATAGATGATCAGTGACCTTTGCTAAGTCAGCACGGCAGTGACTACATAGCATGGGCTGTAGGATACAAGGATTGCGGCATTTCCGAAGTTTATTTAACTAATACTTGGGCTGATCAGGTCTGTTTTGAAAGATCGCTGAAAAAGAGATTATACACTGTGGGAACAGACTTCTGCAGGCTTTGCTATTAGTTTGTATCTGCCTAATGTGAATCAATTTTGTTTGGCATTTCATGAACCAGTTTGATTTCTGTAGGATGAAAATCACTGGCCTTTCCCGAGGCTTTTCCAATACTCCAGTGTAAACCACACCAAACATTTATGATCACATACACACACAACCAAAGTATCTAAAGAAAATTTATACTTTGTACAATCTGAAAATGTTAGGACATCGTGCGGATTAGTTTTACCAGTTTCCGTTCATGCACAAAATCCCACAAATTTGTTTGTGTATAGAATCCACAACAATGATAAGTTCCGTGTCTATCAAACAGCTACGGTACAACGAAAGGTCATAGACAGGAAGTCTGCCTTTCTAGAACAAACCAAACCAAACAAAAACAAAAACAAAAAAAGAGGAAAAAAATGGGGGGGGCACCTCAATGTAGTTTTTGTACACACTATTAAAGATGACCATATTTACATTGTATTGTAAACACTGTTGTAGTGGAGTCTCTTGCTTACCAGGTATCAGTGTTCTGGTGGGGAGGAGTGGTCAGGTACAGTACAAAACAATATTAAAATTACAAAACTTACAGCATTCTTCAAACTGCAGATAGCCGGGGCGGCACTGAATAGTTCCTGTTTAACCTCAAAGACATACTCGTTTCTCTATCCAGTTACTATTGCCTCGGCGGCCCTGATAGATGATGTACTTGGCTATGATAAAAAACTGGCGTCCGCTAGCTGGTGCTGGATTGACCCAAACACGGACAACCCTTTCATGTGGATGATGGTGACAGGAAAAGCCTGGGAAATGACCGCATGCTTTGCTACTTTCTTCTTGTACACCGCTGTCAGAATCATTTTGTTTAATCAGGTAGGTCAGAGTCTCAGACTTGAGTTGTGTACCATACACAGAATTCTTAAAATGAAATCTGTATTTGTGGAGCCCAACTTGAATGACACCCAGACGAAGGATAATGCGTATGGCGGGCTACAATAAGGATTAAATTTAGGGAGAAGGACTAAGGGTTAAAGTTAGATTTCAGATTAGGGTCAGTGGTAAACCACAGCATCCAGGCATAGACATAAGAAAATTGGAGGTGTATTGGGTGTATACCTTCTAACAATAGTTTATTTTACACTTGGTACTGGTCGAGCTCTAGGGGGCCATCCAAAAAGTACGTATACTCAATTTAGTGATTTTTACTATCCTTTCTCTCTCCCCCCCCCCCCCCCCCGACTGTACATTCTTTATGGATGGTTGGGTGGTCCCTAGAGGCAGCCTAGTTTGATAACAGGGACAAATATTAGTATTGATTTGTATGGGACACATACAATGAACCACATTCCCCTACAGCCATATGCCATTCCAAAATTGGAACCATTTTCTCACTACTTTGGCCTTTGGGAACGAAAGGGGAAAGAGAACAATATCATCATTAATTCCTTTTCTGACGTTTCTCCCATTTTCCATCACTGAAACACGGAGTACTTTGGCCCCGTTCTCTAGTCTGTGTTTGTCCAAAATCTTCAAAATGACAGTGTGATCGATGTATGGGCCTGTTTAATTATTCATCACAGCGGTTATTAAATTTCTGTCTTTTGTCTTCAATACAGATCAGCTCAAGCGTACAAAAAGCTCAGTATCGGATTTTAGATCAACTTTGTCACTCATGATCTGCGAATTTTTCTGCACAGATATAAAAACCTTAAGTTCATGGATGTTTGAACGAGGATGAGAGATTTCACTTAGTTACTCTTATCTGCAAATCTTTCATTTTTGAACATCCAGGACTTAGCCTGATGACGTCATGTTGATGTGCAAACGTTGTATACATTGAAAATACAAATATAGCATATTATTTTTCCGAGTGTCATCATGTTATCTCTGAATTTCGCCAGTATTTCTTCTGGCACAATGCTTAAATAATAAGAATTTAACGAAGCAAACAGCTTGCCTTTCAGTCCCAAACTATCACACTGCGACTCAGTCTTGTCTATGAGGAGGGGTACTGGCATCTCTGGTAAACGATTGTAACAAATAGGCTACGATGAACGGATATTGTTTCAAGAATGATCTGGAAAGGAAAGCAGTCTGACCCAAATTTGTGTAACTAGCGCACACCCCCCTACCCCCTTCCCTTCTTTGTTATTGTTTCAGGCTAGGAAACGTAAGTCAACTTTGAACACAAACAATCGTAAGCTTGAGGAAGCCAACACAAAACTGACGTTTGTTCCACTCACTTTTATCACCCTAAGGATCTGGGGCACACTTCGCTTCTTGATAGGTAATTTTGCCCACAGCTACGCAAGCTCATCCGATTCAGACTGGATTGCGTTGATGCAGGTAAGTACGTGCAAATATTAAACATTCACACCGTTTCACTAGATTACGTCATGTGGCCGTACGTTTCTGCTTTTACCAAATGACGCAGTTGCTGATAAAATACCAAATTTGAAGCTGATCTAGTTAGGATTCTCGTAAAAAAAGAGAACCAAAACTTTCAAAGTAATAAGTGAACAAATAAAATAAATAAATTACCGGTATGTTTGTAACTCGCCCATTAACATACTGAAACTCACTTTTAAACTGAATATTTATCCTTGTTCTTTTGGAAAGTAGTTTTGTTAATTACCCATAATCAACTACATGTTCTTCTTATTGATTCCCGAAATTATAAGACAGTTTTGCTACCTAAATGTCATAGTTCTGCCTCTACTTCCTACAGGGTACAGGTGACAGCGCTCAAGGATTTGCCAACTTTGTCATCTACTGCTTCTTTACCAGGAAAATTCGGGCCAGATTACTTGGGAAATGCCCTTGTGCCATATTTCATATCTCGGAGTATAGCAATGGTAAAGCCACGTCTGTGGTGAGCAAGGGCGCCCAATCAGTTGCACAACCCCGCTGCTCTAACAATAAAGTAGCCCCCTTGAACACAGGTCTGTACAACTTCACCAAATTTGTATCTTTGTAGGATATTAGAATTTCCCTAAGACGGCCAAGTCCATAAATTAAATATCTTTATTTGTATTTGATTAAGTAATAGTGATTTTATATTTCAGTGGCTTCTCTAATTGCAAAACTGTTTGCGTCACGTCCTTTTGAGAATGCTGATTGTGTTTCGTATACGACTTTCTGCGTCCTCGTGAAGGGACAAGCACCATGGGAGTTTTGACAAACCGCGCGTCCATTGTTTGAGAACAATAGATTCAGACTATGACAAACCGCGCGTTCATTTTCTACCAACATGCAGAATATTATCATTTACTAAATTCGCTGTGAGTATCGATACCACGGAAAGTAACGACATTCTTCACACTTTTGCATCTTGATCGTGTGTTTCATCATCCCCCTCTGCGTTTCTTGTACAGGCTTGGGACTGTCATCGGCCGCATTAGGATGATTTTAAGTTAGAGGTCCAGTAAAAATGTGTTAAAATGTTGAAGATAAAATTTATTTACATTTTGCTGGCAGCAATTTAAAAGCAATTTGTCTCAGGAATTCAGATTGTGGCATCTCTTGGTTCCTGCATGCATGTATGAGCATTTGTTTTGCAGCCTGTTTTTCCCTGAAGGCCTTTGTTGTCCTCGTGGTGGATGCAGATTGTCACAAATCCCAGACTGGGAGATGTAATAAGTTATGACAGGACAACAATCACGAACAAACAAGTTTAACACTTAACAGAACAATCCATCAGACTCACACATTTATTAAACATAATTATACAGATAATAGCGCAATTACATACATTATATTATTGAAATTAACTGCCGTACAACGGCCTTATTCTCACACGCACTCTCCCTCGGATCCACAACCCGGTAGTTACTTCCTAAAGACACTTCGGCCTCAGCCTCTCCCCTCAGGGTCTTAATAGCACATTAATAATTCACTGGCACCGCAGTCTCTCAATATCAACTTCCTATTGTCATACACCTTAGCATTCCACTAGCACCTCAGCAGGGCAATAACACATTATCATTTCAATAGCCCATCAACATGGCAATAGTACATTATTAGTTCACTAACCCATCAACATGGCAATAGTACATTATCACATTCACGCTCATATCTACGTCCCTGTCCGTGGCCTGACTGCCACGACTTTATGTGCCTCTACTGTCCTGCACCGACAGCCTCACTCTTGGCCTATGTGTGGCCTCCGGCCCTATGCTGGCCTATCCCCTGTGCTCATCGAGGTGGCTCTTCGGCCCGTCCCCGACACCTACAAGAATAACATTACATTGGTATAATGCCATACCATTTCGATTCACTCCACCTCTCCTTACAACCCATGAAGCGTACACACAATAGTTCACATTTCACTCACCACACATCTTACGGTAACACACCTCCATCGGAGTACACACTACTCACTCGCGCTACAAATCCATGAACTCAACTTTCATCTATCGCTCATGGCGCACATTGCTATATCCAATATCAAGGACTTCCACATTCCTCACATATACTTATTTACATCATGGTAATAGACGAATATAATATAATACATCAATCATAATTATCAATCAACGTTCTACCTACCAGTCATCACTGGAAAAAAAACTCTCATCCGTCTTCCGACTGCTCCCCTTATGTTCGCCCGCTGGGCTCTTACTAGCGTCCGTTCAGTAGGACCTTCTAACTTGCAGTGATAGTAATACAGCGCTTTCGCCTCATTCAGACCCCCACCACTCATAACATGCACGCTTTTCTTCCTTGTCTACGTGCGTTAATTTTACTCTCTTCCTTTCACGTCTTTCCCTACTTGTCTGCCGTGAGCCCTTCTTACTCTACACCCGCTCTGTAGCAATCCCCTTAATTGCACTCACTCCACTCGTGACACAGATCTCATCCGTATTTCCAACTTTGTTTGTTCCTCGCTGAGGTGTTCCATAAATACAAACAGTTTTGGGTGCATGGACGTGAAGGTCTTTTTAAAGTGGTAGTGGAAGGCTTCCACTGCATTGGTTGTGGTGCCGCTTTCGTCTTGTGTCGACCACAAGTGTGGTGGAAATAGAGCTTTTCCGCTCTCAATATAAGTCGCCAGGATGTAGTCTGAGAAAACTGTACACTTTTCAGAGTCTGGAGCAGAAGGCATGAGCTCAAACACAAAGCAATCACTGATTTCGCCCTGTTCTAGGGCTGGGAGGCCGAAAAACAATTTTAGCCACTTACCGACCTCAGACTCATTGTCGGAATACTCACTGGCAAGACCAAGCGCTTGGATTTTCCGAAACCAAGACTGCTTTAGATAAAATTGACAGAGTTTGATGTCGACATCTGGCCACGTCGTTTGCAGCAGCTGCAATCATCGTCTCTTCTAAGTGGACGTGGACCGCTTTGATGTGAAGATCAACACGACATTCTTCACACTTATGCAGAAGGATCCTGGTGAATTTTGCCTTTGTTTCTTTGGACTTGTTAAGTAGTAGGAAATGTACACATGGAAAAGTTCCGTTTCTGAGAACAAAAAATAAAAAAAGAATACAGTTGAAAGAAATGCTTGGGGCAGATTTTAAATGTCCCATCAGTATAAACATCAGATGAAGCAGCTAAGAAGTGTAGATTCTCCTGGCTGTATAACATGACAATACGAGCATCGTGGTCGATGTGCTGTACGAGGTGTGCTCCAGGTTGACCCGATGTACTATATATTATGTCTGAAGCACATGTAACGAGTCTGAAAGATTTGCTGGAAGTGTTGGTCGTATTTTCCTGCGTTCTTTGTACATTGATTCACGAAGAGATTTTGCTGAATCTATGTTCATTTGAGGGAAATTGGCAACCTCACCGCATATTAGCTTTAAATGTCTCTCATTCAAGTCTTCAGTTGCTTTTCATTTTAAAGTTTGATGAACGTGGTGCATCCACAACTTGCTGTCATCTTCTTTTTCATGGTTGTGCTCACTTGGAGGTGTTACCAAGTACATGTAACTTATATCCACATCTGTAAAAATAAGTGAGCATAAATCATCATCATCATCATCATCATCATCATCATCTGTGACGTCATACGCACGGTTTGTCAGTACAGGCAGCACCAGGACCAGGCCCCTGTTTTGGTTTATACACTCTTTAAGAAATAATCAATGCCTTCGACATCCTTGTTAAAGTTACAGGATCCTTGAGGGCAAATTTCGCCCTATCAAGATGGGTATTTAATGTGCTACGTAGACGAATGCAAATAACACCCTCGAACGCGCATGGCAAAGTTTCAAATATTATCCAAACAAAGATATTTAAAGGTTCATCTAACGAACACTGAAAGTCCACTGTTTCTTTAAAATATTTAAAATAGTGACGCTGAATTTGTAACTGTGTCTTGCTCTTGTGTGAATGAAACTGAATCATCTGTTTTGACAGGTAATGAAGAAAAACTACCTAAAAACAATGTCCGCCCGGAAGTTGTTGTCCAGTCTGAGCACAAAGAAGTCAAGCAGGCACAGACCACACCTCACTTGACTACAGGAGCTTCAATAACCGACTTGAATTCATCGATGACACCACAGGCAGGAATTTCTCTAACCGCAGATGCTCCAGTGTCACAGACAAGAGGCACTGCCAGCAATACAAATGATACATCTCACAATGAGAACAGCACAGGCCAATCCATGGATATGGACGCTCAAAATGGAGCTCTACTAGATATTTTGTCAAAAGTTTCACCGAAAATTCGGGGAGAAGCGCTACCAAAGATTCAAAGAAACTTTCTACCTGAATTTCAGAAAGGAAGCCCACTGGAGATTCAGAGAGAAGTTCTACCAGAAAAGCAAAGAGAAGTTCTGCCTGAAATTCAGACAGGAAACCTAGCAGAAAGTCACAGAGAAATTCTACCTGATATTCAGAAAGGAACTCCACTGCAGATTCAGAGTGAAGCCCTACCAGAGATTCAAATAAAAGATCCGCCTGAGATTCAGGCACTACATCCATCAGAAATTCAAAGGGAAGATCTGCTTGGGATTCAGATCGAACATTCATCAGAAATTCAAGGAGAAGATGTGGCAGAGATCCAGGAAGACGTGCGGTCAGAAGTTGACGAAGAAGATCCACGATCTGTTCAACATGTCAGGGAAACAGACGTGGAACCTCATGAAGAAGAAAATGGTCAATCAGAATACAGAAGCGGTGTACATTAGGTAAACTCACTTATTGCAGACATGAATGAAATCAAGTGGGCCACGACAGATTGTCTCTACCAAGATAATCGGTCATGATACATCTGGGAGACCATTTCACGAAATTCGTGGATTATTATAAAGATTATAGAATGGTGATCTAACGATTGTCGGCTTAAAAGATAACTTTTTAGATGTCCAATTATTGAAACTGATTTCCAGATTCGAATTGATCAGATTTTAATCGATTGTCAACTGTCTGACACAGTAGTTACAGTACAGAACAGAACAATGGATCAAATGGCATGCTCCCACGAGGTAGGTCGTACAACGAAAATGCTTGATTTTGGCAGGGGCCTCGAAGCACTTCTGAGGTTCTTTTTGCCGTCTTTAGAGTAACTGTAAATATGCATGATCATGCCGCCCACATAAGTAACCTGATATCAATGGCAATGTTTTCTGCTAATAAACGAAACTGACATCACAATGGCATGTTATTCATATGGCAACTTCAGTGTTTGCATGCTGCATGAAGGATAGGCCTATGTTTGGCTGGATTGCTTGACTGATCTCAGATTTAAATCTATATGTTGGATGAACTACGAGTGGCTAATGTGGTTACTGCGTGGGTTCAATAGTAACTCCCTTAAGGATACACAGGATTAACAAACACAGGGTTCTGCTGGCAATCTTATTTATTCAAAAAAGCCTAACAAAGGTATCACTACCAAAAAGGCATGGGAAAACCCTACCAAGAAAAAGAAGCCAAGAAAAAGAAGCCCAACCAGCCATGAGCCAAAGTTTCTCCGGGTCCTGTGCTACCGCTTCATGCCTTATGGGGCGGGGTGGCGATGGCAAGCGTCGGCAAGCCTCTGAGCTTCTACGGGCCCGGGTTGCTGGTCTGGGTTCACTGTGCTGTCGGCTCTTGTCTCTGCGTCTTTGATGGAGTGTGCTGACCACTCGAACTCGCATCTTATTTATGAGCCAGCGCGGACGTCCGAGAGAGCTATTACGTAGTCCAGTTTTGGACAAGTGAAAGGCTCGGACATTGAGTCCAGCCGAACAACATAACCGGTTAGGGTCCTAACACAATCGAATTTACAGTACGGTTAAAAGGGTGCACACAAAAGTCAGTTAGGTATCCCAGTAAACTGCAGAAATTACTCTATGGTCCCCTCCAGCTATAATTGAATAAATTTGACCCAGGTTGGAATTATCGGGGATAACATGCGTCTAACTCATAGTTTGCTTTAAATCCGAGACCCTCTTATTAATTATTTCAATAGGATATGTGCATCAAAGTACAACAAAATTGGTACCATTATAAAGTAGAAACTTGCTGCTAAAATTCTAACTGACTACTTATACCAGAAACCCGGTAATAGTTTTAATATAAATTTTCAAAGTGTCAGGACTAACAACATTCGACAATTTTGTGCGGGATACTTTCGTCCATTAATACGACGTATCTCCATTGATAACCAACGTTATCATGAGTACCTATTTTGTACCGATAGGGTATTGTCTACTCTCAAAAATGAATTCGGGTTCCCGTCTTTCTGTCGGTGGATAACAACGAAGGAGCGAGTTGTAAGAAACTTAAAGCCATGATATAAGAGTTGGAAGCCCGGTGGTCAACATTTCCAACTGACCAATCAAAATGCGCGCTTTTCACCGTGATGTGTATAACGGGTCCCGCGCTAGTATTACAAGGGAAATAATCCAATTAATGGTACTCGGCCAAGTGTCCATAAACTACTATGAGTGGCCGTCCCTCACTCACGCACTAGAGTTACCATGAAAGCACATTAAAAATAGAAAGCCGTTCATCCTCTCACATATATAAACAAGAGCAAATTGCAAAACTTACGCTGAGAGCTCCGAGACAACCATAAAACCTAGAAATGTGAAAAATAATGAAGACTGCATGAGCGACTGAAATTGTGCATAATATTGCGCACTATTGAAACCCCCCTTTCCACACTGACATGAGGGCATGTGTCAACTTTGAGGGCTGCACATCCAATTCATTTGCTGTAAACAGCGGTGTGAAGCAGGGATGTGTTCTTGCTCCTACCTTATTTGGTATATATTTTGCAGCCCTACTCAAGAATGCCTTTGGTCAATGTTCAGGTGGAGTACTTATTAACACCAGAGTGGACGGCTCCATTTTTAATGTTGCCAGACTAAAAGCAAAATCTCGTACAGAGCATATTATGTTACAAGAGCTCCTCTTCGCAGATGATGCTGCAATCGTGGCCCACGATGAAACCACGCTCCAGGCTCTCATCAATAGCCTTGCCAAAGCCTGTGACAAATTCATGCTAAAGATCAGTGTCTCAAAAACTGTAGTTTTGACACAAGGCTTGAGAAACCCCAACCCAATCATGCTGAATGGCTCTCCTCTGGAGCAAGTGGGAAAATTCTGCTACCTAGGCTCAACCATCAGTGGTAGCACAGACATAACAACTGAAATAAATGCCAGAATAGGAAAGGCGGCCACAGCTTTTGGCAAACTCTCAAAAAGGGTGTGGAACAATAGCAAGCTGACCATCAAAACAAAGGTACTCGTGTACCAAACTTGCGTCCTAAGCACCCTGCTGTATGGCTCAGAGACATGGACCACCTACTCCAAACATGAAAGATCCCTCAACTCCTTCCACCTGCGCTGCCTACGCAAAATTCTCAAGATCAAGTGGCAAGACAGGATCTCAAATATCGAAGTTCTGAGCCGAGCCAACATTCCATCAACTCAGGCTCTCCTAGGCAAAAAAAGACTGCGGTGGCTTGGACATCTCCACCGTATGGAAAATGATCGCATCCCCAGACAAATTCTCTACGGGGAACTTGCTACTGGCAACCGACCCAGAGGTAGGCCACATCTGCGATTCAAAGACACTTGCAAGGTCACGATGAAAGCATTCAACATCGACCCCAATGAATGGGAGAACCTTGCAAATGATCGAAGCAGATGGAGACAAAAATTGCGCAGTGGCACGCTCGCAATAGACTTCAAGGCAAAAGAAACATACCTGACAAAACGACAGAGGCGGAATGAAAACACTCGCCAAAGTGAACCCAAAAGACTGACCTGCAATCACTGCCATCGCACTCTCGGGTCAAACATTGGTAGAATAAGCCACGAGAGAAGCTGTCAGTCAAAATGAAAGTGAATATTCTAGCTGCTAAGACCGTCTGTAAAGACGCTAAAGGCCATATATATTGAAACCCCAAGATGGCGGAAAAAGTAGGGCAAAGTACGGCAGCGCAAGGCCCGCCCAGTACAGTATTGTATGTAATAGATATGGCCTAGTCAGCGCTGTTTTTTCTCTTTTCCCTGTGGTGATCAAAATTAAAAGATACAAACAGAAATAATAACATTTATATGTTATTTACGGATTATCATAATTATACTTGTATTATTTTATTTTAAAGTGTTTGATAATAAATATAAATTAATGATTTATGCTGTTTTTGTATTATGGTATTTTTATTAATTGGTCAATCGCTTGGAAGTAAAAGGGAAGGGAACTATGTAGTACTCTTTTTTTTACCACATGTTAGTTTAGCGCATGATGAGTCATGTTAAAGAAAAAAAATCAGCGTGTGGACAGAGGAAACTTTACAAGTCAGTTTCACTCAGATGACCAACAATGAGAAGGTGTGCCCATAACAATTGTAAAAAAACACACACACAAAAAAAAACATGCTAAAGAACTGAGGGAAAGTTGGTTTTGCCATAGATCCAGGAGCTGGTGTGTGTGTGTGTGTGTGTGTGTGTGAGAGAGAGAGAGAGAGAGAGAGAGGGAGAGAGAGAAAGAGAGAGAGAGAGGCATAATTATAATAATAATTATATGTAAATCATAGGCCGAGATTAGCAAATGATCTGGATAGCCAAGAAGAAGAACATCTTAACCTACAAGGCTTGGTTGTACTCACTCAGTCAAGTATTATATATATCTAAAAATCAGGAGAGCCTTAGCCTAGTTATTCAGAGGTTTGAGCACAGCTGAATTGTGCATTTCAGAGCTTTTCCAAACAAAAATGTATAAATTCCTACGGCTACAGGTCAATCTCTCACCTAGTGAATCTAGATTCTAGATCTATAGTCAATGCACTAGGTGCAGTCAGCACATTGATGCGGCCAATATTTGTTTTTCCATACAGTTTCATTTACCAGTGTTTTTGTGACTAATTCACGTTTTGTGACGTTCTTATCAAGAGATCACAACATCACATAGCATATGACTGCTGTTTAAGCTTGTATTTTGCCTTGGATAACTTTCCCAAGTTTTGTGTTCGCACAACTTCCATCTTGAGTTCAAAGGTAAATATGTGACCCTACAGATTTCTCCATTTAGTGGTCTGGTGTAAGCTCACAGAAGTGCTCTGGACATTCTACTTCGGGTGGATTTTCATTAAAAAAATGTTTTCTGGGTATTATGAGTATGATTATGCACATATGGCACTGATTGCACCGACATGCATTCATCTGACACCTTGCATGAGGTGCGGTCACTGGTAATTGCATTGTGACATCAGTGTTGTATGTGCATCAACTGGGATCACTAGCACCATTATTTTTTATTATTATGATTACATGATGTATTCAAAACAATAGTTCAAAAGAGCCAGTGCACACCAGCTAATAGTAAACAATTGAATTAATGAGAAACAAAGAATAATATTGTGGTAAAATCCAAATACATAGGCTATTAAGGTCTAGTTTTATAGTAAATTCATTGACTTAAATTGAATGAGAACAGTTCTCCCTTCTTTTAAAGCAGGAAAGAAAGAAGGTAGAGAAGAAACAGTAGGTACATGAGCAGAGGAAAAGAAAGGAGTTAGCAGAGGAAAAGGAAAGGGAAGGTAGAAAGCAGAAACTGTAGTGTAACGGATGTGTAAACGCTGAGGCGCAGTCCGTGCTTGCCCTAAACAAGATGGCGACTATTGCCTTCCAATGCGCACGCATGAAATCAGCTGTACGGACTCCAGTGTTATTAATAGCTCCATGTTTTGATCATCTCTACAAGGCCGGAGTCTCTCGCAGATCTGCTTGTTGCGATTATTTTTTCCACGCTATTTTCATATTGCCCAAACAAGTTTGTTTAAAAAACAAAAACAAAACAACAACCTGTAACCTAGGCTTCAGGTGTAATTAAGTGTTTGAGACGAGAATGAGAAACATCTCTGAGAAGTCATTATTCTGTATCCTGAAGACAATATAGGCTTCATCATATTATTCTTAATTAACTGTTTGACACGGAGGGGAAAAATACTATTAAGTCATTACTCTGTATCCTGAAGAGGATGACATGTAATCCACAGTATGACATAAACGTAATCGTATTGAGCTGTGAGCTCCAGTATTGTGTCTAAGGTGAATTTTGAAGGGTCTGACGATATACTTTTTCTATAGCAGCTTCATTGCCACTACAATTTCACAGTTGAGTATAAAGTGAGTGACTAATTTATTATTAGGACTTTCAATTCTGACCTGAGGCATATTATTTCTTCAACATCAACCCAGAAAATGCGTTGTTCAGGGTGCGGGGGCGAAGTAGTGTGATAAAGTCTTAAATATAAAAGGAGTTGAAAATCGAAAAGTACCGAGTGTAAAGTCCAAAAGTTCATACTTCATGTGTGTGTGTGCGCGCGCGCGTCTTTGTGTGTGTGTGTGTTGTGCTTTTTTTTTCATCTAAACCCTCGATTTTCACCATACTGAAGGCTATAGGTCATAAAGGCCTATTACTAGATATACAAGTTCCTGAGGGGCCACAAATGGCTAATCATTACTTAAATAGTACGTTTTGATTTTCGTTTCGTGCATATGCTAACATGATATCAAACCTAGAAACAATGTAGTGCTTGAGGATCACCCAACAAAATAATGTTTGCACATTCGAAATGCTCCCAGCCTATCCTGTTCCGAAGTACATACAGCGCAATTTGCTGTGTCAGACAGAATTTAAAAACACAGTTTGATCTAGCCCATTTTATTTTTGTCTGTTTTAATAGTTAGTCTTTGTTTTGTGTTTTGTGATGAAAACAGTCTATCTCAGAATAAATCTCGCCTCATTATTGACAAGCTCAAAATAGAGTTAGTTCATAAAGTATAAGATTTACTTGTTAATCTAAGTACATATAGATCTTTCACATCGAGGTAATTTTACCGACGATTATTTGAATGTAACAACAAAATTTGAAGTACTATGTGGTTATAGTTGAAACTGAATGAACCCATTAAAAATCAGGCTGTAAAAGACAACGTCCAGGAGAATGATCTTTTCTTATTATTTCTATGACTTCATGGAAATTCAGTGCAGCTCAAGCAAATGAGACGGTATTGTTCTTAATTGATGAATTAACTTTTGAGGAAACCATTGCCAAATATGCTCATTTTTTCACTTTCATAATCCATCTTTGGACAGGAGATATATACAGCGAGACGGGAGAGAATGGAGAGAGATGGAGGGAATAGCAAGAGCTCTATCAGTTGTCACACATTCTCTGTCTTATCAAACATGCATACCAAATACTAATTCTAAATCTCTCATGCATACCAAATACTAATTCTAAATCTCTCATGCATACCAAATACTAATTCTAAATCTCTCATGCATACCAAATACTAATTCTAAATCTCTCATGCATACCAAATACTAATTCTAAATCTCTCATGCATACCAAATACTAATTCTAAACCTCTCGATGAGATCAAAAGCAACAACAAGAACAAAAACAAAACAATCAAACGCATTGTATTTATATACTTGGGCTTAAACAGCCTCCTTTATTTATTTTTTTTTCTGTCAATTTCATTTATTTCATGTGATTTTCGCAAAACACATAAGTGTGTAGTACAGTATACTGTAGTTATTTGACAATGCCAATAACTTCCAAATGATCTGAATATTTGCCCCTTCTTGGTTCAGAATGTACACAACGATATGGGGGGATACACTGCTTAAGATATGCTGTGGTGAAGACTTGTAGACATGTACAAAGCAACAAACTTCAAAATTTGCCCAGGAAACAACAGTCCTATAACAGTGTGAACAATCTCAGAAAAATGAACATTAAAAGCAGAGCATTACATGTTTGAACAGGATTCTCCAGCAGCAACATTTTTTACCTGTCAAGACAAAAGGGTTTCCCATTTTCTAGAACAACATTCCCAAGTTAATGTATTCAAATAACCAATAAAACAAACATGAAAACGCTTTGGGTTACACTGTGAACAAATCAGATCAACTGATTGTTACAGTACATTTAAAGAAAGCACATCTTCTAACCCTCCATTGTAGACTCCACCAGGTAAAACTGTTATATAAAAATCTGACAGGTATAATGGTAATGATGCAATCACTGCAATGAAATGCACTATAGCTACCTTTCATTTTTTATTACTTGGAACACCATAAGTTTTTGAACATTAATTCTGCTACTTGGATCAAGTACTTTTTCATGTTCATTTTAACTAGTCAAAGATCATCTGAACATATGTTGTATGTAAAATATTCACAGCGGCAGAGAAATATTGTACAGTCAAGTTTATATAAGAAAATAAAAGTGTTGAACATGAATATTTTCAACAAACTATCTACAGCAACAGAAATGAATGTATGAAAGAATGGATGAATGAAAGAATGAACGAAACAGCAAGTGGGAAAAAGAAAGGCACTACACTAGTGACTAATGAGAACTCTATCACAACAAGTTCTGCTTCAGGCAGATGGTTCAAGGCAATGGGCAAAGGCCATTTTATCCTCAGACATGCTGAAACTTTTTCATGACATTACTATTGAAGACTTGTACAAGTAAGTATCAAATCCCCGTCTAAACTTGTTTTAAAAAATAATAATAATAAAATTTTAACATTGCAATTTCATTAGCAGTCCTAGAATTTCTCTTATATTTTACTCTAAATAATAAAAATTTGCAGTGATAAGATTTTTGCATCGGTCACTAATTATTTAAATAATAAGCCAAGCGTTACCAATCACACAACTATCAAATTTCTCTTGGTTCTTGTGAGGTCTTAGGTGGCAGTAAATATGCAATTTTGGACAATAAATATTTGTACGCAAAGCACAAACTGGCAGAGGAGACACACAGACAAATTCTTAGGGATCATCTTCCACCCACAAACAGAGGGAAGGTCACAGACAAACATTACATACAAAGATGAAATGAAGGAACAAAAAGACCAATTTCAACATATAACTTGTGAAAATGTCAATATATAACTCTGAGGAAGGAATGTTAGATACCGGAATAGCCAACCGATACACTTGTCGAAAAGCTTTGTTGATTTAACAACTGAATTGCTGCAGGTCAGGTCATTTATAACTATTATAACTGAAGTGTTTTGGCTCTCTGTCTCTGTCAATGTGCCAAATCAAGGCAGCCAAGAGCCAGGATGAACAACAACAACAAAAAAATTGACTATAAACTTTAAGATGAAGGCTAATGACTTCCAAAGAGACAGAACTCCAGGTGTGATTCTAAAAATTATGTCCTGGAGTTTGCCATGGACAAAGAGTTATTTATAGTTGGGCACTAAGAAATGTGACACACTTTCAGTGCAAATGACATCTAGTAAAATCAACTCTTTGTATCAGATCTTGGCCCATATTAACAATGCCAGATATTTTTGTTGGTGAATTGGAGAATATCTTCTCACTTACATAAAAACAAAAAACAAATAGATTTCTATTACTGCAATGATCAGGTCATCTAGAACATTTCACTACTTTTGTCAGTCCTTCCTCAATGATAATGGTGATAGAATTTGTGTATTAAACTTGATTTGTGTATCATACATTGGGTATAGAGCAGGAAATTAGAAAAAATATCAAATAATTATTTCACAAACCAAACCCACGCACTCTCTGGGCAAACAGATACAATTGTTTCCCTGTACAACATATCCAGTCTACTAAACGTGTTGTGAGTTAATTGACAAGGCAATTGGAGGGACAGTGTGAGGTGAATTAGATTTTCTGTAATTTACATCACTTTCAAACCTGCATGCAAAACATCTTCACAAATCCAAACTGTAATATCCTACTACAGTGACATATACAGCGATGAAGAAAGTTATATATAGCTGAGTATATCTACTGATTCGAGGGTGAGGACAGAACCAACTTGGCGGTGAACAAGTTGAAATTTTCAGCTGGTATGGTGCTGTACTGCACACAACTTACAACTGTGTACTACATGTCACTATTTAATGATTGCTGGGAAGGACACAAAAGACACCTACATTTTTAACATCAAAGCGTATCTTTTTCAGCTCAACAATTTCTAATTGTTCTTTCACATTTTACTTTTTGGCGGGTATATTGCAAACATTTAGTTATGCAGGTCTAAGGACATTTTCTATGGAATTCACTAAACAACTTAATTGCTTCCAAAGCCTAGTGTACTCAAATGTTGCAGCGTCCTATGTTCCCTTTTGCAGTACGCAAAACCATATTTGAAATACAAAACTGATGTTTCAACTTATTTTACGTCAAAGTTTTTGGTGAGCAATTCTGACTTTTCCCTGGCCTGGCCATGCACAATTTCATGCCTCAAAGTTATATCAAACTACTGCACTGAACTTCTGTAGTTCCATCTTCTAGTTCTATACAAAGATAAGCATGTACAAGTGGTGGGAGAAATATCAGACAAGGTTTATCTTACCAATGACAAACTTCCTAATAGTATAGCAAAGTGCCATAATTGCCTGTGTTTTCTGTACTTTTTCATATTATCAAAGAAGGTAAGAACATGTGAATTCACAAGAGGAATTCTCTCATACAACTCTGATGAATAATCACATCAACTTTCTATTTTAAAATGTCATAATCAGTCTATGTTCAATAGAGGGGCAGAACTTGGATCTTACATGTGTCATGCTCCCTGAATACAGGAATAATTTCACACACATGTGATGCTCAATTTCAGTATTTGTTACTTAAATCTTTAAGCTGGATAAAATTTACTCACAGATTTGACACTATTTTTTTGTCATTATTTGGTCACCAAGTGACATAATATCATGTTTTCATGTTAAAAGAACAATACTGACTTCAAAAAATAAAATACTCCCTGGGTAAACTCTCAATATATTTCATCATACCTGCAGTTTGAAAGATATATAAGTTTTTATAAAACCATGAAGATAAAAATTTCGCCATTAAAAACAACAAATCTGGCTTAATAACTTTTCATCATTTTTTGGGGTCAAAATTGAGTTTACTGTGCTGTGCTGTTGCAAGTGTGACTTGACACATTCTGTGTACGATAAAATCTTGTTCTCTACCAGTTCAGCCTAATGACAAATAACTCAGTCATAGCATGAACAGGAGGTTAAAATATGATAAACCAACATAACCAAGTTCCCTGACTAGCAATAATAACGAAGAACATTTCTACATGTTTTAAGTGAGTCATCCATATGGTTAGCACCACGATTTATTAAACAGCATGGACAAAACATTGATTGTTGTTGTTGTTGCAGTCTAAATGTTGCTATTATATATAGATAAAAATAACACTTTATAATGTTTTTGTAAGCATTGATATATGAATTGTGATACAAATTGACAAAGGATCTTTATTATGAAATATATATTTCAGGAAAACATTTAAGGAACCACATTTTGTCCATAATAACCTTGGGTTTTAACATAATTAAATGTGGGGAATTCAAAACTGAAACACACTGTCAATAGAAAATAAGTTTTATCTAAAAAAATAAATTAAGAGCACAACCTCTGGTAACGGTGAATTCAAGACCTTATAGTATATATAACCATGGTATATATATAGAAAGCAAGTTTCTACATTATAAATGAGGAACAAATAAATCTTCGTAAATGTTACACTTTCACCATGCACTATCAACATCTTTGTCGTAGACTGCAAAATCTGACAAGATGTCCACGAAACAACTGAAGTTCAAAACACAAAAACCTCCAGCTGTTGTCAGGTTTGATTCCATCATGATTTTTCTGATTATTCCATTGACAGACTGTCTACTATATCATAGATGTCATCATTTTCATGATGCTATACCTAACATAATTGACCTTAGTCCTGAAAACAAATCGACGATTACCATAAAATAAAATGAGAGACTGGGCACAAGCAAGGCCTCAGGACAATAAAATTAAAGTTTTGAACTAGATGTTCCGAGTTGGTGTTGAATTCGTGCACCCGCTGTTTTTTTTCACATAAATTAGTTAAAATCAACTACAACATTGTATGATTATCATTTCAATAGCATCCAAGAAGTGAGAATCCAGTCTGTGTTCACAGATCCTGTGGTTCCACCACTGTCAAAGACAAACATCTGAAGAATGTACAGCACAAATCAAACATCATCATCCCCAGTGCCAATGGAAAGATAATACACTCAGGCCAGCAGCTATGTGCTTTGTGATGAGGTGCAAGTACCTAGAGCAGGGAGTCTCCAAAAAGAAAGATCTCCACACATTTCTGCCTTTGGACCTCTTAAGTGCCATTTCTGTACATCCTGATGCTGAATCTACACAGCCAATGAACAACCAATGGTGTGGTGCTGACTGATAAATGTTCTCTTCTCTGGGGATGAAAGAAAAAATAAAACAATCTTAAATCTTTGTAAAGAAACAATTTCAGTTTTCTGTTCACTTTGGATGCTAAAGAATTATCTCATAAATAATACTTTATGGGGATTTAATAATGATTTGAACACTGTTTCTGTATGAATTATGGAGTTAATGAATACCACTTATATATTTTCAACATAAATCCTCAACTCAAGAAAAGCACCTTGCCCAATAATATTAATTACTTATGATTAATTCTGTTATTCACATTATGAAATTGACATGAAAAGATAATTGAACATGTAATGGCTGCACAATTATACATGATAACAACTGACTAGGATATGTATATGAGGTAATCATCACAG
The DNA here is from genome assembly GCA_963931925.1 of Onchidella celtica. Classification (NCBI taxonomy): domain Eukaryota; kingdom Metazoa; phylum Mollusca; class Gastropoda; order Systellommatophora; family Onchidiidae; genus Onchidella; species Onchidella celtica. The sequence continues at coordinate 43,881,500 of OZ007567.1, forward strand.
TTGTGCACTGTGTTGTAAATGGCTTAAAGCTCTTCATGGACCATTGAACTAAATAAAAGTAAATTGCAACAAACGATTTCCTACACTAGTAACATTCCCCAGTGGAAGGGACTATAAATAACTTAGGATGAGAAACACCATTACTGCAAACTATCTCTGTAAATCATATTTAAAAACCATGAACTAAAAACATCAACATTTTGATCTTGTATGTTAAAACATGAATGAGCATAGCAAATAAAGTAAATCTGACTTGTCAGTACATAATCAGGGAAGAAACCAGCTAATGAAAAATAAAAAATAAAAACCTGAAAGTTTACACTGACTTCTCAGGTACTGCATTTGATAAAGTTAAGCATACTATTGTTTTGATATAATTTTTCTACCACAAGTCATCCAAAAAAAAAAAATGCTGGAATCTGATTTAATTAGGGCCACTTCCATCCCTGAATAATGCAATGCATGACATTCCACTCTTACCATAAGAACTAAAAGTAGATGATACCATCAGGTCCTTCCTTGCTTGTCTCAGTTTTAGGCACTGGTCCACCAGGAGCTCCGCCAGCATGAGGGGCTGCTGTTTTGCTGGAAGATGGTGCTGAAGTTGTTTTACTCCCAGATGATGCTGAGGATGATGAGGAAGATTTTCCCTTTGGATCAGCCAGTTTCATGACTTTGGACAGACCAGAGGGTGCACTGCGACTGTTCTCTTGTTGATGCGCCAGCGCAGGGCGAGATGTCGCAGACATTGACTGCACACGAGAGACCCCAGTTGAGCCAGCTCGACCGGGAAACGGTTGTTGGACTCCAGCACAGAAGGCTGGGGAGGGGGATATGGCAGATGGATGTTGCTGGGATGGATTAGAGAGTGAGGAACTATTGGATCCAGCCAGTTTCAGTGGTAAACGTTGCACATTTGCTCCTCCCACACGTTGTTCATTACGTGCACTCAGCAGGTGCATAGGTAGTGCTGGCTGCTTGGGAGGGAGAGCAGCATTTGCATTTTGACTTTGTAGACTCCCCACAGACAGCCGTGGCTGACGAGGATATTCTTTAGCTGCCTCTGCTGAACCTGGGGGGAAGTTCTGAAGATTTTCCACATCACTAAGTGTAACAGAATTGTAAAAATCAGCTGATGCTGACCGGCGATGGTTGATGGGACGACCTGCTCCATTGTCCTTTTTATCCAGATCACCATCCTCAGGGGCTTGGTCACTAAATGAGCTGGACACTGACAAGCCACGATCTCTCATCATATCAAGTTGACACTGCAAGACCTCTTTTTGTCTTTTCAATTCTTCTTTACGAGTACGAAGCTCCACCTGCAGACAAATATAAGACAAGTGTTAAGTGCAAAATTTCTTTATCATTTCTAAATAAATTTTTCTCTGTTACAAAAGTTTACATGTCAGCTGACTACATAATGAGAAGCCCTTTCTAAATTCACTGAGACTCATGTTCTGCATTAAGACACACAAACAGCCCAATTCCTCTTTCCTGAATGAAGTACATAAACTAAGAAAATAAATTGAAAACAGTATCCATGTTTACAAAATCCTTGGACTACATTTTAGATTGGAATCTCAATACATGAGATGCAAACATCACCAACTAAAGATGTTCATTACACTGAGTATCTATGGTGATCAGATAAGAAGAAAAGGACTGGGACAGAATCAGTTGAGAGTGAAACACACAGAACAAAAATCATGGTCATTGAATTAAAGACAGATACTAGATAATTTTTCCCCCATGTCAGCTTGACAAAGAAATAACAAAAAAAAAAACAAAACCTGAAAATTTTTTACTGACTTGACAGAATTTCATATTGTGATATCTCAGGGAATATTAAAGCTTCTTGGTTTACCTTCTCTCGTTCTATTTCTCTCCTCTCATTTTCAAGCTTTTCTCTCTCCCTCTCCAACCAGCTGCGATCTTGACGTTTTGTCCTCTCCCACTCCTGTCTCTCTCGACTGATATTTTCCTGTAAGTTTCTGAGTTCTTCCAGCTGATCATGACGATAGACTGATCGACGACCTGCTTGTACGTCAGCAGAAAGCTTGGCAATTTCCTCCTTTGCCTCAGCTAATTCTGCTCTCAAACTTTCGACTTTGGTGCATTGTTTGGATGTCAGGTTCTGTACAGATTATTTAAGAACAGTAGCATCAGTCAAAATGTAGCAGGACCTAGAAGGTATTCTATAATGATTTGCTTTCCTATGATTTCAATATGGCTGTAAATCTTAATAATTGGGGAAATTTATTCCTTAAAATTAAATATCAACATTTCTCTCAATAATAAATTTCCTTTTTCCACAAAGTATGGATGTGGTGATGGTTAATGTTTCATTTCAATACTGACGGGAAAAAAAAAAATCACATTGTATCGAAGACTGTGTTTTTGTGTTGTACTTTAAGAGCTTTATAGGTAAAACAGTACAATGTCTGAAAATAAACACAAACACAAAAAAAAAAGTGCTGGAACAATGATACTTGGAATACTCTGTGTAAAGTGATGCTTCATAAAAACATCAAATCTAGTCTTAAATATAATTTTATCTTGGTTAGTGTTGTACTCCCTGGTTATTACTTTCCTTTCTCACACCTCAGGCTAAAACATTGGAAAACTGACTGAAATCTGCAAAACTATATCCTGGGAAAACGAATCAAAGTCAACATACCATAAGAGTGTTAAGATATTGCACGAGATGAAAAATGGAAGTCATCTGTTCCTGGTTGGATGGGGAGGGTACAAGTGATGACACAGATGCTGCCGAAAGTTCCCCCAGGGATCCCCTGTCACTGGAACGGTCAGAACTGACTTGCTCCTCCCACAGGTGAGCATTCCCCGGATGCTGGAGTGGAGAAGGTTGATAGCTGGGCTGCTGGACAGTTGCAACAGATTTGGACTCCACTGTGCTGCTCTCCTGCAATACACACATGGTAAAATAAATTTTAAAACCCCACCGAAATAGGGGATATCAATGAAGAAACAGATAACAAATTACAAAGAATGCCACTTAAACAACAAAGAAACAAAAATTTAAATAGCATTAATGATCTAAATTCTTTCATTGTAACACCATCAAAAGTAACAGCTGAAGATTATATCTCAACATGTGCAGAACATGTCTATAATTTTCTCATTTATATCCTACAATGCCGACTGCCACTGAAGATTATCTGTTGAGGTCCCTGGTGAACCAACACACTTCATAATTAAAGCACACTTCATTTATTAAGGAAATATCAGTTAAAAATTATTGTCAACAATAAATAGTTAAGATGGGCTATACACACTGCAACATCATTTACTTCTCAAGACAAACTCAAAAGACACTGCAAAAGCCATTATTATGCATCTTGTATACCGGTGTGTCAATGCTTCCTTCAGTATTTGGATACATTACCTTCAGGAGACAAGTATGGAAAAGTAAATGACTATTAACAATTGTAAAAGAAAAATGTCAACCACAGAGGAGTGGAGATCCAGACATACCTTTGTGGCAGGGACAGTATCAGGAGCATCTGAGAAACTTGAATCCCCTTCTTGCTGGTCTAAGCTCAACATGCTAGCTGACCTGCCCTCATCCTCTTCCTGGCCACTATTGACATATCTCTCTTTCATTGCACTCACTGGGAACACAGGATTACATAGCAATTCACGAGTCTCATTAACCAGGGTATATTACCTTACAGCAAACAGAAGTGCTTGAAGAAAGATGAAAGTTGAAAGAAGTAAAAAGCAAGATGACCAAAATATAAAGAAAACTAATTTTAAAAAAACAAAAAAATTCTACAAGTGCAGTGACAGCAAGCCATTTAACTATCAATATGACAGACTTCATATAATTTATATTTTGGTTGCCTGTACCATATCTGCAGTATTCTTAAGAAGTGGTTATGTGTTTTCTTGTAACTGAAGATGACAGGTAATGAGGCCCCTGTTAAAAATAGTTATATGTGAGTGTGCATGAGAAAACCCACAATATGTCGACAGAGTTGATTTTGAGAAAAATGGCTTTGAAGTGAAAATATGGGTCCGACACAAACTTCCAACTTGGCTGCTGTTTAGGGGATCGTGGCATGTTACAGGGTAAACTGTAGACGAGCAGTGAACACTACTCACTATGGTCTCTATAAAGGCTTTGTAATTAGACTACGGTCTCCTAACAAGATCCAAAATCTTCCGACTTGGCTGTTGTTTAGGGGACCGTGGCATGTTACAGGGTAAACTGTAGATGAACAGTGAACACTACTCAGTATGATCTCTATAACGGCTTAGTTATTAGACTACGGTCTCCTAACAGCAATCACTCCAATATTAATGGTTCAATTAGCTATTGCCACTTTTAGGATTAAATGCCGTTTTCTCAAAATCTTGTTTTAGGGGGGTCACTGGCTTCAATTTATCAGAAATCTCTTGTCCTTTATTATATGTACCGAACTCAAAATGTCATGTTTGTGACTTATTGTGGGTTTTCTCATGCACACTCACATATACATGTAATTCTTTTTATAATACTACAAAGCAAAACAAGAGATAAGCTGGCCTGCATAGGTAATTCTGACTCCTGATAGTTTCAACATTAAACTGTCAGCTCTAACATATTCATTTGAACAGGTTGGATAAACATATAGCTACATTTAGTTTTGGTGGAACAACAATTCAGTATTCTTGTCTCTTGATTTCCGAGCTTAACACTGTGAGAAATGTTTACACTGTTTTCACACCAAACAACAGACCACAGTGCATACTTTTAGGTGACTCATGGCTGCTGTCAAAGCCAGAAAAGGTTTCTGCTCTCTTGGGTATGGGTGTGGCCACGAAATTATTGCTGTGGTGCTCACCTACGCTGCTGACACTCCGACTTAACTGTGTCCCTGAGCCCTGAATGATTGTGGTCAGGCGGGATGCTGGGGAAACAAACAAAATGTCATTTCATGGACCCTGAAGAAATCTTAATAGACAGCACTACTTTGGAGTAAATTAAATTCTGAAATATTACTTTGATGATAAGCAAACAAAGCCAATAGGTTTACTGGCTGGGCAGGACTTGCTCCAGACACAGAAATGCTTAGATCCAGAGTTTTCATGGTGTCTATCAAAGGCAGCTTGCAAGATTACTGAATAAACTCATTCATTTTCACTACCATCTTTCAAAGCAATTACCATCATTCTGATGTAAAACAATTATAGAAATATCTGAAGCAATACTGGTATTAACTGTACGTCATTAAGTTCATCAGTGGATGCTGGAACTAACAAAATAAATGTTCACCTTCTTGCATTGCAGCTTGCACAACCTCTACAGACTCAGTGACATTGATGACCTCTTGCGAGTTTGGTCGCTGTGAAACAAAATGATTACTCCATTATTTCTGCTCTGATTTTCAAAAAATGCTTTTTTTCTACCTAATTAAGAAAAATGTAATCTGATGATCAATATTTTTTATGTCTGAAGTAGTTCTTTCAGCAGTTTTACCTCTGCCAAGGACTAAGCCTGGCTCTGCAACAATAACATATTGATTTATAGAACACAGCTATTTAACTACTTTTTTTTCTTCATTTACTTATCAGATTGCAATAATTTCATCTTCTCTACATAAACTCTTTCATTCTGTATGATTTCAATTTCTGCAATAATGATTTAGAATAAACAAAACCAAATATAAATCATGACAATTTTACTCACAGAACCGGCTTCACTTCTTGGAGTTGATAACTCAAACAGCTCCACCATAAGTTTGCTTTTCTCATCACAACATTCTCTTATAGCCTCGTCCTTCTGATGTAATTGTTCTGCAAATGAAATAAAAATTCAAATTGTTTGGTGAAATTTAAATTCATCTATGAAAGTTTTGGTTAATCTGTTGTCAACAAAATTATCTCACTTAAGTCTACTCTAATATTCTGTTACAAGACATGTTGTTAATCAACTAATAAGCCAATAAACAACATGACACCTTACTTACACGCATCATATTTGTTCAATCTGCTATGGCGAATATTAGTTTATTAATGTACTGGGTTACCTGGGTAAAATAATACTCATTACCTACCTATGATCATTTTTATTTGGTTTGTATGTTCATCTTTCCTGCGTCTGTCTTCATCACTGGACACACTTGCTGCCGGATTTGTCACTTGTGCAATATCATTTTCCACATCCGGGGGACAAGTACGAATGGCTTCTTGCAGAATCCTGATCCAGTCCTCCCTCTCTGTCTTGCTCTGACAGACCAACTCATACATCTCTGGAGTGGTTCTGTTCTGGCTAATCATGTAAATACCTAAGCTGTCTCTAGCATCACGTTTCTCCCTCACCAGGAGGCGAAATAGAGGGATGACACAGGACTGGTGAAAGGAAAGTGAAAAACTCAAATTTCTCTCATGCACTCCAAAAAGCAAATTGAAATAATTTTACTTCAATAACATGTGTTTGGCAACACTAATCATGTAAATCAGCATGAATTTCACTAAAAAAAAATGTTACTAAATTCACAATCAAACGACTGCATGGTCCCCACACTACATAAATGAATAGATTGGAATTAAAATTGATAACTTACCATTTTCAATTACCTTACAATCACTCACTAACATATTTTTTGTCTACGATGAGGGTAAAATTCACAGTGGCAAAATCTGGAACATCAGAACTATTATCAATAAAAGGACATCAAAATATATTACCTTGTTATCTTGCATAAGAAAGGTGTATTTCTGTTCATTTTTCTGAAGGAACACAATCATGTCTGTGAGCACTACAGCCAAGACATCATAGACTCGGCCTCTGGCACTTTTCCAACCTATTTTTCCTGCATGCACAAGTTCTCGGCTGTCTCCATTCAAATCTTGTCGCTGTGGAAATAATTATAAAATAACTGTAAAATGTGATGGTTAGAGTGAATAATATTATAGATAATCTGCCTTGGTATTTATATCTAGCAACCACAGCATCCAGTAATATACATTGTGATGAAAGTATTACTGCAAATAAACAATGATTACCAATATTTATAAAATTAAAGTTGAATTACCTTAAACTTCTTGCCCTTGAACATAACAGCTCTGGAATCCATTTTGCTTTGAATGTCCACCAGCTTCTCATAGGCTGCCACTTTCTCATCTACATGTTGAACAACATCTTTGCTCAGCAGTAGAGCCTGGCTTAAGTTTTCTCTATCTTTCTTGTCTGTTATTGAAACAATGGCAAACTTTTAAAAACTCCATGTTCTAAATGTAATAATGAGTCCAATCATACATATATAATATATGGGCTGAAAGAAAAATATTAGAAATACATGTTACTTTTTATCAATCTGAATCCAACTACTCAAGTGCAGTTCATATTATGATCAGGTGGCTGGCTTATTCTTTTCATTATGACTTACAGTAACAATTGCCCTAAAAACACCATAACAGCTGCAGTGTAGCCAACAGCTAAACATCTGGCAATAAGCTGTACAATGGCTGTACTGGTACAATATATTTTATAACACCACAAGAGTCACATATGAGAAATGTTCACTGTAAACTACAATAATATGGCTGTTTGCCAGAAGAAATAAAATCGTGGCTTTATCGTTGTTTGAACTATATCAAATGGTCCTTACATGAAAAACTTAGTTAAATAAATGCAGTAAGAAAAAGAAATTCCTCGACACTATTACAATGGAAACACGAGAAAGATATTAAGTTTCAAAACTGGCTGGATGCAGTTCACAATAATAAACCAAAACAAAACCAACCTTTAGTACTTTTCAGGATTGCTTCAATAAGTATTGGATACTTGGATAGACGGACTGTAACACCAAGGATGAAGTCTGAGATGTCCCGCTTTTCACACACACTCAGGTTGGTACATTTCTGTCAAACAGGAAAAATTGTCACATTTAAAGTGCTGTCAGGTACATACAAGCTAGTTGGATTCAAGTCTATGTTTTCAATGACTAAAAAGCAGAGTGAAAGTTCTAAAAAAACTCTAAATGAAAGTAGAAGCCAAATCAATGGACCTGACAATAAATTTAAACCATGATACATTCTTATCTCCATTTTGACTATTTCACTTGCCCACTCCAATGTTCCTCATGAGACAGTTAAGAAACAGAATGTTGAGCACTGCCTTCTGTACTACAAGTTCTAAAGACAATGACCAACAAAACTATCATCACTCATCATCCCATCAGAGTCTTGCAATCACATATATGCACACACACTCAGAATACAGCCAAGTAAACACCAAACTTCACATCAGCCATTTTTCATTCCAAACAAACAACTATTTAAAAAAATTCTACTTACTTTGGCAAAGTTTTGAAACTTCCTATCCACTTTAATCAATTCTTTATACAGCTGCATGGCCTCAGTGTGCTTGGAGCAGAAAACTCCATAGACAGACTTCATCTTATCAGCTGTGCTGTCCTGAAACTGTTGACACAAACAACGCAGAAAACAAATATTAAATAAACAATACATAATATTCTATAACTACTTAAATAAATTTGTTACAGCTGTTAAAATTGCATCAATTTCATGATTTAACTTTTAAAAATAACAAATCTAGAACTGTCATTCTCACTGTCCATTCAAACAAGATGAATAAGCCATGAGATATTTTGTATGGTGGATGACAAAAGCCATCGGACAGATATCAAAGCAAGTGTTCTGTGGACATGCTACGATGGAAATTACTTCAATAAAAGATCTAGACTGTAGATCACAACACTCTTGTCCAAAGCATACTTGATACTGATTTCTGTTGAAAAAAACAACAACCCAGAAATAAATAACAATATAATTATAATGTCCTACCTGTCCCACTAGGACATCTCCGATGTCATCTACTGAGCGGTCCTCATTCTTGGCCTGCCTAGACAGCAACTGACGTAAGAAATTGGCATGGAGCTCAGTCAGCTCATCAAGACGGGGGAATAATCTTTCCACTTGGTCCTCTGTACAGTTCAGATCTCGCAGCATGGTCTGAGTAAATATCTAGTCAAGACAAGACAGATAAATTTTCTCTAAAATACGCAGAACAGTTCTTCACAAATTGAATATTGATGACTTGGATACCCCATTCTGTTTGAAAGATATTTCAAAGAGAACCTTTTCAAATCAATGTGAACCTCTTGATTTTATTACCATACTATGACAGCTTCTTAGAAACCAATGTAAGAGAATTTCAATTCAAGATTGTTGATAAAACATACAGGAATATGTGATGGACATTTCAATGAAAAAAGATGCCTTTGGATGTAACTATGGTTGTGAATTTTCACATTAATCAGAAACAATGCCTTTCTCTAATAATTTAGTTTATTTTTTTTTTTTTTTGGGTACCAAATTTGAACTTTTATTACGACTAAACACAGAAATCAAAGACAAGTTCATGACTCTGAAACAGTGAATTCAAATACAGTTACAAATGACTTTTGCCATTTTCAAGATATAATTGTACAGAACACAAGGAATCCAATTTTCCACATACCTTCTGCATAATTTTTAATCTCTTCACATACTGCTTCTCTGTATTGATAAGTTCTATTGACAGGAAAAAATAAATAAATTATTAAACATCAATTCAAATTCAATGAATCTGCCACTCAACAAACTGGTTCTTAAAACCGTGTTGCATAACTCTTTCAAAATCCCATCTTTTGTTTTTCTATAGACCCCCCACTATCATGCATGTCACCTGATTAATTAAACATATATGGTTCAAAGCAGTAATACTAGATACCCAATGACACAGTTGAGAAACATACACCACATAACACTAGCATGTCAAAAGAAGCAATCAAATTTTGACAAGGAAAACCCATGAAACAATTCTGAAATATTCACCAACTTTCGACTACTAATAGTTGTCATGATGAAGCTTCAATTTTTTCAAATGGCAGTAAATACACTGATAGTTGAGAATCTTTTAGATACAGTGCAAACTTTAGAACAACATAATCTGTTGCATTAACAAAAAAACCTTACCCCAGATGGTGTCTTGTCTCTTGATGTCCTTTGTGCCAAGTTTCTTCAAAGTCTGTGCATGCAAAACAAAACTGATCCGTTAGCAGGGAACATAGTAACAATGACAACCAGGTCAAGAAACCTTTAATTTAGGGGCGGGAAGGAAAAAAAAGCTCCCAAAATTTTTTAAATATCACAATATGCCAGTTGTACACTACATGTGTATATGCTGGATTACCTACAGTTACAACTTCCACACAAAAAGATGACAAAAATTCAGAAATAAATATCTTAATGATACAAAATGTGTAAATGTCAGTTACACACAACTATTAAGTCACTATTTCATTCTATTTTCGCAAAGTTGTACAAATAGCAAATTTCTAGATGTTATTTAAAAGTTATGCCTCTGGATAGTATTTAAAAATAACATTTTTTGGTTGAGACAATTTCTGAAAGAGGAAGTTTTTGTTGCTGTCTGGAAGGTATTTGAAAAAAACAAAAAATGTGGCCTTTTAAAATACCACTGCTTCCACCAAATGTGCAAATGCTTTTTATTTTGATTTGGTGCTCCTAGTGACAGCTGATCTTTAAAATGTTCTTTTCATGTTTCTTTTGGTCAAATCGTATGTGGGATTATCATTTATGAGATACAACAGAAGATCTCATCTATTCATTTGACTTTGTTCCTATACATTTCCATTTAACCGAGGGGCATGTCAGCGATGACTACTGTGAACTGACCTTTCTGTCCACAGTGATACTCCAAGCCTCTGGTTCCTCAATAGACAGCTGGAGATCTGGCTCGTCATCAAACCAACCACTCTCTTGTGAAATGGCTGGGGAAAGACATGGCACATTAACAGATGCACAGTATATATTTCTTACATTGAACAATATGCAAAACTATTGTCTATGTTTTAAAAAAAAACAACCAAATTTACAAATAGGGGTTTGTTGTCACAGTCATGGCTTGGTATGGTAAATTATTTTTTGCTCCCATGTCCCACGTACACATGATTGATTATATTGGTTTTGGTTTCCAAAATTAAAAAAACAAAAAATGCTCAAGTAGTTTCAAATTTTCTCTGTCAACAGAAATGTGAGAAAAACAATACAACTTCACCAACAATTCATTCAATCTCATGGGATTGGAATATGTACATATAGAGGAATGCCTCCATTTCTGTCATTGGTAAATTCACAAGTGCCTGACAAGTTACTTGACTGTTAATTAATTGACTGTTAATCTTTGGAAAAACCCAGAGATTACCAATAAACATGCCTAACACAAATGAGACTTTGATAACCATTGAAGTGTCTCATACGAAAGGGACCTTACATACCTCCATATCCCCCATCAAGGGATTCCATCGACTCAGAGATGGTGTCTGTCATACTGAAAAGACATAAAAAGATAACATGGGCATTTAGATCAAGAAAAGCCATGGTGAAAATAATTAATTTGTGTAGTTATAGCATCAGATTATGCTCTTGTGTACTGACACAGAAACTAAGTCTGAAATGATATTAATGTGTATAATACTTTTTTTTCAGTGTGAATGATACACTTTATATAAATAAAAGCCTGTGCAAAAAGTTCCATCCATGTCAGATAGTGAAAATCAGATGACTGGGTGGATTTTGTGTACATATGTTTTTCAAAGTATGCTTGCCTTCTCACTGCACGTCAGTCAATGGGATATACCTATTGTGAATGCAGAATTTTCCATCATGTCAAATATACGTGTGTATAAACTACACTACGCAATCGTCTATTTATATAGAGTACTGTTAGTGAAAACTGGGGAAGTCCCTCATCATCCAACAGCTGACGTCAATGTCCACTTTCAGTTTCTAAGTTAGGGAACTGTCAAACCCTGCCTTATTTCAAACTGACTTTAATCAAAACTAGTTATTCAGAACGACCTTCAGGCCTACTCAGGGTGTCAAACTTGATAAACACAAAAGATGAAATACTTTGCCATGATAGGAAATAATATGACATTGGGTAATCCTTTGATATAAGCACATGACTCAATCACTTGTGGAAAAATGAGATTTCAGGCAAACACAAAGTGATCTTTAAAAATACAATTTTAAAGTCCTCAAAAAAAATTTATCGTACCCGAGCTCTGAGCTGGTGTCACTATCAACGGTATCAGAATCCTGCTGACTGTAAGCTTGCGATTCCAAGACAGAATTTCGCAAATTGTAGGATCGGCGTTTCTTGAAACTAAATCGAGTCATCCTTTTAGAACTCATACCAGTCCTCTTATATAATGAAATGTATCACCAAATATCACATGAGCGCAGTATTTTCATGAGAGAGCATCACATGTCTTTCACAGCAAATGAAAAATCTGTTCCATGGTTACTGCCAACAATATTTTTGTTTCAGAAAATGTAGGTCATATAGAGAAATTCCCACAGTAATAATCGTGCTGAAAATATCCATCCAAAAGTCCAAAATCACGTTTTCTGAATTATAAATGTTACCACCATGATCATGGTTGTCTATTTTCGGAGAGCTCCGGGAGTGAGCAGTATGAATGAGTAATTTTTCCTGAGGAGACTGGGCAATACTGTATGTTGTCTTGTCCTCTTCAAGTGGCTGAACAGCCCTGACTAACATCACACATGATGTCTAACCACTTGACTTACGTCACACAAAACACTTGACTATGGAAATGATGAGATAAAAGAGCTGACTATTGTTTCATCACTATCCTCTTTTAACATCCCTCTTACGCAGAATTAACAAAAGAAAGAAAAGTAAAAACGATGCTGACTTTCCATATACTTTGCGCATTCACGCATTTTTCTAAAAATAGGAGCCAAATTTTGTAACTGTGAAACAAACTTTTGTTTGAAATAATAAATTAAAATGAAAATTCAAATTTTCAGTCACAAAATCATGTGAGTTAAGAAAATGTTTGGCAATTTGCCAGACACATCAGCTTGCATTATCTATATAATCTCACTGATAGTTTTAGCAGGTGCTTTGAGAATTTATGAAATGCTTAAAAATAGACAGAATGTGGAGTGAAAATTTCAATGTCTATAGCTAACCACAATTTGAGGAGATTACCACATTACATAAGAGTTGATTTTCTTTCATCACTGTTTCATTCTTCCAAGATCTTGCCAATGCACTTGTTAAGACAAAGTCATCATGTTACTGCATTATAGGGGATGCTTACTGCCCTGTGTGGTAAACATTTCATGACATATCCCAGCCTATCTTTTCTATAGTCACCATGTGACAATTGTCTGCCAAAACTATTGTTCACATCCATGAAAATCAGTTATATGACAAACACACAAATTCAGAAATGTCACAACAACTACTCAAAACCTTTAACTTTTCCAAAACACTTTTATGTTTATTTTTATAGAAATACACAGAGAAACCAAAATAATGTAATCTATTCCGAGATTAGAAACAGGTTAGGTTTCCGTGCAGTGTCCGGTTCTATTTCCAGGTGACCCTGGTGGAATCTGCGGATAAAATGCTTTGTAGATTAACCTCCCAGTTGCTGAAGGAATACTCATCTTTAGGATGCTTTCATAAAATGCTTTAAAAAGTGCCAGATCTGGGGACATAAAGCCATCCTTTCTGGTCTCCCCATCTCAGTTCTCAAAAAACAAACAAAGTAGAGACAACCTGTCTCCATTGCGTCTGCAGCAATAACAAAAATCTCTCTTTTTAATATGAACCTCATAAATAAGCTTCTTGTCTCCCAACCATGTTCTAATCTCCCGTATTATCTGCCCCTGACAGGAAATGTCTGAGCCAGTGACCTCCCCCTTATCTGTTACGCGCCTAGTTTAGCAAGGTGGTATATATATATATACAGTAGTGATCAAAATTAACGCAACACTTTTATTTTAGCACCTGGTGGGATATGTCTTAACAAAACTTAAGAAACCGATATACCAATCGAAAGAGAATTAAATTCTGCGTACAGTGGTACCTCATTCTTTAGTCAGTGTCAAGTATTAAGTGAGATACGATCTGTCAAACCCAAATATTCAAATTTGCAGACTTGGCAAACAGTACATTGAGGCTCTAAATAAATGTCTTTGGTTACCACACTATTGGTTTACACACCACTGCACCATTCTAAACCACTGTTGAACGCATTGTTTTCTTCCTGTTAATGTCTGCTGGTCTTAGCCATTTTCTGTTTAAAACCCAGATCTAGATCTAGATCTAATTCAAAATAAAGATGCCTAAACTAAGCACTGAAGAAAGGTGCAGAATAATTGGTCATCTTGAAGCTGGATGTAGTGTGACGCAGGTTGCACTCATGTTTCATGTGTCAAGATCATCTGTGTACAGGCTTCAGGAGAAGCATGAGGTCACCGGGAGTGTGAAAGACTTGGAAAGAGAAGGGCGCCCGCGAGTGACGAACGGACAGGGGGATGGGAACATCGTTCTCATGCACGAAGCCGAGCCCTTTAGGACAGCTGTAGAGACTGCAGCACAGATGAATTGCAGCCGACACACGGTGAGACGGCGTCTTCTAGAGGCAGGTCTACGTGCCAGACGTCCAGCCGTGGGACCCATGCTTTCACAACAACACCGACTAGACAGACTGCAGTGGGCGCGACAGCACGTGCGGTGGACACATGACCAGTGGTCACATGTTCTTTTCTCCGACGAAGCAGCGTTCCAAGTGGACAGAAAAGACGGTAGGCTGATGTGCTACAGAAGGACAAATGAACGATTTTCACAACAGAACATTCAGGAAGTTCTAAACCGAGGTTACGGTACTGTGAGTGTTTGGGGTGGGATTGTTGGTGGCAGAAAAACACCTCTAATCCGCATCAACGGAAGGTTAAACGGGCAGCAGTACATCGATCAAATCCTACGGCCCCACGCTGTCCCATTCGTAAATGACCCCGTTAACAACGTTGGCATCTTTGTTCAAGACAATGCTCCTCCTCACCGCGCACAAGTTACAAAAGACTTCCTTAGAGACAATGGAATAGAAACCTTGACGTGGCCTTCACTGTCACCAGACATGAACCCGGTGGAGCACATGTGGTCACTGATTAAACGAAACCTCAAGCGACATGACCTGACAAGAGATAAAGATGCACTGTTTACTCTGGTAAACGAACTCTGGGAGGAAGTACCAGATGACATCGTCTTAAATCTTACACAGTCCATGGGACGGAGAGTCAGAAGTTTGGTTCAGGTGGAAGGAGGACACATCAAGTACTAGATCTAACTGTATTTTTCCAATTGAAACTGTTATTGTAAAGGAAAAAAACAAGCTGTAATAAATGTATGTGGTTAATTACATTGTTAACTGTTAACTTTTGTTATGACTTTTTATCATATGCATGTGACAGAAGAGCGTGTTTAACATAACATTACCGTAACAAAAACACAAACAATTTAAAAACGAAACAAAACAAACAGCGATCGACAATAGCAGGTGAACCTACATTACATGCATTTTTTTTTCATTTTTCAAAAACCGGCGTTAGATCTAATTTTGCAAAGTTCGAAAAATGAAACATTCGTCTTTTAGACCAGATATATCAATGAATACACACCAGAGACGCATGCGTATCAGCGTATGCAGAATTTAATTTTCTTTAAGATGATATATGATTCGATTGCTTGTGTAAAAAACTGTTTTCTTCAGTTTAAGAAATAAAAGTGTTGCGTTAATTTTGATCACTACTGTATATATTTCTCTCTTTCGCAAAATGAAATAAAAAAAGGGAGGGGGGCTCCTCGGCAACTGCATCCAATAACACCCCCCCCCACCCCCATTTCAGTATTTCCCCTTGCCCCTCCAATATAATACAGAGGGGCTCTAGGAATAAAAGCAAGTCGGATCTGTTTCTGATCGCCGAAAGGTAGGCAGACGCAGGGAGCGGAGTGCAAACTTCGGCACGGATTGTCAATTTTGGACACACACAGCAGCTCCTTGTTCCTCGTTTCTGGCAATGCTAACCTTTTTTCACCACCATGGGCTTATTTCAAGGACAAAAAAGAGGGTCAACATGTAAGACATAGCTGTGGGCTAATCATTTTACTCCACTCCAAAAGAAATTTACCCCCACCCAAGAGTTACAGGCTGGGGGTGGGGGGTGGGAGTGGGCCTGTGCTTGTACAGAATAATTATGTCTCTGAGTTCCAAACCGATGAACGAAGTCTATTTCGTTTAAACAGTTGAATTAAGCTTAAGACCATGCCTTTTTTTTTTCCCTCTGACCCCACAATTTTGATACACTATACAAAATTACTGAAGAGCACGGATTTTCCACCCTCAAATCCCCCAAAGAACTAAAGTGCTTACCCTTTTCATGTAAGTACATGTACAAATGAACTGTCATACCAATGGTAAGTAATTTGTGGAATTTCCCAATCTGCTTTTTACATCCACTGACCTATTCTCATCAACTAGAATGTAACAAGGCATTTAAGAATGCAGAATGACCGGTTGTTCTTCCATACTGAAGGGCAGAATGATTTGAGGCGCGCGGGTCTTTTTACGGCCCGACCGGTCTTTCATAGTTAAGCCCAAGTGGCAGTGGCGGAAAAAAGACAGGGGAAAGCCCCGACTTACTATTTCATCAATTAATCTGAAAGCTATCACTCACAACCTCTTAACAGAAAGAATTTCACTTACTATGCTTGCAATTAGTGAGTGGTGTTTCATGGCACACAATTCTAGTATAGCAGTGTTCATCAGGACTTCCATAGATGTTTACGACTTTACACCCTCAGCTAATCTGCTCCTCTCATCTCAACTGCACTCATTAATTGATGGAGTATCAGTCTATCATCTCTTACATTATTCGGGACTTCTCATTAGCACACTTTTGTAATGGCAAGCAGTGTGAGTAGGCGCGTGGTAGAGAAAAAAAACATCACCATCAAGCAAGGAACAGCGAAAACGCTGATTAATCGTTTCATGGTTTTGTAATATAAAACCGTCTTTTTCGCATAAAGCCGGAGTTTCAGTTACAAACAAACTACGACTGCATTGCAGTGAAGTGGAACAGAGCATTGCGTCATGGCAAAAATGAACAGCAACACTGAAACAGGCAATGTAAAGTTTCAACGCCTGTAAAGCAAACATGCTACATTATCCAAATCTGAACCATCTATCGTTCTCCAAAGATATAATAACAGGTAGACTTTAAAAAAATGTTGTGCATTATTTACAAATCAGAATAAACATTTAACCGAAGAAAGCTGGCAAATTTAACATCTCGTCGACAGTTTTCATCTCCATTCTGTTGCAAGAATTATTAACACCACATAATCTTGACGAGCATGCAGAAAATGCCCTTAGCACTTGTTCAAAACAATAATAACTCAATTCCCAACAGTTATCAGCTTGGATGCGTCATATTCATCAGTGATAGCAGTAAATTTGTTTTCATCATACCATTGTGAATCAAGGTTTCAAACTTGGATGTACTAGCAGAGACAGCCTAACCACGACAGGTTGAAGAGCTGGCTCATTTTATGTTCACAAGGAATTTTCGAATGCACTAACTGAAGGCACTGAACACCATAATTTGATCGTCAGTACTGAAAGTGCAGTTTGAATTAACGCTCACGAACGCCTAATATTGGTGTTCACTGGTATTATATCCAAGGAAGATATCCGATATCTTCGCTGGGAAACACAGTACCGTTGAATACACTGTGCCAACACTGTATTCGGGACAAATCACCGAAGCCCCGTCAGAATTTGATGCATCCACGAATTTTCTGTCGTGTCCAGAATGTACAGAGAAATCTTTGCAAGACTAGTCTGCAATCCAACGTAACAAATCATGTGGGTTGGATGAATAACGGCGAATGAAATTATGCCGTAGCTGCTTTTTGCATTCACATGTCTCCAATGGTCACTCAGAACTTGGTAGGCTAAATAAAACTGCTTGTCCATTTCATTCTCCCACCGGATATACTTCTCGAGGCCGTGAACTCTACATTGCTGTCAATCAATTGATGTCTCACGTACAAGTAAGGTAAAGGGTAGCCATTAAGTCACTAAGTCTTGACTGCAGGGCAGCTAAATATTTTTGAATATTAATAAGGGTCGTGTCCTTTCCCTTTACTTGTTCTTGATAAGATTTGGATCTCTCTCTCTCTCCTATGCAGGCAACATTGTGAACAAGGTCAAATGATTATATTTCTTTATTTGATGAATTCTGAAACACATGTTAAATTCCTGTTTATGTAACAAATAACGGATAACAACTAAAACCAGCGGCCAAACAGGACATTCTTCTTGTCCCCCCCCCCCCCCCAACTCTAAGTGTTGCCCATTTATGACTATGAGGTGCAACAACTACCTACAACATGGTGCTAACGAAGAGGGAAGGAAATGTGCTCGAGGAAACAGAACATACAAAGCAAATAAACTAACTGAAGCAGGAACAATAAACAGTGCCAAATTTGATCTTCACAGAAACCGATAACAAATAAGGAAATTAGAAAAATGAAAATAATTGAAGGTTGCAATCCATTCCAGAATATTCAGTTATACTTTACGAATAACAATAATTCACTGCTACCGATCTGATGTTGCTTTAGTCATTGGAACACGAATTTCAAATTGAACAATCATCGCTTACATCAAATGTACTGAATCTCACAAAGACTGCACTCGTAAAATAGACATCGCCGCGTGCTAGACGACATTAACAGCTTGAAACTCCGATATACTGAATATATCGATTCTATTACAACCATGCTTTTTCTGTTCACCTCACTCTGAGAAGTTCCACGTCTGTCTTGTGATTACATTGGGTTAACCAAGGACCCCTCTCCCCCTCCCATTTTAAATGAGTGCAGCTACTGGAAGAAAACCACCAGAGGGCTGGCTAAGTTTCCTTGCTACTGAATATCTGTCTTTTCAATCAGTACGCTTAGGCTGGTTGGAACTGCAAATGACCGGGGTTTGGATCCTTGTCTGATAGCCTGAAATTTCTTTATAAACACCACTAGCTTTCATTAGGATCTTAAAAAAGTACCGTTTATATCAACATATCCTGTCATAATTCCCTCTTCAAAAGACGGAATACCACCGGCTGTAATGATGGTTAGGAATGGATTGCAACCTATTGTAGTGGGCGAAGAGGATCAACTTACTTGCTCTGTCCCATGTCCATGGTGGTGATGCTTGTAGTGTCGGTCTCCGACTCCTCACTGATAGCTTTGCTGTAGAAGGGGCAAGGGGCACAAATATACTACATATACATAGGAGTACTGAAGGGTGGTCAAAACAAAACTAGCACTGGTGTGTATTCGTGTCCCCATGACTACTAGCACTAGCACAGACGCAGTTAGCTAAAATGTGGCCCTATCCGACTCAGTGATGTCTGGTAAGACAACAAGTATGAGGTGCTTGACTGTGGCAGTGCAGTTTACGGTTGCAAAAATAATATTATGTTTTACTGATAATAATGGCGATGACAATGTAATCAATGAGAATATTAATTACTGTGTTACGCTTAACCTGTTGTTAACTTATAATCTGCTGTTATGAAAAGCCTGCCTCACTTCTAATTAAAACTAATGTGCAATATTATATCACAGAACACGATATACTACACAGCACACCACTAAAACAACAACCAGAAAAATCAGTCAACACAAACAATCATGACACAAGATTCACTTCAAAGACACGATAGGTGGAGTTTTAAGACCTTTCCTCTGGGTCCCCCGATTCGCAGATTAAAAGGCCCGCGCTTCAAACTTAGTACAAAATGTTTCATAGTTTAGAAGCTAAAGCTGGCCAGAATGAAAATTTAAAAAAAAAAAAAAAATGTTTCTTAAGATCTGATATGTTACATTTTGACAGAAGACAGGCTCAGGTGTTTACATAGACATACTATTGAGAAAAAAAACAACCCAACCCAGTCCAAATAGCTGTGTTTCCACATAAAGAAGTGAAATCTTTAGCAAATCCATACAATATATTACTATACAGGAATATTCAAATTTTATCTCCCAAGCGTACAATTGGCATGTTTTGCGAATTTATTTAAGGTTCTGCAGCAAGACCTTGCCATCTGAAAGAATTTCGAGTTAGTCTTTTTTTTTTTTGAGAAAAGCTGGGATAATGACATGACGTCCCCTCTAAGCCTCTGCCTCATTAAAGATTTTCAGCTGCCACATTTTCATAACTCCCGCTGGAAAGCATTTAAATCTGATCGAGTTCTGTTTTAAAAAATATGTGTGGAAAACAGCTCATTACTAGGCTGCTTTAAAACAATAGGACAAAATTAACGATGTCCATGATATATATCTTCTTCCCATATCTGGCTCTGGCAAACAGAGGGAAATATGGTAATTTCCACATCATGCGCGGACAAATCAGAACTTTCGGAGTCACTCTGATTTGATTTAAGAGTTGGTCTAGTTTCTGACTATACCTACATTACTTCATGCAAACAGTGGATCCATTCAGATTTCACCACTCGATTCTGAAATGCCAAAGCTAAAAGATGCAGAGTCGCACGAGTCTGTCGTGGTGGACAGTGGCAGAGTAAATACAATCCAATGGGGCCGGGATGAAGTTTATTGATTTTTATCCCCCTTTTCCCTCTCACATCTCACGATTTGTATGCCAGTGCCACAAGATTTGAGCCCTGAACACTTTTCCTGGAGAGGTGTCAAAGTGTAACTTTTGTGTTAGCAGAGATTACCGCCAGGAAGGCGTAGCTCTCAGGTCGAGAGGCAGCGATGTTAAACTGTGTATTTCATATTCAACTGTTTCAAGATGGGATCCTGAATTAGGGCTGTTTGTCTCAGAAATGATAGACTGGAACACCTGGGTAGAAATAGTTAATCTGAAAGTAGCCATGTATGGCAAACAGTAGGTGTCACAGTGCCATCACGTGGCAGAGAGTTGGTGTCAAGGGTTTGGTGACAGTAGGGTTGAGAAGGATGAAGACGGTGGTTTATTTGATTTCAAACAGCTAAGACAACGACTATTACGCCATTATCATGGTAATGAAATCTTCAAGATTTCTGATTGATTTCCCTTCCAACCACCTGAACAATCACTGAAGCTCTAACACTTATCTTTCTGTTATCTTTCATTTTACTTCTCTTTTCATCTCACTCTGTCTTTCTTGGCAAAGATCCTTAATCTCTGATTCCAATATACAGGACAGCTGATAGGAGATGACAGCGAAAAGGACACTCCTCCGATCACAGTCTTTTACCTCAATATTACTGTCACTCTTGCAAAGTTCCGTCGGCACTGACACGCTGCTGTTCCCTGGTTTATAAGTGTGGAAATAAACTTTCAAGAATGGAACCTGCGCTTGCTTGGGCAAATTCTAAAAGCAATAGTAATCCATTCTCTTCCAATATCTTTCGCACCACCTCCTGCCTCTTTATATATGCTGTATACTTGTTATTGCACGTTTACTTTCAGATAATGAAAGAGGTAGTAGTAACCTCTAAGAATGGCTCAATCTTGTGATTCTTTCAAACAAAACCTCTTAATGAGGT
The DNA here is from genome assembly GCA_963931925.1 of Onchidella celtica. Classification (NCBI taxonomy): domain Eukaryota; kingdom Metazoa; phylum Mollusca; class Gastropoda; order Systellommatophora; family Onchidiidae; genus Onchidella; species Onchidella celtica. The sequence goes on from OZ007567.1 coordinate 43,902,981, forward strand.
GTAGAGGAAAAAAGAAGAATGAGTGTTTAGTGAAAAAATACCACTGGTAATGCTTACACTAGTTCTAATACACCAGCTTCAGGAAGAAATGAAAAGAAATCACAGTTAACAGAAATACTGCCTTGTCTGACGTCATCTGGTTTGCTCTGACCCACTCCAGGAATATGCTGAAGAAATAACTGCACCTAGAGATTGTCAAGACAGTTTCAATGTGACATGTCTGTGACAGTAATCAATGAAGCCTGTCTGCAGGAAACCACTTTACGCGATGCAGGCTCACGTTTTAGTCAATGTTGCCAACACTTCTAATTCCCGCCCTCAAACGCAATGGCCACATTTCGTGACGCGAAAACATTCAACCTCCGATAATGAGTCGTGCCAGTTTTCAACACGAGCAATAAATCAGGATCACGAATTCATGAGGGCGGGTGGAGGGGAGACAATATAGAATGAGAAGTACAAGTAAATAATGATAACAACAACCATCCTGGCTGGGTTGGTTGGGGGAGAAGTAGTCTGCGGGGTCGAGGTAAGTTAGCGCCACATGGTACCACTCTGACTAATTTCGACATTAATATCCTGGGTGGACAGGGCGGAAGTAAATCACATGAAATGGGCTGCCGCAAGTTAAGGCGCCAGGACAGTAAGGGAGGGGGGGGGGGCTGCCAGTTCTGGGCTAAGACAGAGATCATGATATCATATCTGGAGAATGAAACATGGCCACAGATGCCAGAGACTGCGAGCCTGACAAACCACATCATGCGTGGCTGATGATCCAGGAAGAATGGCATGATGGAGGGTTAAGGATGGGCATATGCTGGATGGGATTCTGTTTATTTATAGAACGTGTTTTATATTCCAAAGGACGTAATAGACTAACAAATCCAGTGCATTAAACTTTCGGTTAACACAACAGTTGAGTTGTCCTCAATTTACTTTTTCGTAATATTTAATTTATCACAACAACTTTTTTTTTATCTCCACCTGTAGTGCCGCTTGACTCTCCAACACTTTTCGCTTTCAATACTTTCAAAAATTAAGTGCATGACTGTTATTATTATTATTATTTTTTTTTATCTCCGATTCTTAAGAGCTAAATTTCCGCCCTGAGACGCTGGGCGGAGTGAAATGTTTACAGTATATCCCTCATTATTTACTTCCTCTCGATCATACGACCAACTCCTACTCGAGTCCCCTAGCCCACATTAGACTGTCATAACTGGAAAAACCGTACAACTATATATAAAGGCTGTTTTCATTGGCAGTAAATTAAGAGGCAGTATTTTCACGTTACTTAATATAGAACTGAGAACTGAAGGATTCCTTGTTGAGGTCCTTCAACTCCACCTATCATTAGAAAAAGTTATTGAGCAATAACGTCATGCCTCTTATGTCATTAATTTGACTGTGGAAAGTTAAAAACAAAACAAAACATGGACATAAATAAAAATACACGACAAAATCATGATGCTATATGATTCGTTGCCACATTGTTTTCTTGCTAATAGATAATAAGCAGCATACAAGCAGTGTTCAAGGCGCCTGGACTAGGTGTTGAAAATTATTCTGCTTCAAGCAAACACGATAAAATGAGTTGCCTAGCAACGTTTACTGCATCCTCACTGGCTATCACAAATCACCATATCGCCAGTAAATGTAAAAGCTCATTCGATAAATGCAAATAAAAACACATATAAATAAATAACTGGAAAACACAAGGACGAAAAAAAAATATTTGAAATTTAAATTTCCCCCTCCCCCAAATGTGAATCGTTTCAATCTTTCTGACGGAATATGGTGTGATATCCCAGCAGTGTGCACTGCTTGTCAAAATGGACCTTGACCTCTGAATATTTGTCATAATGTCACACCAAATCGAAACCGTTTCCTTGACCAAATAAAAAATGGTTTACGGAACTTCCCAATAAACGGAGCCGCACGGCCGGGAATTCCCCAAGGCCGCTCGACCGTGTCTTTCTGGCTAGTATCGTCGCCCAAAGATGCCAAATTAGATAATTTCACGCACATTTCCAAAACAGTCGCATCCCTGTAAACCAAATGACGCTTAAACTATTTCACAGTATTTCAATCATATAGAAAACAATTATGTAATGTGACAGCTGCTCTGACTGAAATGAAGTGCAATGGAAACTTACTCCAGGACACTAAAGCGTCCCATGCTCCCTGCTTGCCACGGCACAAAGCCACTGACATTGTTGGGCGGACTGCCGAACAGACTTGAAGTCAGACATCATAATGGCAGCACCGTGGAGGCGGAGGGGGGCATCATGCGAGCAGTGTGTGGGTCGTCAGTATGTTTGTCAGTGTGAAGGTGGATGTGAAACAGAGTGCAGGGACGGGGCGGGGACAACGATGGAAGACATGGCAAAATCAAGAGCATGTTAATATGAAACAGAAAACAAAGACAACTGAAATATGACCCAGTGACATTGTCGGAGATACGTCAGTGTCGTTCTTTATGAACTAACAGCGAACCACTGAAAATGAAACTTTCTGCACATCGCTGTCCGAACTATGAAACAGCATTAGTGCAGTACTCGCACAATACTGAAGCTGGCAACTTTCTTTTACCAATTAATAGTTCATGAACTAGAAGGATTTTTTGTTTGTTCTATTGATTAATTGGGGGGGGGGGGGTACCCTACAATATTCCCCAGAACTGTTTACTTACGTGACTAAAAGTAAAGGAATACATTTTGGTAAAAATGTGTCTTTTAAATGACATCCTTCGCATTTATGCCGTTTCATGATATGGAAAGAGATATGTTTACATGTAATGAATCAGGTCAGTTGGTACCTACCCATTGATTTGGACACCCTACTCACTTTCCGACAGAACTGTGCTTATGTAGAACTGTTTGGCATGACCGAACAAAAATGACCAACTTTTAAGTGGGTTTTAAAATATTTTGTCAAGAACAACATGACGTGTGTCCCCGATTCAATGGCCCAGGTCGAACATAGAAATAGGTGTATTTGAGCAAACTCAGAAGGTCAAGACAACAGTGGAAGTCCACAGCATAGTCAACTACTACAACACATGTACTCGCACACACACAAAGACACACGATATAAACCTTCTAAAATGTTAAAACTATACTAACTATGTGCACGGGATATAAAATAATAATTTTGTTTTAAAAGTAAGTTAGTGCGCATATCGTATGTTGCCTCTACCGCTGTAATACTGGCTGCAAGCGTATATGAAGCATTAAAAAAAAAAAAAAACCAAAAAAAACCCGTCTCCAATACAACTCACTGGATATTTCCGTTTCGCTCATTCGACAGAATAATTATTTAAAGAATTGACATGTTTTCACGTTGACTCACCCATTGTCTCACTATAAGAAATTACGAAACAAACTATGACGAAAATAACCAAAATGAAATAATAGCACCTCAGAAGGAAATGATTATATTCTCATGGTCATGCAGCAAGCAACAAAAGTGTTTCACAGAGAGGCAATTTTATGTCAGATCTGAAAGTTTAATTGATGAAGGCCAAGTTTATTTAAAGGCTGATATATTACCCAATAGGAAATAAATAAATAAATAAATTTGCGTCTTTCTGAACTACTGACGTTATAGGCATCAGTTTATAACCCACTATTATATTTCAGTTACAAACAAGGGACATCGACGGCTGCCCGTATCATTCTTCTAGACAGCAAGTTTGCCTATTTCGATACCCAGCGCCAAATGAATTGGAAAATAAAAAAAATCATTAAAGAGATTTCAGCCTTTAGTTTACGACAAGTGCCAAACCCCAACAACACGTTATGATGCATTCATTACACAGGTATTCACTGACTACAGTACTCTTAAATGAGGTAATTCTTTGGAATGCGCAGCAGGTTTGTTATATTCTTTCTCCTTTAAATAGAACTTTATATAGTCTATGTAATATATGGTCAAGCATAGCAGCGTTCAGCGCCCAATCTCCCGTCATATGATTTCATTCGCTACATGCAATGCCAAGCATGTGTCATGTCAGTGTTAAATGTCAATGATTTTTTTTTATATATCAGTAAATAGAAAAAGAAAAGTGCAAATGATTATTCTCCACACACAATAGATATAAACAAATGTTATTCAATACAAGCACACAAGCATCAAAGAACAATATTCAACAGCATATCCATGATATATTTCTGTTTCAAACTGCCGTGGAAGATAAAGCATTCATTACAGACATAAGCACTAAACAATATCATTTGTAAAGCATGAACTGGTGACCTGTATATTCCCACAGCCTTAGTTGACTGTATAAATACACAATTCTTGGCAGCATCAAGCCTCAGTGTGGAAGTAATTAGGTTTCTAATAATATATCCCATTTACTTATCTCATGTTCTTCCAGCTGAGACTTTATAATTCACCACATGGTCACTTCTTTCATTTTGCTGCCATGATGTACCTACGTTATGGCCCTGACTTTTATTGTAGAAAATGTTCACTTTCTTGGCCTTTTGTTGTATGCTGTAGAGATTACTGAATGTTTAAACCCCAAAGTTTGATTAAATTTAAGAGAGTTTTACTGAGACAAATTAATGGTAATTTCTTCTTCTACAGCATTCCTGATCCCCCTTCACCATTTATACAGCTTAGACAAACCATAGACCAGTTTTCTATAACCAACACAGCTGACTGAATGACTTTCGCCAAAACTTTAAGGCAACCTATGATTTTTCTTACTTTTTCTTTCTTTGAAGAAAAAAAAAATCGAGATTGTGCCCATTCCAATGCACCAGAAGGTAAAAACTTCCACCTGGAATTGTGCATTTACACCAGCACAGACAGAACTGATTGAACCACTGAAGTTACTGACTTACGTTTATGATAATGTTGATGATGTTGCATGTGATGAAGTAACAAACAAACAAAACCAAAAGACTCACCTAGAGGTGGGCAGACTGTGTCTGTGAGACAGAGGGGCAGGGGCAGACAACTGTCCAGGCTGAAACAATAGTAGAAATTGCCATTAAACTGTTAATTAATGAAGAGTAACAGTATAACATTGGATGTGCCAATACTTTCTGTAATAAACATCACTTTAGTGACACTGCAACAAAACAAAATAGTTTGGAAACCACATTTTCACTGTGGTCTCTTTGAATAGTAATACTGAACTGTTGATTCATATCTAAACAAACATAAATGTCACTTCCTTTCTTAATGTTACTATACCACTTCTTTTGAAATGATACTAAAAGATTCACAAATTCTTGTTCATTTTTTTTTTTACATCTACCTTTTCCGATATCCAGATGAGAGTTTTCCCGCATAACCTTAAATAAACCCAATTGACTTCTGGTGTATAAAAACACCACTTCTCTTCCCCATTTTAATATACAAACAAAAAATGGTAAGTACAATTCAATTACCTAGAGAGATGTACTATGATAATTAAGGTCTCCTGAAACTCAATACTGTTCATAATTATCTATGACCCGAAGAAATGCCATTCCAACAATAACAACAAAAAAAAACCACGTCAGAGAGAATCGCAATGACAAGATGAGCCAGAATTTGAACATCTAATTTTACTGGCATCAAGAGAGTGGGTCACAGGCGTAGTTCGGCAGCGTTAAGAGATGTAGCTCGGTGCAGACACGATGTTAGAGGATTGTGTCAGGCGTGATTCACACACGTTCATATCAATGCAACCTAGGTCAATGCACTTTAACCCATGTCTAATCTGTTTAATCATTGGCACGCATCCTCCCATTACAAGATGATGTGTTTACTGAATGAAGTTACATTGCTCCACTAGAAAAGAGCACGTCGGCTCTGGCGTCTTGGAACGTTCTGCAACTCCATCCTTCTGTTGTTGTTTTGTTGTCACGTCATTCGGCCGTGCACTAGAAACAACAAAACCACCAGTGTCTGTACCAAAATATAAAAACGAACGATGCTGATACCACTACTCGCCAGTACGAAACCAAATGAGTTCAACCAGATTAAACCATTGCTTCTTGCCTGACCAACTGCGGGAAAAAGAGCACAAATGAAAAACGGAAAGCAAAATTATAAATTTTCTGCTACCTGTATCACCATAATATTTAATGTAAATTAAATATGCCTGCAGCAGTTTACTTTTATGACAGCAGGATATCAGAACCCACAACCATCAGCTGTGCATGTGTGCACGTACTCCTACAATCCTGCTCAGAACCTTGTTTGTGTTCAGAACTTTGTTTCGTGAATGTTCAACAAAACAATGCGAAAACATTAATATAAACATTGGGTCTAATATCTGGTTGACCTGTTTCTTGGACAAAGGTCGATATGACCCACTGATACGACCAGATCATGACTGTAAGGTGTCTATGGCGAGAAAGTAAAAAAAAGGGGGGAGAGGCAGATGAATGAATGAGCAAAAAGGAAACATTATTTAAGGAGTGAGGTGGACAGAGATGCTATAAGACATGTTGGTTACACCAGGAATGTTGAGATCATTCCCGTCTCTCTGTAACTCACAGAGTTAGGTCTATATGGCGAGATTCCCGGCATTATCTAACCAACGACCGACGAGAAGAAAGGCCCCGTCTACAGGTTATCATACCGCTTTCTTCACACTAGCTGCGCAGTGGAACTCCAGGAAGTCAATGTCCTCCGTCCCAGGCGATCATCTTACCAGCATCTCTATGGCCTGGTTAGACCCATCACGATAGCACTAACTGTCGCGCCAAGAGATTACAAGGTCTAAAAGACGAACCAGACCAAGCAGTAACCACGCATGCATTCATAGTCACCATCTCTAATTTTTGCCGTGTTTCAGAATGGGCGACTGTTTTCTGCTAGTCTCTCCCTCCTATAAGAGATGGAGACTTTGAAGTGTTCAAACTGAAAGCTGTTCATCGAATTTTATCATAGGTTTTTACAATGTACTGGCTCTCATATGGCGAGGTATCCTGCAACAGGAAGGCAGTGTTTGAACACTGAAATCCCTCTATTGCAATGGGAATCCTCTTGTGAATCAAAACAACAAGAGTATTTTTCTTTCTAACACAAAATCCAAAAGAATTGTCAACTTTAAAGGACAGACAAATGTCACCAGCTCACATGCCGCGTATCAGGAAAACTGGCACTAGAAACGGGTTAATTCAACAATAACATGAGCAGCGACACCAACCAAGAGAGAAGACAAACGGCAAACCGTGAAAAAGAAACAAGAGTTTGGCAATGGTTTGTAATGCCACACAAACAGTCATAATGTCAAGGATGATTATTTCTCAAGTGGAGGCCAAAAAAGCAGATTCAACTTGCCAAAAAATGTTGTTGAACTGATAGGGACGTGAGACAAACATTAAGTATCTGAGACTACACAACAGACCTACCTGTGTTTTCACGGGTGCCGATACTGAACGTTTGTCTTTGAAAGATTGAGAAGGCCGCAAGGAAGTTCCTGCAATACACCAAACAAGATTCAACAATAAACATGTCTCAATTGGACAGAAATCTATACAACCTGTTTGTCTGACCACCATATCTAACAGATATCTGTGATGAAAATTCTGATTTTTTCATCTAATAGAAATATGGCAACTCCATAGCACAATGCAGGACCATGGTAATTTGAATGTCCTACTGATATTCGGATATCCCAAATTAATGGCGCAAACATGTCCTAATCAGGTCATAGCTTTTCGCAAACATGGAACAAAGACTCAAGACAACCCAAAGCTCATTTATGGTGGCACTGTCCATCAACTGGCAACCCTGTGTATGTTTATCAAAGAGAAAGTGTATCCATTACATTATCTTAATCAAACGCAACTGTTTCCATCTCCCTCTTCCACTCTCCTCATTTCACTCTTCTAATACAGTTTCAATCATTCATTTTCTGACACATGAGTCTTGTTTGTATTCAGACATCTGATTTGAACAACTCCTTGGCTTTGATTTACTTCCGCAGTTCCTGAAAACACGAATTGTTCCAGGCAAACCCTCACCACCGCCGCCACCACCACCAATACGATACCAATAGCTACGACTACTTGCCTGCCACGGGAGCAGTCTGGCGCTCAAGAAGGGTCCCTTGAGTGGTCTGTGGGGGCCCATGCGGCCCGTGCGCGGACCCATCTCGTTGGAGGGCCTGCAAAGTAAAAAACAAAAAAGGGAAGATGATAATAAATAATTTCATGATACACATTCTACGTGGTGTCTTCCTGGTCATAGTTCTGACGTACACTTGAAATATCCCCTACAATGGCACTGCAATGATGGCAAGATGATATGCGGGATCATAGCATTCTCATACAATTTTCCACGCATTCTATCGAATCAGTTTCAGTCTATGAGCTTACTTATACTATTTTCATGTTATGAAAAACCTAAACATATTATCAACCGACAAAGACATGGACAGAAAGAAAATGGGTGAGGACATGAAACGGCCATGACCAATGAACTAACAATACAAGAAAAGGGCACGGTCGTACAGTCCTCGCATCCCCCACAATCGTGGAACTAAATTCATGAAATTTCTTGTTTTTCAATGAACGACAGATTGAGACGACAGAGATTTCAGCTGACAGTCCACACTATAAACAAAGCCGGTGGGGCTAACAGGTTGAACTGGTTTATAGTGCTGGTTGATTTTGCCTGCCTTTCAGCATTTTACCATGTAATGAATACAAATAACGCGACAGAGGAATTCAAGTAGCCACTGTTATTACCGTCAGTCCTTTCTTCTTTCCTTCCCTCTCCAATCTCTTCCAACACTTCTTCGATTTAAAGCTTTTTCTTCTCCACAAGCGTGTATGAGTCGGGACGACTTCAAACATGATTTTAAAAACAAACTGTCTCATGAAATAATTGATTCATATGTACCGATCTGGATTTACTGAAATTTGATTTGGAAATCTTTCACGTCACAGCCGACTGTGTGCATCTTGACTGTGTTTAGAAAGGCAAATTCCTCTTATTGTTACTATTTTCTACTCAAGGTATAATGAAAATACGCATAGTGAGAACACATTATTATTTATCTCAAAGCCAACTATGCTGGAAAAGATTTGACAGCAACGTGTTTCATAGTTTTTAAATGAATCGTTTCGGCACCGTTTCCATTCGGTTGGTGATATTCTCTCCATGCATAACCACTAAAGATATAGGACAGTCCATTAACGTATCACGTCGTTGGAGGACTGGCGGTCAGACTATTTCCAGTTCCCAGATCTGAGCCGATCCCATGGGAGACCATAATACCGTAGCCAGTAACATAAGAGCAAAAAACATTTTTTGGCCTCGTCAAAATCAATACCATATCTTCAAGGGGAAGACTGAATCTTTCTTTTCTTCACAGGTCACAAACTGTTACCAATTCCGGATAATATGTGTCTATAATAAAGATACATGTATTATTTGATTAGACCAACATGTCTCTTGTCAATCATTTACTGGCTTCTTTTGTTTATATGACCGCACTAGAAACCCACGCAAAATTTTCAGAGTAAGCAATATTGTTCGTTTTCTGTCCCCCCCCCCCCCCCCCCGGGGGGGTGAATGTTTTAAGGTAAAGGTATTTGTGTTCTTGACGTGTCCTTCAGCTCTGATCCAATATGATTATTGAACTTTGTATTTTATGGAACTCATACACCCACACTACCCACATTACTTGGTGAGTACAGAATTTCCTCTGAAAGCCACAGAAATTTCTGAAACTCTTGGCATACTTTTCATGGAAAGATTTAAGTTTCAAAACATTTTACTTTGCCGCTCAAGAGCAATAAAAAATTAAAAGAAGACAATATGGACGAGATGTTAAGCCCTGAATTTTGTTTCGACCTGCTCATCTTTACATAAACGGAGCACCCTGGATGACTGATAGTGCATTCTCACATGGCTGATGAGCTGATCATCGGTACATTGAAATGAACACCCTGATGAGTTCTTAAGTTGTACCCCACGGCACACAGCACCCCTTTCCCTAAAATATTTGGGGACGTTATTTCTGTGACGCCACTGATGGGTGGAGAAAATGTTGGAAGGAGTAGTTGATTAAAAGAACCAAATCGAAGGACAATGGTATAAATACTACAAAGTCATAAACGATAAGAGAGGGCATCCTCTGTGGGGTCTTCTAATGCGACACTCCTAACTTCAATACTTGTCCAAATGGAGCTAAGGCAAGACTGTTTTTTGTTTTTAAATGAACAGAAAGGAAGTTTATCAAAGCTTTGGAAAGTTGAGCTGCACGAGACCACACAACCAAGCGCGTGCACCTTCATGAGAAATGTCAACGATATAATAAAATTAGTCATGCACCCGAAACTCGGGGTTGCGCAATGCGAAGTTGGTTTCAGTGAGAGGTGGGAAAGGCACAAAAACAAAGTGACTCAGCCGAGCGAGTCGACAAGTGGTAAACATATCGTTGGAGGGCAAATGCCATGCAACTGTAGCAGATATTCAAGAGCAACTTTTCTGCTCCGTTATCCATACAAATTTAGGTTACATACGGTGCCGTCTATATCCATCTTTCCTCCCGCCCATCCCCTGGCCCAGATATTTCAATCTGTCTCTCCTCCTTCCCATGTGCTCATCCGTGAGGTTTCATGTATATTAACTGTCTTCAAAAGTTGACTGCCAGTTTACGTTCTGGTTAGCTTACGTTAGTTGGTAGGTTGCTGGCGGTCGTGAGAAGTACATGAATGATTCATGTTAATTTTCTCCACATTCACTCATGGTTGGTATGAAGAGGAAGAAACAAGTGAGGATAACAAAAGAGGGACAAGAGATGACTGGCAAAATGAGAGAGGGAGAGAACACACAGTAGATACGAAACAAAACAAACATAAAAACAAACAAACCTGAAATGTTATTTTCAGCAAGAAGATAAAAAAAAATACCAAAGCATGAAAAAAGAAAACCATTACACACACACACACATAAAAAATATCAAAGAAAGTAAGAAAGAAAGCAAAGGCAAAAGACAGAGAGATCAGCAGATGCTGTACAAATCCACTAAATGTCAAACCAAGGGAGACAACCTCCTGCATCGAGTAATGCTGATTATTTACATACAGGAGCAAAGGGACTGAAATTCACATGGGGACCAGCGGTCTGTCTTATATTGTGTATAGTGGTAGGTTGCAAACATTAAAGGCAGTGCCGCTGCCACCAGGCGCGACAAAGTGAATGTACATGCACATCAAACGCTTGGGTTTGTCAATTCCAGACCAGGTAGAGAAGAGTCCAAGGTAAAAGTTACGCCAGGCTGCTGGCTCAGGGGTTAACCCGACAACGAGACTGATAGAGTTCATTAAGAAATACGCTATTTCAAGAAAGATCTGGACCATTGAATGAGGTACAGAAGGTTAGGACAAGAAACACTGTAGATAATAAAATCCTCAACACATGAGATGTCTCTTCAACAATTGGGGAAACGGACAGACAAAAAGAAAGGGAGTTTGGCAAATAAGCAGACAGACAAGTGGTCGGGTCAAGTAGAAAAGGAGGTACATGTGGGTGGGCTGTGTAGACAGCAAGGCAGTCAAGTATGAGGACAGGTGACTTAGACAGAAAAATGGTCAAAATAATGAGCAACGAACACAAAGGGTGATAAAGATGAAAACGACACACTGAAACAACAACGATATACTAACAGTGAGTACACTCCTCATCACTGCACGCCTGTCCAGCACCATTTACACGATCACTCACGAATGGACAGTGGCCAAACCGGATACTGGACACAGGTTGAAGTAGATTAATCCTTGGCAAGAAGACAACGTAAGTAAACTAACAACGCCATTGCAACCTTAAGAAAAACGCCATTTCAGCTATTCATCCATCAGTCAAATCTAACTCAATGTTTACACATTCGAATCCAAGAAAAAAAAACGCCTTCCACCACAAAAATGAAATAGGATAAGAAAACACGGCCCGAAAACACTGCACCACGGCTGTTTACAATCACTGGGCCATTAACAAAATCACAGCATCTCACAGCACAACGAATAAATGTAAGGGTGGCCTACAAATTAAAAATCTTTATGTCATCAAACACACCAAATTTGAGTCATCAAAAAATGATCAGAAACAACAGGTGAATGCGGATCAAAAGTAATGTAAATAAATAAAACACTGCCACTAAAATGTTACATCAGATGGTTTTCATTGTAATAAACAGTAACGTTTCACCGCTACATTATCAGCTCACATAGATCTACATCTGAATTGGGACTGAGGGGGGCTTTCCCAGTTCCAGGCCATAGAAACGTTTCACCTATACTAGACTGGCACACGACTGCCGTCCATGTTTTTATATCCGTAATCTGGTCCCATAATCTTTTCCTGGGATGCAAAATGTACCGGTTCTACAGACCCACTTTTCCGCTGGGCCACGCACAAACCCATTTCCACGCAGGGCCAATCGGCCCGCTCACCGCGCTCGCTCCCCCCCCCCTCCCCCTGTTTACGAGTGCTTCCCCTTTACTGGATCTTTTTTCTTTTCTCTCTTTCTTTCATGTTTGCCCTCTTATCTTCATAGACCTGAACGTAAAGGTGGGGGTTCCACTGAGGGCTGCGCTAGTCTGCATAAAGAAATTTAGTTCAGGTGTCCAGGCTCATGACTACGGTCACTAATCCATTTCAGCCCCTTTCTTAAAATGTCAATTGACCTTTATCTCTTTCATTCTGTCTTTCGGCCTCATTATCCTAGAGTGTACTGACCAGCCTTTGTTACTAAATAATGATTACATAAAAGACGTTTTTTTTCCTTTCCGTTTCATAATATTAGTGCCTCTGTCCGTAAACAATAAACCTTCTCTGGCTCTTTGTCCAGTCTTTGTCATCCTTCACTGGGATTTGACCAACCCATAGCAGTAATAAATCTACAGTTAGTATCGATCCTTAGGCCAATTTCATTTTTCGGAAACTTCGATTCTCATCTCCCTTCACGACCTATTTCATGTGCTGTTACGGGACGGCTGACGACACAATTTTTAGTATTTTGTAAGGTGATATTATTTCTCTTGTAATTAAAAAAGCCAGCATTTTTAATTATTATCAACATAAATTATGTTCGTTTTCTCGGCATTCACAGCAAAACAAGGTGTTTCTGTCATGTTCTTACGAGATCAATTACCCCCTTTGTAAACAGCAAGGACAGATTGTAACATAATTATACTGATCACTCTTTACTACAATTCACTGTGGTATGGCAGTCAGCAAACTAATGTTACTTTTACTTATGACCATAAAGTATTGAGGTCAGAATATCACAGGTATGTTTTGACAGTGCCATGATATGAACATTTGAGAAACTATGGCAAAAAAAACAACAACATCATTTCTGGCGCTTTTGAAACTGTTCACTGTTCATCCCGTGCATAGGTCTTTGTCCGCTTTTCATCCAATAAGGTGTGAAATAAATACAATCAACATCAACAACGACAACAACAAAACTATCTCACATTCCTCTGTAATCAATATCTGTAACCCATATTTTACTTCCCCCTTCCTCCGCTCAACCCAAATCTGGTTCATTCATCTCCTAGTATCTGATTCAAGCTAGTTTGTCACACCCTCCTCATTTCCTCTCAAGTTCCATTCCATAATTATCACCGCGAGCATCCTCCCCGTGCCTTTATCTTTTTGATGTACGGCTTTCTTCAGGTTCAACATCCTCCCCCCCCCCCCCCCACCTCCTGCCTCTTATCCACCCCGTCTGGTGGAAATTATTTTACCCTCACACATGCAACAGAACACGCACCCACACAATCACCCTCACATACACCACACAATCATTTATCGAGTTTCTTCCTCCCCCGCCTTACTAGTGCCAACCAGCCTCGGCTTGTGGGGGGGGGGGGGGAGAGTCGGGTGGTGGAAATTACCTACCACCTATCGTATCACCCTCGCTGCTGGTTCCGGTCGGTATAGACCAGAAACATACCGGGACTGATTGACGCAACGAAAAAAAAAAGGGTAGAGGGGAGGGAGCGGGGATGGAAGACGGCAACATTACAAGCCAGCAGCTGTGGACATCTGTCTGTGAATCTGCACTAGATCTTGGGCCCCAGGATTAATTGGGTGTTTGTCTAATTTCTGACCAACTGAGAAATTTAATGGTCTCTGAAATTTTTGGCCTTACTGGGTAATTTATTATAATAGTACAAAGTGTTCTCTCTCCCTCTCTATCTACCTATCTCGCTCGCCCCCTCTCTCTCTCTCTGCCTGCCCCAATAGTTCCTACCTGGAATAATACTTGTAGGGAATGGAACTTCAGACCATTGAGATACAATTAACATAGAAACACTAGATGCAGCAGAAACTGGAGATCTCAGACAGACTCTGAACTGGATACATATCACTAACACAGCTGCTCCTACTACTCACCAATAAAACTGGCAACCATTCATATGCTAACTGCCTCTACAGCTGTATCAACTGGCACTTCATCAAGTATACTGGGCCTTCTGAGACCCTAGTTACTGCGTATCAACCATTACATACGTACTGATATCTCTCAAACCGCTGCTGTTGTTGCTGATTTTGACTCATGCTTTCTGGAAGTTTCTCCCCAAGAACATTCTCCAGCCACCAGGCAATTATTTCATCCTTTTCAGCTTATGATTGGCAGCATCCACACTGTCTGGTCAAGTGTTTTTCACCATCAATGCCACAGAGGTACACTGATCAATACCTGGATACGGTGAATGGCTACGATGATCCACAGTACTATTGCACTCATATAATAATTATATGCCTCAGGGTGAAATAAATGCTATGCGTGCATTTTTTGTGTGTCTTTCATGAGTGCAAATGGCGCAATGTAAGGTCTAGTCAAAATTATTATGACCCAAACTGTCCATTATTGCGCCGTCTTTTGAGCTCTCTCTCTCCCCCCCCCCCCCCCCCTCAGCTCGACTCTTTGTTAATTCGGTCAATGACAAAGAAAGAAGAATAAAAGTGAGTAAAAAAAAAAAGTGGGGGGGGGGGGGGGGAAATTTCATGTTAGCATCCAATGACTCTCAGCTTCTCCCGAAACCCTAACACAGTCGTCAGAGCCACGTTTCAGCTTTAAACAGTTTACAGTAATGAGGTGCCTACTGTAAACACTCGGGCTGGCTGGACAGGTAAGTTTGTAATATCAACGATGCTGTTCCGCTGGTACAGACTGTTATCCTGTGCTTGTGATAACATGCTGGACCAAGTTGTCGGAAGTGGTCCGTGGGTACAATAATTATGGCATAATTAAAATAATCGACAACAAGCAGAGCAGACGGTATCATTGTGAGTTGGCTCATTTACAGTCATAAACGACAAGAAATCTGATAGTTAAAACATGAAATGCGCGAAGTGGCCTGAAATGGGTTTAATATCTGTTACAATGTAAAATGTCTGTAAATATAACTGGAAATTCTCAAAAGAGGTAAAATAATAAACGTATTACAGTGTATTGGTTTTTCAAACAAGTTAAGTCAGGGCAAAATATTCATATCAAATATTCGAATTTTTGCTGTATGGTCTAATCTTCCTCAAAAATACATGTACAAGATAATATCGCCAAGGTCTAACCAGGGCAAAAGGTTTCTCTGCAAGCCAACGTGTGGTAAAAAAGGCTTGCAGTTATTCGCACTCTTGAAATGGCCAGCAAGGGGGTAGGGCTATGACAATCCGCACTTAATTCTGAGTACTGGCAGGGCAGTCTAGCATTGGCTTGATAAACAGTTCTCTGTGACCCTTGTGCCATATGTTCTTCTACTGTCATCAGCAGCCCCGGTAACAAGATTGTATATGGGTGTGAGCAGTGGGTGTTGCAACATGTTGCCCCGATATGACCCAACTTGTTGATAGTACTGGCACCATATGGTCAGTACCCCTGTCAGAGGATTATGATTACATTTAGGTAAGAAAACGCTTTTGATAAACAGCACTCCTTGGCGCCTCGTTCTGTTGTATTTTCTTAATTTTTTTTTTCATTTTATTAAAGATCTCACAGTCCAAATTAATTAACTCAGCCAGCATTACTCTCCGAAAATGAATAATCTAACGTACGTTGCCTGAATATGCATGGATATCCACTGCCGAGAGTTTGACTCTGAAAACTTTCAGTTCTACCCCTATTCTCCATTAGCAATAAAACTTCGTGACCTGATTTTCAAAACCAGCCACAATGCGCTCCTTGAAGTGCAGGGCTGAAAAGTGTCAATCAATGGTTCAAGTGGTCGTTTTCTTTTCACAAGCTTTCCTGCTTCAGAAGAAAATTGATTCAAGATGAAATGCCCCTACAGAAAAACGATATACCAAATGTGTTGCACAGGTAAAATAGCCCAGCTCTGAAATTTCTGATGAGTATCAGAATGGGACGAGTAAACTTCTCCAGCACTTTACTGTAGGACAATCGTTGTCAGCTTAAATTAAGAGCCAATATCCCGAGTTTTCTTGAAATGTTCACAACTTTCCCGAACTCCAAAGTTTTATTGTTCTGTACCATCTGCTCTTTCTGTCTGAAGAACAAGGTGCAAACGGCGCTGACAGCTGGCATTTTCAGACACCGAACTATGCGAAATAGCAAGACATGTCTTTAGAATGTGCAATAAGTTCTAGCGTCCTGACCGATTCCCCTTTCAACAGGTATCATTACAAACCTTCAGTTTAAGTTTATCTGTAAATTTTATACAGGTATAGTTTACGCTGCAGCAAACATTGCCAAATGCATTTGGATTGATTTCAAGAAGAGATCTTTTCCTTTAAATTCATAATAAATAGAATGGATGAATATCAACAGTAGTGGCACGTGAGCTAATGGAATACTGGCTATAGAGTAATCACGGAGATCCATAGTTAGATGCAAAACAACTGCATATTAATATCTTCTCTTTAAAAGTCACAACTGATACTTTGGAAGAGACAGGTGGAAAAGGACTGTATAGCAACAACGTAACAACATTAAGCACGCCCACCATCTTCTGTGTTATGCGCAGTATAATGCTCTATCTAACATACCCATGCCCTAAAAACGCCCACTATATGAACAAAATAAACAAGCAAGCGTTCCATGCCCTGTAGTATGGGAAGGGTAAGTAAACAGTTGTGTAATTTACCATTATACCCTGAGCTTCAAGACTAGGCCACCCTGGCATTTCTCAAAAAAGTTAATGAAATGTCGATTGCGTACATAATGGGCTGCCTTGCCCGAGCAACAACAACAATAGATCTAACAATGCTCAAATTGTGAAATAGGTATACTCCCCCCCCCCCCCCCCACTATGTGGTCTTTACTCCCCTCCCTGAATGCATACATTAACCCCCCCCCCCACTTGTACCCATACACATAAAAAAAATCAAGGTACGATTGCCACCATTACATTTCAGACACTGCAGTGGTGAGAATGTGCCGGATGCCAAATGACAAGTGAGAAACTCAAGAACTGGGTTTCCTCTTAAAGCTGAAAATCATTGTAAACTATTTTTTCGGTGGTTGTGACAGCTTTTTTTTCTTTTGGAGACGATGAAACGAAATAATACTTAAATCTGTTAAATCCAAGTTGCTTGACGAGGAAATGCAACATAAAATTTCCGGTCAGCTGCCTACAACCTATCGCTTCACCTATCCGCTTCACCCTGCTATGTCCGCCAGTTCTGAATTGGTTTGAACTGTCCTGAATACCGGACTATTCTGTTTTTCATCTGTGCGCACAGTGAGTTTTGCATCTTCTTCCCCGAAACATTCCCGAGCAATCCTGGGAGAGGGATCAGACCTTCCCATACTGTAAGCTTTGTGTTTCTGACATTAAGCACGATCAGAATTCGAAAAGTATGAAATTACAAAAAAAACAACAACAACCCAAAACCCTGTATTTGATTTGAAATCAAATTCTCTCATTAGAAAACAAAACAAAACTACTAGAAACAAAGAATACAAAATACCATTTTTTTCTTATAATTATGTTAATCAGTGAATAATTAATCAAGAACATGCTGTATTTGGAAAAGGAATTCCTAAACGCACACCGCTTCTAGCAGGACATAATAGGGCCGTCCTGTGCCAGGGAAAACCAATATTCAGATTTCAATGACCTTTGTAGATAGCCATTTTTGGAATAAATTGCTAAAAAAAACAAAAGCGGGGACATAACGCAATGTAATCCCTTCAAAGTAAAGGTTTTTGAATATTAACTATTTAATTATTAATATTGCTGTTTAATTACTTTTGCGCTATGATATGTGATGTTTTCATATCTGCCCTTTAATATGCAATCGAATCTCAGGTTCAAGAACTCATGACATTCCCTTCTACTTCTACATTTTGTACGATACTTGAGGTCTCGAGGACACGCCTGGGATATGGACAAGTATATTACTAACAGATTCCGTGTAACATTTGGCCCAGAAACCTAGAGGATAACACTAAAAAAAAAATCTTTTTGATAAGACGCGCCATTGCTTCATCAAGGAGAGGGTGGGGTTGAGAGAAAGCCCGAGGGAAAGGACCATCATGCACCATGCAATAAGCTAGCTGCAACCAATTCTCATGTCTTGCCATTCTGAGTGGCCCCCGAACAACAGTTTGTTGTTTTTTTTAAGTTCGTTCTGGGTGAAGCATTCCGATAATCTCACTTTCTTAAAAATCGTGCCTTTGTAAAGAACTACGGAGTGTCTGCACAAGTACAGATGCCACGGTTTCTGTCTGTGGTCTAGGGTTACAAAATGCATGGCCTTTGCAGTCTTTGATAGGATATCAGGATGCCGGCTGGCTTTAGTACACATGCAGAAAGAAAGAAACGGGGACAGACACTCTCCCCCCCCCCCCCCCCCAAATCGCGCCTTTCGCTCACCAAACAGGGAAGAAAGACACTGGCAGTGTCGCAATGGCGGTCATCCCCGCGCCCGGCAGACATAATACATAATAATAATGTAAAGGCTAATCATAATTATTATGAGGCACTACGATGTCCTTGAGTTCTTACAACCCCTTTCCATAATTTAATGCTCATTATGTTTGGATGATGTTCGATTGCATTTTACTTTGTTCCAGACGACAGGTATTACTGGTGTCCATCAAAAGGGGGGGGGGGGGGGAGAGGAAGGGAAGATAGGAGAGTGCGCGCATTCGGTGTTGCTACCGAAGGGGATTTCCCCTTCTCCGCAGTTAAACTATGTTAAAGTAAATCCGGTTCGGTAGAGCTATAACGCGTCCGACAAAACAAATCTCTCCACGATAAAATCACATCTGTAAAACAACGCCTTTGATGATCTTTCTGTCGGATTTCACTTCCTAGGTTCTCGAAATTTCTATCCACAAGTGTCTTAATTCGGTTTCTTCAAAGCTGCGACAAAGAAAACAAGAGGCTTTTGAGAAAATAATGACAAAGACTTGATCTTGAAAATCATATCGGTGAGCGCCCATATTTCAATTCCTGTTTCGCTACAATCTTCCTGGTACAGAAAAGCATTTACGTTCCTATTCCGTCTTCGCTTCAAAACAACACCATTATAAATAAACACATTCAAAGATTTCTTTCCCTGGGCAGTTTAAGACAGGCGAGGTTACATCTTTGCGCCCGTGTGCTCAATGTCAACATAATCCTGGCTGTGCAAACAGCATTGTAAATATACAATACACAGAATATCTGAGATGGATAATTAACGACATGAAGTGCTCGTTATTTACTTGGTGCAATACATCAAAATCAAATACCACCAAAGAGTGAAAAATCAGGAGGAACTTTTTGCAGACTAACATCTGAAAAAAACAACGAGGACATTAATTTTTATGATCGTGGAAGATAGCGAGGAAGCAGAGGACAGTCTCTCTCTCTCTCTCTCTCTCTCTCTCCCACACACCTTTTTTAAGCTCTTTCTTTCTCAGAGCTTTCCCAGAAACAAACACAGTGTTGATCACACTGCTTTTCTAAACACAAAGATGTAAACAGTACAGACTTCTTGTCTTCACTGCACAGGTAGAAAAGTTTACCTTTAAATTTCAGGGCAACACAAAGAAAAACCTGCATCGGAATAAATCCCCCCCCCCCCCCGGCTAACAGCTGCACTCAGATACCCCGTGATACAAAACAGCCGCCCAGTTGTTTATTATTGTTCTTTAACAGACAGAAAGCAGTCTCATGTAGGTTTTCAACTGACATTCATTATCTGGTGGGAGGTTGTTATAGACCTGGAAGAGTTCACGGACCTAACGGTGCTGAGGTATCAATCGAGCTCTGGCGTCACAAGCTGTACAGCAGTGGGCAACAGGTTCAATGGTAATGAGCAGAGAGCTTGAAACTTAGGAGCGGAACTTGGCCAAGAGTAAAGATTATCCAGGATATATAACCCAAGGCCACATCGGGTGTTGATAAGTGCATTCTCATGTCAGAGTAGGCACATCGGTAATCTGACTATCCACCTGTTTCTTCATAAAGATTTAAGTTCAAATTGGTTTCGGGAGGGGAGTGGAGATGGATAGATATATTATATTATATAATCATAGATAGTATGGTGGAAGACAGACAGACAGACAGACAGACAGATAGAGACAGACAGACAGACAGACAGACAGACAGACAGACAGATAGATAGATAGATAGATAGATAGATAGATAGATAGATAGATAGATAGATAGATAGATAGATAGATACATACATACATACATAGATAGATAGATTGACAGATGGACGGAGAGATAGACAGATGTGCTATGCCATCAAACCATTAGCAGAGTTACAATTACATTCCATCCATCAAATGCAACTTACAGCCCGAAAGTGGAAACCACTAGTAGTCATACATGTTGTTACATGTTAACATAACATTAAACACATCTTCGTCTGCACCCCCCCCCCCCCCCCCCCCCAAACATACATCCTCGCTACGACACGTTGTATGAAAGAATGGATACGAATGGCTTACGGCTAGAACAACCTCCGGCAAGATCAATGCATATCCAGGTGTGTTTTGCATTTATTTGGAACAGACAGACATTGTCTGTTTATGAGATCTCTTGTGCTCTGTCATGCTTTCTGATAAAGTTATTGTCTGGCACACTGAGTAAACGTCTCCAATTTTCCTCTGCCTAACTGAACTTGCTAATTTTGAAATATATCTACAACAGCTGATGTCCCCACTACTGAAAAAAAAGAAAAAAAGACCTGCAATCTGCCCACTCCATGTCTCAAGAAAATACCACAATAAAAAGAAAAATATATACATCGCAGAACTCATACTCAATTTGTGTAAAAGAATCGGGGATTCAAAATGACAGGGTGAACAAATACGCGGAACTTATACTGAGATTATAGGAAACTTTGTTAAATGCAGTATTTTTAAAATTTGATTTGATTCTTAAACGATCACTGCCACAAACAAAATAACTGCCGTACATGTCAGTACAAATAACAATAAACAGAAATGGGAACTACTGACAGAAAAATTTCCTAAACTTTTCATGCAATGCGTCACTGCCAACCACATTTACACACATAAACTAAGGCCAAGTGATATTCGACAATAAACAAAACTCTGTTTACTAAGAAGAAAAAAACAATTCTAAAAATCCGAAAATCAGGAATTTCCTGAGAATTCCCATCCCTGAACATACATGAAGATCAGGATTACAACGTACAGTACAGACTTAGGTTCAAGCCATCGAGATACAAAGATCTTCAGCAGGGATTACCGTGAAGGTACGTGGCTTTTTGAAATAAGGAAGGTTCACAAACGCCAACGGGAAAACACCCTGAAACAGCTGATCTGGGCATTACGCGCTTACATAATTTCTATGGTAACTGGACAAGAAAGAAAGAAAGAAAGAAAGAAAAAAAAAACATCCCCAAGTCCACAGAGTTCGCCATGCTACATGTCAGTAACCTCCGGTACTGAAAATAAAAGACCCACAGATGTACTCATTTTGCTTTCGAATTTCTCTCTCTCCCTCCTTTTCCAACCAGCTCCACCCCACGCCAAGCCTATTGTTATTTGGCTGTTGGTTTAACCCTCAAGGCCCCCACGTATCACCAGTGATACACAGAAATTTATCATTCGGCTACTATTCCCACAAGAACTCAAGGCAAGAAAAGTTTTTTTTTTTTTTTTTAGTAATTTCTACAAAATGAACAAATCAACGAACTAATCACGAAAATCCCTTAACTGTGCCTTTAAGAGCGAATTCTCACAAAATCATACTTCCCACTGGCAGAAATTCGGGTGGGGGCCCAAAGGGTTCAGTTTCCTTCTTTCGCCCCCCCCCCTCCCCACACACACACAAATCGACTGGCTCCATGTAAAAAATAACTAAAACAGAAATGTCACTCGATGTCACCGAGTAAAACGTACTTCAGCGCCTTAAGAACTGCGGATGGTGTGGTATGTCTTCCCCATCCGCCCATCCAGATGGCCGAACTTAACGGCCGTGAAGTCAACCGGTCTTCCTGGTGGGTGTATGGCTGACCTTGACCTAGCCTTCCCTCACCTGGTTTGAAGCTTACCTAAACACTACTGGAGCGTGGCCTTCGTGAAGGCCACGACTGGAGCGAACATCGTGCCAGATTGGTGACGGTCCGTGCCTTGAATGAATCTCATTCATTGTACAGACTCTAATCAATTTGGTCTTACATCTAATTAACCCTAACTATAGGTTACATTATTGTCTTCCATGACTTTTCTCAGTCCATAGACTGGTTTCTGTATACCTGGGTAATGCAGTGCAAAATGTTTGGCTTCAAACTGATACATGACTGTAGGCTACTTTTCTAACTCAACACTAATTATGAAACAATCATGTGCGAGTACAGGCCCCCATCATGAACAACTTCGGTTGCGGCAGCATTCTCATGATTACCAGTACCATCAAAGACAACAACGGCCACAAACATTCTCGCACTTGTTATGGGACCGTACTCTAAATACAAAGCCAAATAGAGAAACTACTGAGTTGTGTTCACTGTTCTGGTCTTGTAATGTAAAAACACTACGTTCCCCTAACATCAGCCATCTCGCAAAAGACCTGCCAAACAAAAACCCGTACAACTACACGCCATGCGCCAGCGCACTGCTGCCAAAGATTATCCCACGGGTCAACTGATACAAAAAGAGTACGAAACAATCACTGACATTTATTATGCGTTATTTTATAGCTCATCTTTCCTGTTTATGCGAAATTAAATCATGATCTATCAAAGAAGGCAGGGGGGGGGGGGGGGATAGAACGAATGGTTCTGTGAAATGCAGCATTGCATTAAGATCACGGTATCAGCTCATTATTTGTTCCACATGTCCTAGTTTCTTCCACTCTGTTTACGGAAAATGAAAATCATTAATAACGTTTGTAGCTGAGTACAAAACATTTCGTCTACCTACACCATCAAATTCTCGGAAAACACAATCAATACCGAAATGATTCATCCCACCCCATTTTTTTTCTTTAGAAACTTGATGGATTTTGGAAAGGGAGGAGCGCAGATATTGTGAAAGGTATTGCTTAATATCCTTCCCAGTTCATTCGAATAGCTATTTAATACGTTGATATAATTTATAACTCAACTGACTTGCACAGACGGGGAATGGATTAGGGCGGATACGAATGTAATTTGATCAATTAAATGGTTACTTAATAATAATAATGATATAATACACAGCATTTATATAGCGCTCCATCTTGTCAACAACCAGGCTCTAAGCGCTTTGCAACACTTATTTCATATCAGAATCTGTCCTAAATCATACACACACATACTCAGGAAAAAACTTGATGGACATTCAGAGTATAAAATGATGACTCTTCAGCTGATATTTGAAAGTCATAGAATTCTCAATCTCTCTCACAGATCAGTTAATGGTTCCTTCAGTCTCCACAATGAATCAATATCATCAACTGACTGAGAACTTGGGTGGGTGGGGGGGGGGGGAGGAGAAGAGAAGAGAGAGAGAGAGAGAGAGAGGTGGACAGAGAAAAATGTCCAAGAAACAGGTGAAGACACCTTGAGTGCAGTCTGTGTATGTATAAGATCTTAGCTATAATCCTTCGCAACGATTTTCAATACTTGTTCATAGTAACTGGTTACCAGCCGTGCTTTTCCGTTATAAAATAAAGTGCACAAATTTAACAACAATTTGGCGAGAAGTTTTATGAAGACATCCGCGGCCCCTTATGGTCTCTTTGACACAAGGAAACTTTGACACACTGAAGTTGAATGACATGAAAGCATGAAAGCAAAGTTCTATAAAGACCTATCTGAGGATCTTCTCCACCGCAGTCGTAAGAGATATCACGATTAAATAACATGTATTGAAAGGAGAAGGGGAGTGAAGAAACGATGTGAGATTTGAGGAGACAAAATATAACCCTGTTCTTCCTCTCTCCTCATCTCCTTTATCGGGGCCAATGGATGTGGGTGACGGGGGGAGGAGGAGGAGGGAGACAAACTGACAAATGTTGAAAGAAAAAGACGAGATAAAGAGCATGGATGGAAGGACAGATGGCCATGTAGGACAGACTGGTAACAGGCAGAGAAACACAACCTATTATATATGGGACAGTAAACATTTGTAAACCCGAAAAGAGAACTGTATGAATGAAAAGAGATTGCAAAGACAGAAAGAAACAAACAAATAATTATTCCTTACCTTATTTCTGTTTTTGTCACAGTGGGTCACCTGGTCCTTACAATTGTGCTCATGCACGTTCACAAGGCAGTCTGGGGATAAAAAGAGCATATCAAATGTAATTACTCCACGCAAACGCCAACTCGGCACAATCAGGAATGGATTCTCGAAAACATAATACATTTTTTCTTGGTCACTCTTTCCCATAGACAGGTATGGGCCATTCCACGATGCTCTGGCCAGTTGGAGTAAAGAAAACGTATACAGTCCAATATTCAGTCAAACAAAGGCAAAGGAATAACGTTTTCTTTAATTAGTCTTAATTAATCTGACAGGACTTTGGGGGTTGGGGGGGGGGGGTAGTTGAGTTTTGAGTTAAATTTGGAGAAAGCACGCCGACACGATAAAACGGTCACATTGTGCTGGACAAAAGCAAGACGGTAGACAGAACAATGACGAATGTCAGGACTGAAGAAGACCTTACCTGAAGCACCCACCAACCACCCACTGGGGGAGGGGGAGGAGGAGAGAAGAGAAGAGGGGGAGAGAGAGACAGACAGAGAGAGGTGTAACATTAGAACCTGACCTTGAAACTAACAGGAAAAATATAGACACGAAACAATGATAGACGGAAAGAAAATGTAAGTTATGATTTTTTTTTTTGGTTAACAACGCAAGCGTGCCAGTTTGACAGAAAAACTTACGAAACCATCTAAACCGTAACATATTTGATATTCAAACTTCGCTTAACAACATCTGTTTCATTTATACCAGGTTGGGTCGCCTCCCACGCCTTAACTTCGTCATACCGAAAGATAAAATATTTGGTCGTTTACCCTATGTTCATGTTTATCACACGAAACACGCCATAGAAACTCCTGTTTTCTGAAGTAACTGACTAATTTTTTCGACATTTCTCTATTTTGTATACATATTCTACGAGATGCACCACTAACAGACAGGATCAG
Organism: Onchidella celtica; assembly: GCA_963931925.1. Lineage (NCBI taxonomy): Eukaryota > Metazoa > Mollusca > Gastropoda > Systellommatophora > Onchidiidae > Onchidella > Onchidella celtica. Next base: position 43,928,523 of record OZ007567.1, read on the forward strand.
CCACTGTACAGTGAAGACGTACAATATAAGATAAGGAGAGGCTATTCGGGTCAGATAACCCAAATACTCACGATAGGCTTTTTAAGGGGCCAAATTGTGACTAACTTCCAAAATTGTTGCTCCGGCCATTCCGTCAACGACAAGAATATCTTGGCCCAAACGTAATATTAACCTTAACTCTTGCACGTTTCCTATAACTCACTGTGCAAACGAAACCTAAATTTGGCCAGATGGCCCAGTTAGCCACTGCGTATAAGTAATAATTTTGTGCATAATTGTTTTCATTTATTACTAGTAAGAAACCTGCTCATATCAACGGAGGATCAATGGTTTAGTAGAGTGAAATAATGACTCCTATGTGTTGCGACAAAGCCCAGTTTGCGAGACAGAGCGAACATTTTTGACATTCCACTGAGTCAACACGTTGTAGCCCAGCTAACGGCGACAAGGGTGATCAAATTCACTAACTTAATGATCCATGAAGAGACCAGTTGGAGGTAGATGGATATATGAATATCAATGAGCTAATGGGCACAACAATTACTAACAGAGCCATAACGTGTCCCCTAGTGTGGCTATATCAATAATGGCCATTAACCTTCGAGTACTCTCCACTACCCATTGTTCTATAATTGGACTTTATAATAATTTATTTATGAACAAATACTTTTTCGATTGCTCGTTTCAAATTAATTGTGTAGGATTAAAAAAATTTAAGCAAAAGAAATCAATATGCGGGCACCAGAAGGTTTGAAAGCCTTGCTAAAGTGCCTTTATTTCACAAGCCCCATTCTCAACGTTGCTGGTTTGACACCTTTAAAACCAACATTCAAATTCTAAATTAATATCTTATCACCAACACTGCATGACGAACTGTGTGTTTCACTGTTAAGTATACAGACTCTTCCTAACTGTTGCCTTGATCCACTTTCGTTACCATTACCCATCCTGGTTGCCAAAGTACTTTTTTCACTGCCAAAACGGTGATTAAGTTGTCTGTCAATCGGATATCACCACAGCGTTTTGTTCTCTTTCTCTCCGTGTCTGTTTATCTGTCTTCTCTTCCCCCAACCCCCTCTCCCTGGCTGTTATTCAGAGAATAATTCAATTCAACATGAGCTATGGGCATGCACTGAATATGAAAAAACGTTCATTCACATGCTGATAAATTTTCATCTGAGCTCCAGGATAGGCAGGTCTAAGGACAGCGTCCCGGGAAAATGCAGTTCGTACATGTACATCAAAAACTAAACCAAGCCATTTCAAGCACTCTTATTCTTAATGTGAACTGTTCTCCTGGCCAAGAACTGTCGGGAATATGTCATTCTTTGCATAGGGTCTCCTGTCCCAAAAGAATGTGATTCAATAACTCTATACGGCTTTTAAATACTATCTCGTGTCTTTTGAAACCAGGTGTTCCCTCAAATCAAAGACCCTAACAAGCCTATCAATGTGCAAAGTTAAAAATATGTGTGTGTGTGGAGGTGGGGGGGGGGTGTACTGTATTTCGCTAGACCCTATTATGTCAACAAGTGACAAGAAACTTATACAGCAGCTTCTAAAATAACAACAAAATATATAAATAGAAACAAAATAACATATATAAACTGACTCATGGGTCTTACGAACCTTTTTTCTTTTGTCTTCCCCCGTGTCAGACCGATCAGTCGGCTTACAATACAATAAAGCTGATTCTTACAAACTTAATTTACCGATTTCATAGTTTTTCTCGGAAAAAAAAATAAAATTAACCAGACATCATCTCATCCAGCTCTTCCGTACTCTGTTATGTCTGAGGTTTCTGTAAAATGAGCTTAGACCAACATCTGTTTTAACCTGGTCTGATCTGTTTTTGTTGATTTTGTAAGGATCTAACGTCTGTTTTCTGTACAAAAAGGCTAAGTCAGAGATTTAGATTCCCGAACACGCTTTTGGACATTTACTGACTTCTGTGCTCAATGTACTTTATCTAAAATACCTGCCCTGATTCCAGGCCAACAAAATGCCCCTGGGTTATGTGTCCATGCCATGACTGTCTGACCGATCAATCCCCGTTTTGCACCAAACCCTTTATAAAATTATAATGTTCCCTTCCTGCGCAAGGAAGAAACTCACATGATTTATTATAGTTTGTACGCGCCAGTGTTTACTCACTGGCGGGGCCAGGAAGTGCCAGATGGGCAACAATTCTATACTGTGTTCCTAAAAGCCTACGCAACTGCGCAATTGGCATCGGTAAGTGGTATTATATTCATTATGATTGCATCTGCGGACTCGGACTGGCTGGTAATGTAAGGTAACTGATCTATGAGATAACCCACTGATCATCTTTCTGACTGAAATGTAAATAAAACATATCGGTGTCAGCATTTGACCATAATATGAAATTTACAAGTAAACACAACACGATATTTAAATGAATACCTGCCCACACGTATTGATCCCAAAGGAATGTGAAAGAGTGCAACCAGTACAAATGACGTAAAAAGTATGTAAATCTGCTACCGGATTCTACCCGTCAGGTGTGCTGAATGGGTAGGTCAGATGGATGGGTTGGTGAACCTCACCACCACCGCACAGAAGAAAAAACAAAAAACAACTCCTGCCGCCTGTATATTATATCTGTTTCCTCTTGTAAGTGGCTAATTTTTATGCCATTTGATGATAATTAGATAGTAATAAAACTCCCTGAACTCTAAAACTGATGATATTTCCCAATCCACATAAAACTTCTCTTTCTGTGCCCCGAATGCACTAGAAATGTACACATAAGTGCAAGTAAATATCAGATCTTTACTTATTTCGAACAGTCTGCTGTGGTCTATCGATCTCTCTGATTTTAGCAAGTAATCCAATACCATGTCGGAGGATCTAAATGGCTTTTGATTCAGATCAACGACCGACCGCTTTCCGGAAAAATGACTTTTACTACTGAATACTTTCAAAACAAAATATTCCATTTTCTGATCTTCAGGTCGTGCTAGTAATAGCCTTGCTAATAATTTACGCTCACTTTCCTGTCTTCTGTTGTTGTTGATGTCGCTAGTTTGGGCTGTAACTAACAGTTTGATACAAAACATCCCAAAATAGATGGGCCAGTCTGACAGTGTTAAGACCCTCACATCAGAAAGCCTAGCCATGTTTAAACACATTTCTACAGGTCGGCGGGGGTGTTCGCCAGGCGCTGAAATTACCACAAATATTCTGTCGATGAGAAACAATCATATAAAAATGATAGGTTTCTCTCACAACATCAGATCTCATCATTTTTACGGCAAATATTTTTGCACGCAAGCACCATCAAAACTTCAGATCCAGGGGAGAAAGAAGCAGAAAATTACCCTTGTTCCACGGCTTCCGTCAAGAGCACACACAAATAACGTCGTAAATGTAATACCACCGATTAAATACCTCTGGTGCTCCAATCTCTAATGGGATCAGCTAGCAAACCACGTAAGTTTCCTCCAGTACAAGGAAAGACACCAAGCTGTGCTAGTCATCTTGTAAATGATGCATAATATTACTCCCAACGCTGGGCTTTGATGTTACCACCAACACCCGCCAAGCACGTGAAGAACTCTGAGTTTTGGGGTTCCAAGAAAATTCCTATGAGGCAATTCATGAATCCACCCATTTACTTTATCACACGGCATTAATAATTTCATTTGTTGTCACATCTACATTGGCCCTTGAGATAACAGGCTCCTTGTAGCCTGTAATTTCTGGGTAAATGAGCAAACAAATTGATGATGATGAAAAACAAAAAACAAAAAGAAGACTGTCATTATCTGAGATTTTAGAATTGAAACACAAAATAACAAGTAAATTTATCTGGTTCAAGTACTTTTCATTAAGAAGGGTCTTACCCGCTTCTTCTCCTCTATTCGTTTCTCTAAATGTTAGATAAGGCGGCCAGTCGCCCCACAGTACAACAACGTTGATTCTCACATACTTAACTAACCGATTTCCCATTGAAATAGGGTATTGTCTGTCTGGAAAAAAAGCAAACAATAACCAGATACTATCTCGTTCAGCCCTTGCTTGCTATGTTTTGACCGAAGTTTCTGTTAGTAAGGTTAGCTTTGACTAAACATTGCACTTTTAATCTGGCCTAATTTGTTTTGTTGAAATTTGTAGAGACCTTGTTATTTTGTTTTTTTTTCTTCTTTCGGCACAGAAAGGCTTTATCAACAGAGGCTTGGGGCCTAATTAGGCTGTCGACCAGCAACTGCCTTGTAAACACCTGAGAAATTAGTTTCTGGTCCTCTCCCCGATCAGGATTCGAACTTGGGGTTCTCTTGCACCAGGGTCAGCACTATAACCTACGAAGGCCATTCTGGTTTGAGCATGCTCGAAAACGTGGCTTACAATGTGTTATCTCTCTCAGCACTTCTATGACACAAGAAAACAAGACAATCACAACTGTTAGAACTCTAGTACATCCACTTACTTTCACATCTGAGGGCAGCCTTGTTGGCCATTGGTTTGTGACATACATGGCAGGCTGTAGCGTTACTGAAAGAGATGGCTACGAAATGGTGGCGATCCTTATGCTTGCTCTCTTTCTCCTTGTTCTGAAAAGAAAAAGAAGAAAAAATCATTTGAAAATCTTTGCATACAAAACTGGGTACATAGCAAGGATGAAGACAAAATCAAACCAACTCAAACAGGGCAAGATTAAAAATCTCTCACTAAATTGCAAACCATGCAATTTCATGTAGTTCTCTTTACTTTCAAATCTGAAACATGCGACTGTTTCATGTAGCCGATGCCAAGGACCGGTAATGTCCTTCAAAATCCACACCATTGTGAGAAAAAGAAATTCACTGTATTCGGGCAGTATTCCATCTCCGCATTTTAAAGTGTCAACCAAGAAATGATGATGAAACACAAAATCGAAGAGAAATAGGGACACAATTCCCTATCATGGGACAATTTTACAGGCTGGACATTACGATACTTAAGATACAATACATACACTTTCCTCTGTCATCCCTAAACGACCGATTAACATACTAATAATATTAATTACGTGGGAAGTGGACAATAACTTTTTATAGTTCAGCTACATCTATTTATACAAAGATTGTTAGCTATCACCACACAGGATTTGACCTTAGCCTTCATAATTTTTTTTTAGCATAATATAGATAATTAGATTACAAATTTTTAGTATCTTTCCCCCGGTAGGTAAGTACAACAATCATGATATTTTATCATTTTGTTAATTGTGGGAATAGAACATCGTGGTCAGCATCATCAACAAAGAACGATTCAATGATTTTTCATCCAATACCATGATTGTGGGAGGCTCTAAATGGCTGTTGATTCAGATCAACGACCGACTCAGATTCAATAACTCTCCCCTCCCAAATCTCCAGCAGACTAGCCAAGAAATATTATCTCAATCTCACACTCTTTCAGGACGTTCATTTCTTCTTTGCCTTCTGCCCTCCATCCGCCTTCAAGGTCGAGTATGCAACACCATAGGGATTTCATATGAGCACGAACTGACACAAAAAAAAGTTCATTTATAAAAAATCTAAAAGCCCACGACAAGGCACAATTGTGTTTAGAAATAGCATCTCCAAGATCTTGTCGCTGGTAGTAAACACACGACTGACACATAGAATAGCAACTCACTTGTCTGCTCTTTATCTCAAAGTTTACAAATTTACATGTCAGTTCCTTTTAAAATATATACAAAATGCGACCAAGGCCTTTCATAAGGAATAGCCAAAGCAGGGTTTTATCCCCACGACTGTGTATAAACATTTCTAGAAATTTCCTACAAGCATGAGTGTAAAAAGTTCAGTTTTGACAGTAAGGCACATCACGACATAATAATGTATCATGTGATTCGAAAAAACACCATTGTCTTTCAATGCTTCTCAGAGCAGTTCGACTGGTAAAATTCTCTGACTTTTATGGATCCGTAGAGGATCAAGTACTATTGTTCAGACTAAGAACTGGTCACAATAGGCTCCACCACCACATGTTCACCAAGTTCAAAATAAGAACATCTGCCATATGCGAGTGCAGCCAGTCTCCTCAAAACACGGAGCATATATTGCAGAACTGCACACTCCTCTCAGCACTGCGAGAAACATATTGGCCCCAACCCACCCACCTGAATATCAAACTCTATGGTGCTCTGCCAGAACTGCAGAAAACCGTAGATTTTATTAAAAGAACAAATCTGCAGATTTAGATTGGTGAACGAAAGAAGAAGAAGAAGAAGATGTACTGGACTGGCAGTTCCGCTACAATCCAGTGACTGAGCTGTCAGGCATAGGAAACACAACAATAATCCCAGACACAAACAGCTGAAGTCTGGAAAGGTCAACCTGACAGGAGCAGGAACAAAATAAACTATTAAAATGTAGACAGGCGAACTGAGATCGACAGTTTGATCACACTGCGGATCTTTCTGTAATATTCTTCCATGATTTATTATTATTATTATTTTTTGTTCGAGGTCCTTTTCTGTTCCCAAAAAATGAAAAATTTCGGAGTAGTGAATCACTATCAAAACAGCTAACCCGACTGTCAGCCAAGAGAGAAAGATTAGCAACCAAAAGCTATGTCAAGGCATCCATAGATGGATTTAAGTAAAATGTATCCACATTTACTCTGCGGCTGAAGTCAAGTATGCCACTTCCCAGAATATAAACTTTTTCTCCACGTACCTGTGACAGCATCAAAACTACAGTTTAAGACAGCCCAAACAGAGACATGTATATTGTAAGGTCTCCAGTTCGTGTATCTCGCCAGAATAACCGTTTGGGATTAGATCGGTGACTTTGCAAGAATAACATTTTCATGGCTAAAAACAACAACAAAAACAAACTGGTTCTGGTATTACTGTGGTGTGACGTCAGCCCCTAACGCGATACAAGAAAATAATTCTTGACGTTCGCAATGCTCAAACTCCTGGGGAAAAACCCATCTGAAACGGTGCCACGTGGGGTATTCAGCTGTTTCAGGTAGTTTATTATTCTATTATCCTGTACGGCTTGAGTGTATAAAATATGTATGTTCTATCACCAGTCTGACACAGCACTATGCAGACAAAGATACTATTCAGGGCCGAGGAAGGTTGGAAATAATACCCCCCCCCCCCCCACACAAATTAAACAAGACTGGATGGATGGATTGATGGAAAGAAGAACGTTGTTCACTGGTCACAGATTAACAGACCAAAAACAAAAAGAACAATTTGTGGATTAAAACAAAAATTTTCCATCACCCTTTAACTACTTACGTCCACTGATCAGTAGCCTGTCACTAAAGCAGGTCAACAATGTGACCCGAAGAAATACTTAGGCCTTCGATATATTTTGGGTGCCTCGTTATAATCATCTCAAGAACACGAGCGAGAGCCACAGGGGAACATGTCAGTGATGAGCTAATCTCTAGACCCTTCTAACTCATTGATCGACACGACGGCAGCTGTATTGCTCACCCACTAAATCAATTCCCTCAAGCGTGCTTGCAGTGTATAAAATTCAATGAAAATCGATAGTCATTATCTCAAAATAGGACACGGTATTTGTTTTTTTTTGTGAGAAGGAAAAACGAAAGTGAAACACAGCAACTTATCCAGATCAAGTTGTGGCTGTGAGTCAGAGTTCTTATAAACAAAGTGAGGACAAGAGTTGTAAAAAAGGATTTGGTTATCTGATGGCTGTGCAAACACTCTTGTTTGTCACACGTAACACATTCATTGTACACACTAGGTTTGCTGCAAACAAAGTAACAGCTTATCACTGGAGTATCTAGTGTATCAATGGCTATCTCCGGAATAATAGTTGACTAGCCATATATTCTTTAGTGATTCATTAGTTTGAAGTTGGACTTCGTGTTTGGACTCTCTCTCTCTCTCTCTCTCTCTCTCTCTCTCTGTCTCTCATGCACGCTCGCGAGTACATACACAAAAAATACGTTAAAAAAATCAGATACACGTACATTACAAAATGGAAGTTCATTGCCCATCAAAAACATTATACGAACGCATGGAGCCCACCTCCGTGTAACACAAGCATAATGAGCTTCTGTTCTGAAATTTTGACGCCCGACTCAGTGGCGTTTTGCATTATCTCCGTTTATGGACTGACTACTAAAGATATCCCTTCAGATACAGGGGCAATCCCGACAATGGTCATATTTTGCACATTCACACCGGTGTGTTGTACCGCGTCCAACAGGTTTGGCCTCGAATCACCTTTGTAACGCCGTAGCAATGGGAGGTGGATTCCCTCTTGTTGTTCGCGGCTCTCAAGACACAGAGGATCAAGGATAATAGCATCTTGGCTGGTCATTCAAGCAACTCATCGTACGATTCATTGTGCATTGTACCATCTGAGTTCACATGTCACACGGGGACAAGAACAAGAAAATGTATTATTATTATTATTATTATTATTATTATACCAGAGCGGCCCTCTTTGCTACAAACACTGAGAGATATTCAAGGATCGCTCCGCTCGTCCTCTCCCCAGTGATCTGAAGTTGTGACGTCGTATTCATTACAAGTAACTTTACATGAGGAGAAATAGCCAGGACTAATAAAGCTGGTGTACTGTCAGGGAAGGACGGATGTTGAGCATTTGAATTGCATTTTGAATTAATTAACAGTCAGCTTCACCGACCAATGAAACGCACGTCGAAACTTGAAAGCACAAAGGAATCGCTGCTCGACACTGCCCAGGGATGGCAATATCCAATGATCTGTTCGAGTAACGTAAACAAGACTTCCAAAATTGACTACTTAGTCCGTAAAATCATAATATTTGCAATATTCCTTGCAATATGCATAAAGCTTTCACTTTCATGACTGGACCTCCATTAGAAACTAAACAGTTTCATATTTCAGTTACCAATGTGTAAGATGTAACATGGACACTAATATGCTAATGCGCCGAAAAAGTCAACACAAAAAAAAATTTAAAAAAATCAGAAAATTGGGACTTCGGATATGAGGGTGGATGAGGAGTGTAAAATTAAGAAATCAGAATTAATGAGGGTGGATGAGGGGTGTAAAATTAAGAAATCAGAAATAAGAGTTTGTAGAACTTGTATAATTATCATCCACGATGATTCACCCCACCACTTTACCTTGAGAATTCACAATTTTAAAGGGTTACTTAATTTTCCCTTCTCGCAATTCACCTGCTCTTTGTAAATGCAGAACTATCAGTTAAAACTGGAAATTGTGAGATACCCCTCCTTCAAACAGCCAAAAGCTGATAACCACAAGAGATGTGTTGGAACGCATAATTGCACAGAAACATACGGACTGTACACAATTTGGCAGAAAAATTATCATTCTTTTAAAAAAGTGTGTCTTTTCATGACACTAGGTCACTTAACAGCGATAACAAACTTCAGATGCACTGACCAGAAACGCAAACAGTCATTACCATGTGCACAGAAATGTAATCAAGGTTTCTAACATTCATTTATTTGGTTATGAAAAATACACCATCAAACTCTGTGACATTCATGCACTCTGCGGCATTTTAGGTGCCTAAGAGCTGCAGAGGCCTCATCAGACTGTCCCTGCGTGAAAAAGACGCGATTAAGCCTATCCTTTTATGAACGGGCCAGTTAAAATGACGTGCCCCGTGTGAATAAAGAAGGGAGAGATGACCATTGAAATGTCATACCTAGCGCGCGGGGGTGATCAGTGAATATCCATCTCTTTTAATTAAGTGCCGATAAAAGCCCAAAAATGTCAGCTCGTTAACCGAGCAACCTGATTTTCATCCACTGATCTTCAAATCGCAATGTGCCCGTCTCCAGGGATGCTGGATGGGAGGACGGGGGGAGGAGGAGCACCCAGGAATTGGCTGAAACTATTCACATGGCAATGAGAAGTCGGATATACAGTTCATTGTAGCTAAAATAGAATATGATGTAATATTGTCTGACATGCGCATGTAATAATGTCAGATATGCGCTGGTAATACTAAATATTGCACAAGAACACACTCTGAACAACTACATATCAGCACAAGATATTCTCTCTCTGGAGTTACATGCACCGATTGCACCGTGAAAGTTCTTAAACTGATTAAAGTGTCTCTACATTACCTACATTAATTTGCTGACTCTTGTAACCTCTCATTTCTAGTTCTTTTTCCAGTCTCTTCTTCTCCCCCCTTCTTTTGTGTGCACTTAAATGTGACACACATATTACACAGGCGAAACATTTCGCCGCCTTTATCTTTTGCCATTTGCTTGCCAATTTAAATTTTTCTCTAAAAGTTTGGGCGCCGCACGCGTTAGATTCTACTTCAAACAGGTTCGTTCTGTATACATTCAGACAAGTGTTACAATTAGCTGATCTTCTGATCTTATCTCTCTCCTGAGCAAGAATTTCGGTGAATTCATCCACGTGACACGCCGCATTAGTCATTTATTGATTTTTCCAGTTTCAATCCATTCATACGTCGTGGGTGGCCGATAATCACAAACACAGAATCAATAGTTCTCTCTCTCTTCTTCTTCTTCTCTCTGCGTATGCGTGTTGCTCAAATGCATAAGTCAGAATACTCCATCATAATCAGCGAACATGAAGATATATATATCTTTTACAAATTTATATCACACAAAGAACGCCTATTAATCAGAATGATGGACGGGCCACAAGAGGATTGCAAACACTATGCCGAAAGCAAACTATGCAAGCAGACTCATTAACACTGACTTTGGTCCATGTTGCCCTCTGAATAAGCGGAGTTATTGGTGAAGACAGAAATCTGATCTGTTACGTTCTTTTAGCCAGTAAGTGCGAGATGATATACTATTGCCTGACCGAACTTCAATAGCCCAATTCAGACGATCCAACTGCTTATTATAGAAATCCCCTATTCAGGGACGAATTAATGATAATTCACATTCCTCTTGTGTTACTGGTTATGGCAAGACGATGCATATAGTTTAAAACCACATAGAAATCAATTTTTTAGGTTCTTCTATTTTGAATGAATGAATAATAAATGCTTTTATGGAAACAACCTCCATGAACACACGAACAGACAACGTGTCCGACACTGAGAACACTACAAAAATTAATGTACTTGTGTGTTCAGTCAACTCACCTGATCTACAGGATCAACTTCAATCATGTCGGTGGAATACAGTAAAATCAAAGTAATGTAATACCGCTACAGAGATTGGCCCGGCCTCCAGGCCTGAAGCTTTTCGTTCCTATCATTCTGAAATACATTGAACTACCGCCAAAAGAAGATGTTGGTTCAATGTAATTTCACTCTCGAACAAAACCATCACTGATTGTAACCAAAGATTTTGCTACCACGGGAATAACTGAACGCTGCAATGGTTAAACTAACGTGTGGAGTGTTTCGTCAACTGAACGAGATGGCTTAGTATATCACACATGCTACAACATCGATACGGCCAACATCATAGCTTGTCCGGGGCAATCTCGCAGGGTTTGATGGCTGTGTTGAGATGGCGGACAGATTGCACGCTGTTACACTGTGCACGATCAGGAGGTCGGAACAGTTCAGCATTCATTGGACCACAATGCCTTTCAATTACAGGAAAAACTGCCACATCACAAATATAATGTACATGTGTCCTTGCGAACTTGACACCGTTTCAACGTGAACCTCATGACACTTGCCCTAACAACCATAAAAATATCACTCCTCCACTTCCATAAGCAATACTCCGATTAAAAGCCGGCAAGGGTAACGTCCCCTGATATTGATAAAAATCAATGAGCTAATAGAATAGGAGAAGGGGTGGAGGGGAAACAACCCTGCTGGATGGATGGTCACATTATGTAGTGCATGGCAGTGGTGAATGGAACGTGTTGTAGCCTAACATAATTATAAGTACAGGTCTTATTCTACTCTACAGCGTGGGATGAGCGAGAAATTGAAGAGGGGGAGCTGGAACATTCCAAGCGGACAAAATAATGTAACACACAGAAAACGCGAGCGCGTTCAGACTCGTTTCCTTCTGTCTGGGTCGATACAACTGTGAAATCTTGATTGATTTTTGGGGTTTCTTCCTGACCGAGCGTAAATGTGCACAGACAAGCAGCTCATACTTGCATGGTGAACTACATTGTACCTTTCCGCGACTTGAGACTCTGTGCTGCCCTGCCCTTATCGTGAAAGGGAAGGAGAGAGAGAGAGAGAGAGAGACAGCCTGGAGACACACTGACTGTCCTCTCTGTCAGTCCAGACACAAAAACCAGTAGGATCACTCATGTCCTCAAGGCTTGGACATCATAAATGTCCTCCACGTATCTGTGGTCGCTTATCGCTGGTCAACTGATTTTCAGATGCACTCGTGACCAACGTTGTTTATATATCACTTTCCCTGTACCGCTGGGTGTAATCATAGTGCATCGTAGTCATGTCGGCCTCGTCTTTTTTTTTTGCCCCCCCCCCCCCCCCCCCCATTTACTCAGAAACATTCCCAACAGCGACACCAAGAAACAAAATAAAAACGATGACAAAAATTATTCTTTAGGAAGCAAACATTAACTTCTCATCACAAGATTCCCCAGTATCTAACGCGAGAATTTGAAGACAAGAATGATTGAAAAGGAAACATTAAACTTGATGACATGAAACATTCCGTGGAGCAAGACAACCAATGAAAGAGTGAAGTATACTGTGAAGACACAATCTAAGGGGTGTACAAGAGAGAGGATACAAACTACGGAAAGTATAATTTGAAGATGCCGAATAAGCGAAATACAAGTGAGGAGTCGCCGTGTGCGCCTAGTCTACTGTAGCATTGGATACATTATGGTACACCCTTTACAGGAACATAAACCAAGTTCCGAGGACACGGGTCTGATGTGTTCACCGTGACATGAGCTTTTAATTTTCACACCTGGGTCTAGTACATTGGCATGCATTCCTCATACAATGTATTTCTTACATTCAGACATGACGTTGTGATCAAGAACGATCATATCACCCCTCGAAAATACTACTGCTAGATTCTTTTACAGTCAGGTATGAAGTCCAGCTGGTCGTCGATCCAAATTACATAGTACTTTATCTTTAAACACTATTCAACTGAAGTAGCACTAGCTGTTAGTGTCTGCCGCCAACATATTATTCAGGAGTCGTCAACCACTGGCAGTTGCCATGAAAAAATGTGTCCAGCTCGATACAATTATGGCACCGACTTTTGCCTGTCTTAGGGCAACTGTGTGAGATAAAAGAGTGCCCATGGATAAACCTGTACTCCAACTCCACTAGAAACTGATTCTGAAAAAAAAGGGAGTTCAGTTTTTTTCTTTAAATTTTAAAATATTTAAATAGCCGGGCAAGAGAAACCAACGAAATAAATAGTTTGTGTCTTCTCAAGGGACTTCCTCCTGTATCCCAACCTGAAAAGTTCCGCACACACTTAAAGGGTTATCTCCGTTTCCAACAAAAGCTGAGTTAGATCACTCTTTTATCCAAGGGACTACTGCTTTACTCTTTTATTGAATATCTGAAAGGAATTTCAGAGTCCCTACTTGAATCAGTGAAGCATAATCAATATATTGCTAGGAATTTTCTGAGCTGCTAGCATATCCAACAGTTAAATGTCAAACAAAAATATCATGGAGCAAAGTTTCAGGTTTACTGTAAAGTCGTGATCACAGATTTCTCCTGTTTTATAATTATCTCAGTTTAGGCATCTTTAAACTGAATTAATGTATTTATAAGTCGTGACTCACAGGGTGCACGAGATGACAAAAATTGATATTCGGGTGCATGAGGCAAAAGTAATTAAAACTGAAAGAAAATAACCTGAAACAAATGTCAAGACATCACATTCACAGTGGAAGTTACAAGGAACCAAAGTGGCAAGATGTTTACCTAAAGAGGAGAGAAAACTGGCACAAAAGGAGAAAGAATGAAATGGAGGAAAGCTACTTAGGAATGAGACTATTTATATCCCCCCCCCCCTCTCTCTCTCTCTCTCTTTCGCGGGAAAACCGAAACTCCAATAGACAGGACCGGACAACTTCAATACAGAAACCGAATTGGCTTTAGATGTAGATCTGCCCTACATAAGTTTAATGACTTTTTGTCCGTCAAGTCGGCGTCTTTGTATCACTCAAATCTGTAGCGCAAGTAAAAGAAGAAAATGGTAATTTAAAACACAACTGAAACACCAAGGCCTGTGGCTGCCTTGAAGGAACCTTATCAGTAGTCATCATTTTAATAAAATTTTATTTCTACTGTATTCTAATGAACTGCATTTCCTGCCTATAAAAGGATCGCACATCGCTGATCTGTTCCACAGATAGTCCTTCATGCATAATGCATAATGAATAAGAATTATTTATCATTCATCTAACAAAAGACGCACAGTGTTTGTCGACAAAAAAATTTACTTGAAATAATACAACTTTACTTACCTATAGTATAAATTTGCCACGATGAGACCTACATACCGTAAACCTTCGCTGATTTTCTTTCTTTGCTCACAACCACCGATGTAGCAGAGTTGTTAGTCAATACAACCAAATGCGTCAGCCACAATTTTAAAACTCCAATTTCCTTTGGTCCTCAAGTAAAATGCCACAATCCGCGTGCCTTTACATATCATTTATAAATATAACGTTTTGCCATCAGCACTGGACAAAACATTGATGTCTCACAATGGGGATATTTGAAAACAACTCGAAACCAATTTTAAATCAGGCCGTTCCCTGACACTCAAAATCTGCTCTAAAGATAACGTTAAAATAAACTAACTGCCCTTACATGAACATGAATCTGCCCACCATTTGACTCTAATCGGCCCACAGGTATTCTGACCCGTAAACTCAGCAAGCTATTATGTCCTAGGACAGAAAATTGATTTGCCGGTTCATTGTCATGCTGAGGTCAATTTTTATTTCCAGGCGTCCAAATCAACCTCGGATGGTAACAACAAATTCGCAAGGCACGGACTTCCACCGCCCAATGCGCTGACAGGCTATGGGTTTATGCAGACATCCATCCCACCACTGTCCACAACAAAACCACGTTATCTTGTGCCGAGTCCTCTTGAATTATGTGTTTCCACTAAACACTGTAGTTTACACTATAGCGTCATTTTGCTCAAAGCAAAGCCATTAACTTCGAGTAGGTGTCCTCCAGTTTACTAGAAATATAATGCACACGCCAATTTTTGTTTCAGTTCAGATCCCTCTTGATGAGATCATTCCATGGTTTAACTATGCAAGGGACATATTGCTAAATAAATGCTTTTCATTCTTGTCAGCATCCGGCCGTCCAAGTATGGTACAGTGCGAGCTGGACCATCTAAACTATTTTGAAGAAAGCGCAGACAGGGCAGTAATGTTCGTCACGCCACACAAATCAGCCTTGCAAATTACATTCTCTCTGACCATACCAGGCGTAGGATGACGGACAGCCTTTAAATAATATTCCTTTCATCTGAATTCGGACATATTGGTGTACATAACCTATTCATTTTCCACGTGCATACTATAGTGAAGGACATTAAAACTGGGAAAAAGCGGTCATCCTTTCCGTGGCTATGCACTGATTTGACTGATACCCAACTATCAACCAACTAATTGTTTATCATCTTTCCCTGCTATTTTTTCATTAATAAACAAATGCAATTTCAGAATGCAGACTGATTATGCATTAAATCAAACATTAATTTCGAAAGCTGAGAAGTGAGATTGTATGACAGTATATTAAATGTGGTAGCAATACAAGGCTAGGTTCAGGACCAATTGATCGAACACGGAATTATAATTTTTAGCATGCGAAATGCAAAATCGGGGGAGGGGCTGTGGAGAAAAGAGAATAAATATGAAGAACTTGGCGAAGGCGATTTTTTTTTTCCGGGTGGGGGGGGGGGGGGGGGGGGTTTGGGTGGGGCAGAAATGCGAACCCTAATGAGACAGCGAAAATCTATATAGAAAAATCGACTGCCAGGAAGAAAGTGTTGGGATGAAATAAACTGGTTTTTACGGCCGTTTTGAAACTGCTCCATAACTCAAGAACTATGTACCTGACTTGACACTGTCGGACACTGCTAATTAAGGGAAGACGCTGTTAGTCCCTGCGTTGTTTACCCAACTTACAAACCAGTGAGACTCCCACGGACAAGAACCAACTGTTTACTTGGCATATTCCACTCTCCCCTCCTTTCCCCCAAGCTTATAAGGAAACCATAGCCGCCCCCCCCCCCTCCAAGCCTAGTCGTTTCCGTTAATGGGTCTCTACTTAACCTGTAAGTTTCAAAAGCCTCCACTACAACTTACTGGAAAACTGAGCCCTGTACAGACCTATGTGACTGGCCTCAAGTTACCGGACCTACCGATAGCCATGGGTTGGAGTGTGACCTGGTGCGGTAGATTCTACAGGTACAACACAGTACAATGTACATAAAGCCAGGGCCCCGTGTTCAAAACTAAAAATGACCAGCGATCGCCTTTGGGACATTCCAGGAGAATGTTTCTTCCTGCTAATCAGCTACGATGCATACTAACTGAAGGAAATGCAGCCGTTTTTACAGTGGACCAAGACTGGAAAATAAATACGAATGATATCAACCCTGTTGGTTTTGTCTGGCACTCAGGTGTTTTGCCATGGAAGATCTTCGTACACGATAATAATTTTCTGGTATCTAGTGTCGGGTTAATGGAACATTTCACCTGATGCACCGTGTACTGTATTTGAAACCCTTTCTAATCTATCGATGAGTAATTTATCGTAAAATATATTTATATTTTGGCTTTCATCTACACTTAAATACATTTGTCAAGATTCCGTATTTTTCTGTTTTTGTTGTTGTTGTTTTTTAATTAAAAGAATTTATAACTGGGCACAAGAGGGTTAACTGAATAAGGAAAATGGATGAAAAGTTATATATTAAGAAGAATATTTATACTGAGAACTGGACATGTTCTAGCGACTTCGACGTTCTAGTTGTACAGGTTAACACTGAGATGGTAATACGTCAACACAGGCATCACTCAGGGGGTCCCTGTGAAATACCACACGGCGGGACCAAGTCGACAGGAATGCCAGGTTGAAAAACTTGCTGGCGTTATCAAGAAAAACCAAAAAACACAGAGCTCAGCGGGGTTTTCGCCGTGCATTTTTTGGTCACAATACAGTGATAGATCAAACAGAGGGAAACTTTAAAAAAAACAACACACCAAATGAACTCAAGTTTTGCAGTCCTACAATTTCCCCCCCCCGTGCTCTTGTCTTTTTCCTCGCCCCACGCCCACAACCCACCCCCCCTCCCAAACAACAGCAACGACAACAAAAACTCCAGTGACTGGAAAACTACACAGAAGCTGTTGTTTGCTGGTGGGAAACACCGACTTCCGATGGTAACACATTGCTGTTAACTCAAAGTGACGCTCTTCCTCGCCTCCGTCAAGGTGCAAAGCAAAATAAATAGCCAGGCAAAAACACATTTTCAACTGGATCTTGGCACAGGAAAATAATAGAATTAAACCACATTCTTCGAGAAGCACTTCTTCTGTACTGTGCCCAATTTATTCACTTCAAAAGAAGAAAAAAATTATCCACCGAGTGAATGCAGTAACAATTAACTACTACTTTCTTGAATCTCTGTTCACGGGCTGCCTCTGAATTCCCAAGGAAGATTTTCCTCTTTGATCTGACAGGTGAGAGAAATAATTAAAAGACACCGGAAACAGGCAGAAATAAATCAATTTATATCAGAAATGGTATGCCGTGCCCTATGGAAGTTGGTGTTGGTGTTCATGCTTAAAACTTTGAAAAAGAATTGAAAAGAGAGAAGATTTTTTAGCAATTAGGCTACAAGGCTTCAACAGAAGACTTCCGGTATGCCACACTTCTCAATTCAAATATAGATGAAGCTGTGGGATATGGAAAGCAACTGCCTCAAGTTATCGAACGACACGAAAGGCATTGCAAATGAATTTTTCAAAGAATCAAATTTTCAGCATTGATATGACAATCAAAAAGTAAATTCTTCGATGAACCACCACCCGATGATCAATCAGTCGATAACTTGATAGTTCAGTCAACAATCCACCAATGTTCCATTAACGGCTCTGCACAATGCATTTGCACGGCCAAAATAATTAATTAAATTTTAAATGCACTTGGCAGTCATACTGTGAACAAGAAAAATACGCTATATTAACTTTAATTCTTTTCAGAAGTACTGTTGATAAACATACATGTCAAAATATTTACCTTTGCAATGCTGATAGGCCGATTGAAAATTCACGCTCGCAGGTGAAAAAGCTCTTGAATTCACAGGAAAAAAACACAAAAAAAACTTGTTAAATATGCAAGAACAGGTCGAAATATCCTACACAGTAGTGGAACCACTAAGTAAATATTTGAATCAGCAATGCTTTTCTTGGATCTTGGTTAGTGCTGACAATTGCCCGTTGAGATCTTCCCTACAGCTGCCCACACCAGATGCAGTGTTAACCAAACCAACACGAGCGAAATGATGCTGGCAGAAAAAAACAACAACTGCAGCCTGCACCGTGAAGACAGACGAAACAGCAAGCGGTGAAGCGAACACACGATATGACGACTGTTGATTGTATCGAAAACTGACTGGTCGCTGTAACATCAAACACGCCACCTTTCCATCTTATCGGTCACACCATCACCATTGCACGGTTAACCGCAGACTCGGAGTGGTGTATTCCGTGTGTGTCCGTCTTCCCAGTGTATGTGTGTGGGGAAGGTACAAGCTTGCCAGATCAGTGGAAGAAAAGGCCCGATCCCCTGAGTCATGCGGCCCGTTATAATGTCAAAGTGCATACATTCAACCTGTGAAGGTCAGCGGTGTTAATGCCAGGTACCGTTAATGCGCGGTACGAGGATAGGGAGGGCTGTTTCCCCACCTCCTCGCCCCTGTGGACTGGCTAAGCCCCCCCCCCCCATACACATTAGGAACACCACATTATAATATCGACTATTTTCTTGCTGTTCCACATATTATATTGATTAAAATGCTGGCCTTGCTGTGTTCAGCACGTATAAATAGTGCATGACTCTACATCGAGCAATGGAGCGAAGCTTGCCTGCATCCTTTACAGGGCCACACTTTAACTTGAAACCATTAAAACCTGCAAAGGTCCCATGTAAATTAATGATTAACTTCACTCACGATCATAATGATACACTGAAGTGAATGATACAGAAACTCAAACAACAAATACTTATAATAATCTTTCGGTAAGGGCCAATTTTCTAAAAACTGACAGTTTAAGCTAATAATGAAATAGTGGTAATGATCTGACAACGGAGGTAGGCACTTGAAACTTACTGCTACACACACACACAAAAAAAAAAAGGGGGGGGGGGAGGAAACTTGAGAAGTTAACCCAGGCAGTTTAAATCAAATCTATTCTGAGACGTGAACTTTACACATTATATTAATCGATTCTTCACGCTGTTTCTAAACACTGGATTTGTAACAATGGATTCGAGATAACTAACGGGCTTTTTGCCTTTCGAACCTGCCCATACATGTGCCGCAGTGTGCTGGTACAGTGTACTAAGCCAATTACAACCTTTTCCGCTAAGGTTCTGTAACCATGGGTTTGTCGAATGTCTGTCTTACACACTTGTTGACTGATACTCTCGGCTCATGCTCATGTACAGTACAGTAAAAAGGGTCTTTCCCCGTGGACTTAACCGGAGTCAGCGATTTCACATCGATCTAATACACTGTAGTGTTGGGAGTTTGTACATTGTGCTCTGGGAACTGAACAATAGAGATTATACTTTTATACACAGTTCTGTTCAATAGCCCTCACCAACTATTCTAGAAACTATCTACGAAGGATTCAAACCTGCTGTGTTTGGTTTTAGATAATTATGGGCACACGATAAATTGGACCAGCAGCTGATGACAAATATAAAGTGTAAAATGGCAAACGGGGTGGTCGAAAGATAAAATGATGGAAAAAAAAAGTGGAAGTGAAGATAGAAAGGAAAAGAAGAAAGTTGGGGAAGAGGATCTGACAAAGAAGATGTTCAAAATGTCCTTGCATAAAGGAAGGTGATTAATGGCAATGGCCGGAGACAAATTAAAGGAAGACTTTGGGAATGTGTATGGAAAATGTGGGTGACAACAATGAGGAAGAAAGAAGAAAGTGGGGAATACGAAGGGCGAAAAATAAACATGGACGCAATAGAGATCAGCTAGCGTTACGACAGTAAAACTACACGCTAAAGGCGTCCTTGTCTCCTACGTTTGCCCCAGTTATAGTTATTTCAAGCTAGTAGTTTACTAAATGCCGTGGGACATAACAAAGCCAGGATTTAATATTTACAACCTGATCTTCACATTATAGTGTATTTGAAGCACCAAATAAAGAGTCATCCCAAGTGACAGATCTCATGCACAGAATTAATCTGATAAATTCTTCACTGGCGGAGAGCAAGATGGAAAGTGAAAGAACATATCGTGACAGTGTTGGCGTTAAGAAAGGCATGTCGGGGAACAGATTTAAAAGTACGTCCACATTTTTCAAAGATAAACAGGAAAAGATACTAGAGGAATACCGACCATTATCCTGCGGAAACTTAGTTCATCATAACTTGCTCGAAATTTTGTTTCACGGTATCCAGCCATGTAACCGTCCTTTCGTTTCCACTACAAAATGTTTGTGCAATAAAAATAAATCCTGCCCTTTCCGAGACAAACAGTGCAATCAAATGACCAGATATAATGGTCCTTGTCCATCGTAAAGGGAAAATCAGTAACAGCACTCCCGTATTTCATGGAAACAGAAGTGATAACATGTTCGAAGGTTTTCACTTTATCTTACTGGTTAAAAAAAAAAAAAAAATGATATCGCCATGCACTAAATATGTCACATTTCGATCGAGTGTGAAAATAGTAAGAAACATGAAAGACAGAAATGGTGTGATATTCCCCACCAACAATCATAACCAATGTGTGCTATCTGATCAGCATGGATTTTCATTCTACGGTCACGACTTATCTCTTTTTTGTCAGTGAAACACAAAAACAAAATGATTAATCTATTTACCATTTTCAGCCATGAAACTGAGTTAAGTATCAATGTAGGAAACGGGGGAAAAGTATCACCAATACCGACCGATATCCCTTTTGAAGGAAATCACTTACATTGACAAATTAATATAATTATGTAATTGGTTTTCAGACAGTTTTAATTAAATCATCAGTCTAAAAACTAAAACAGCCAGGCAATGAATTATGTTCTTCCAAATTCATCTCTCAGTATCTCAGATCTATGCTTAAGAAGATGCGACATGGAAATACAGATTCTCAAGACTGAGGGTCATCTCCCTCTACTAAAAAAAAAAAAAAAAATCCACTAAGAATATGAAATTATATCTGCATGGTTTTACTTCTCCAGAATGGAAGAAATTGGAGGCAAACTGCAAACAGCCATAAAACGTCTAAAAAGTTATAACGTACAGCAACGGCTTGAAATTGGACTGTGAGGACAACATCACTGTTACTCAGCCTGGTTTGAGATGGTGAGTTTAATGTGCAACTAGTGACCTAAGGAAGCACAGACTTCAAGTATCATGAAGGCTTATGGAACAATTTACTGGTCTGATGCCAAGCATGATTTCGATCAAGAGCAGATATATTTCAATAAAGGCATTTCAGCAACAAACACTATCTGATTTTGTCCCCTGTTTAACATCTGTCAATATTCCATCAAATATACCATGACAGTGTCCAAAATTACAACGACCACAATTGCAGCAAATGCAACATATTGATTCAGTGCAATCAGCCTGAGTATATCCTGAAGCTATAACCGTTTGCTGCATCAAAGCGCTTGTTAAATCCGCAAACCCCAAAACAACAAAGATGGCATTGCATTTCTATCAATACAAATACAAGAGACATGCCAGAAGCCACCTTTGCCACGAAGTGCTCTCAACCAACAACCAAAACATGTTCCTTTGACCTGAAAAAAATCTTTGTAGTCAAAACAACAGGCTGAGAATCGGTTGCAAAGAGCAGGGAGGATTTCCTCGAGTTGTCCCACTTTCCAACCCAAACTGTTGACCGATTCCAGGTGCAACGGCATCGGGTCTCTCACTCTAAACAACTAACTGCTCGGCTCCTAAACAGGAAGAGTTGACTTTGCTTTGGGGAGTCTGGAGAGTGTATTTTTTGTAGGTCACTCGGCCGATCACGTGGAAACATTTCTTACCCCCAGCGTTATGTTGTTTCGGAAGTCATTACCGGATGCTTTAGCAGTTCAAAAGCCATCAATTTACCATCTACAGTCCCTTTCATTTATGCATTTACTTCTTCTTCTTCTCTTTCTCTCCCTCTCTGAACCCTTTGCAGTCTCAAAAAAAAAAAAAAAAGCAGTTACGAGCTTCAATGTTCGTTTAAAAAAAATAAGTAAAGGAATGTAGGATTGCAGTGGCATTTGACAGTACCTTGTTAAAGTCTAAATAGTTTACAGACCTCTCCCCCGTTCTTTTTCTCAATCTTCCTTCCCTCCAACTCTCCAATGGTTCTAAGTATTCTCTCTCTCCCTCTCTCTCACTTTGAGAAGTGCCTATAGTCACTTTCATATTTCATGCTCCGTGATGAAACACTGTTGTCTGGTTGATTCCCAAGCAAATATTTGACAAAAGACCACAGTGACAATGAAATATGGATTCACATCTGCACGCCCTGTTTACAGATAAATGGGGCGATGAAGATAATGGACGCCAACGGCAATAAAGAACTACAAGTATGAAAGATCGATGGCATATGAATCTGAAATCAAAGGAGAGAGAGAGAAGGTGAGAAGAGGTGACTGAGGAAAGGAATTCAATGACAAAAGTGAAACATACGCACATAGTGGCTGCCGGAGAGAAAGGGAAGAATTTAATGAGATAAGTGAAACACACACATGCTGAGATAGAGAGGTGGGATATAACCTACAAATAACTGGACTTTTCAATTGCCGTATCTAACAATGACAAAAAACAAACAAAGCCAAAGTACATAATGAGTCAGAGCTGAATAATCGAATTTAATATTGGTGGAGTGTGAAAACAAAAGGATGAAATCCATGGATTTGGTGTACACGTGCACACCACACTAATATCGCTCATGGAACAGCGCCAGAAATACAACTTGCAATGTACAACAAAAGGTCGTCGTGCTCTATTGACCCTTTTCTATGAGCACTTTGACACAATCAGGTTAAACTATGGGGTCAGTGGGAATATGGCTTTTGACATTCATTGACGTGGTCTGGTTAACTCTGACTACTGACAATGAACTCCAATATCTTCTTTCCTTCTCCTCGAGAAAAGCCAATAGTGTTTCCTGGTTTCTGTAAAGAAACAATTCGGGGTAAGTGAACTCGCCTGAGACCATGCCACTCACCCTAGGTAGCACAAGTGAAGATGGGCGAAGTGTTCCCGCATAATTGATGAAACGCATTGAGGTCAACAGCAGTAAGGCAGAAAATAACACACTGTATATAACCAACACACACCAAAAATGGGTGGCGTGCCATCAGTCTAGTTACACATACCATAGATCACTTTGTTACATCAAAAGAACTTTCACTCTAGCTCAGGGACACTGGGTGTTGTACGTTGTCAGGGTTCATACAAAGTCTTGAAAACTAATTTTAAGGACTTTCTAAGGACTCACAGTAAACAAATTAAGGACCTGTGTGCATGTGACCAAGAAATATTACAACTACACAAGGACATTAGTGGTGTGCGGCACTCATCGAAATGAAATGTTTCTACATCCAGAGTTCAAACATAGAAAATTCACTCTGAAAAGTTCAGTTATTTCAAAGTACCAATTATCCAGTGTGCAACTGAAAGATTTAAATCTCAAATGTTTCAATTGAAACACAAATTTAAGGACTTTTTGAGTACTATTTTTTCTTTTATGAAAATTAAGGACATTAAGGACTTTTAAGGACCTGTGTGAACCCTGTGTTGTAAACAGTGAACTGCATTGACAGAGACATTGATTGCTGTAGAGATCGATGTCGATGTAAACTTCCACTGGGGTTGCCAGAATGTACCTTCTTACGACGATGGTATAGATCCAGATATTTTAATATTCAGTTTTGTCTTTCATTGATATGTTAGCAATAATGTCATACTTTAAAGATGCACCTTTGGGTGAGCCATGCTGCAGGGGATACTCAGGAAAACACATCCACGCAACACAAGACTAGAGAAATTATGAAAGGCTAGAAAGACGAAAGTATGGTGGAAATGACAATCATTGACATAATGGAAAATACGGACGACGAGTTGAATCCACATAGAAGTTACAGAGGTCAAGGTCCGCAACATTAGTTCGACGATGAGACCTTCCCTCTGAGGATCACCTGCAGTGTCGCAATCCCACGAATTTCAGTTTTTCTTCTATCTTTGCATACATGAGGACAGCAATATGATCAAAAAGAAGACTGTGCACTATCATGCGAGCCTGAAGGTGCACATAGAGATGGATGATGCATTTCAGCCAGTTCACATTACTGAGGTAAAGACGATTCCCGGCTTAATGCGGAAGTAAACTGGGGAAGGGGGTGGTGCCCGTCAGTAGATATAGCAGACATACCTAACTTAAGTCTTTGCATTCCTTGGGTAACCCGTTCTTGGGTTCAGATAAAATGTTCAATACTGTTTGTACAATGGTCTACATTTACCTCTGTAGGTCACCTAACATTGACATACCATTCGATCTCCCCACACTTTCGTCACGAACACACGTTCCATTTCTGATTTTGGAACTTGTTTAATTGCATTTGTAAATGATCAAAACCATTTCTCTAGCATTAAGCACGATTCGGTGTCTAGCATATTTTGTGCAGTAGCGTGAACACAGTCGTCATAAACGTTTGAACTTCGTCGATGTGATTCAAGAGGTCCAAATTATGCAGTAAACAATGCACTCCTCAGATGATGCGTGTTTCTTCCAATTCCCTGACCGCCGACGTGTCTCCGGAGTGCCATGCAACGATATCTCTCTTACAAAGAAAGAACAAGTATTGCGCACCATCCACGTCATATAAAACTGGGTGAAACACGCATACTTTAAAAAAATAAAAAATCATCAGCCAATAAAGAAATCAAGCAAATAAGCAATCAACAAACAAACCAAACGAATTATGTTTCCGAATTCCAGCGAAATGCAAAACAATAATATACCTTCAATACCCACAACTTGACCCACCCCCCTCCAAACCGACGAACTTCCCGCCGGAGAAAATGCCCACCACTTTCTCTGTTAAATCAAAAATAGGTTTAGGGGTGCTCTGTTAAATCAAAAGTAGGTTTAGGGCTGCTGTTTTAATTATTTCTCCCCGTTTTCATTTCCGGGGCCCATGGGTGAGCCAGGTGTGTTCGGTAAGAAAAGAAAAGGAAAAAAAGCTCAGCGGCCCACACAAAGGAAACAGCGGATCTCGTCAATTAAGAGACAAATTGAGATCGATCGGGTGAGACCTGGCTCTAGCTTGTGTTTACGTGTTTCTTGCCTGGGTTAAGCAATTCCAGATGAGTACCCGGGGCCTCTATCTTGGCATCCAATCACCATCTTCAGCCTCTCACTATTCTATAGCAAGGAAGCTGCCAAAATGACACGATGACTTTGGGAACGTGCCTTGGTCTTGTTTCATTCGGGATCCCCCTCCCTCTCCATAGCACGCTCTCCCTCTCTCTCTCTCTCTCTCTGTTCACAAATGCCCGGACATACTACATTATTAGTTTTGTTTTGTTGCTTGTTGTTTTTCCTGCATATTTTGTACTTCGCCGTGGCATTCTCCCCTCTCTCTATCCCCGCTTTTCCCCAGGCTTCTTAAGAGAAAGGACATCAGAATCAAATATCCTCTGTAAGAGTGCAAAATGTAATAAATCAAAGTCCCATACCCACTCTTTGAACAATTGTCACCTCCTATGGTGAACTGTCTGACAGGTGCGTTGTCGTTTGGTTATTCAGTGTTTTTAAGTAGTAACTAAATTGCAAGGTTTGAAAATTTATGTTAGCTCATGGTCAGTTTTCTTGGTATTGTACAAAGGTCGGGGTGATCTCACATCTAAATATTCACTGTCAAGACCCATTTACTGGATCTCAATGGAGAAACAGTGCATCCTCTTTATTTAACTATTCTTCATAAATCGTAACATTATTTAAGCAACTTTAGCACCCTCGACAGCAATTTCTCCACTATAAGTGTTCTGAGACGCCAGATACCCATCATCCTTAGGCATTTGAAATCTTCTACAATTCATCACCAAACACACACACGAACTTGTGCCATGCATACCTTAATTATACTAAAAACAAAACCAATTTAATTTCACTTCAGAAAAACAACAACAGCAATACCTCCACCTCTTAAAAGAAACCCGTTTTGCTGGGTCACGGTAAAGTGGTTAGCTGAGAACTCGACGCCTCATCACACAAAACTCGGCCACAATGAAAAGCATAAAGTAATTACTGGGAAGGTGTGTGGGTTAGGAAAAACGATACTGTATGTTTTCTAGGGTTCTGGAGCAAGTCACCTTTCTGCTTCACCTTCTTTTTTCAAAAACAAAAACATTCATTTCTCACACGCGCCAGAAAACTTATGAAATGTGGTCTTTCTCTCCCCATATGGTATCCATTTGTGTTCCGGACCCAGTTTCTCTGCGGGGTTTTGATGCGTTAGCAGCAATTCAGTTTACCCAACTCGCCCAAAAGCAGCCAAAGATCCTTTCCCATACCTTCAATATCTGAGGTGTAACAGTTTTCATGTATACATTGGACATGGAGGAGTATGACATATATTTATCTGTGTAACATGTGGGCATATGTTTACTTTTCTCGTGTGAAATATGACTATGGCATTTATTTGAGTGTACGTCAAGTATGAGACATTTCTACAAGCACAGTTACTGTTGTTGCCAATCAGTTTACACGTTACTGCAATCAAAGACGTGACCTGAATCTCATTTTCCAGTGTCCAGTTGATCTGCTGCACGCAACCGTCTGAGAGCTAGAATTGCGGTGGGTTACGGTAGGGCTAAGAAAAAAAAAACCTACCAGAGTAGCTAAAAGTGTGAAAACTCAGATCCGTAAATCAGTCTTTACGCATTTTCCTTTCTTCTTCAAACACCGCAAGAGATTGCAAACACTTTCGCGATATCAGCTTTGAACGATTTGTCTTTCTTATTCTTTCAGATTATGGTATTGTTTCTGCATTATTTCTTACACAAGGCTTTGCTACACATAACTTTTTTTTTTTTTTTTTGCTGAGCTCTACAAGAGTGACAAGACATGAAACAACTTAATGTTACACGAAGGCCATGTAGAGCCCAAAATAGACACTTTTGAGAAACAAGATTCCAAAAATGCTTAGTTGCACAGGAAACCTTCAAGCAAGGGCAGACAATCGGTTCCTCCCAACTGTGGCAAATATGGTAAAGATTAGTTAATCATCGGCGGGGCTTTGTTTCTCTCAGCATGTAACCCAGTGACACAGATACATATAAATGACGACCTACATCGGCAATCTTCAGGATCACCCGCTAATCTCAACCGTGACGGCTTCCATTTCCCTGTGATGGGCGGCAGGTGCAAACAAATGCCACCACCACCAGGTTGCACATGCAGGGGGAAGGGAAAGGGGCGGGGAACCTGTCAGGCCACAAGTACTGGCACGTAGAAAATCTTTGTCAACTGCCTGCCTGCATTTAGTTCCACCATAGATAGTAGATTCTACTATCTTTGGTTCCACATAGGAATTAAAACGCCGAGCACAAAATACAGAGACATGCCCGGAGGGAAGGGGGGGGGGGGAGGGAGGAGAAATTTAATGGAGAAGACCACAAAAAAATTGGAATAAGGATTGAAGAAAAATAGACAAATAATGTCTGTTGTTAGGGCGCATAGCATTTTACATTATAAACCATTATTGAACAATGAACATAATTCAGTATTTTCTCAATTTGGCTTTACAACTAGATCATGCCGCCCAAAACAACATTCAGATTAAAAAAAAACAAAAAAAACCAACTAGATTATCCAATGTACTGCTCACCAAATACAGTCGGGGTGGGGGAAAGGCGGGGGGTGGTGGGGAGAGAGAGAGAGAGAGAGAAAGAGAGAGAGAGAGAGAGAAAGAGAGAGAGAGAGAGAGAAATTAAAAAATACCTATCACTGTGTCTCCCTTAAAAAAAAGGGAGGGGGGGGGGGCGGCAGTACAGAGCTCATAAACGCCAAGAATGTGAAACTTGTCAATTTGTAGAGCCCCGAGAACCCCACCACAGTGGGTGTTTGCATCGGTATGTTTACTACTGGTGTATTGAATTGGCACAGAGACAGAAATTATTCACCCTCCGCGGGGAATGTCAAAATGGTATATTTATGCAGTAAATTCCCCTGTGCACTGGAAGGCCCTTCATCATCATCATCATCATCATAGAGTAGGCAAGTAGGTGACTGTCAGAGGAATGAACTGGTGGGGGTGGGGGAGAAGGGGACAGGCAGAGAGAAAGAAAGAGAGACTGTCATACAGACAAAGAGAGAGAGAGAGAAGAGAGCGAACGACACGGAACAAGGCAGAGTGAGAGAAACTCGAGGAAAAAAAAAGACAGACAGACAAATGGAGAGAAAGAGAGAAAATGAGAGACACAGACAGACAGACAAGATGTGAACTACTGTACTTCCAAACGCTCGCAATTTCGTTTCCTACTCGTGCACTATTTGCTGTCTCAGCCAAAGCAATTATGGATCATCATCCCCCACCTCCCCCCGACACAGTTCTCCTCTTCTCTTACCCACAGACTCATCCCAGAACGAACGTTGATTAAATTAATAAAGAAATCATGGTTTTTGCTTGGCATTTCAACGCCAGTAATACCGCTGTTCCGCTTTTCAGTTTTCTCCAAACAGAATTGCTTTCCATTTAAATTTCACTTCCTCCTCCTCCTATCCCCTCCCCAAATTACATTATATTTTCCCCTTTACAAATGGCGAATTCCCCTTTGCCTCAGACTGAAAGAGACAATGAAATTTTAAAATATTTTTTAAACTCTGAAAGAGAGTTATGATGGTAAAATGATAAAAATAGTAAAAACAAACAAACAAAATATAAATATAAATTGATCTAAATAAATAGAAATTATTAAATAAATATAGTAAACAAATAAATACATAAGTAAGCCAGGTACTCGTTTTCCCCAGAACATGAAGAACCATCCCATTTTGCCAAAAATTTTATTGATACTGATTAAATTGCCTTCTGCCAGGTTTCTGAGGTCAGGTAGGTGTGCCTAGTCGGAATATAAAACGATGATGCATGATATCTGCCTTATTAATGTTCCATCCTGTTGTGAAACAGCAAGGAAGAATTTCTGAAGAGGCCGATTCACAGCTTAATATAAATGTCGAAACTCATGCTTACCGTAATAAACTTCACACTCCACGCCCCCGGTGCTTTCACAAGAACAATGACAGTGAAAAACTGTCCCAGGTACAAATCTGACCAAACATCTTGTTCACTGACCAACGTTTATCATTCCCAGCAGCATGTCAAGTGACAAGGGGAAAAAGGAGAGTGACCGAAGTCCGGCCTTATGAACTTCAATGTCCACCACAGCTGGGTCTGCCATAAAAAGGCTATGACAGATTGCCTACAGCTGGACAGTGTGACTGCCAACTGACATCGATTGCAGAGGTAAAGCTCGGCTAATCAGATGTCATCAGTCACAGCGCATTTACAACCACCACACTGCAACCACAATGAAATTGAAAGAAAATATCCGGAAGGGTATTTACGAAAATAATGTTGCTAGATGAAAACATGAAAGGACTACTGAAATTAAGAGAAACGTAACCGGATAATTCTGAAAATCTATGGACAAAGTATCGTCAAGTAGTCGTGGAAGATAACGAGTAAAACTGA
Source organism: Onchidella celtica (assembly GCA_963931925.1). Classification (NCBI taxonomy): domain Eukaryota; kingdom Metazoa; phylum Mollusca; class Gastropoda; order Systellommatophora; family Onchidiidae; genus Onchidella; species Onchidella celtica. The sequence goes on from OZ007567.1 coordinate 43,958,449, forward strand.
ATGGTACCAAACGCAGTTCAACAAACAGCTGATAAAACATGCGGATTTTTAAAAAAATGGCAATACCAAATTACACAAAACCCTGCCAACTTGTTTGATCACTGAAGTCTTCATTTAACAGAGGAAAATTAAATATTCTATCGCTCAAACCACCCTTGCTGTTTCTTTTGAAATGAATTTACTAGTGCTGTTTGCCCTTTTTTTTTTTTTAAATCAGAGTTGTCCATGTCAAGGTTTCACAGTGAACCAGTTACGTCAAGGACGATGCATGTTTCTTCTCATTTTCATTATCATTTTTTTCCCAGGACAGATAACTTCGCTACAAGTTCCACATCAACCTGCAACAATTCACTGTTTTGTTAACTGCTGACAACCACCTGTCCCCTCGCTGTTAAAATCTTCTGTGCTTCAGCATTGACAACCTATCTCAACGATAAACACTTTTCACAGACAAGTACCTCTTGTTTGTCGCATTCTGGCTTTTTCGACACTCCAAATAAATGACATTTGAATGGACGCCTGAAAGTTCATAGCACACGTAAAGTATTCTATTTCCATGGCTTGTTACTCAGTCACTAAACCCTAGTTGTTAGTTCCTTTAATTAAGTGAAGAAACAGTCTGGTTACTCGTTCCGTTCGCGGATCTCTTTCATCATTTCTGAAAAGTTTTTGGGAAAATCCTTCACTTTAACTGTTACAAAAATATATGTGCTATCCTTTCTTGCTGAAACGGTGTAGTCTTACATTGTTTATGTACTTTTCGCTTATGGTGAGGAGGTAAAGAACGCCAACAGCCCCGATTTTGATGTTGACCAGCCAGTTTTTGTACATTCTGGTCAAAGAGCAGTGGGTGACGGGCGCATATAATATATCAATCTGTGTAGCAACTGATAATGTTAAATTATGACTGGAGATGGCCAAAACACACCACACACGAACAAGGGCTCAAACCGAATTTAGACAACCGAAAGTGGGGGATCAGGACTCGGCAATCTCATGATGTGTTAAAAATCTGAAACAAAACATCATTCTCAATAGACAATCTTAAGGACTTCCAAATTACTCGACCAAAAAAAAAAAAAAAAATTCTACTGCGTAAGATTCCTTCACCACGTATAACTGTTTAAAAAAAAAAAAAAAAGCAATGAATATTGTATGACATATTAAGAAGGGCATGGAATGACATGCCTAAACTCTAGGCACAAGAAAAACTCGGAGTTTTGCTTTGACTTCTCCTTCACATACGCAGAACAAGAGACACAGAACAAGAGTGAGAAATAATGATGCCTTTTACCTTGTCCATAACTGGCAACAATTCTACCTTCAAGGAACTAATTTCTTTATAAGTAGTGAAAACGATCTCCATCACTCGAAAATGTCCATTTAAATTATTTTTTTTAAATGTATACTGGGGCTACTTTCGTCAGTGCTCTTTGATCTGCTTTGAAGTGGAGAATAATAAACCGTACTTGTGTTTGGCGAGGTAAATACGGTTCGAACTATATACGAAAATGCACATAAAACCAAATGGACAGTATATGATTACGAGAGGCAGAGTTCTTAATCTGTAATCCGTTCTCCCTCATTTATGTCCCTAGAATCCAGGCCTATATTTTGTAACATCATGGGTAAGCGCACACCTAGATCTCCCTGACAATAACATACCTAATCTCCGACTGCTTATATAAGTTTTGCTTTCCATCCACCACCTGATGACAACCAGTTAACGGGGGAAAAACCTGAATCAAAATTTGGATTTTAAAGGATTCAAACTTTCCACATACAAGCACAAACAAACCAATAAGACGTGTGATATCTAAAGATAAAAATGCCTTTGCCTAAGCAACCCGTCCCTCTATTCCCTTTCCTCCCCCCCCCCCCCCCCAACATCAAAGGCCATTATCGCATGCACACATGCCAAAGATTGTCAGATGCCAGCGACGGCCTTGGTGGAAAAGTGAAAAGCGACACACCTTGCTGAGGTAAACTGGCCATTCACATTGAAAAGTCAGGTCGCCTGTCACCAGCAACACTTCCTTGTACAGATAGGAGGAATGCTTGCGGGAATGAACGATTTGAGGGGTTTAATTCCCAAAGCTCTTTGCTTTTTTTCTGTCGTCTAATGGTATTACTGTCAAACGTTTGTGAGCTCTGTATCTTTGCCAATAGTAATTAGATGTCAGTGCTATAGTGTGTTTACCCCAGCACTTAAGACACGTCCTTGCTCCAGATAACAGTGTGGGAGCCAGGGCCACATTGCTTCAATCACAGCTGAGCCTTTGTTACCCATAGATCAGGTGGGTGCGAAGCCACGATTACCTATGTACATAAAAGACTCCACTCAAACACAGCTTGTTCATACAAGGGCTAAATCCACTTGATGCCACTTGTTTGTGAGAGTCTAATGCAACTAAAATTTGAATTGTGACCAATTACATAGTACAGACACAAACCACACCCCCCACCAGGCGCCTCTCCAGTGAAGGGTCTCAAAGAAGAGAAAGTCTATGAATTCCCTCTTGTAGTACCCACCATGAAGTGTTGTATTCCCGGTTTACTGGTTTATGGATAGTAAGACAGATCACTGGATGGATAAATAATGAATGGAAGCAATAAATGAACTTAAAAAAATGGACAATGAGTTCTCTGAAAGAAAGTGGGAAGAACAGTAAGTGGAAAAAAAGGAGGGGGAGGAGGAAAAGCAAAGCAATATGACATATTGAGAAAGACAGATAGATGACTTCCCTAGAACATTTATGCACCAATATTTGGGAAACCAGGACACCCTTGATCAATCCCAGATCTGTAGGTATGTTTGTATCAGTTGTGGAGATGCATGGAAAAAGATGTTGTGAGAGATAATAAATGTGAGAAACAATAAGGTGAAAGGAAATGAAACTTGGAAGAAAGACCTTGCAAGGATGCGGGCTACATACTGAAGGGTGTGACAGTGCTCAACTTAATGCCAATCATCACGTGAGATCAAAAAGATTCAATCTGTATCTGTACCAATTTAGGATAGTCTGTGATTCTCAAATGGCAAAATGCAGAGCTGGACATTGAAAGATTATTCCCTGCACATCCAACCAACATTCACTTGGGGACAAACACACAAGATAATACACACCCCAAACACAAAGTCATGCACAACAGGACTTTGGAAGTTCATGATTTCAACCCTGGCACTGACCTTTTTGGTCCTATAGCTGCTCTGAAATCTGGAGAAGACACTTGGCTTTCTCTTTTTATCCTCTTTCCTGCCACCTTTGCTGGACTTTTCATCCGAATCATTGGGAGATTGTCTGAAACACCCACAGAAAAACAATTAATACCAGATCAAAGATAACCTCTTTGTACCAGATATAAATGATGTGATGATCCAACCCTGCCACTACAGCACTTTCCGTTCTCTTTTATTGTCTGCCCATAGTGTGTTGAGATCTCTTTAAAAAATAATATTTAAAATAAAATGTGTGACTTTTAATTTCATATCTGAATACTGAAGTAAGCTGGATGTTTTCTATCCACAAACTTTATACTCTTGCTAATACAGATTTAAAAAGAAGTTCACATCTTTTCCTTTTCCTCTCCTTAATCAGTTACTCTCCCAGCAACCTGACATCTGAAGCATTTGACACCAATACCAATTATTACTTTCTGTGCATTTCTATTTGCCAGTGAAGTCATTAATTTTCTCGTCATGGCGGTTAATTATACTTCTTGCCGTTCTGCCTATTAGAAAGTTGCTCTACAATACAGAATATTTTTTTTTTATTCATTTCTGTATTTTTGTTCTTGACACTTTATTTCCATCCCATGTACATCTGCTGTGCTTTATCTTATGTGTGCTACAACCTAAACTTGGCCTGAATTTTCCATTGCTGCATCTGACATTTATTGATAATGTCTAAGTATTTGATGCAAATGAGCAATATGAATAAAAAATGTCTTGACATATTTCATCTATCAATATTCATCATTCTATTTCAAAGTGGTAACGCTTAAGAACAGAATCATTAAATTGAAAACTTAGAGCTGTACACAATTTCCCCAATTTTAAAATATTACAGGAAATCTATGATAATGCTTTTCTGTCTCATCCAAGCCTCGGTAACAGACATGACAATTACAGGGGAAAAAATTAATTTCAAAATTCACATTTTTATATTATTTTATAGTTTTATATTATTTCTTTCTCTTGCAAAGAATATTGTATTATTCTACTATAATGAATTGTGTCGGATGAAGTCTGAGTTTACAGCAAGATGTACATGGAAATAAACAGGAGACCAGTAGCCTACATCCTAGTACCTATAATAAAAAATGTATTATTAAAAAAAAACACTGGAACAATAATAAAGACTTACTCTTCATTCAGGAAGTCACTCCATGTGATTTCTTTTTGCTTATCACCTGAGGAAACATTTTCATCCTCTTCTTCTTCCTCAATCTCTTTCTGACGTCGAAATTGGGCACTAGAAAGAACATTACAAAAACTGTATTATTCAAAGCTTGAGGAAAGTGCTACCTAATTTACTGAGCATGACTTTTCCACTGAAAATCAGGTACAGAAACAATAACCAGAAAAAAAAAAAAATATTAGGAAACAGTACACACAAAGGCCACCATTCAAGGCAAAAAATAACTTGCATTGAAAAATGATAGGGTTTTCATGAAAATTTAAGCTGGTGTTCTATGAACTTGAGTAATTTCTAGGTTCTTGAACAGTAACTATACCGAGTCTACTTTCTTCCCTCTTATTAACTGTCCTTGGCTCAATTGCACTAATCATGCACGGATGTCTAGGTTTTAAACTAATTTACATAATTTCTTCCTGTTCAATCATGTAAATCATACATGTAACCTTGAGAGTATAATTCATTTACCCTCCCTTTTCAAGCCTCCATCGTATAAATCAAATGTATAATCCTTTGATAGCCCAGTTTAATTTGTATTTCTCAGCTCTGTTTATTATCTCATTTTCCTGCAAAAATCTACCAAATCATGGCAAACTCTATTAATGTAGTCATCAACTAGATCTACGGTGTCAATTTACATGAAATATTGAATACAAAATCGCTTGGCCAGACATTGGTTGCAGTGTACATAAATTGAACGAGAAAGTTACCACCGTGAAAGCTCTGTACCAAGGGAAATTATCAAAAAAACATTTTTTTCTTGACATAAGCAGTAACGTCCCTTGAGCATTGTTAAAGGACTTCGCTGATGCTGATTTGGGACTGATGAAGTTATAAATATTTCAGTGCGAATTGTGTTTTTGTCTTTGGTCATGCTGCTATAAAAGAGCATCCCTTCTTTCTTTTGTCCGTTTATTTTTTTGTTTATTGATTACAATAGTGTCCCTTCTTACAACGTACTGTAGATTACTTCACCTACCTGTGTCAACTATATTATTACTCTATTCATTAATATTAGTATGGTACATACAATGATCAAATTCATACTCAAGAGATGAAAAAGATAAAATATTTAAAGAGGTGCTGGGACGTAAAAATGTCCCACACATAAACATGAACAATTTTACACATCATGCTCTGATGAGTATTAAACTGTATGTGGTTTCCCAAGATATTTTTCAGTTTCAAGCAGGCACAAGCCTGTGATATGCAAAATTCAAGGCAATGTTTACAACAGATCTACACCACTTATGAAAAAAAAAAGAGAGAGAGAGAGGAAAAATAAAACCTTTGAAGACAACTTGAAGTTGCTCACACATACTGCTGTTTCTCAACAAACAAACACAAAACTTAATCATGATTTCTCTAATACAGTATTTCATCATTACCACTTTGTTATTGCTTAAAAACACTTTGTTCATGACAATTAATCACAGGAATCAATGTTCTAAGAAGGAATACAGTTGCTGTGACTGTACTTGTCCTTGAAAAATGATGGTCACAAATAATTTAAACAGTGACAACCTCTGCCAATGGCAGAAGGATGACTGCTTGAAAAATGTGCTTACCCAAGAACCAAGAAGCACATTTTCTGTCTGGAAATGTATGATTTTTGAAAATCTCATGAAAGCAGAAACACCTACTTAGCATAAGAATAGATGAGGCAAAACTGAAACCGTGGAGGAATCTCAGAATGCAAAGTTCTATAATGGGTTATCAAGTATTTTTGATATCTGCAGATTATATGTTATATGGTGAATGATGAAGAAAATACTGGTAGGGCATATACATTGTAAATAGTGTAGCTACTGTATGAGTTCTGTCCACCATTATAAGTCTGGGCCTTGTTTTTCAATGTCTTGATGATAAAGATGTGGAAAAATAAAGAGGATACTTTTCATCTTTTTTTTTTCTCTTATAAATTTTTACTTCTCATTAATTCTTCTTTCAATTCAGGACTAAAATTCTGATTCAGAAATGGGTTATTTGTTGCAAGAGAGAAATTGATTATATTGCCCAATACAAAAATCAAAAAACTTAAATTAGAATTCAGTATTAACACTGCACGACCCTGCACCGCTGGCCAGGAAACCCAATACTGCATCCAGCAGAAACTTACTGGTGACAATCAGCCCCACATTACAGCAGCATTCATACCCCAGGTCAGTCCATGCAAAATGACATTATTAAGTAAGTGTAATTATTATTTTCAACCTGGACACAATATTGCAAATGTAGTTAGTTATGTTGCCATTGTATGTATCTGGATTAGCCTGCCAGTTCCCTTAGCCATATTTTATTCCATTTTAGGGGGTTGAGGAGGAGGGTGGAAGGAAGGTGTGAGATATATCAATGAGGATTTGTGAGTGAATATTAGTGGCAAACCAGAAACAATTTCATGTAAAATTTGTATCTTGTGTAAATCAATGATATCTATTAGAATTTTCCATTCGCACAACCATCAGTCAATCAAGTTTTTTAGAGTTAGAAACTCCCCGAAATCTCTTTGAGATCATAAATCCAAAAAGAATAGACAAGCATTACTCTTTTGATCCCTGGGATCGCTTCATCTAAGAGTAAAATGTTCATAAAAAATGTCAGAAAGGTAACTGTTACAGTGCATAAGCTCACTTTCCTCTCCTTTGTCTTTGTTATTCTTTTTATAAACATGGTGTAATTATTATCCATAAGATGGATAAAATTCGCTGTTTACATTCAGCCTATACAACAACGACAAAAATTTATGTCTTACTTAACTCAAACACGTCAGAACAAAACACAAATTTTTTGATGGGCAAGAAATCTGAGACTTTAACATTATCCTCCCTGCCTGTAAAAATGATTTCAAAGTATATGATACAATGTGTTTCTTCATGGTCAGAGCGCCCTTCAGTCCCAACCACCTCATAATTTCATGGTCTTTTTTAACAGATTTGAACAGTTTCTTCCATGACATTCAGTCAAAATATATTTGGTTGAAGTTATGGAAGGACAAAAAAAAAAAAAGGTAGTGTTAAACAAGAATTAAAAACAATGTTATAATGAAAGGGGACAGTTACTGAAAGATAAGAATATCATACCATTTTTATGAAAATGAAAAATATTAGTAACACAAGACGTCAAGAATAGAAAAATGAATTTTGACACAATGAAATGAAAAGTGAATAAACTGAATGAAACAAATCATGGGAAGGCCACCCTCCTGAGAAGACTCAAACAAGATCCCTTAGATAATTTCTACAAACATAATAACTGTAAAAAAAAAAAAAATTTTTTTTTGTTTCTCTGATACCCTAATTACTTGGAAGTAAAACTTGTCAGGTACAGGTGGGGTTGAACCATAGTGCAGTTACAAAGATGACATGAAATGCAAGGCATGTTATCCCTAGATTCATCCTAAAATGTTACCAATTCAAGGGAAGATTTCTACCGGGAATTCATTTCAATTTCTCTGTTTCCGACATTTAGCCACTATATACCTCATTATACTGTTCATAATATCTCACTTACTGAACTGATCTATAAGATATGTGCAGTCATACTAGTCACTGAGTAACTTCAGCCAAATTCAACAGCCCCTGAAAAAGTTTAATGGGTATGGCAAATCTATTTCCATTGTAATCAGTACAACAAAAATTTGCAAATTCATAAAGTTAGACATTGCCCCCATCATTAGCCCACCACACTTCCAGCAATATCTGAATACTTTTGAAATAGGAGGATTGCAATTCTCTCCAATGGCATGAAATTGATCTCTCCCACATTGCATTTTTAACCACCTAATAAAATATCAGTGACCAAGCAGAGGGAATTTCAGCCAAACAACCTTGATTAAAAGCCTGGACTGTTATGGTACACCACCATCACCTTTTAACATGCTTTCCATGTCATGTGCACTGTAAATAATATCTTATAACGAGCCTCTTGGACATTCAAATATCGTGTTCTGAGCACTCATCTATCCTGCACCCTCTGCCACCAAGGCAGAAAGCAATAACAAATAGACTGAGCTGCAAGTTTGATGTATTGAGATGGGAAGATATGATGCAGACGAGAGGATCTAAGCATAATGTGAGATACTCTGGAATAAGGTGAATTACAATTTATTAGAATTTGCCCAGAAACTTATCATTTTTCTTGTGTGAAAACCAAATTTTCTTCACACATGTGTAGCATTCTTCATTTATTTATCATGGAAATTTCATAAAATTTGGTGGATTTTCAGACAATATTGTCCAATATCATCCTTTCTCCCCTTGAAAAAACTTCAGGAAAAGTACTCACCACTTCAGGGTTTGATTTTAACAGTCAGATAACATTTAAATATTGACCTAAAAAACACATACATGCAATGCTTAATTGAACAACACCTGAAAAATCTCTCTTCTCAATCCTGATTTTAATGTTTATCTCCCATTCCTACATTTTAAAATGCAGAAAAAATAAAAAAGCCATAAGTACTGATGGCAGCTTTCTGCATTTTCTACTGCCACTCCCTGTGAGCTTGTGTAAATCTTTTGAGAAAGATAAAAATGGCTCCAGCTGTTCTGAACAAATGGATTTTAAAATAATTTCAATTATGAAATACCACCCAACAGTTCTCTCATCAATAATGATACAATGGGGGTAATATCAGAATACTGTGTGCTCAAATGGCTGTTACACTGCAAACATGTGCAATGTTAATTCAACTACACTACTGTTTCATCAGAATAATACTGTGATATTTTGATATTATTTGATCAATATATGAAACACTTGCATATCCTTCATAATTAAAAAGGTTAATATTTTTCCAAATTATGACTACATACAAAATAGTGAGCTTTGGGATTAATGAGTACAATAAATTCCAATAAATACATATATTATCATATAGTGTGAGAATGTGCGATTCAGGTGCAAGCAGGCATAAGAAAGAACTTGTCAGATATTCAAAATAAAAGGTGGAAAAGCTAGAAAAAAAACTGCTAAAAAGTGCCACAAGCTCGGGCAACAACTCACTCATCGTCCTCAGCGTAGTTTTGGAAGTAGAACTGGTTTTCCTCATGGCTGAAAGGGAAAAACCTAACTAAAGATCTGCCTAGATATGCAGGATGGACACCCTAGGTATACACTCAACACATGGTTTTCAGTACAGGGTGGGTTTGGGGAATGATTTTTCTGTCTCTAGTCACCATGCACAAAAAATTCTTTACAAAGAACGACAAAGGTGGAAATGATCACAACAAATTTATTTTTTGAAGGAACTAGTAAAATAACTTTTTTATAAATATGTACAAAGTTTCCCTTAAAAAAAAACACCATGTTTTGTACCTGTGCGCAAACAAGTGCAACCAGAAAATGATAAAGGTCCTTTATAGAAAGAAACACCAATCAACCAAGAGACATGAAAGATAATATATGCCCTAACATGAACCCGTAACAACATAAAACTAATTCTTTGAAGCAGTGAAAGGAATATGATACTTAAGGAAGTCACAGTCAGGAAGTGCAATTTTTTTGTTTTCACACAGTGTGGAAAGCTAATGTAACCCCTACAGACCCAACAAATAAAGAAATTAATAAATGAAAACACCAATGTTACTTGTTCAACTACTTTGTTTGTTTCCCCATTGTTTTAAAATCATATTTCTGCATATCACGAAAAAGCAAAAGAATGCAGAATTGAGAGTACAGCCAATTTACTATATAGGTATGAACTTTGGTGTATGCTTTCAACAGAGTTCAAGCAAATGTCCACCACAAACAGGGTGGAATATAATTTTTTTGTGCAATAAAATGTCAACAGAACTCTGTATAGGATAGTCATGAAACTGAACATGATGCACTGGATCGCTGATACTTCAAAAACAAGTTCTGAAAAGACAGACATTGTCTTTAATGAAACAAGGAAAAGCTTTGGGCGTACTTGAACCAACTAAACGTGAACACATATACGTACTGTTTGCCTTCTCGCCTCTCTCGTACACCTTGTGCCCGTTCCCCTGAAAAGTCAAAACAAAATATTCATCTGCAACAGTTGCACATTTGTTCTTATATGAATACTAAAAGGAAACAATTTTTAAGCGAAAATATTTAAATCTGGAGCACTTTTTGTGCAGAAATACAAGTCACGTATATGCAGACTCATTATGGCTTTAACATGATGGGTCAATCATTGTTCACAGAACCAAACTCCCCTGATTACATGAACTTTCAAATATAAAACAAAAAACAATCATTGCAAAGACCTAAAGCATGAAACATAAGTTGGCCTAACAACTGACTCAAAAGAATTTGCATTAAAAACCCAACAACTCTTTCAATTCAAGGCAATAAATAAACTGGGTTCACCAACTCCTGCAGCTGTTCAATGATTTTAAGTCATTAGATGAACATAGAGCCAAGAATATGTACTCTAGAATGTTTTGAGTGCCTAGCTGCAAGTATTGGAAATGACAGATCCATGACAGATTTTTTTCTTCCTCTTTATCATTAGAGTTGGAAGGCACCATATCTGTTACAGCGAACATAAGACATCTGTGGTGTTTGTCATTTGGCAAAGATTTAACTGACAACTTAAATCCAACACGTGGCAATATTGACCATTGATCTGGGTTTTACCACTTCATATTTGATGCTTGATTTTACTTCATTAAATCCATTCATCCAATTTCTTTCCTGTACATTTCAGTGTATTACTATTGTGCAGACTGAGTACATGACCACAGAACAATGAATAAAACAAGTAGTGAATTCATGAACTATACTGACCAGCTGCCTCAGTGGCCTGAGGTATGGATGGGGTAGAAAGAGATTTCGTCATACTGGAATGTGGTACTGCTAGAGCTCCACCATCATCATAAGAATGGTGAGCTTTGAGTCCTGGCCCTCCTGGACTGCCATGGTGACTCCCATCATTACGCTGAGTCTGAGAATATAACCACACATACCAACAATCAATGTTAATGGGGTACACATGTAATAGGAAACAGATGAATCAAAGGTACATGACTTATGTCCCTGAGACTTTGGAAGGAATACCATGATGTACACAGCTTCAGGTGGGCACCTATTTCATGTTCTGAAAATTAATTGCCAAGCAACATCCACCTAAAGGACTAACTTGCGACTCTCGTCCATGGATAGCCCTATTAGTCACATCCTTGAAATGTAATTGTTCTCTGCCTCAAACGGAGCTCCTTCCAACATTTTCAGTGATTATTAATATTTTTTCAAATCTTCTCTCCCCCCCCCCCCCCCCCACACACACACACACAAAATCACACAAGTGCATTGTAAAGTTTTGAATACCCTTGAAGACAAGCTCCTGGATTAAAATCTATAATATCTTCAAGGTGGGGACAAGGTGGTCTAGAGGCAAGGTGCTCGCCTCTCATGCCGAGGGTCCCGGGTTCAAAACTCGGCCGGTGCAGGCATGTTGGAAATTTGGGATTTTTCTCATATTTTCGTGTCCCTGGTCCTATTGGGGGGTAGGATCGAGTACCTAGTCTTCTCGGATAAGGACGAAAAAATTCGGAGAGCCCGTGTGCAAGTTGCGCACGTTAAAGATACCTTGGCAGTTGGAAATCGAAAAGAGCAGGCCGAACAGGCCGCTGCCCGGGCAAAATTAAATAAAAATTCATCCCCACCATTCCCTCCCCTCCTCCTCCCCCCCCCCCCCCCAAACAACCCGCCGACCGGCGCTGCACTGTGGCGACGACGTGCCTGCTCCAGTTGTAACTGGGCTGCAATGGCACAAAGGCAAATTTCCCAAATGGGATTAAAGAGTTATACAAATACAAATACAAATACAAATTTAACTCATCTATGACTTTCTGTTCATATGTGTGATTATCAAAATGTTTCACTTGTTGCACCATTTTTTTTTTCCATTCATGTTTTAAATTCACTGGAAGTTAGACAACTTGCTCGTCTTCTATGGTAAACACTGATTGCAAAAAGGATATTTAAATATTATTATTTTGGTTTTTGAGCTTTCACCATAAATGCTGCTTTCACAATTTGGTGTCACCAACATACAAGTGCCCCAAAGACAGACTGACCATATAAATAAATGGCCTGAATGATTAACAAACAAGCTGAAAATGCTGGGCTTGCTTTGACTGTCATACCTGGTTTGGTTCTGTGGTAATGCTGAGGTCTGTGAGGGACTTGGCATTGTTGTGGTTGTTGGACAGAGTCAGATCAGATCCAATCTTAGACTGGCTCAGCATGACACCTGGCACAGGCATTTCACGGCCTGAAACACACGGGAAGATATAGGGGAAAGAAGGTTAATACAGGAAGAAGCATGAATAGAATAACTGTCTAAACTCATCATCATGTGTATGATAGCACAACAGGCATGTTCATTCTAATTGCCTGAGAAAACATGCTATTTAGATGTGGACTTTTGAAAATGAAAGAAAATCAAGTGGTGACTTGACATCAACAAAAAAAAAAAAAGTGACAATTCCAAATGTTTGCACAAATGATGGTTTTTGTTTTTGTTTTTGTTTTTGCTCTTTCTTCCTGCATGAATTAAATGGCATTATGTATGAAATGTCTTACTTTTTTTTTTTTTTTTAAACAAGCGAGTCTGCTAAAACATGCACATGTGTGACAATTAGGATCCATTTTATTTTTGTTATTAATGGTTTTGTATATATTATAAACCCAGTTTTTGGGATTATTCCATGAACAAAGGATAATTTATATACTGCTCAATGGTAAAGTGATTATCTTGGTGAAAAATCAGTGGTGTGGACATTTCAGGAAATTAAAAATATGTTTTTGTTGATATGTAAAAAACGCTGGCGTCCTCACCATGTAATAGGCCAATGAGCATAAACTGCACCATATTGATGAGGCTTTTTGCCAATGAATCCTCCCTGTTTAAAGTCTTCAGGTATATATAGACTAAACTGTTCTTAGAAATAAATTTTACAAAATTTTGGATCACATCCACTGTCAGAAAACACTTAATGCTGTAGGCATGAATGTTAAATGGTTGTTTATGTGACAAAAGATCACACAGCCTAACGTAAATATCATCTTTGATGACTGTCCGAGAGTAGCAGGGTGTGGTTCCCCGTTAAATGCGATCATAAGTCCAATGAAAACACTTGAATCAGAATAAAAAGTGTCACTGATATGCAAAAATGCACTCAGCGTCCTCGTTGGCAACATGTGAAATGTCACAGGATAAAGATCTGGCACAGAGTTGGAACATCCAATGTCGAATGAAATAGTTGATTCCAACGCCAACTTCAGCGCCAGGTTCGAGCTTTCTAAAAAACACAAGTCGGCCCGAGCCGCTGAGTCTCAACAGATTTTCACTCCCGCACAGCAGCCAGGAAACGTGGTCAAATAACGGCCGGGAAAACTCAAGGTCAGCGCGAGAAGTCCAGTGTTTGCCGTGTGTCCCCTTGTGACACCGTCAAAACCCAGCTGTTGCTTGTTGCTCCCACACTTTCTACAGCACAGATCCTCCTAATCCTGGGTCAAACACAGCTTTACTCAGACCTGCAGCACCTCCGGTTCAAACAAGACAGGGAAAAACAACTTCACAAAGTCTATAGCTCTATGATTTAGCCATGTGTTTAAGTGAAGGAATTCGACCTGACTGATGAGTGGCTAGCCTACACTGATTGACTGACAAAATGATCGACAGAAAAAAACACAAATGTTTTTCTTTAAAAAATGAATGCATAATCAAGTGTTCTTTTTATTGTTGTTTGCATTAGTTTGTTTTTTCCCCTCATTTTACTTGCTCTTGTCAGGATAATTTTCAACAAGCCATTCCGTTTTCTTCTATACTCTGTGTCATGCGGAAGAGCCACCTCCAATCATATTGCATATCAAGCAATCACAATCAAACTCCTGAAATAGACAGTGGAAAATCTCACCCCTCCCCCTTTGATAACCCCCTACTCTTCTTTCTATCTTTCCTCCTACACCATTCTAATTCTATGGCGCCGACCACTACTGAAAAAGTTAAGATGGACGTACCACGGAACAAATAACGAGGAAGTGAACCAACAACGAGAAAAGGGGACAGAAACAAAAATCGGGGGCACACGACCTGTAGGCTGCCATGGGAAGCCAAAAGAACTCAATCAAACAATCCCTGCTCATTAATCAAAATTTCTTATGTCTGTGACATAAATGGGATTTCAATAATAGTATTCTGTGACATTCCACATGTTGCTCTTGCTGATATATCCATGAGAGCTAAAACACCGCCCGTTTAACGAAAATACATGGCATTCTCTGACCTAGATTGTAACACGATTACTGATAGTTTTCAGCCTTTCGCCACATCTGTAAATCGTATGTCTGATTTGGGAACGACACTGGACGCATGAACTGTGTCATAGACTCTGGGGGATGGTGTCCTCACCTTAATGCATAAGTTGAGAAAATCTCAATATCTTTTCTAATTCTGCAACAAAAAAGTCAAACCAAACTGACTTTGAATTTGAGGCAGAAAACAGCGTGTGCATACTCTACTGTGTCGAGTAATGAGACTGGGAATGGAGACGAACAGTTGAAGGAAAAGGGGTGATTTTTAAAAAAATCAATTAATGCAAAACTTTTGTCTTTCTGATTTTTCCATGATCTTCATGTAACGTCACCCAGCCGTTCACTCCCGCGTGGCTCCGGAAATGTATGCCCATGTGTTGTTTTTTTTTTTTTCTGTTGTTGTTCATGATGATGTATGGCATGAATTGTTCAATCTTTAAATGACTACCCTTTTATAAAATTAATGTTTGCAAATGCATTTGTTTTAAAGTGTTAACCACAGTGTTTAAAATCTTTAGTCCAAACAATCCGGAACTGCTCTGCAATCATTTTACAACAAAATGTTTTTCTCAGGGAAAAAAAAAAAGATTCAAGTTTCCGATTTCAGTTTCAGTTAGCAACTGTTTCCCTAAATTTCTCCCCACAAATATTTTGCCACACCTCAGTTCATATCAACTCGCCATATTTTTCTGGATCTGAAAATATGGAAAACTAATAAACACCAGCGCAGGTTATTGTTGACCGAATCAAAAATAGCGTGTGGCGATCCTGTAACAAATAATATTCAATTGTTGCGCCAATATTCACACACTATTTTTGCGTCCAGATTTGGAAACCATCGCGTCTGTAATATTTCCATCGTTTTTTCTTTTTAATAATTTGGCCCTCCCCTGTTTTGATTTGTTGGGATTTCTAAGTAAGCAAAAACAGGGAGGTGGAAAAAAAACAACCAACAACCCAACAGTAAACATGGCTTTTGTCTCATCCTACAGGCCTAGTAGCTTCACCGTGGTGTCTCGACGCTCTGGCCTGTTTCAGATTGATGGCCATGGCTGCAGAGGGGCATCCGTGTAAACACTCACAATGACATGGCCTTGGCAAGGTAAACATTTGACCAAAAGAATCGAATGTCCACAGAAGACAGGACGCGCTAGCCATCCTTCAAGCAGGAACTAACATAGGCTCATATTTCATCAATGTTTGATTTGAGTGTTCATATCAAAAGAGATGTGAACATTGGTGTTTGATGATGATGCCCTCTAGCGAGGCCGAGGTCTGAGAAACAGAGAATCTGGGATCTGGCTCGAGAATGACAAGGTACTATTGAGTCAACAATAGCCGAGTCAAGGGCACAACAATATCTGCACTGTACAAATGACAGCGAGATAGTTCCGTTATCATAACTGACTCGATAAATCCGGCAACAGCTGTGAGCTTTGAAGTCTACACAATAAATTAGTTCAATCAACGGTTTCTTTTTATCTTCATTAAAATTTTAGCCCCACACCAGCCCAACCCACCTCCAGCTTCAGTATTTGAAGGGGAAGTTTTCAAAGGTGAGGGTTGGAAGGGCCATGTACATGGGAGAGGAGGGGTGAGTGTCAGTTCTGACTGAGTCCTATCTCTCCATAACATGCAGGTGCCGAAGATTTAAAGTCATTAAAAATGCCATCTTCTCTTCTTCATGAGCAGGCACACCACAGACCATAATAAGAATATTTGCACAATTAGCATCCCACATCCAACACGAGTTATATGCACAGTTTAGAAAGTCAGAATAAATAATCATGAGGGTATCTAAAAAATAATACATAAAGTTTTTATATTCACTCTGCACGACACTGAAAACGCCCCGAATGCCGAGTTTACTAATTGGAAATTACAGAATTATACACATAATCTGAAATTTGATAAAGAGTGCACAAGCAACTGCGTCTACACAAGAACACAGTCCAGGACTAGGAGGACAAAATTTCTCATCATTAAAGTCCAATAATTGTTCAAAAACAGCCTCTTTTCCCTGTTGTTTTTTTTTCTTCAGTGAGGACAGACGCATATTTCAGGAAATGGAAAGCAAGGTTAGGATGAAATGCGGAGTATGATAGACGCTGGAAATATTGCGCTGTCAAAGTTGGCTGTCTCCTTAGAAGCCGGAAGAAATATGAGTGACAGTTTACGGGCAGCAAACAAAACTGCCACTAATGTACACTGCATGATCTGTGGGTGTCCCCTTGAAAAACTCCACCTGCAAACTCATCAGCGACGAGTCTATTTACTTGCCAGATTGTACAAATTAGAGCATCTTTATAATCACTGGGAAAACGTAAAAATAGAACAAGACACGGGAAAGAATCCAGAGAACTGTCGGGTGTGTTGAATATTCCTGAAATGACTTCCAAGGGCAGTTATAAATAAACTGGACGAGAATTTATTCTCCAAATGTCCTAATGGAAGTGGCCTTCGCTTTGTCTGCCAAAGTGACGAACAAAGAAACACACAAAACGTCTCTTCTTCAGGACTATTTCTGGCACAATGCGCAAGTTCAAACATACCACTGATTGTCTCACTCACTATCCTGGGCCAAGAGCCTTTGTAAACATACCAGTACACTACCACTGAACCATTTTTAACTGTTCTTCATTTGTTCACTGCCATACCATTCAACCACAGGCCTGTTTTAAGACACCACACCTGATGATTAAATCTGAACACTCTTGGACAGACAATGAATATTTTGTTCATTTCAGTGTTAGCTTTACCTGATGATATAACTGAGTTTTGCAAATGAAAGAAATGGCTACTGCAAAATATTGTCACCAGTTTTAGCATCATTGCAATTAAAAATATTTGGACACAATAGGACACCTGTGCCACGCCCCTCAGTAGCAAAATAATAGGCTACCATCAATGGCATCATGATTTATGCATTGAAAAATGGCCGATTTCTTTAAACTGTGTCAAGGACAGGTTCGGAAAGACTTAGGCCAAGGACAAAAAAAGGCACAAAAAGGAAAATTGGGGCCTAACATGCACAGTGATAAACACAAAATGCTAGAGCAGTGGCCCAGCTGTTAGAGTATTTGACCCAGATGCAAAAAGTCACAGGTTTAAATCCCTTTCAAGATGGCCTTACTTTCACTGATTTTTTCATGGTGTTTTTAAGGCACTGACATTGGCAGCCTGACAGAAACTCAAGCCTTATCTCTAACACGCCTTCACCGTAAAGGGACATAAAATCCCAAATAAAGAGAAAAAAATAACTACAGTGTTCACCACTGCTTCAAAACCATATCTAACCTTCATTAACCAAGAATTTATAACTATAAGCATGTTGATTAAAATGAATGGAACTGCCACTTACCAGGACTGGAGCCAGTAGAATCAACAGGGGATCCACTTTGTGTATCAGCATCTCTATCAAAAACTGTGCCATGTGTTGATCCTGGCATGGGCAGGGCTTTGGGATGAGGTTCTTCATTTGTTGGACCCATAAAGTCTTCATCCTCTGACTCCTCATCTCCTTCTAAACTGGTCAAGCTCAGGCTGATGAATGGATAATAATTTGTCAAATTATAACAAAATTTGTGATAAAAATATCAAAATGCATACAGGCAAATAAAAAGATGAATCATTTCGCACAGAAAGAGGACTTTCAGGCCATGAGATGGATAACAATTGGTAACAAACTAGTTACATGCAGCAATGACACAGAAGAAAAAAGAAGAAAATGTTCGATGAATTTTGGTCCCAAATCTGTCACAACATAACAAACTGTTTTCCTCAGGATCTGCACTCTCAACCAAGCTATCAAAAGTGAAATTCACAGAAGTCATGGCAAGCTCACAGTCTGCCATTACAGCTATGTAATAGTTCCTTCAGAAGTGAACCCAGGTTGGTAATAACTTATGACCCACATGATATATAACTGTCAAAATGAAACATCTGTATATTTAACAACTGCACTGCTATTTTTATTCACACTCTCATCTCACTTCCCAATGATGGTGCCCAAGTTGAGACAAGCAATAAAGTCTTGCTTATAATTAGGGCAGCTTAAAGGATTTGTCAGTGCAATGAAACCTTGATTACTTTAGAGCCATCGCAATCCTCTCTTTCTGATAAAGATTATTTGTGGGAATACATTAAATTTGGGAGGAAGCATGACGGAGGAAGATGTTGTGAACTTCATTGACACTAATTCCGATAATACAAAAATTAGACAAAAGGGAATTCACAAGTTTATGGCTTTGGCACAGATCAGTGAAGGTCAACTATAACAGTTGAATATGAAAAACGCTCCTAGTCTTACCTCTTCCCTGTCATTGCCAACATCCTGACCCGGGTCTGCTGGTCACGTCGGTCAAAAGGTAGACCTGACCTCAAAATTGTTGGTTCCTGACACCAGGATCCATGGCATCCCTGGGCATCATCCTAAGAAACGTGATTCAAATGAAAAACAGGTAAAACATTGCCAAAAGCAAATGCAATGATCAAAGAATTGAAATGTTGGTGAAATGAGAGCAGAAAATTGGTGAGTAGACAAACTGGGCCTGAAATTCATGGATTTTGCTTTGTTGTCTCTGGTTTTCAAATTCACCAAACTTTACCACGTTTCTCAAATTTTATTAAGCCTATAGAATGAACTGATACGTCAAAAGCAATGGAGAAAAAACAGTTGTCTTGCAAGGAAAAAAAAACACTGAACAATTCTGAGTTGAACAACTAACCTGGTCATTCCCATCCTTGAGACGACTATATTTTCTGGAAGATGGACCACCAGTATCACTGCTCCTTGATGGGCTCTTGGAGGATGTTGGGAAGTCCTCGGAACTGTCAACTGTTACACCATTAATGCAGATCCGAATGCCTTGTTCAAAAGACACGTCTTGCTGCAATGATCCTGACTTGGAACTGGAAATGACACAATTTATTTTCCTAAATATGACAATTTTTTCTTTTCTTTCCAAATGGACATAAATCCAACAATGATGCAATGGGCCATTGCCAAAAATGAACATAAGGAGAAAAAAATATATTGTGCTATGTGCCATCACAAAATTAAAAAAATTACAAAGTACTGGTACTTAGGGAAACAACAAGATAGAATACAAGAGCTATTGCCATTTACTAACATACACTGTGTTTTATTCCCTCTCAACATGTTTTATATCAGTGGCTGAAATTATCCCCAGCATCTTCCCAGGTAAGTAAGAAATCTGTACTTGAGAACAGGTTAACCTACATACAAAAGTGCTGAGTGTGGAAACATTTCTCCAGTACATTCCAGTAAATACTGTACATTATAGGCAACACACATCACTGACAACTTATAATAACTCTCTTATCAAATTAGGAGGTATCAGTTGGTAAAAACTCTTTTATCTTCTTCTTTTCTCTAAAAATTTCTGGAACATAGGAGGAAAAAAAAATGTCAGTAACAGAAAATTTTGTATGTTTTGCACAAAGGTGCCAGATGTCCTCTGAATATTGTAAATACAAATTAAAACAGGATGTGTGTTACATTTACACAAGCTGACTACATGCAATAATGAGCAATGAAACAAGGAGAAAGACTCACCCAGATATGTAATCCTGCTGACCAGGGTCAACATAAGCTTGTGAAGGAGACTGTGTACCTAGCTCTTCCACAAGATCATGCATGGACTTGTGGTGGTCTGAAGATGAAACAATAAAACTCTTACAGCACATGAATATAATCTTTCCAAAAATTCACCCACTGATAGCTGAATATCTCAAATATTTATTTTGATGAGAAAAGGTGACACTTCAATTAACTGACTTTCCAACAGATCTCAAAATTCTCACCATATATAAGAAATTCAAATAGAGAAATTTAATCACGTTCTTCCTCACTTTTTCCATTTTCTATCAAACTTTTTTTTTTCATCTTCCATTTAATGTGGTAAAATCTGGCCTTGTCACAGAATGGCACATTATAAAACTTTGTACAGCTGGAAATCTTGACTTCTCCATCACTTCGCAGTTTTCAGTCCAGAGAGTGTTGAAACGGCTGATGAGAATGTGAAATTTACATGACTGGTATTTTTGTACAAATGACCTAATTAAAAAATATGTATACAGCTTCATTTGATTTCATCTTGAGACATGTCAAATTCCTTAAGTTCATTATATGAAAACGTTATGATATATTTGGTAGTAGTATCTGTAACACAGATTACTTTTCAGTATGATGTTCATTAACATGGCGGGGAAGCCATATGTATCCATGAAATGTATAGATTCAAAAACAAGTCCTGTCGCTATACACAAGTCCTGAAAATCCATATCAAACTTTTCTAACACAGTGAAGAAAAAAGATGCCACATTAAGGTGTAGTGCTCCCACTACTTAAATGCCAAGATACAAGATTGTACAATGTACACCTTAATAGCTGTTTAATAACAAAGACACAGAAAGTTCTTGCAAGCCCCCCCCCAGGCCTACATCATCAGCATTTCAAAGTAAACTGTCCTGCAAAGTTTCCAAGACCCACCAAAGCAGTAGTAAGGAATAAGAATCGGGTTTTCTCTGACCAGAAACCTCTTAGTTCAACTGACATGGGTTAAGATCGAAAGTTAGGTAAATACAGATGGTTACAAATTTATCAGGTAATGTAGCTGACCAAGTCATGCTACATGATAAAACAATGGGGTGAAATCTTTAAACAAAGAAATTAGGCTCTGTTTTATGGTGCTCTCCGATCATTTGGTGGGCTACAGATCAAAGAAAATAAACCCACCAATATAAAAGCATAAAGGAACTTCTGACTCTTTGATAGGCAATTTTGATTTTTACATTATTTTCTAAATAATTATAGTGCAATTCCCTTATCACTGCCACATCTAAACAAAGACAAAGATTCCAAGGAACAGTCACTGATTGGGCTGGGCTGCCTGTGTATATATATATACATATTTTGTTTCGTTTTTTGATGAGCATTTTGACGAAAAAATAATATAGCTCTGTCTTCTCATATATGCATCTACCTGTATTTTTGTCTTCTCAGATCTGAATTTATGTGCCCAATTTACTGCCCTGTATGTGTTGGCACATTAGTCAAGACATTTGGAAAATTAGGTTTTCAATACTCAAAATACAAATCAATTTCTTACGGGAAACAACAGGGGGACAGCTTATGTATATGTGAACAGAAACTAAAACTACCATTTAGTTATCTATTCATTTCTTCTTGAAACATGAAATATACGAGTTGGAAGTGATTAATAAACTGCCAACCCAGTGGCCTGGCACAGTGCATGGATATCGGCGATTCACAATTGTAAGAACAAGATAAGACAGACTGTAAGCCAATAGGGTCGGGCAACCAACCTTTATCAAACACAACGGTGTTTGTTCATTATCACCGTTGGGTTTCTGTTAATTAGACAAGCTACCACCGGGAACAATTATTTACTCTTTCTACATCGTTACTACACTCACAAGCCAATGATTGTCATCCTGCTATCAGATTGGTCCCTGTAAAAATCAATCTCCCGCACTAACTTTCTTTTCTGAATAGTATCGTAAGAGCGGGTAAAAATGATTGAGTTCATGTATATTACCGGCAAAGTGTGAAATCAGGCATTCTATAGAATGCAGAAAAGGAGACGGCAAAGTATTAAGTAATTAATATTATACACATTGCCTAGGCATTCTACAGAGTGCCAAAAGACAATCAGGCAAACTATAAAACTTTTCATGATTGTATTTTCATTGCTGAAATAGCTAATTCATCTGCAAACAAGAGAATCACTATCTTATTTATTTCATTATAGTAAGCTGTCGTACGTTTTAGCTTCATACTCGCAAATTGCTAGATATAATTCCTCGATTGTGTTTTCATACTCTGCTTAATAAATTCATCTGCAACAAGTGAATCGGTATATTTAATGTAATATAAGGATCTTGTACTTTTTTTTATAGTTCTTGTTTGATGTTCAACAGTTTTTTGTTCTTTTCAATTAAACAACAGAAAGAAACATTTTCATGGTTGTTATTTCACACATTGCCTAGATGATGCTCGCCATCCTATATAATGCCTGGGCATACTATGTAACAAATCAAAATAACATCTCCATTCCACACTTTGATTAAATTTGTCTCGGCATTCTATAAAATGCCTGAATTTCATACTTTGCTGGTAATACTATTAAAGTGTTTTTGCAATAGTTATTCATGATGATGAAAATGCCGAACAAAATTACTTAATCCTCCGACTTTGTGACCACATAAAAGGTAGGTAAATATCTGTAATTTTTAAATTTTTTTTCGATAACATAATTCTGTTTAAAGAAGCGCAGCGAGTTCCGTACTTACCCATGCTGTAGACAACGCCTGCACAAACAATAATCATGATTGTCGTGTTTCTTTTTGCAATTTAATCAGTGTCTCTAAGAAATCTTATCTCTTTTGCAGAAAAAGGATTCACTATCTCTGTCGACACAATCACGCAATTAACTTTTCACTCTGGGATATCTCTCGTCAGACGTTCACTCCTTCAGAATTATTGTCTCCGAATAACACATTGTTTTCTTTCTGTGGCGCTGGTTCATGACTGGTTGGCTCTCACACACCACCGCTGAATGTTTTCAAATCCAGAAAAGAACCTAGTCGAACCCAGTTTTGGCAAATTAGATTACGAAACGTTCCCTCATTGAACTTGCCGTCCACGTACAATGACAAGGTGCTGATGAGCAAATGTCACATTCGACCCACACATGCTCTGTTTACCAGAAAGTGGGTCGGCACGATGCCATCGGCTAACGACCAACAGAAAGGGGTCCCTCTTGATGTTTTGCCTGACAAACTAACGAGTGATCGAATACTGCCGCTAGAAATGTTGTGAGAACGCGCTTTTTTTCTAATTATGTAAAGGGAATATGGTACAAACCAACTTCACACATGCACAACTAAAGATGTAGATATTTAATTAACTTTTTGTGTATGTGTGTGTCCGTAAAAGTCTGATCAAATTATATCTGCTAATCAATTAGTGACATTATATCCTTTATATGAAAATAAAGATGTTTTCACATTATTCTCCACTACTGGCGAGCATAGTACTTATCGTCACTGATGTGCTCTATCTTACAGCACTCAACAATTTGGAATCTTTATGTGCCCTCGCATTTTGTATAAATTCGCAATCATAATTAATATATATAATATGGTGTCCAAGTTCTTTCCACTCCAGTAGTGTATTACTGTGGTAGTGTAATAAGATGAATAAGGAGGTGATAAAATTTGGAAAGAAACACCAGGCTGGCCATATCACCAGTACGAGTTACGATCCCACCATCGAAGTTTCAAAAAACTTCATTCGCTAAAACGCCGAAAACGGCAAAGGCCCGATATTTCTGTTTTTAGAAATAAAGAGAACCCCAGTACCGAACCTTTGTTCAATCATTGGTGTTTCCACAAAAAATAGTTTGCCTCGTTTCCTTTCGTTAGTTTAAGACATTTGTTCTATTATTTGAGATGTTCTTCTAACATTAGACGAATGGGTTCTGCCAACAACCACTTGGTTCGTTTCTACATGGGCAGCCTATCACCATACCAGCTAGTGCAGTATACGTAAGGGGTTACAGGCCTGGTATGCTGGAATATTCATTGAGGACAGCCCATATAAAGACGGCATGTATTTGTTTGTTTGTCTTATGTTTACTTTCGTATTCGTCTGCCTCATCTCAGATACAAATAGATACAAAAGTTCTTCTGAAGGTCCATGGAAAGACATAGATGAGATGGCGCTGATTTAAAAAAAAAAAAAAAGCCACCATCATCGGCAGACCGGTGGTTATCTTATGAAATCTCACATTTGTGCACATTCTAAGAAACTGGGGCATTAAAGCACCACCTTCCACTGTACTATTGATTAAAACAATCAGTCAGAAAACATTTAAGTACAATTAACTAAGTATGACTGCATTTTTGTTTTGTTTTTTGCTGCCCCCCCCCCCCCCCAAATTCGGGTAGAGTATAATTTGTGTAAAACAGGTCATGAAATCCAATATTTCTCTAGAACTGAGTGCCACAAAAGAACTTATCTCCACTCGATTTTCACCAGTTGCCATTTTCGTATCCTCTCAGCACAGATAAAAAAAAAAAAAAAAAGTAGAAAATGCCACAGAATTTACCAACAAATGAATTACGAGAATTTACGTAGCAGCCATCCCACTGTTATTGTAGCTTCTATTTGTTTGTGTTTACCCTGAGCAATGACTTGCTTCCCTCGCCCAGCTCTGTGCCAAATACATAAAATACATAAAACGAAACTACAACTCGATCTCCACAGACTGGACGCCATTAATTTCGCGAGACGAAGCGAATCAAACTAAATTTTATCAGTCTGGTCTCGCCAATAATATTACCTGTCTACACAGGACTACCCTACAGTACCCTTGCACAAACACTAGGGCCTGTTAACATTCTGAAAAATTTGTCCCTTTTTTTTTTTGTGGCTGGCCCATGATAGAGAGGGATGGAAAGTGTTTGTTGGTGGCCTATACCCTGATCCAGGGTGAGAAAGGCAATGATGATGATGATGAAAGCTCAAACCAGTTTCTCAGCTTTTATTTTGAACTGCCACATGGCATTGCGTCTTTTCTGAACAGGACACTCTTCAAATGTCGCAAATGGAGGGCTGTTTAAAAAAAAAAAATATTTTTAAATGTGGATTAGAGCCTGTGCAGTTGTGCTGTCTGTGGGCAAGCAGTGAATGCAGATGTTTAATTTATCTTACCTCCTTCATCTATAGGCGACAGGGCGATGCAATGGACTGGTCCAGCAAGAGATGGACATGATGAGCTAAAGCGTGCAAAGTGGCGTTTCCTCAAGTCCTGAAATGAAACAATAACGTACACGATGACAGGGGGTAATAAGTCAGGCACAAACATAAAATAAATAAATGCATTTACGTAACGCAAATAGGCCCCTGCAAACACATGATGCTATACTGAATTTTGAAGGGAAAAAAAAATGGCCAACTCTGACAAAACAAAAGTTTAATGTTAAACCGGATCAACAAAGGAAAGTTATGAAACACATGGAGCTTCAAAGAAGCCTAAGGAATGGCTATCTAGATAAACGACGTACCTGACTATTACACACTAATACAATGACATGTACCAACAATTAGGTATGTTTGTCACTATCTCCGCAAAAAATAAAAATAAAAGAAAAATAACAACAGGTGCAGATCGTTTCTCTGTCACAAGTTTTGATCTTCGGGTGGGGTGTGTGGGGGTGGGGAGAGAGAGAGAGAGAGAGGAGAAGAATGTAAACGATGGTCTAACTGAATTTACAGGATAGAGGCTAAAACTGATTCCCAAATTGACATCGGTCGTCGTTTGAGATGACGTTATTGGAGGGAGGGGAAAGGCGGGCGCCAGGCAGACAAGCCGTGTGAGTGAGTGAATAAGTAAGCGACTCAGTCGGTATTAACGTAAACGGAACAAACTGTGCCAGCCAACAACGACAGCTTCATTACAGAAAAGCTTTCAGGCTAACCTACTAAAACAAGGTATTTTTGGTCGTATTTACACAATTTCACCAAAGAATGCTATCTCAACCCTCAGCAGTCAACAACAACAGTTGGTTTCCATTCGCTGGAACCCAAGGCTTCTCTAATTGGTGCATACTTTGGTCGTTCTATCTTATCTATGACACAGCTTCGGTTGAAAGATTACACGTGGGTTCAACGTTTTGCACATGGCAGGAAGGGCAGTGAGAAACTGGAAGGATGCTGCAGCGGTGAAGATGTGATTACTAAGAAATCTTGTTTCATGCAACGTCCTGATTTTAAGGAACTGAGAACAAGATCTCATTAATTGTATACAGGCCCACGAAAAGGGCTAAGTATCTAAGAGCGCTGGCAATATAATTGTTACAGTCAAACAATGTACATGAAAGGCAAACATGAGAGAGAGACACAGAGAGAGAGAGAGAGAGAGAGAGAGAGAGAGAGAGAGAGAGAGAGAGAGAGAGAGAGAGAGAGAGAGAGAGAGAGAGAGAGAGAGAGAGAGAGAGAGAGAGCCGGAGCGAAAGAAAGAGACAAAGAAAGAGGAAACAGATACAGAGAGACAGAGACAGACAGAGAGACAGTGCAAAAGATAGAGAGAGAAAGAGAGAGGCAGAGAAAGCGGGAAACAGCTAGAGAGAGAGACAGAGAGACAGTGCAAAAGATAGAGAAAGAGGGAGGCAGAGAAAGCGGGAAACAGAGAGAGAGACAGAGACAGACAGAGAGAAAGAGAGAGAGAGAGGCACAGAAAGAGGAAAACGAGATGGACAGAGAGATGGAGAGAGAGAGAGAGAGAGAGAGAGAGAGAGAGAGAGAGAGAGATACAGACAGACAGAGAGAGAGAAAGAGGGAAACAGAAAGACAGACAGAGAGAGAGAGACAGAGAGAAGGAATCCAGCATCTTCTCCATTTTATACGATAGCTTATCAAACCCTCTGACTTGTTCTTGTTTCCACACAGCTCGTGAGAACAAGCAGACTTTGTTCAAGTGGGACGAGGTACACACTTTTAATGGAGATCCACAAGGTTTCGCCCCGACACCAATGCAGTATAGGACAACTGACATTTCCAGCAACATGACGAAATCGCAACGTCAGAAAACAGATGAAAATTTTTACATTTCATTAACAGAGAAGACAAAAAGATTTTTAAAAAAAACAAACAAAAAAATCGTTACGATGGGGCGGAATGAAACATGGCCAAAACTATACCTGGCAAACCCATTGCACCAGTAGGGCTTTGACCTATTCAGCACGAAAGTTAATGAAGAAGCCCACTGGTTTTTTTTTTTTTTTTAATCTGATCTGCTTAGTTGTCTATTTCAATCGACCCAAAAAAATTTTTTTAAACAAAATTACTGTGATTTGATAAAGTTTATTATTTTGTTTTTTGCTGTTGTTTTTTTAAAAATTGTAACAAAGACAGCCATTTGCTGGCCCTCTCATGAAACAGCACAAGCTGTATTCGCATAATCGCAGATGACAACACTTTTCTGCCAAATATTCTGTGTATAAACTTCTGGGAGGAATTTTTTATTAGTAGTAATTTTATTTTTTCTTTACTACTGTTTAAGGGGGGTTCAATATCAGCTGAAATGTTTATTTACATAAGAAAAGATATTTTATATGCACTTCAAGTAGGGCGGGTTGGTTTTTTTGGGTTTTTTTTTTGCCTTGCTGTTGTTTTTCATCTCTTGTGGAATTAGAGCCCAAGCACTAAGTCTTGTCTGGTTGAATTCTTGACAGAGATTGTGAACTAATGTAGCTGCAATTGATGATAATCTTACAAAAGTTAATTTTTGCCTTCCAGTCCAATGGTGTAAGGCAGTAAGTATATAGGAGTTCCGTACATTGGGATGTTCCTATTACAACTTTTTCTTTTTGCCCAATTTTGACTCCTATTAACTCTGTCGGGGTCCCAGAGATGCAAGTCGATTCTATTCTATTAATATCGTTCTGTTTGGCATCCAGGGTATACACTAAGTACTAACAATTACCGTTTGACGTTGACTGAGAGGAGAATCAGACACGTTAACGAATGCTGTAAAAATTTAATCAATGTGGATCTCGTTTAATTCGCGGTGAACTGGAAGACAAAGACATACTATAGAAAACAAAGGTTAGGTTTGGTGCTTAAGTTTCTTAGAAATTGCTTGGAACGAAGAAACGGGTGAGAAGAAGAAAGACGAAGAACAAAAAAGAACACAACTGCTTAAATTCAAAGAACCTCATTCAAATGAGATGCTTTTTTTTTTATACAGATACATATGGAACATAATGGCTACGTTTCTGTTCCCCAAATTGTAACTCGTGATTTGTAAATGAATACACGCCATTGCACACAAAAGAGGTTTTTAAATTTCAAAGGGGACTTTACTGCGTGCATATCTGCAGGCACAGACAATACAATGTTTATTGTTATAAACAGGACAGGTAATTACTAAGCCTATAAAAGTGGGCTTCTTCACCTTTGTTATACAAAAGGGTGGGGTTGCATACATTGCTACATGTATTATGCCATTACATGCTTCAGAACAACTTTTTCTCTGAAAACCAAACAAGACAGCGAGGAAGAACAAAGAACGGAAAGAAAACAGGAATGGAAGAACAAAGGAAACGAAAGAATAAAATAATATCACTCATTTTTATACAATACTCTTCTTTTGAAGCAAAGAACGATATCGATAAAGAATAATGCGACGATGAAACAGGGATGAAAAAAAGGGTAGGTGAATAAACGAAACAAAGGAACTGAAAATATGTGTCAACTGTGTGAGACAAAAGAGTCTACAGAAAGATTTTATGACTTTAATGTTTGTATTCTGTAAACACCACGGATGTAATAATATGCTCAAGTATCCTTGAAATATCTGGGGTGTTTTTTCATATAACGCTTGTAAATGTCTACGGAAAATATTGTCCATAACGCCATTACGATTCCCTGACCAGAAAAACAGATAGAGGGCTTCAGTAACCATAGTTGTGTCCATTTTTCATTAATTCTTATTTCAAACACCGGCTGCCCTGCACAGCTTGGATCATGGAGTATTCCAACCAATTCATCTATGTATATGTCTCCATTTACCTCTCGTCAAATCTCCCGATTAGATCCGGAACAGCAATGAACTCATTAATTCCAAAGTCCTTCACTCAAAATACTGACACAGTGAGAAAACAGAGAGACAGACAGGATAAAAGGTATATCGACAAGAGCCATCGCAGCATGAAAAGCAGGAACATGAGACAGAGAGACAACAAAATTAAAAAGTCATACTTGATAGGTGCCATCTACACTTGAAAAAAAATGGGCGAGGGGCAGAGAGAGAGAGAGGGAGAAAGAGAGAGAGAGAAAGGGAGAAAGAGAGAATGAGATAAAGACAGACAAACTGAATAACACACACACATACAAAGAAAGAGAGAGAGAGGGAGAGAGAGAGAGAGAGAGAGAGAGAGAGAAGAGAGAGAGAGAGAGAGAGAGAGAGAGAGAGAGAGAGAGAGAGAGAGAGAGAGAGAGAGAGAGAGAGAGAGAGAGAGAGAGAGAGAGAGAGAGAGAGAGAGAGAGAGAGAGAGAGAGAGAGAGAGAGAGAGAGAGAGAGAGAGAGAGAGAGAGAGAATGTGGGGTTAAGCGGTCCAGATAGCCTGTTCGAGCCATCCGGAGATTATCAACATGCATGCTCGTATTTCGTCCAGCAGATCCATTATGGCTTCCACAGAGTTCAGCCCAGGGCAAGTGAATTACAATGCTGAACATTACTTAAATCTTGACATTAACATTTGCCCTCAATCGCCTTGCGTTCCATGTTCTAAACCAATGTCTAGATCTTTTTCCATAGGCCACGTGCATTTTTCTGCCACTGATCTTTTTAAGTGAAAGTAATTAAGTTCTTATCGATGACATCGGAACATGTCGGGATCTGGCTTTTTCATCTCTAAATGTACAACTTTGAAAGCTCATCGGACATTCAGATTATAACTGTTCATTTGAGATCCAACTTCAGAATAATGGCATTACAAGGAAAAAAAGCTTTTTTACACTTAGTGCTCTGAAAATACGAACTGAGATTTCAGATGTAACGAAATGCCTTTGCGAAACACTGTTTACCACCTGAGACCAGGGGGATGTAGTTATTGGTGTACCTGAAGACTCTGATTCTCGCACTGTAATGGCACTGTTTCATCTTAACTTACACTAAATATCGACCTGTGTCAGGACAAGATCGCAGTAAAAGAAATGAAAGACCTCAGATCAGTGTTCACAGGAACAACTGGATGCTGCGAAAATTTATTCACCATCGGTTCCAATGTTCCTACAGTGTCTTCTCCTTTCACCACCAATAGTTTATCTATCAGCATGTGGCGTGAGTTTGTGAAACCAGAGATTTACGAGGGGCTCAGAATGGATCTCTTGTCAATCCACATAGGCTGAGGAGATATTCCCTTCCAAGCCGTAATGGGAATGACCATGAACTCCCCTATATCTAAAAGTAGAAGTCCACCTGATTTTTTTAGTCTAGAGAAAAACGTTCCAATATCCACCCAGTATTTATCTGTGGGTACGTGGGGCGATACCACGGGGGCTCCTCTCAGCTCCACTCGCTGACATGTTTGATAGATTCGGCCCAACGGCTCAAAACTGTTTTCTTGGCTCGAGATGATACAAACACAACATGAGAGAGAGAAGGTGAGTACATGATGGATGGCTGCCGCTGGTCAGGTAGATCTGGCACGACCGAGGTGTTAGACCCTCATTAAGGAAACTGGCCCAGGAAAGTAGAGGGACCATAAAAACATGCGGTGCTCCTGCTCTTAATTTAGTACTCGTCAAACCGGCTCTTCAGACCATTTGCCATGACATGGCCAAGTTTATACTTGCTCGTATGACATAAAAACTAGCTAGTTTAACTCGGTTTTAACAAATCAGGAATTATTTTTAAAAAAACATAGTGTAGATGTGGCAAGCAAAACGGAAGTCTGTTCCAAGTCTGTCCACAAATATCAAAACAAAAGTGAAAAGGAAAACAAAAAAAATCATTAAAAAAAAACAAAAACCGTTTAGTTACACTAACTTACTGCGCAATATCTTGACCTCGACTGGAAGACTCGGAAATTTTGTACTTTTATTGGGAGAGGGTTATACCAGCGGTTCTTAACTAACGATGGAGAATTAGTAAAATACCCTGCTGTGTCCTGCGAAAATACTGAGTCCCTTGCAAATATCGGTACATAATAATTTCTCAGACGTTCCGGTCAATCTAGGTTCATCATCATCATCATTGCCTTTCTCACCCTGGATCAGGGTATAGGCCACCAACAAACACTTTCCATCCCTCTCTATCATGGGCCAGCCTCTTTACATTATTCCAAGTCTTTCCGCTTCGTTGCACATCATTTTCTCTGGCTCTTCTCCACCTTCCGCGCGGCCTTCCTCTTGATCTCTTGCCCTGGGGATTCCAATCCAATACCTTCTTCGCGATGCTGTTTCCTGGCCTCCTGAGAGTGTGGCCGATCCATCTCCATCGCCTCCTACCAATTTCCTCTCTGACTGGGCTCTGTCTTGTTCTTTTCCAAACAATTTCATTGCTGACCTTGTCTGTCCATCTGATCTTAAGTAGCTTCCTCAAACATCTGTTGATGAAAACTTGGATTCTCTTTATGCAGGCCTGGGACGCATTCCAAGTCTCACATCCATACAACAGGACTGACTTCACGTTCGAGTTGAATATCCTCAGCTTTGTTTTTAGAGATATATCCTTGGTTCTCCAAATCTTGCTTAAGGACGTGAAAGCTGC
Source organism: Onchidella celtica (assembly GCA_963931925.1). Lineage (NCBI taxonomy): Eukaryota > Metazoa > Mollusca > Gastropoda > Systellommatophora > Onchidiidae > Onchidella > Onchidella celtica. The sequence continues at coordinate 43,990,484 of OZ007567.1, forward strand.
CTGTGCCTTTCCAATTCGTGCTTTGACTTCTGCCTCTGTTCCTCCCTTATTGTCAATGATACTACCAAGATAGCAGAAGGACTCTACATCTTCCAGTGGTTGATCTCCTACTTTGACTTGTTCGCTTGGGGGTGCAACAATTTTTAGGACCTTCGACTTCGCAGGATGTATCCTCAATCCAATAGATTCTGAAATTTTGTTTAGAGCTGTAGTCTTTGCTTGCATCTGGTCGTGTGTGTGCGACAATAGTGCCAAGTCATCTGCAAAATCTAGATCGTCCAGCTGTGTCCATGGGGTCCATTGTATGCCATTTCTTCCTCCATTGGTGGTTTCTTTCATAAGCCAATCAATCACCAGAATAAACAGAAATGGGGACAGCAAACAACCCTGCCTAACACCAGTCTTGATATCAAAGCTGTCAGTAAGCTCACCATCGTGTACGACTCTGCAACTTGTCCCCTCGTACATGCTCTTGATAAGATTCACCATCTTCTCTGGGATTCCATAATGTCTCAATATTCTCCACAGCGTTTCTCTATCGATGCTATCAAAGGCCTTCTCGTAGTCAAGGAAGTTCACTATCAGTTGGGAGTTCCACTCTAGCGACTGCTCTACTATAATTCTCAGCGTGGCGATCTGGTCGGTGGTTGATCGATTACTCCTGAAACCAGCTTGCTCCTCACGAAGTTTTGGGTCTGTTGCATTCTGTATTCGCTTGAGAATAATCCGATTGAAAACCTTTCCTGGGATGGAGAGAAGTGTGATTCCTCTGTAGTTACTACAATTGCTGAGGTCCCCTTTTTTTGGAAGCTTCACGAGGTGTCCTTCCTTCCAGTCCTTTGGAAACTTGCCTCCGATCCAAATCCTCGAGAATAGTGAGTGCAGACCCTCTGCAGCCCCAGCAGCATCTGCCTTCAGCGCCTCTGGTGGGATCTGGTCTGGTCCAGCTGCCTTGCCTCGATTTAACTGCTTTATGGCATCATTAATCTCTGCTTTAGTCGGAGGGTCGCAACTGATCGGTAAATCATTTCTTGCGGGTAGAATGTCGGGTGGGTTGCTTGGTGGAGGTCTGTTCAAGAGGCTACTAAAGTGTTCTATCCATCTTTTTGCCTGAGCTTCCTTTCCAAAAATAGCCTTCCTGTTGTAATCCTTGACAGGAACTTTCGGTTTTCCATATTTTCCAGCAAGAGTCTTTGTAGTCTGGTAGAGGATCCTCGTGTGTCCTCATGTTGCTGCCTTCTCTGCTAACATTCCTATGAACTCCTCTTTGTCTTTTTTAATTGATTTTTTGACCTCTTTAGCTGATGCTCGGTACTCTTCCTGGTTACCAACTCTTGAGCTTCTTGTACGACTTGCATTTACCTGTTCTTTTAGGTCTCTTCTTATCCATATCAAGTCCAGTGATTTTTGACTGATCCATTCCTTGTGTTCCACTTTCTTTTCCCCAAGAACATCCTGACATGTCGATGTAAATACTCCTTTTACCTTAGCCCAGTGAGTCTCCAAATCTACTGTCTCTTCGAGGTCAACAAGGGGTTTGAATCTATTCCTCAGTGTCAGCTGGAACTCTTCCTTCTTGTCTCCATCCAGAAGGCTCACTTGAAACTTTCTCCTCTTTGTTCCTGCTCTGGTACCTTGTTTCTTGAGGCGGAGTTTGAGTCTTGCCAGCAGCATGTGATGGTCAGATCCAACATCAGCTCCTCTCTGTACTATGACATCCTCCAGTGAGCGTCTGAATCGTCGGGTGATGCAAAAGTGGTCAATCTGGTTTTCAGTTACTCCATCCGGTGAAATCCAAGTGGCCTTATGGATCCTCTTGTGTGGGAATACTGAACCTCCAATCACATAGCTGTTAAATGCGCAGAAACTTGCAAACCGCTCTCCATTCTCATTCATTTGTCCCAAACCATTGCACCCCATAATGTCCTCATACCCTGTATTGTCCTGTCCTATCTTGGCATTGGCGTCTCCCATTATAATGTTCACATCTTTTCTTGGCAATGTGTCAACTATTTCCTGAAGCTGGTTGTAGAAATCGTCCTTGTCCTCATCGGTTGCTTCATTTGTTGGGGCGTATATCTGCACAATGTTCATGTTGATGTTCTTGTTCTTTGTAGTAAATGATGCCAATATAATTCTCCTTCCGTAGGGTTCCCATCCCCTCAGTGACATAAGGGCGTGCTTGCTCAAGATGATCGCTACTCCTTCTGTATGCTTTTTATCCTCCCTTCCAGAATACAAAATCTTTTCCCCAGAATTAAGTTGTTTCAGTCCGGACTGTATCCAGCGGGTCTCGCTAACTCCAAGTATGTGCAGTCTGTATCGCCTCATCTCCATTGTAACCTGGGCACTCTTTCCTGCTTCATACATGGAGCGGACATTCCACGACGCAATCCGGAGTGACTTGTTTGATGAAGGAGCAGTCGGGCCAGTGGAGTCCTTTCGGCTTTGTCCATTGTCCTTCATTGAATCTACAGGTGCAGATGCTCCCCCTTCTCCCAAGATAAAAGACTGATTTAAAGTATTTGCTTGTGTTTCTGTAACTGGTTTATTTTTACAGGGTGGGTAGTTGGCCCACCGCCAACTGGCTCTTCTCGGGAGACCAGGACCTTTGCACCTTTAGTCGCCTCTTACGACACGCAGTATCACGTCAGATGTATTCTTTGCTGTCCCTCTTCTGCAAGAGGGCCCCGCATCTGCACGGGCGAAGACAATCTAGGTTGCTTAATTCTAATGGCTGACCCCGTCGGCCAGGTCCATGAAACTGAACCTGAATTAATTGTTGTAGGGCAAATAAAGCCATGGAACACAAATGCGGGGTGGGGGTGTGTCCACAAAAGGTATCAAAAAGTTAAGACTCACTGGGTTAGAACAAGAATGTCTCAAACTAGGCCCTAAATTAGTGATAATTCTCAAGGAAACCCACCGACACTACCAGTTTGTGAACATTCGTGACATCAGCTTGTGGTTCTAGATTACCATGTTCCGTCTCCCTTGTACTGGTCCTCTTCTGACTTTCTGATCATCTCGTTGCAGCCCGTCCCATTTAACATCTTCACGCAAAAGTGATACGACGCTGCTAGGATTACATAACTCGGCTGAACCGTCGTACAAGGAAATGCAATATTACTGATGAGCAAAACTGAGGTGAAAGGACCGAAGAGGACAACCAAAAGGGTATACGTCGGCAGAAGAACGCCAGACCGACAAATAAGCAAAGAAAGAGACGGAATGATACCCTGGCAATGCAAATCTTCAGAACATTCTAAGGGGTGAGACGGCCTGACCTGCAGTAGTTGCTGGTTTATGCTACATAATATACCAAAGATCCGTTACGTGCAAAAATCGTGGGCTGCTAAGGTTGAGGCCATGTAGACCAATGAGATAAAGCGCAGAATCGATGCGTAACACTACCAATGGTTTCTCCAGATGGTTTTAGGTCTGCATTGTCGAGCAACATTTAGATCCTATTCAGTACTGCACACTTGCTGCATGGTGGTCCGCGTCAACAGCCTTAATAAGGCAGCTAGTCAAGAAGAAGGAACGGCAATACATGTTTCTGTATTGTATTTTGTATACTTTTCTAATACCATTTGGGAAATCTGGCTCCGTGTCATTGTTTCCCAGTTACGACTGGAGCAGACACATCGTCGCCACAGTGCAGCTCCGGTCGGCGTTTGGTGGTGGTGGCGGTGACTGGGAGGGAGGGATAAATCTTATTTAATTTTGCCCGGGCAGCGACCTGTTCGGCCTGCTCTTCTCGATTTCCAACTGCCAAGATATCTTTAACCGGCGCAACGTGCACAGGGGGCCTCCTAGTTTTTCGTCCTTATCCAAGAAAGCTAGACGCTCGATCATACCTACCATACGACCAGGGACAGGAAAATATTTTTAAAATAAAAAAAAATCCAACATGTCTGTATCGACCGGGATTCGAACCCGGTACCTTCATTATGAGAGGCTAGCACCTTGCCTCTAGACCAGGCATGTCAAACATGCGGGCCGTATGCGGCCCTTTAAAAGCAAAGTTGCGGCCCTCGTAAAGGTTTCTACAGTGCGAGCACATTTTATTTTCGTAATATAAATGGCAATGTTTGGTTCTACCTATGTGTGTGAACAGCTATTTTCTTTCATGAAATCAACAAAAGCCTCTCAGAGAACAAGGCTGACTAATCAGCATTGACATCTTTGATCAAAGTCGGAGCTGCACAGACACTTCAGCAGGACATACCAAAAATTGTCAGCCAAAACAGGTGTCAAACCTCAGGACAGAACACTAAAACCTTTTGAATAGTAGCAAATAAATGTTTCAGTTTTAGACTGTTGTGTTCTTTTAACATTGTTTTTGTTGCTGTTGCAAAATACGAAAATACTTTGTCCTTAATTTTTTTGATCAAACTATTTTATTGGTTTATATTCATGAATGCTGCTAAAACATTCGTATACATATTGTATGTGCATACTAAGCAACAAAATATCCTGCAGTAAATTCTATTTAATGACTTCAATTAGTTGTACTGTGTGCAAATATTTACCGTGTGTGGCCCCCATGATGACATAATGTGACCCATGTGGCCCTTCGGGAACTTTCAGTTTGACATACCTGCTCTAGACTATCGTGTCCCCGTGACACTGTGTAGTAGAACAACTTCTGATAGACCTGATCGTTGCAACCCCTTTTATTGTTGATTATCATTCAGAATATTTCTAGCCCTGTTACGAAGCTCTCAGAAATAGTCTACACGTTCAATTGTATGGCAGGTTCCAAACTATGATAAAGCTTCCCGTTTTAAAAAACGATAGAGACACAAGACTTGGTTCACCTGTGTTACTACGCAATTATTGTTATTTTGCTTGGGTGCCAGCTTGGGTTATTAAAGCTCGCTGAAAAATCTCTCGCTCAACTGAGACCTTTAATGCTGTATTTTATTTTTAAAAAAGAACAAAGAGGTACAGGACATATCTAAACAATTATTTCCCTGGCAGTTCTCAATCAACAAACAAACAAAAAAACTGATTATAACCGGATGTTTATAATTTCTGCCGCCTCGTCTACCGCACCAAATCACATCATAATAACTTAATTTCATGAGCTTGCAAATCTAAGAGCCACAGAGATGTATCCATGCTGATAAGAGACATACTCAGCTGATGTAATACACCAATTTACTGACCCGAGTAATATAAAACGTGATCGCCATGACATTATTATACTAATACCATTATACAGAAAACATCATCGGCGCTCCTGATGATGGTAATGTCTGGATATTTTCCTACTATATGTAAAAATGAATGAAGTGACCATAAATCGTTTTAAACTGAGTTTTTAAAAAAAAAATGTAAAAAATGAAAGGAAAATCAAGATTCTGTGCCCAGGCAGTTATGTGCAAGGCGATTAGCGTTGGGATTAACACATTCAAAACCAATAAACAATGAAATAATTATATCTTGTTACATATTTTATGTTATTATAAGACGACCTGACAGACTTCATGAAGAAACAATGGGGAGATACCAAAGTATTTGTGTTGTTTGAAGGCTAGGACGTGAAACAAACCAGACCGAGTGTTTTGTACAGGGTAAAGCCTCCAAACGCAGGAAAGGTCACGTGTTTGTCATGTTGTTTCTATAAGTGCTCAATAAGTACACTGTCACTGTCATTTAAGTTCACGAATCGTTTCTGTATTCAGAAGTGTCGACCGCTTGACCCCTTTGGTGCACTGGAGATAGAGGACTTCGGTGGTGATTCCTTACTTCACTTTCTTCTGAAGCACCCATCGACATAATAGGCACACTTTTCTGATATATCAATCAAACTGCGTAAGGTTTCATGGGATAACGCGAGTAGTAAAATGATGACAACCACAACCACACAACACTAGGCAGCAATATGAACGCCAAGCAATAACAAGGCCTTAGTGGTTTGCGTGTTCCGTGACAAGGTCTTTATGTATTTCACAAACTCCAAAAACAACAACACAACAACAATAAACAAAAAAATCCACGCGGAGCCATATTACAGCTCCGAAGAGACTCCCCGTTAAACTAGTGTTGGGCCTTTGTGTCCTTTTCACTCGATGGGGGCCAGGTCGCCGCGGCCGGGTCACATTTAGTCTGGGAGCTCTTCTATAATTATTATTTGAGTGGTGGCTGTATATTATGAAACTCTGGATCTTAGACACCCACTTACCAGTTACCTCGATAGTAAGGTACGGTGTTCAGACATTATAGCAGCTCATAAAACTATATAGAACAAGTATCCAGAATAAGGAAAATACATGACAGCAAAACAATATGATCTAATCATCTTGGTCAGATCAGTGGGTGCAGTCAATAAATATGAAGGAATTTCCCAATATCAATTTAAAGATAAAAGTCACTGAAAATATAACACCCGAAACCTCTCACAAACCGAAAGTGCTCCGTGTGTGCAGGAACATAAATATGCACAGGTCACTACTTTGGAGTGTTTTAACTCCCGAACTATGGTGGCATTTTGTTTCTGCAACAGAAAGGCAAACCAGCAGTGCAGATGAACAAAAACTGGACAGTTGTCCAAATATCCGGCAGATTTCAGGCATGTGCTCTCCGTCACCCGCCACCCACACACGGCGCTGCCCTGCAAATATACACTGGCATTCTCAGACCGTACCCTTCGAATAGTTGTAAATATGGCTGACTGGGGTGTAGAACCGTAGACCAACCATTCAGTGGAAGGCTGTGTTGGTTAAAGGGAAGAAACAGGGAGCCCTGAACGGCGGAATGGGATGACAACAGTAGTAGGCATATGATGGACGACAGGCGGTCCTGACTATGGTGAAAAAAAGTCTTAATGTGCCATATAAATGTTTATCCCTCAATACGGAATTTTAAAATGTGTATTAGACTGGTCATTCAATTTCTCTTTCCCACTCCCTCTCACCCCAACCCTCATCTACCAGTCCCACGGATTGCCACAAGAAAATATCCACTGTAAACTGTGTGCCCCGAGGAACTCTTGCCAGTACTATGAAGTTAAACAGCTGTCGTCAGGTGTGAGTGAAGACACTTGTCATAATAATAGCCTGAGCAGGCAGCCGCTGTTTAACCCCACGGTAGCTCATTCTACGATAAGACCCCTGAAATGATCTTTCCGCTCATTCAGCCTTCCATCCTGTCACTGCTGACTGATCATGATACTTATTCAGTGGCATAAAGTAAGACAATGGATTCAACCTATTTGTATTTCTCATTTCCACTCATAATTTTCCAAAAGAAGTATGTACTTCTGCCTAAATTTTTATGACACTGAAATTACCTAAAGTCACACTTGTGATGACCAAATAACAAAAGATGACCACAAAACAATGGTGATTATGACTAACTGATAGTATCTACTATTCTCTGAAACGCATTTCTTGTGTAAAATATTACACGGCAACAGGCACTATTCAATCGTTTGTAACAGTTACTTCGATTTTGCAACGACCACTTAAAAAAATTAAAAAAACACAATTTCCTTGTCTGTAACACAGTTTCAAGAAATGTAACTTTGGTTCCAGAGAAGGAAAACATACGACACACTTCAGTTCATTTGGATTTTGCAATTCCATTCTGTCACAGTGGAAAAATAACTAGGTTTCATAATAATGCTCAGCTTATTGGCTTTAATTTCATTTGAGCTCCCCAATCATAACAAAAGTCTTAGATGAGAGATGTTTCCAAGGCTTCTATATAGCTAGCCGCCATATAATGTGGTCTTCTCCAGTTCCTGCGGACTAACAGTTTACTGAATTTTCCAGGTAGCCTACCTCATAAAAAAGAGAGACCTACACATATTGGTGTTGCCAAGTCCGCCAGCATCCACCACTATCGATATTTTCACCTTCTCTCTTCATCTCTTTCTCTGTTCCATCTACAAGCTGTAAAGAGCCGACAGAGTAAGAGTGATAAAATGATAGTGATGACAGTTCATGTTCTTTCCCAACTCGCCGGTCAGCCGTTTCAGACACGGAATCGGAGCGCCGAGTTCGTAAAACAACTGTCGGAGGTACACGGTACTGTTTCGTTCCTGAGAACTGGCGTTGGGAAGTGTCACCTTCTTGGCCGTCTCTAATCCTTGCACGGATTTCATTTTGTTAACAGATGGTGGAAACAGGAAGTTTCTTATCAAAAATGAAGAGAATGTTTCGTGTAGAATTGATTATCAGGCCAATCACCCAACTCATTTATTCATTCGTATAATCCATTCAGTTGCCCTAGTTAACACCCCGATTTGTCCCATTCATATTCTCCCCCCCCCCTACCTCTCTCTCTCTCTCATCCCTGTCTGTAAGTCACTTTCACTCATGAAATCCCACCCCCCAATTCACCTATTTACTCATGAATCCATCCATCCGCCCAGTCCATCTATCATTCTCTAAGCCTATTTTCACTAGTTCTATGAATAAATTTCTTCGCCGTGTTAACACTGACTTCACTTTGCCTATTTTTGATGGCTTCGACAGCCACCGACTGAATGGAGCCATGAGCAATTTCAATAGAAATTTGCATTCTTGTGCACTTAATGGACCGCCTCTCGAGCAAGCGTAACGAATCTGTCATATCTATTTATTACTTCATTCACCCAGTTATGTGTGAAAGACACTAAAAATGGAGGTACTGCAAAAACAGGTAGTCTGACGTACCAGCGTAGTGAGGTTAACAATCTCTACACCAAGAACGAACTCATCTATCCCGCCATTTCTCCACAGTCATACTGTCTTCTCTATGTGAAACTCATTCTACCCAGTTATTTAAAATGAAAGTATAACATCTCTCCTTCATTTTAATCAGATACGATTAATTCTATTTGCCAATCAGTTCTGACGTCAACGTGAACTATTTACGGCGACACTTATCTGAAGAGGTTCGCTCAAGATGACAACCATGATTCTTGTCTTTTGTTTCACAATTGCAATATTAAATGATATATTTGGGTTCCATAAAACAGGTGTCCTTTAACGTAGTGTTGGAGAAGCCCGGATAGCACAAACATACTTTAATTCTCTACAGCCCAGACACAGACTGGCTTTCCAGGAACTTCTGAAACTTGCCAAGACTGATTTAAAATACTTGAATAACAGCAAACATAAACAAAATATACATCACAAAATACTTTGGTATATCAGAATGTACTCCAAATATAATTATAACAATGGGCATTAAGTGATGTGTTTCAAATATGAAACGCTTAGCGCTAAAATCTATTATATTCGTATAGATGACGTGGGTAATTAACCCGTGATTTAACCATCTTTTGTCGGTATCAATAATTATGTTAGTACTGGTGGTGACACCCTTTACAACACGCGTGGTCCTGGGTCGATTATCACTGACACCCGTCCATAGTTCGTGACTTTTAACTTCACAATAAAGTGGCCCCTTTACTAACCACGGGTAGCTATGTAATTGGGGTCACGTCTTTTTCCGGAGTCAATGCACTCCGACTAAGCATTATATTCTAATATACATTCATAATGTTAGTCTTCCTGGATTTAAAAAAAAATAAAAAAAAATGGACTATATAACCTTCACAGAGATAATTATACGGGCACCTGTTGAATAAAATGTCTGAAGACGCAAGGAAACTGTCTGACTGCGATTTTCGGCTTTGTGAGGGTGAAGGATTGCACATATCCAAGCTCTTGGATGGATCAGTTGTTTGGTGTGTTGTTGTTGTTTTTTTTTGGTGCAGGGGAAACACAAACATAGCCACTGCTCTATTATGATGGATTATGTCAGACTTGCGCCAAAAGCGGTTCATTGGCTGTCCACTGCATGCTTTAGCATGAGGGCGATCAGGTAATATTAAAGAAAAAGAAATGCACCGATAGCAAAATGTAATAATTCAACAGAATTATAATGGCACAAGCCACCAAATGACAGGCAAAGAAAGTTTAACAGATATGAATATCTCAAAAGTGTAAAAACTGACTCATGTCGTTAGCGTAGAGCAGTGGCGATATTAACATTGTAACATCCAGCAGAAGATTTCGATCTTTCAAGAGCAAAAATTCCAAAGACGGACTGCCATCATACAATTATGGGCGACCATCCTATATTCAAACTACACGTGCACAGCGACACAGAAGGCTCAGCTCATTTCTATAAGAGGTTTTACTTACATAGATTCTCCTGAAACTGATCAACGCCATTCCTGGGCAGGAATGCTCACGTGTGCCTTTAAAATTCCTATATGAGGTAATCTGAAAAGTACAGTGAATCCCCGAAAATACTTCTACACAACCATGTGTCATCCGGCGACTGTCCACAATGACATAAAGGGTACATTCCACTGACTATATTATAAAAATGAAACGCAGGCTCTATACACTGAATTCAACTCAAGCCGCTCCTTCATACAATCTTAAGCATAATGTTCCGCGAAACCACTTCACCACAGCCGGGCAAATATCACTCCTGTATACAGATTTCAATGCGGATTGCGCTTCTACTCTCGACCAGATATTGCTTTAGAGTTAGGCCAAGTGGCTCGACGTGAATGTATCAATGAGAGAAAGATAGGAGAAATAATGACGTTTCAGTCACATCAAGATGTGTGCGATTAGATAACGTAGAGAGTACACATCAGTGGATACTTACCTACGAAAGAAAGGTTTCTTGCACTTATATCTTTATTCAACAACATGCTGTGGATACCTAGCTATGATGGAAGAGTCTTTTTACTCTGAAATGCCATAACTGTGAATTTAAAATGTCCTCATTTAATAACCTGTTTTTCTTTATTTGTGTTAATTCCATCAACCACAAATGGCTTGTCCTGTATGGTGACTGTTGTCATCAATGACACACTGCAACAGGTGTCATACTGGAAATTACCACATATAATGCAACATATACTCCACTGTTTGATCTCCTTTTTTAAAAATGCGCGTCACAGTTATCATAGTCTCGTGTTAACTAGCACAGTAAGGACCTACTGCCTCTGATGAGTTTTGTTCGATGCCACTCGCTGAAAATTTAGCTTAACACAGTACCACTGCAACAAAGGACGTGGAGAAAATTTAATAATGCGAGCCGATCAGAAACCACCAGTTTGTGCCTAATGCCAATGGGGCAACCCGACCATTCTTATCGTCATGGACTCACCCCGAGGGCCGAACATCAAAGTCCGACGGACACTAAAAAAAATGGCATTACGAGGCTAGAGTCTCGAAAATTGCTTGATGGAGGATGGGGAAACTGGAATCATGACTGGTGTTACTTTCTGAAAGGAGTCATTGATTATGGTGGCACAAGCCGGGGCTTTACGCAATGTGCAAAATTCACTATGTGAACTGGGCATCTTACTATCCTAGGATCCTATCAAATATCAAAACTTCCACATAATATGGTGGTTGATTTTGTAAAGGGAATGGCACATAGTACACTGCCACAATTCATTTTCTCCTTTAGTGTTATACCTCTCAGACACTGATCTCTTCCTTTTAGAAGCATCGTCATTCAAAAAGTGCCAAGGGCTTCAAGGATACTCACTATGTTCTCTTATGTCATTCTGATCTTCCGTTCAATAGTAGCATGTAATATAAGGCTGACTACAACATTCTGTTTGTTGATTTACATTACTCTGGGTGGTATTGATTATTAACCGGCTACTTGGGTTACATACCGAGTGCAGTACTAGCTGTGTTGCTACTGTAAGGCTAGGCTTGGTTAACATTATCATTAGGGTGTACTGGATTTCTTTAACGTGGAGATCGAGAGTACTTCGCCAGTGACGACGATTGTTGGGCGATGGAGGTGGGCATATTGAGAGGGGAGGCAAGAGATGAGGAATAATGGGGAAGCGAAATGATGAATCGTTAGATTTTTTTTGTTTTTTTTTTGTTGTCTTTACTTGATCAAGGGGTCTTATCTCGTGGATGTTACTGTGTGAATGTACTCCTCGACAACAGTTTGTACACGGAACTTGAAGAGGCACAGAGACGTGACATAGCCGTGAATAGAACAGTTATTAGCCACAAGTATTCCGGCGGTTATTCTGAGCATTTGGACACATTCCGTTGCACTGGGTGAGACTGTAGTATATTATTATAAAATATTATTTGAGACATTAAGTAAAGCAGTGCTTCCGAGACGAGTGCAGATGGCGACTCCAGGCTCCTGCTCGGGATAACTGAAAGTCATATTTTAAGATGGAATTTCCATTTATCCTGATGACAGCGCAACACAAATGCCAAACTGTCATATTCATTCTGTACAATCGAGGATTCAACGTTACAGACTGACTGATCAGCTGATATCGTGTGGTTACACTGGGGTGTATGGGTGTGTGTGTGTGTGTGTGTTTGTGCGCACAGATGCGACCTCTAATCAATGCTATTTCAATCGTGGACTTTCGCAATGCTCCCGGTACCCGGAACTAACAAGTGACACTTCTGACGGTGGGTTTGCAGTAATGGCGTGGGATGGGCAGTGGTAGAGGACAACTGCCAGATAATGTCCTCTACTAAATCACGGCATTAGTGCCACAAAATGGATTTTTCTTGTTGGGTCTAGATACCGAAGACAACAATTGGGCGAACACAGAGAGATTAGGATTAGTAAATGTCAGGATTTAACACAGAAAATTAGGATTCTCGTGCTGGATGTCCCAAAACTCATTCCATATCATACTATAATGGAGCTAGAGGGTGAACATATCAGCATCTATAACTCTGTGACTAAGTGCTCCAAAATTATGAAATTTTGTGTGCTACCTCAATCAATAAATTACGCGCATACATCAATTTGGATAAAATTCACTCTTTTATTGTTATATTTTGAGCCGTACTTCCTCGAGTGGAAAACTGTTTTCGGAAATTTTATTCTTCGCCTTTCTTTACAAATTGCTGGTCGCAAATCAGCTTGAACTAACACAAGTCGACGGGCCAACTGGTTATGTGCAATTTTTACACTGTAAACATGAATATGGAACCGGATGAATAAGAAAAAGTGATCGTGTGAAAGACAGAAGGAGGGGATGGGCAGATCGAAACGAGTAAGATGCCTGGGGAAGCATGGGTGATCCTCGAAAATCTACACAGATTTAGTACCCTCAAAATCACTGACAAACAGACATAGCGATTACACATTATATGATGGACCGCCTGTCTGTTTGCCAGGTTCACTCGCTAACTGGATTGTCTCTTCATAACTGACTGACAGCTGACACTGACACACTGACTTACCTTCGAAGCGAGTCTTTGATACAGCTGCGAGTCCCTGATCTGGAACAAGCCTTCTGTCAATTCTTTAACACCGGTAAGGCTGGGCTCTGAAAGATACAAGTAACAAACGCATGAAAATGATTCGATAACATTCATGTCGATTTTTAAAAATATGTCAAAGACGGGTGAAATTTTTTTCCTACAGACAATTCAGTCACAATTCAGAAACAAAATGAAGACTTATTACTATTCTAACTGGGCCATGTGTAATTTTAATCACAAAATTAAAAAAACAAAAAGCAACCTAAATATATACATTCCAAATTTCATACGGCTCTGTCCCTACGGGGTATAAAATGGGAAGCCGGTACAATTTGAAATACAGCCATAAACCTACCTCTTGCACAAAATGGGAGATGAGAAGTGCCGTGAGAGTAAACTGGTTTATTTTTCGAAACTTTGAGTTCCCATCGAGCATACCAGACGAAATATTCCCTCTCGAGTTTTCAACACTGTTCAATGAATGAGCTTTTCTGTGAAATCCTACTTAGGCCTAGGCACGGGTTCCTACTTCGCTAGAGACATTGCTGGTTAATCAAAATGTTTACTCTTTCTCCTTTGTGAATACATTTTAAACACTGTTTTTAATAGTTAGAAAGGAATAACAAATGCTCCATGCAGAATGCAAACACCTTGTCAAGCTATAGCCCGCGTAATTTAATTAGGAAACGCCTTCCGTCGAAATGAGCAGGATAAAGCCGCCATCCTAGCAGTTCCACCAGTGAGTTGTTGGTAGGCGGTGTGTGTGTATGAGTTTGTGTGAGTGCCTACCCGGTGAGAGTGCACGTTTGCGGTCTGTTATAAAACTCCCAAAGCCAGCTGAGTCTCAGGCTGTGAGCGCTGGGAAACGTGTTATTGAGGGTGGCCGCTACAACTCGGAAGGTAGAGAGGGTGAGTGCTGTAGGGTGGTTCTCTGAGGCGAGTTGAGGAGGACGGGGGTGGTGTAATAAAAAAGAAAAGAAAAGAAAAAAAAAAGTCAAGCCCCTGGGCTGGTGGGTTTTGGGGGTGGTACCGGCGGAAATGCCCACATTTTTCTCTCGAAGACAGCCTGTGCCAGGCTTCTTGGATGTCATGCCCACACGTCTGCTGAAGTGGGAAAGGCGCGCCTTAGTGTTCACGAGCAAACCTTTTTAACACATGATGGGACCTCTCAAATCTCATTTATAAGGTTGATGGGCAGTCCACAGGTCTGCTCCTTCATTCTGCCTGGCTTAGCGGCTGGATCAAATGGGTGCCCCACATCAGGTAATTAGCCTGACCCCTATCCCCCCACCCCTCAAAATATACATTCAATGGAAAATCCGATCCTTCAATCTTACAGTCTCTTCCAATTTGTCCTCTAGTCCTCAACAATGGCTTCTGATAAATTAATTATCCCATAAACAGCCAAAGAATAGCATATTTCTCACATTGGCAAAGTCAACCCATTAGTTACATCAACAAGGTAAACTGGGATTTGTGTACACTTTTCAAAAAATCAAAATCAGCTTACTGTTTGCTGAAACAGGTAAATTTGTCCGATCAGCTGTGAATAATGCTTGGAAAACTTGAAATAGGAAATAACTGTACAAAACGATAATGAATTGTAACCTTATTTTTCAGTCGCCGTACAAGTCATGTCCTACCCTAGAACCGCTGATGAACGGAACAGTTGGATTTTCCCTTGCCTAGCTCGGTGTGTACTGTTTTCTGTCTCGGGCCAAGGGCGCACATGCGACATGCTGTCGCGGTGCAGTCTTGTCTTAGTTTTTTTTCATGTCCACGTTGACTCTGCAATGTGTCTGTGGCTCGCTTGTATGTTCATCTCCAGTTCATCTTTTAATGCGACACGACGCGACTGCTACACTACAAAGTCGTATGTGCCCGCTCGGCGGTTAAGGAATATATGCTAAATGAATTGATAATGTTGTTTTGGTGCTCTGAATAGCTGACATTTTGCTCATTCCTTCACTGAAGTTACCTCACTTTAGGGCCAGAGACGACTTTGATATTCTCGGATGAAGAGCCCGAAGGGCGGGGGGGGGGGGAGGGGGGTCGATCTCTCCACATACAACTGTTATACTACAAAACTACGACTCAACCAAATACAGATTCCATGGTATATAGATGTAGCGGATACATTTCGCAAGTTTCATGCACAGACAGCAATGTAAACAATTTTCTGTGTGGGCATTCAGAGTCCATGCACGTCTACTCAGCTACGACAAACTGATAAAGAACATTCACATTAATGATAAATCTATGCTTTCACACGTAATTTCACTAGGGCACAAGGACGACGTAGGCAGAAATGGAAAAAAAAAGCACCACAAAACATGAAAAATAACGTACGTGGATCCCAATATTTTTACGGCTTTTCAACAACAGAACGACCAGTCCCTCACATCCGAAACGATGGCGACTAGACCAAACAACTGCTGCATACAACATTGGGTAACAGGTGGTATTTGCCCACACAACCATGCAATGCACCACCTCTGTGCAGGTGAGTGAAAAGTGATACCGGTGAGCACACACAACTTGTACATAACATACAGTGCCTAACGTATACTTCTGAAGTGGGGAAATGAGGACAAAGGAGAAAAAAAAAAGATGTAACACAGCAGTATCTGGACCGGTGAAAACCGTGTCATTTGCCTATCTGAACTATTGCATGCCTAGTGCAGTAAAGCAAAATGATGTTTTGTAAAAGACACCTCTGCACAGACATGGCGTCGGTACATTCCCATGATAAACTAGGGTCGTCAACTTGAGACTTAAAGGTGGAGATAACGCTTAATTTCTGCAGCGTTGTCATCAACTTAGAGAATTGCAACTGCTGGCCATGGATGTCGTAATTAACAAAAAATATTGTGTTTTTGTATTCATGGCCACTCACTAATCCCCACCCCACCCTGCGTTTTTTTCTTTTCTTCATTAAAAGAGTTCTTGTTTCTGGAAAAGCAGTTTTCAGTTTGGGCTATGATAATTAAACTGAGATGGAAAATGAATATGGAAAAAAATGGAGAAAACTGTTCACTCCCTGAGAGCCTAGTGCCTCCGCTTTTAAGACTCATTAAAGAGAACATTTCAGAAAAGCAATCTTTCAAGTTTTTTCTTCAAAGTTAAAACAAACAAATAAACATAACATGTAGATAACATGTAGGTTTGAGCTTGCAAAATGGGTCACAAATCGAATTTAGATACCGCAGAAATCGAACTGCCATCAGAACTGTCAATAAATGTAACGAATGCCCAATGACCATTTTCAAAATTAAAAAAAAAGAAAAAACTCCAATAACCATATGTAAAACCAAACGTGGTACCGATAGTCCCCTACAGTCTCAGGAACAATGAAAAATCAATGCTCTATTCATGATATCCCAAGCATGATCAAGGACTATAATTCTGTTTCAATGACAAATTTCGAGGTCAAACTGCTTATCAAATCAACGGATGCCGAACTCTGGCATTTTACTGGCAGCCAAAAACTTAAAATAGCATTGTTATCTTGGACGGATGAGGTAGTTTACCTCTGGTCTCTACCTGTCTGTCTGTCTGCCGCTGCTTTTTTTTTTCTTCTTTCTTTTGTTTTGCTACCGAGCGCCACTGACTAAATTCAAATACTAAGAATCTCGCTCTCTCTCTCCAATGCCCTTATCCCATCTGTATGCAATAACGCAATGAAAATGACATGGCTACATTTGCAAGAATGTGTTGGGATGTCAATATTGATGCATATCACATTACATTTCTGCAGGCCTACAATTCTCAAACAACCTGTTCCACTTTCTCCTTGTGCTGAACTCGACTCTGTCCGTCGCACTTGCCGGCGTGCAACTTACGCATACAGATATGCATGCAATCATACAGATGTGCAATATACGCGTTTGAAACATGCTCTCCGGCAGGTGCACACACAAATAATTACTTCCGTTGCTGGAAGTCCGAATGCACTTCAACTATCATGTCTTCTCACAGACGCCATCTCCTTGACACACATATCCACAATTACACTCGAACTCGCACGCACACAGAACCCAAGTACAAGAGCCTCGTGTTTCATTCATTTAACATCTTCCTAAAAGTTGCGCCTTTGCTCTCTCTCTCTTTCTCTCTCTCTCTGTTGTTGTTTCTTTTCCCCGCCCAGTTTTCAGTTAAAAGATGGGACATACACAACAATGTGGGCTTTGCAAGGCGGTTCGCTTAGCCACTGAGAATGAAGATGTTTATAAACTCCTTCCGACACTGACATATGCCAGCCTGGAGCTTACACACAGAGCCATCATGATGATATAGGCGGGGGCCACAAGCTACAGTAAACTCTGAGCCTTGTCTGCCTCTCGCTGTTTTCATAATTATGTTGCTGTTTTCTTTCTTGGCAATTTATTTCTTCACAAATAAATAAAATGAAAGAAGGGGGGGGGGGTAAAAAGGCGATCAAACGGGGAATCAAAGCAGTTTTTCAGGTGACCCCTCGCACTTTTCTCTCCATGGTTTCTTGTCTTTTTAATATAATTATTCAGCCTACTAATTAGTGCTCCACGCCCCCGTCCACGTTCTGGTTTTGCTCAGTCATAGTGAAAAATTTCCCTCGTCGAATTTGTTGCTTATTTTTCTCCTGCAAATCCAAATGCCGTAGTCAAGATTGAGTAGAAATTAGAGGACATATTCACCCTCACAGAATTATGGGCTACTGTAGGAAATTCCAAAGATGCCTTTCCATGGATCCCGCCGAACAAGACAATTTGTGACAGAACTAGATCTATACCCGGTTCAGGGGCGAAGCGTTACCCTCTGCAGAGGGTAATCAGAATTTAAGCTAGAGAACCTTATAATAGGACGTGTCGCTACATCATAATAATTTACATAATTATAAATGCAGGGACTAAAACAATGAAACGGTTGCCAGGCACTGCAAAATCTAAAGAGCGGACTCTTCTTGTCAACAGGACAGGAATGCAGCAATTTATAAGCCAAACTAATCTGAAAATACCATTCATTCATACTAAAAGACTTACAGAATTGTATTTTCATCCATTTTTAAAAATATAATTTGAACGGCAAGTTTTCATTGTCATATTCATAGCCAGAGATTTTGTTACTCTACCATCTCATAAAGTTTCTCGAAAATGACCCATTAACATTAAATGGCAGAAAGTGCTTAACTGGCATCTCTGTGACACAACAATGTGCAGCGATCTCGGAGAAGCGGCTGTCTGCCGTTGCGGTATAGGTTCGCTCGAACTATCAAGTGAAGTGATGTTCTTGATAGTTATGTTCGACTGATTTTTATCACAGTTGTTATCTAGACTATATTATTATGCTTTGATAGTTTTTACTGTGCGTGGAGTAAATTATTCTTAGATTACCTCAAACAAACCAAAAAATCCACACAAACTCTTTCACTCTACCCTTTACCTTTCGATTAGGATGAAAACGACCGCATAGTGAAAAACATGCATAAATCGGTAAAATCAGGTCAAACTTTGATTTTTAAACCTATTTTTATCCCCCACTATTCTGCTGTCTACGGGGCCGCGTCGACGAATACATGCTATGTTCAAGATAGGTTCTGGGTGTAGTCAAGTCTTCTTCGTCTTTGTTAATCACTGATTATGGACCAGTTCATAAGGTGTAGGTCCCTATAAAGATGCTTTTCGGTGAGGGGTGTTGGACTATATAACAAACGCAAAATATAGCGAGGTAGAATTGAATGCTGAACTGACTAAATGGGAAAGAGTTGAGCTCGATCTGGAAAGCACAGTAATTCTAGAATTAATATTCGAAGGGTAATCACTAATTATTTGATTATAAGGAAACCTCGCCCCTGACCCGGTCTTCTTTTCCCACGTTCATGTCTGGACTAAAAGTTTACCCAAAACGAAAGTATTGGTGTGCAGCTCAGTACTGTGCCCACGTTTTGAAGAAACAAAAACGAAAATGAAATAGAGATGCAGATCAGGTGAGAGGCAGATAAACCAATCAAAGCACTGATAAAGATGGTGCAGCGAGGGAGATCAAAAGAAAAAAATAACGAGAGAGAGAGAGAGGGAGAGAGCGAGAGAGAGAGAGAGCAATACACGATCCATCCCCGAGATAACTACCTGTTGTGGGAGTCAGATCACCAGCTCAACGTGTTTATAACCCATTTTCCTTCTTACCTTGGGGTCTCTTACAGTCTTACACCCACAGCTATGGGGGAGGGCGGGTGGCTGAACTCTGACCTTGTTTATCCACGTGCATTTAATGCCATTATCCAGGTTCTTACCACAAGGTAAGAGCAAATTCTGAAACCTACTTACATTGCCAGAATCAAGGAATATTGCTCTGATTTTTTTAGTCCGTTGAGAGAGAAAGAGAGAGACAGACAGAGACAGACAGAGAGCGGGAGGGAGGGGAGAGAGGAAGGGGCTGTACCGCTTTTATTTTTCTCCGTTGGGGGAGAGAGAGAAGGCAAGATAGAGAAAAGGAAAAGAGAGAGAGGGTGAGAGAGGGTATGCCGCTTTTGAATTTTTCTTACTGGGGAAGAGAGAGGGGAGGAGACAAAGACAGAATGAAGAGAGAGAAAGAGAATGAAAAGAGAGAGAGGGAGATCTCAATCTATATTATTCAAACGCAAAATTTGGAGTATATATGCAATTCCGAGGTTTATTCTCTCATTCTGATCAGACATAATGGTCAGGCTGTAACAAACAGAATCTCACTTCTAGCTTTGACTAAGAAACATGAACCGCACACATCTCTCGCGTGCCAAGGACCATCAGTGTTTTCAAGCCTTTGTCACTCAGGCTTGCTGTAATAATCAACTCAATGATTCAGCACCAGTACCGTTGGTCACTGACCTTTTAGCACTCCGGTCTGCTAGAACACTCACGACTTGGCGCTCAATAACTGCTCACGGGTATTAATACCCGAGTCCACGGAAAACGCCCAAAGTGGAGCTAAGTTATGGTTTCTAAAGCTCTGAAAATACTTGTGGAGACAGACAAGAAAAAGTGGAAGAAGAAAATCAAGAGTATGAGTTTAAGAAGGAAGTTTGAGTTTGAGGAAAGAAGAGGAGAGAGAGACTGAAAGAATGAGAGAGACAGAGGAAAACAGGGAGAGAGAGAAGAGAGTGGCTGAAACGAAACCATGAATATGTCGCAAAGAAGGAAAGAAGAAAGAAGAGCAGAGAGACAGACAAGCAGAATAAGAGAGAGAGAGAGTGAGAAAGGGATGGGCGGAGCGAAAGAAGAAAGAAATGGGGAGACAGACAGACAAGCAGAGAGAGGGAGAGAGAGCAAGAAATGAATAGAGCAAAACAATGTCTATGTCGCAAAGAAGGAAAGAAGAAGAAGAGACAGACCAGCAGAGAGAGAGAGAGACAGAGAGAGAGAGAGAGAGAGAGAGAGAGAGAGAGAGAGAGAGAGAGAGAGAGAGAGAGAGAGAGAGAGAGAGAGAGAGAGAGAGAGAGAGAAAGAGAGAGAGAGAGAGAGAGAGAGAGAGAGAGAGAGAAAGAGAGAGAGAGAGAAAGAGAGAGAGAGAGAAAGAGAGAGAGAGAGAGGGGGGGGGGGGGAAAGAGAGAAACGATGAATATGAGGCAGCTGAAAATCAACAGCGTAACGATTCCCACTCAGTGATAATTCTCCATTCAGAATATTTTATGAACAAAATGCAGACCTCTTACAAGGGCAGATAGTGGTTTTTCCTCTCTTATTTTTATTACAACGTGTCTAAGCCTTTTCCCCCACTCAAGGCTGGCATTTAAAACAATGTCAGCCATTTGGAATACCAACAACAATAGGAGCAACTTAATACAAACAACAACTAAGAAAACAAATACTATCTCTAAGGACAACGAGTCCTCATCACACGGGGGAAAACATTAATAATAATAAGCGGGGGACCAGTTGAGTCATACCACACTGATAGCACAGGCATACAGAAAGCTGTTGCTTTTCCAGTCTCCACCAGTATATCATAAACTGTATCACTCACGACTATGAATCATCTTCACACCTACCTCGCAGACAGCAAGGACTCGATTTCGCCCAAATATATAAATGACAAAAAAGGACTATATTGATCTCTCGAACGACTCTGACATTCGGAATGATATTGTATGTGACATTGTTCATGGAGAGACGGCCCAACCACGAGTCAAACATCAATATAAATAATGCATGGCTACCAGTGATTCCCCGAGCCCCAGACCACATCCCTCCTTTTGCCATCCCAGGTTTCCTCAGTCACTCCCCCATCCTATATTAGCATGAGTAACGTTTTCACCATGATACTTTTATCGCGGTATAACTATTGAAGCAATTTATTAATTAATTTCCTCTGATATGTAAGGAGTACATTCTTTCCTAGTTTGGAGTTAACCCTCTAGGTATCAGGAGTGCAATATAAGGCACAGTGTGTATTTTAATTGCAGTTTCAACACCACATCGTTCCCTTATATTCTTAAATACAGAAAATACTGTCGTACAGAAAATATTGTTGAGCTGGGCAAGTCGCTCTGCAGTGTATTGCTCGTTCTCAGACAGACTCATTCCTGTGTCTGATTACAGTTCATGACACTTTGGGCTCCACAGCGTTAAGTTCCTGCTCTGGACGAAATTTCTCCAAATTCCTCCCCTGGCCAAAATACCTCCCCCTTAGAACTGAACTCACTCCCGTGAGAGAATAGTGCCTCCGGTTTTAAGACTCACTGATGTCTATCAATGTGTGTCACCTTTGTCCATAAGCACATTCCAGGACATAATTCGGACCCACACGCACGTTCATGATGTTGAAATCCCACTGAAGCAATGCTAAAAGCAAGCTCAGTCTGTCTGGTCGGATTGCGTAGTTTTTTGTCTGCTATCAGCTTCAGTTTCATCAAAGGACCGACAGTGGCACACACATCAGGCCCGGGATAACCGCCCAATTGGTTAACTTAATCCTAAAAAATCTGATCAACAATTTGCCACAGTATGCAAAATTACGAAACTCCTGGGTCGCCAAACACTAAAACTGTTGGAGCTAAAGGTTCAGTCTGTCCCTAAAAATAACAGACATACACGCAGATGGAAAGGAGACACGCAGACAATCTTATGGTCAGCCACGCCCAGTCAGAAATATACAACAAATAAAAACAAAATCTCCAAACAATCAGTGGAATTGGAAGACGAGATCAATTTTTCAGTAACTGTCAAAATAATCTTAAGGTACAGAACTACATTTGTATGAATAGGCTTTGTAGTGACGTCACTGTCTGATAAGGAGCTGAACGATATAAGAAGTCGTAAAATATTGATATAAGACGTTGTAAAATATCACTGTTTGCCTTTAGACCATCGTATGGTTTTCTTGTTGACTATTTCATATCTCATTATCTATTCTGTCATTATTTAGTTTTACATTTTAGTACAGTTTTGTTTTTTCTTTTTCGTAGACCGTAAGTATATTTATTTTCTATCACACTTTGTTCGTCTCTCTATGATTTATTTGTACATCCGTATCAATTGTTTATGTCTAAAACTTATTTTCTTGACCCTGTTCCCTGTTGTTGTTGTTGTTGTTGTTATGTTTCCATAACTCAAACTGTGCTTTATAGAGCTTTTTTTATTTTGATTAATCTCACCGACCATTCAAAACTGATGTCCGTAGCATTTTAATAATAATAAGTTTGGCATAAAAAATTCGGGGGGGGGGGGGGCGCGCAAAGTTTACTGGATGTACACTTTATTTAGTTTTTCAAAATATAATTGTTCTACACTTTACCTGGTCGAAATACAATTAATGTATTGGCAAAATAATAATATAGTACCGGGGGGGGGCGGCGCAAAGTTTACTGGATGTACACTTTATTTAGTTTTTCAAAATATAATTGTTCTACACTTTACCTGGTCGAAATACAATTAATGTATTGGCAAAATAATAATATAGTACGGGGGGGGGGGGGGGCAAAGTTTACTGGATGTACACTTTATTTAGTTTTTCAAAATATAATTGTTCTACACTTTATCTGGTCGAAATACAATTAATGTATTGGCAAAATAATAATATAGTACGGTTAACTTTTTTTTGGCCCCCCTAAACAAAAATAAAACTCCAGTCTGCTTTCCGTTTTACCGCAACGATTGGTTCAGCACTTTTCTATATTATTATTACCTGGTCCCACGTGCATGGGGTTGAAGCCTAACTACTACCAGACAGGTAGCAGAAATGACATCTGAACCAACTGGAGAGACCAGTGTTTACATTACTAATGTTATGGCAGATGGGTCAGGAGGGCTCGGTCTCCAGCTATCATTTTCTTTTATCTACACTGACCCTGGTGATCTTTTCCCACCGGTGCCTCTTTCCCCAGCCCCTAGCCCCTCTACAACCACCCATCCCATGTGACATTATGGAAAGTAGCCCAGTACTGTTTCATCAATTTTCACCCACGTCCAATGCACAGTGCTGGAGGGATTCTCACGGGGGTGGGGGAGGGGGGCAAAAATGTTGATGGAAGCAGGAGCATCCTTGGTGATTTGTATGAATTTTCTGGTCTGAAGAAATTTAAACAAGTTAAAACCTGTTTAGAAAAATGAAAGGGTCGTTGCAGGGCTTGGGGGGAAAAAAGTTAAATGGCAGGGGGCGGGGGGGGGGGGTCCTACGCATTTTCGCATTTAAATACGAAAAGTATAAAATTTTGTATTTCTCTTAGGGCGTGTTGGTGTGCCGCGTTGTGTGTGTGTGTTGTTGTTTTTTTTTTTTACGTACAGTATTACTTTCATATCTGTCGGTTATCTCTTTCTTTTCCTGGCACTGAACGGGCGTCACTGTGTCGCTTGCCTCTTTAACCAACTCAAAATTCCGAGGGTATGAACAGCTTTCAGCTATCTCTGACACGGGGGTGTCATACTTTCCAGCAAAGACAATACATAACTTTGTTGGCTTAGGGTAAATGAAGCTTCAGTGAAAGATGAATAATGCCCGCTATTTGCCTTGCTATATTTTAGCAATAATGTTACATACAATTGTAACGACGTTAACTTAGGTCATGTATAGTTCAAATTCAAATTTTACAGTTCTCTTGACTTGCTGCTAGGATGTGCTTGCAAATGCCTGTCAAAGAAATCGGGGAGAGAGAGAGAGACAGAGAGATATGGCCTTTAGCGTCTTTACAGAGACAGAGAGAACACATACGATAATAACAAACCTAATAATAATAACTTCAAACGTTAAAAAAAATGAATGAAAGAAAGAGCCATAAACTACACTAAACTGCATTCATTCTAGCACGTAAAAACCAAGGAATCACTAATGGAATGTTGTCAGGGGCTTGTAGTCTCATTACAAAGCCAAATAGAGAAAATACTGAATTGTGTTCATTGTTCAGCAATGGCTTATAATGTAAAATGCCACGCCCTCCTAACAGCAGCAAAGTCTTCAAAATGAGCACAATTGTTAATATCACACCGCTCCATAACTCGTGGTTCGACGTTCATTTTTGAACCAAGGAAGCTAACATTGTTCTTCTACAGTAGATAGCTGCGCAAACACCAGAGTTCAGGTTCAAACAAAATGGTTAAGCCAACTACCGTCTATGTTCTCTGAACTTTTCATTATGTTTATTGTTGTACTCGGTGGATGCAACCAAAACAGGGTAACACCGCAGGGGACGTAATCCCTTTTGTAATCTAGTACAGAGGGAAGATGGTTATACTCTCCCCTACAGACACGCCATTCTCGCCTTGCTCAGGTCAAAATTTGATTGGCAACATCTTGCAAGCGGACATTCCACTGAAGTTATGAATGAGGCAACCGGAAAAAGAGAAAGGTTAATTTCTCCGTTTCGTGAACTAGGAATTCTTCTGTACATGAGTCCAAAGCGGAAACAAAGAGGGAGAGACACCGTTCGTTTGTGTATCTTCTGTGCGTGTGTGTGTGGCGGGGGGGGAGGAAGAGAATGAAAACAGGAGAGATATGAATATCAATATACTCAAGCGATCGGGGCTCAAGTATAGTCACCTTATCCACCTTTACTTCTTTCACGTTCACGAATGCACCTCTTCTCTCTCTCTCGCCCACTGACACTCTATCACACACGCATGCACCTTTTGTACTATTCAGGCACGGTGGAACCCGGAGGGTGGGCAATACTTTTAAATATAACTGTAGTTCTGAACGTTGGGGGAGAGAAAGAGAGAGAGGAAGAAAAAGACAGGCAGACAGACAGTCCGAGATGGAGGGGGAGGGGGAGAGAAAGAGGAGGAGGAGGAATTACGTCTACAGAGGTTAAGAGATAGCAAACTAAAAAACAAGTAGCGACGTTTACCAGTAAATATAAGAGAAAGCATACCGGGAAAAAAAAAAAACCTTCGGCATTAATTTTTATTATCAGGAGAAAATGAAAACAAACATAATTAGGAGTGCGTGAGTTTTAAGAATTAGTTCTGAAATGTTGTGAAAGTGATCTATCTGTGAATCAAAACCAAAACCTGAACGATTTCATGCAAAAGACATTTTTTTTTTTTTTTAAAGCTTCTGGGGAGCCCAGACGCCCACTCCCAGACCACTGTATCTTCTCTTCCCCCCCCCCCTTCTAAAATAGCTTCCGCTGTGCCTATGTCTATTTTACTTTTCAAAACAGCAGCGATATAAGACTGCGCCCTACTGGACCCGGGAACCGGATGTCAGGACAGGGCACCGAATCAAAGAACAGAGACTCTAAATCAGGAAATATGATAACTGGCAACTGGGCAATTAACACCGGAAATGATGTCAAACTACATGGCTAATGCTGCCGACAGTGTTGCAACACGCAGACCATTCACAAAGCCACTGTTGTACACCGCGGCTCAGCACTCACAAAGAAGAGGGGCGCAAACACACAGATAGATTCTTATGCACAGAAAAAATAAACATATGTACGCAGATGCATGCCCACACGCATACAAACATAAAACACACATATCCACGTCGATACACAGAACCACACGTATAAATATATCCGTATGAATATCTGAACTAAAATAACTTTCATTTCCTAAATGGCCATACACAATGGCCCTTTGTACCAAGTACAATGGATGTTTGTATTTCATTCCACGCTCCTGACTCAGCTGATCCTGTTTTAAAAAAGACAAGTAAATCCCCCCATCTCTATCAATCTACTCTGTTACTCCTTATCTAAAGCACGGGCATCTCTTTATACTCTTTTGAAACCGCCAAGGAATATTGCAAAACGCTGGAAAACTCTACTGTAAATATGTTACACAAGACTTTTTTTTTTTCCTTTAAGTAAGAAAATATTAAGGAGTAATGAATTGAAGAATGTACACAAGACCGCACGTTCCTTCCTCGTATACAAGCTAACAATTTCTCATGTTCAAACAATGACAGATTACATGGCATTTTGGCCTTTGATATTTTCTCTCAGTCCACTTCTTTTTAAGATCTAAGATCGCAATCAAGTCATGTCTGATGAGCCAAATGTTCGGAATATCAAGAATGTCATTCAATAATCTTTTGATGTGCATTACTGTAAGGCAATTCCCTAATGAAATGATGATTTGTTTGTGTTGACGCTTTTCTGCAGGCCAAACACATGGAAGATTGTTTATTGGAATCGCTTTCTAGTGTTTTTGTTTCAATTTTGTTTTCCCCCTCGCACTTGGTTCACGTTATGTCCATAAATGTCCCTGCACACCAATTTTCTCAACTCCACAACTCCTCTCTCTCCCCCTCTCCACCTCCCTAATTTCCTCCAGCCTACCCCACCCATTCGATTAGATCACAGTTGACTCCACTTTACAAGCAGCTTTTCTCCACATGACTCCTGCACGCCCACAAGTATCCGCCCATCTCCAAACCTCAGTGTGAAACTACCACAAGCACGCAATGTCTTCCCGACCTAACAACACCTGTAACTTTAGACAAATTCACGATGACATAACTGCGTACGTTTGCGGGCACCAAACTGCCTGTAGTGGGTTAATTCACGAAATATCATAAAAACCACAGAAAAACTGTGGGGTCGCAGCAGGGCTATAAGCAAAGTTAAAATTGGGCAAAAAGAAAAGGTTGTATGTTGCAAAACCCCGCGTGAGAAATAAAACCCAAACAATACAAAGCAAACTAAAGGGAAGATGCAATTGGCGGACGGACGTGCTTTAGTGCTGCTAACAAAGCAAAAACTCGCAGCTAAGTAAACTGTTTCACTTCGTTCCTGTTGAAGTCTTTTATTGTTCGTTTTTTTTTCACTTGAAAAAGGCGAAAGCCGAAAATTTTGTGTATTTTCTGTCTTCTCTTTAGTTTGCTTTGTATTGTTTGGGTTTTATTTCTCACGCGGGGTTTTGCAACATACAACCTTTTCTTTTTGCCCAATTTTGACTGTAGTGGGTTAAGAGTGGGACTAGTGCCATTATCATAGCCTAACTTTATTCAGGTTTGCGATGGAGACGTGCAAAGTTCCTCTCGTAAGTCAAATGCAGTACCTAGTTCTATTTTATGCCAAGCATTAACCATTTCCATTCGTATTACCAAGACTAACATTCAGGCCCACCAGAAAAGCAGGAAGCGAAATCGATACTAAGCACGCTCTCTTGAAATACATGGACAAGAACAGGAAACTGTTCCCATATCACGCAAGACGACCTTTATGAAGCACCAGAACAGCAGGAAATGACATCGATACCTCACCTGGACCTTAAGAACTATAAGAAGAACGACAGGTCACACAAGCACAGAAGAGGCAGACAACAACAACAACAACAACAACAACAACAACTGATCCAGTACTTTATACTGTTGTTCCCTCTTGAGATATGGCACTTTTAGTGCTGGAAAAGATTTACGTTCTATTTTGCATTCTCGTTTTTCTCTGATGTTTCAGTTCCTCAAATCATTCTCCCCAACAGGATACCGCAAGCGTTACTTCTTTTTCACATTAAGGCCCATTATTTTGTGATGTTTCTATACTTAACTTTCCAGATCCAAATGTAGCAGATCGAAGCATTGATCGTATGACTATCGGACCACACCCAGGCCCCAGTTAAAGGGCATTCTTTCTGTTCTCCTGCCGGCAGCGATTTTCTCTAAATGGATTCTCCACTTTTAACCGCAGTGATACTGAGGGCAACGAATCACATTAAAAAATAGCAGCTGGGCTAAAATCGATATCGTGGACAGTAATCTGATTAGGTTTCTAAAACTGAAGTAAATGCCGGGAAATTAATAGGAAGACTTTGGTTATGGCATGTAGTGACAGAGCTTCGTCTTTGTCTAATGAAGTGAATAGACTGTGACATGGCAGTGGGCGAACATGACACAGATTTACCAAGAAAAACACAAAGAAGTCGCCATGGGCGAATAACATGGAAGCTGCCAAAGTAAGATGCCAGATAATTGGGTTTTGATAAGACGTTTCCTACACCCAACTTTTCAGTTACGAAAGGGTTAACAGAGAAGCAAATTCTGAAGCTATCAAACAGGTATTGAAGGCAGACACGTCAACAGGAGATTCAGAAAAAAACATAATGAGACAAGAGAAGATGGTACATATAGTTTTGCCAAGCCAAGTCAAAAATTGGCGAAAAGAAAAAGTTGTATGTGGACAAAGCCTCGCGTAAGAAATAATACCCAAAAGAGTACAATGAAACGCAAACTTTGCTTACAGCCTTGCTGCGACCCCACAGTTTTTCTGTGATTTTTATATTTCGTCAATAGTTTTGCGAAGCCAGTATGCCGAACACAACGACGTTTTGTTTTTTTTTTTAATTTATTTTCGTTCCATTCTAAATGTGAGCAAGATGTTGATCAGTGCCTCCTGAAATACAGATGCAATTACACTCTGACAATAAACAGTATTCTGATTTCCCATTTAAAAAATGTTTATGAGACTACCTTTTTTTACTTGTTGTTTCCCCTCAAATCTTGTTGGATATTTATTAAACATAATCTTAAACGGCATGAAAGAAAGATGAAACACACACACACACACACACACACACACACACACGCGCGCGCGCGCGCACACACACGCACACACACACACACAAAGCCACAGGAAATGCTAATCAGAGTGCCCCTTATGTTGATATTTACCTTGACCCCAGAACCTGACATCGTGTTTTGACACACTGGCAGAAAGTGTGTAAAGACATATTTATATTGAAACATTTCGCACACGGCATTTTTGGGGCTCCTAGTCACAGAGCTACGGAAAGCCAACTCACGTGTTTCTCTGGTGCGGGCTTTCAAGAAATATACACGCCCATTTTTTTTTTTCTTTCTTGTTGTTGTTGTTCCTCAATATTTAGACAACATGTCTGACAAGTGGTCCCCGTCCTTTCATTGTGGGAGCAAGCCATAACTTTGATTAAAAAATGGTGCGAGTGCGGGAGAGAGGACAAGGTGAATCTGTCGTACGTTTGTTACCTACGGCCAAAAATGACAAGCTTTTAATCAGATTTAGGCGGGGGTCTTACAACTTCTCTGTGTTCGCTTTTATCTGTCAATGACAGAATACACAAGCCATAGAAGTTTCCGGTTTTAAACATCCAATTTTCTCTTTTATTGGAACTTAATTTTGAAATTGAGTTAATCTCGGCAAAATCAATTTTGGGCCTAATAATTTCATAAGAAATCATGTCAGTAAGGAGATGTAATCTGCCGGGAGGCTACTCTCTGTCGCCCACTTACAGGACTTACCGATGTCATTGGATAAGGATAAGGTCAAGAAAGACGGATAGTTCTATGGACGTTTCTGTCAGCAGATATTCTGGACAGGGCTGGACTGGCAACAATCTCTCGCTGCTACTTTCTCAAGGTCCCATTATTTCAATCCAGAATTTAGATGTTTTTTGGGGGTTGTTTTTTTTTTTTCTTGACTGAACTTGAGAAGAAAACTTTTCATTTTTGCAGATCTTCGAGAACTACTTGCGCGTGATAAGATACCGATACTGTTATCCAATATGGAAAAATCCATTAGGAGAATTCTATGCTCCCATTCAGCCAGGTTACTTAAGGCGTCAGTCACATGACTTACAGGAAACAGAGAACACTAGAGAGAGGGGGGCAGAGAGAGAGAGAGAGAGAGCTAGAGAGAGAGAGAGAGAGAGAGAGAGAGAGAGAAAGAGAGAGAGAGAGAGAGAGAGAGAGAGAGAGAGAGAGAGAGAGAGAGAGAGAGAGAGACAGAGAGACAGAGAGACAGACAGATGACAGATAGACAGGGTTATGGGCACACTTCAACTTACCAAACATTCTGTAAGGCAGGCTGGAATTTGCAAGTATATCCTCAGAAACCGGTATACCAGGTCTCAAACTGGTCGGACGATTTGGTGGTTGCTGCTGCATGCCTCTTCCCCCAACACCAGCATCACCATCAACACTGCCACCACCATCTGTCTCGTCGAAGCTATTTGTGCCGCGGCTGTATCTGCCATCTTCTCTCTGTCCCTCTGAGGCTGGGAGGGAGGTAGTGCGGAGGAAGGAGTGGATGTTATTGCGGTGCATGATCTGCTGTCGCAGCAGACGGTCCAGGGATTCTTCCATCTCTTGACCCAGGGGAAGGGTAGGCAGAGAACGAGACGCCCCTAGCACAGAAACCATATGTCTTTCATGGGTAAAGAGATGAATACAAAGAAAAAACTGCGCCAAGAAATGGGTGCTGGAGAAAGCAAAATCGACCCGTAACGTTACATAAGTCTGGGAAATAAATTTCTACCAGCTTTAAAGCCCAAAGAAAAAGATTTGAAATCATAATCTCCAAGCCTTTCTATTTGAGGCTGCATTCTATATTTTTCTTTTTAAAAAAATGAACTGTGCATATCAAGAAATTAATGTTAACATGTTTCATCATCGTTTGCATAAAGTGACGACACAACCATCCATGGTCACTGACCATGTATTGCTTCTGCTTCTAAGAATTCCACACTTTAAAGACAGGTGCACCAGCACTTTAACCGGCAATGCCATGGCGTCACCTCGCATCTCGTCCAGGTCATCTGTCTGTCTGTCTGTCTGTCTGTCTGTCTCTGTCTCTGTCTCTGTCTCTGTCTCTGTCTCTCTCTCTCTCTCTCTCTCTCTCTCTCTCTCTCTCTCTCTCTCTCTCTCTCTCTCTCTCTCCGTTTCTGACTTCCTGCCAGCCACAATGAATTAATCAAGAAAAGGTTATACATCCATGAAATGTACAGATAGTCCAACACCTGTTGCTGTGGGTTGCCAAATCGTTTCCTGGTCTACCAGATCTTTCTTTTGTTTTTTTTTTGTTTTTTTATCCTCATACGAATCAATGCTCCAAAGAGGTCGATTCTCAATAAATCGCTGAGCTCCATAATATAATAATAATAAATAGCAAAATTAGTACAACCACCCAAACTGCGCAGAGTTTAACAACGACGGCTATTAAAATTTAATCTCTGGCATTGGTGACATATGCACGGACTATTCTTCCTTATGCCTTTCTAGCCACCGAAGTGTAAAACCTGCGTTCCTAATTATTGAAGTAAAACTGCAGTTTCTTGGGATTCCCAATACCTACAAAGCTGGTACAAAACAGCATCTGATAATAGCTTGAGTTTGCTCTCGCCGTAGCAGGACAGGAAGAGCAGGGAGACATTCTAGCACACAAGCTTCTTCATTCATAAACAACATTATAAATCGTTTTTTTTTTTTTCTTCTAAGTGGTTTGAGTCACTGAGATTCTATCCCCAGCCAGGCAAATCGCCCCCCCCCCCTCCTCCTCCTCCTCCTCCCCTTCACGTGAAAGACCAGCGTTTCCCACACTTTTGGAACAGAGGAACCTTTAAGAGTGTAGGAAAATTCACCCTTGAGTGGCCAGAAGCAGCCTCGGTAACTCCAGCTTTCTCGGCTTCTGTGAAATGTCTCGTGTGATAGAATTATGTAGTACGTTCGCGGCACCCTAGTACAAGCCTGATAGAATCCTTGGATCCGAGGGACCCCTAATGAGAACCGCTGTGCTAGACATCTCCATACCTGTTTGTTGCTGCAAGTTTGCTGCGTTTGGCCAATCACTGTCGTAGTGTCTGTGGGGCATAAACCCCCGCTGAACTTTTATCATTTCCTCGGTCTCTTTGAGGAAGTTTATCTCATTCTCTGGGGAAAAGATGAGGGAGAAGAAAACATGAAAAACAGAAAATCTTAAAATGTGGAATAAGGAAAGGAAAAAAGAACAACACGGCGCTATACAGATAACCAAAATGCTCAAAACAGAAGCGGTGTTTGCCGGAAAGATTAAAAACATTGATGTGTACCGTAATAAAGCGGATTAAAACATTGATGTGTACCGTAATAAAGCGGATTAAAACAGACTTTCCCTCCGTGTGCGAGAGACTGGGAAAGAGAAACGACAAAATCTCCATTAATGGACATTTGATCAACATGGTTGCTTCAGGCATGCTACAAAAGAGATATTTGTGTCCAAAATTTGCGCACAAGACAACCACAGAGAAATATTTAGTACTACAGAAATGTGTAGCCTATATACCGCGCACCCACAATACTATTGCATGAGAGATGTTGACATTTTCCGAACTGGCCAAAATCTGTTTCCCTTATCTTGAAATGCTCACCATTTGCAAGCCAAAACGCGCATAAGACTGGAACAAATTTTATAAAACATCCAGAAAAAAAAAAAAGAAGAAAAAAAAAGTTTTAAAATCAACTGAAGCAGTTGGATTTGACGCTAGCATAATTATTCCACTGTGTGATATCCATGGACACTAAAATTCCAGGCACATGAAATCATTTCACTTCATAATAATATTATCGTGTTTAAGATTCACAAGCCACAAGCAAAAACACCCCACATGTAACTTTACAGCGGGCACTGCATGTAACACAAAGGTCAACCTTTGCGATATGCCAAACGTCCTCATCAGCTTGAAATACACACATGAATTACAAAAGTTCACAGTACGGATATTAATTCAAGTCTCAATCATATGAAGTACACGATGAAATAAAAATTCAAATGTGCACTGGCTGGTTGTCTAGTCCGGGCGTTATTTTGTTATTTTGAGATCTTCCAGCACTGCAGTTGAGTTCACCGCGACATCGTGGATAATTGCTGTCATTACGGTTTAGCTGCAGAAAGGAAAGTAACTATTTTAAACTGTGCAACTGGAAGTGCCCGATGACGATATCAGGGTACACAAACAATATCCTGTCCTGACAATGATTAAATATGCCCGTTCAAATTGTAGCAGTCGCCGTGGCTTTATTTCAGGGGCCCCCGTGCAAAGGAAAGAGAATGAGCTACAGTAGTAAAGGGAGAGAGCTCTGCTATAAGGTGGCCTACAAACCTTGGTACTCTACTTCATTATTAAAATACGACATCTCGGTAACGGCGATTGGGTAAAATAGCGGCCTCAGAATCAATACCAACTCTGCGTGTTTCAGGAAATTCATATCGAATCAGGCTGATTTTTGGACGCACTCAAACAAGATGGAAGAAAATGAAGGGGCGGGGGGGGGGGGGGGGGAGAGACAAAGGAAAGACGCACCTCATTTTCATGTTTTCCATCCATCGTATTTCTGGTAGCAAGTCACGCACGTGCAAATATTGAGGATGGGAGGTTATTGCTTCTTATTTTTTTCTTTTATTTGGCAAAATAAAATAAATATCATTTTCCCGCACATATCTCTGGAATATGGAATCTTATTGAACTCACCGGCATGCCACGACAGGCAAAAGCAAATTATTCCCGTACCATTCCTAGATGTATCCATATTTGTAGATTATGAAAAAACGCCCCCCCCCCCCCCCGGAAATCTGTGGGGTCGCAGCAAGGCTTGCAACGACATATAACTTTTTTCTTTTACCACATTTTGTCTTCGTATTTATACAGATGTTTCGCTGATCTCATCTTCTATTCCAATCCATTAACCTATTCTCTTATCTTTCTCTAACTGAACAGCATCACACACCTGGACAAAGT
The DNA here is from genome assembly GCA_963931925.1 of Onchidella celtica. NCBI lineage: Eukaryota > Metazoa > Mollusca > Gastropoda > Systellommatophora > Onchidiidae > Onchidella > Onchidella celtica. The sequence continues at coordinate 44,024,637 of OZ007567.1, forward strand.
TCTTCTTTCCAGGTCATTGTATTTAATTTACTGTTATGGCATTTGTAATGTAATATCAATGGCATTTCCTGAGATATTGCATGACATTTTGCCTACGTAAACAGGCAGACTGGTCCTATCTTATGAATTTCTAAACTTGGCCACAGAATACTAAGCCCAGCAACGATCAAGACAAAGCCTTCTATCCCAACGACAACTAGTAACGATTTTCACAAATAAATGAAAATTGAATAAAGTGCCTTCCCAGAGCGATTAGATCTAATCACACAGGCGTCAGCAGAATTTGAATCTAAAGTCTCCTGGTCGCCAAACCGAATATTATTCTGACTGGCATTCCAGCAAAGGACCGTCTGAATCTCCACTTTCAGCATAGTAGTTTTAGTTCTTGTGAAATGTTTGCGTTTGCTCTGACACACTATTCTGTTTGAAATATTCGCAGTTTCTACAAGAATACAAACCGTCATTTTTTAAAATTTTCTTTTAAATGAATCGAATTATTACTGAAACACCTTTTCCTGCATGCCATGGCGTTATGATCAGCAGACTGATCCTGGCGAATGCAGGTGTAGATCAAAGAAAATTCAGTTTGTTTATCAACAAATATAACACTGCATGCTTTCCAATATGGAATTTAAAAAAAAAAAAAAAAATCATCGAAAAAGAGCCTCCTCATTCGGGTGTGTGGGATGGATGATATTTCTTGTGGAGTTGAAATAATGTTATCTACATCATTTGTCTTGTACACTTACTATCTGGGCGGATGGACTGCAAGAAACGTCGGAAGGAATAAAACTTTCAACAGATTAATCAAGTGCCGTCAAGGCCATCTTACAGTTACACACTTCGGAATGCGGGGAGAGGGGGGGGGGGTGGTGGAACGGAGCAATGTTGACAAATTTTGCGTCGCTCTCTAGAAAATGAAACACGAAACGAGTTATTATTAAGGAAACGCATAAAATGCAACGAGGAAATTATGAATGTAGAATATCGGATATAATGCCCAGTCCCTCTGTCTGGTATGAAAGCGGTCCAATGTGAACCAAGTCTTTTATCTGTTTCTTTTTTTTTTTCTGATCACCCAGCCAACCAGTACAGGTACTTCATGAGCCAGGCTACGCTGACATAAACCATGACACATGCAAGGCTGCGAGGTTAAGTCTGCATCTTACCGAATGTCGACTGGAAAACAAATTATATTCCCAAGCCTGGTGTATGGGAAAATCCACCTGCCAACCACACGGCAATAACTAGGTGCAAGTGCATTCAGGTTATGTGAACTAAGTCTATCATCCATCGAAATACAAACACTGCGATCTCTCTTTAAAGGTATGACAGTGTGAGAGATACTCAAACAGTATCCAGCAGAGTCTCAGATGTCACTGATATCTCAATTCAGTTATCTTGAATGCGCATGTTAAATCCCATGCCGGATTTAATCATTCAGAAACTCGTTTCTCGAACGAATATAATGAGGTAAATTGCAAATGCAGGAACTTGTTAATCTTGAACACAAGACATCACCAGTGCCAGCATATAGAAGCCCACACTGTTTCCAAGAAATGTGGATGTATTTACATAGTGTACATGCATGGTGTAGCTATCGGTAAACATCAGGAGTGTCTTCATGATGTAATACATACTCACCACTGGATGTGGTAACAGGATCTTGAAGTTTGTGCAGACAGCACTACAATTTCCTTTGAAACATAAAAGCGCTGATTATCTTTAAAATACAACACTGTCGCGATTTTGTTTAATACAATTGACAGCGTCTGGTAAAACGGTTTCCTTAAGCAGCAGCTTCAACAGCCCTTCTGATAACACATTAAAAAAAATGACATAATCACTCGAGGGAAACAACTCATTCTCTCTGATCTGCTTCCACAAAATATTATTGAAAGCTTTCTATCCTCGAAGTACTTGATGCGATCATTGAATTCTGGGGACAATTTGAAAATGTTCCCATAGTTCTGTCGTCAATATTTAGTTACTATCAACATTAAACTATATTGTTCCCTGTGAATCTTCATAGAATAATGTCACACTTTGTTTAAAAACGCATGCTCTCCCTCATGAAAAAGCACAGAATAGTTGAGTGTTGGAACTGAAACGCACGCTCATGCGCGTTTTCTGCATTGACACAAGCTGTTAAAACATTATTTTGCACCGAGGTTGGAGATGAAACAGAAACAGATAAAACAGTTCGCTTAATGCATGCACAATATCGCGCTAATTCGTTGTAGTTCAATTGTTAGTTTGCTCTTGCTGAGGAAGAAGAGATAAACACCAGTTATTTTTAGCCGCTGACGCACAAACCAACAGCCACGTAAAACTTGGATGTTAACTCTGAATGTGTACGCAGAGAAAGAAAAGCAATTCCCAGAAAAAGCTCTGCCTACTTGGGGATAAAGAAAAAAACTCGCACAATAAAATGTTAAAACAAAATCAAAAGCTTCCTCCTCCGCTCACCAATTACCACTGCTCTTGATTTGAAAATGACCTCTCAAGGTGCCAATCTGAAGATCCACTGAATTCATTTGACCCAATTCAACAAGCTTCACTTTATGTATGTTTATCTTGAGCTCCACACATTCAATTCAAAATGTTTTGTTATGAGTCACCACTTATTGGAACTGCTTATGATTAGCTTCGTGATCCTGTAAAGTTCTGGCTTAGACAAGGTAAAAGAAGTTAAAAATTCTGCACACTGATTTGCTGCACACCCCAGCACTTTCATGTCTGCCCACTAGAAAAATCTCCAGGTCTAGTTGATAAGAAATCATAACACTGATTGAAGGAATGTACCACAATTCTGTAAAGGTCCGAGAAATAAAGCAATAACGACCGCAGACATTAGAGGTATCAAATCTTTCCCTAATTCGGTTTCTTTTTCTACAGCGATTGTAAACATCTGCCAATCACAAAAACCTGATACAAACCATGCTGAAGGTATAAAATTGCCACATTAGAGGCGTTTGTTACTCGTACTTTTTAGTGTGCGGTACCGTTTGCAACCTTAACGACCTTAGCTATTTGATACTTATTAATAAAGTGTATTAGTCGTCGGTATCTGGTTTCCACTGTGAAAGTAACTTCACGTTTCACTTCCTCAGTAAGTTTCCAGCAAAACTGTCCATGGTCTGCCCGACCCTTCTACCACACACTGTAAAGGGGATATCCAATCACAGATCCGCCATCGCCATATCGCGGTCGTTCGTGATGTCTGTTCAGGACAAAATTGCAATTTCTCAGGGCACAACTTTCTGTTAAATTAAGGAAAGGGCAGATTCGATAACTACATTAAATACAAAGCTGCATTTCAGCATATTTTTTTTCTATGTTGCTCTTGTCTTAAGTAGCACGGGTTGTTTTCCGGTCTCTAAATCAGAAAGTGCTCCACTTTATTCCAGTCAAAACTAGCAGCAGCCAGGACAACGATCTGAAAGGGCACACTGCCTTTCTGCTTTATTTACTTTTCTCACCCCCCCCCCCACCCCCCAAAACTCATGTCCTTCTAGCACCTAGTGCAAAAAGACTAGAAAACTGTCCAATTTAACTGTTCAGATACTGACACAAACATAATCAACTGCCAAACATGCACAGTTGGCAGATGAGAGGGCAAATGGATTTTATCTGTTTTATCTGTTTTATCTCTAAGGAAGATGAGAGGGCAAATGGATTTTCTGAGCTTCTAGAGGATTTTCCTTAAAAGCACAGTAAAGGGTGGCAGCTCATAATAACCAACATCGGTAAAGTGTATGGACAGCTAGAACAAAGGGGGACAAGAAAGACAATGTTGAAATGGAAGGATGAATCGGACATGATAGAGAGCAGATCAGTGGGTGTGCTATTTTAATTTGATGGACGCATGCTCTTCTATGATGAAAAAAAAACAACGAACGGGTGATGACGCAGTAATGAAAGCAGGATAATAATGCCGACGTACTGCGCCATGTAATCTCGATAGAAGAAATACTTTGGCTCTGATCTCAGGTACATAATCATATACAAATGATACAGAAACTGCACAATGCAACAGTCAAGCATCTGAATAGAGTGAACTGCTGAATGGACCCTTAACCGACATTTTATAACAGCAGAGAACTGAAATTTCACACAAATGTTTTTCTTCACATGTGACAAAATGGCACTAAAACGGCACCGTCCATTTAAAAAACTCAGGCTCAAAACCTTTCAATCAGCTAACCTGCTGTAAAGCTGATCATTTCTGAGATGACTGTCTGTCCTTTTTAACTTGCCTTTGACATTTACCAAAAACAAACACACACACACACACACAAAGGGTGCTACGTTCCCACTAAACTTGTGGTTGCTATAGTTAGCGGCAAATTTATAGAATGTTCACGTTTCAGAATGAACTCTACTCTGAAACGCATGAAAATATTGTTTCTTAAATAATTTAACACCGAAGACAATTATGAAATCCAGTACTAAACACAGGACAGAAACTAAATTACCAGCACGTCTAGAACACTGCTTGACTGAGAGATCCAAGTTTGCTGCGTTACCACACAATATGTCACGCAGAAAAGAACCACAGAATCTCATAACTCAGAGGCATCCTTCTATTTACGCCCAAGTACTCTGACATTTAGCATCAGGACCCGCGCCACTGACATAAGCTCTCGATGTTCCAACCCTCACAGCATTTATAAATAAACCACTGACTCACCCTCTTCAAGTAGGACACGGGAAAACCTCTCTTTTTACCTGTAATAAACAAGTGGAGGCTCGCTGTAATCCAACAAACACGAATACATGTACCGTGTAGACTTCATCTGCAACAAAATCTTCAGGAACAGCGATGGAATGCCCCTTGAAGTTCCTGTTTTTCCTCCCAGCCACGGGTTTGGTCTCGTCACTAGGTTTTAGCGTACGTGCTCACGCCCTCTCTTGGGCCGGGCCTTAATAATGTTCCCAAGTCATGCTCAGTGAACGGTGAATTTGCCGATCAATGCACGCGATTTGGGACCGCCATCGCGCGAGACTTAGCATTTTTGTTGCTTCCAGTGCCTGAAGTCATTCCACCTAACCTTTATTTTTTAAAAATTCTGGTTCCTAGTTTTCGTCTTATTTGCTTCTGAAAACTCGTGTTTTATTTTTTACTTTTTTTTTTTTTCTTGAAGCAATCAGAGAACTGTCGTATTAGGGAGAAAATTAAATTGGATTTCGGTGAATGAAATCACTTGAGTGAATGTGATTTGCTTGTCGGATGACATAATACGGCAATGCAATAACATGAGGTTGTAAAGAAAAAAGAAGAAAAAAAGCCATGACCGTTTGCTTCACGTATGAGTGTCCTGTCTGCGACGTCTCCAATCAAACTCTAAAGACGCGGGCTAAAATGCAGTATTTTTGTATCATACATGGCAGGGCGCATTGCTTTCATTTTTGAGGATTTATTAGATGGGATTATACAAACTATAATCCTATTCATTCTGTTTCATTTCCTTTTCCCCAATTCCTAAAACAAACAAAACAGGTCGTGCCTTTGGACAAACGGGTAGAATTGTAGAGAAAGGCCCGACTGTATCCAAGTGTTTCTAATCATACCACAATTATACTCGCAGCGTCTCTGTTTATTAAAATGTATGTGAACATAAAAGAGTAATCACTTCGGCAAACTCTCTTCCACCTCTTTCTTCATATATCCAGACCTAACAATAAGCTGGGTGTTTACCCCGACTTTGGATTAAATGAAGTCAACGTTCGCGATACGAAGTTCCACCTTCAGCAATAATAATACCTTGTCACTAATCTAAACAAACGTATCCAAGCAAAGTCACTATAAACTTTCGTCCATTCAGTATATTAATCATTCCCTCAAAGAAGGATGTCTTCATCCATTTAACAACTAAACCGATCATCTACCCCCTTACCACTAGTTCTTCTTGATTCTAGCATGCCCCGAGAATTAAGGGCAAGGCATTTTAATCACAAGAAGAAGGGACTACATGTAACAATGGCTGAAGACGTGATATAATATTAAGAGATCAAGGTGCCAATGAGCCTGGGTGAAATTCATTATACATATAGATTTTTTTCGGTCAGCACAAAAAAAAACGGGTGGGCGGGGGTGGGAGACGGGAGTCTCTAAGTAAATTTACGTCTCTTGGTAACAGATTGGCATAGCATTTTCCACTGAACTGAGTTTTTAGGTCAACAGTTTCATTCCGCGGAAATTTTCGATATTAATCCCAGTTGCCGATCCAGTTATACAAATATACAGAACTATGCATAATTACTATATTAAATCTGCTTTTTGTGTTTTCTTTTTGCGCTCCCGTCCACTTTCCCTGATTGTCATTTCTTGTTTCGTTAACACTCAGGTCTTATCGCCATAATATGCTTCTCCACCATGAATTCTCGTTGTAACGTTTGTTTCTTAATGTTTATTGTCTTGACTTCTTCGAAGAGCACCCTAGTTCTTGTCCTATGATATGCAGTTATCCACTGGCTTTCAGCTCATTTCCGGTCTTCATATGCTTTGCCATTGTTCGAAAGATAAATTATTTGTCTTACTTTTAACTGAGGAAGCTCTGTCTGTCTATCTCCCTACCCCACCCACCCCCGATCTCTCTCTCTCTCTCTCTCTCTCTCTCTCTCTCTCTCTCTCTCTCTCTCTCTCTGTGTGTGTGCGCGCGCGCGCGCGTGTGTGTGTGTGTGTGTGCGCGCGCGCGAGGCTTGCACGCAGCTATGATTACACAGACATGTTTGGGCTGTCATGCCGCCGTCCGTCTCTCACTTTTATGACTTTGTGACTTTCCATTCACAATATTACTTTGATAAATATTCCCTGACGAACATCCAGTCCATTTTCATTTCCACGTTCTCTAACCAAGCTCCATAGACTACAAGCCACAAAGTGTTTTATTTCCCGGACCGAACTGCATTCGCTATCCTGTGTAAGAGAAAGAGAAAGTCTCTCGGGCTGCCGGGAGGCGGGAACTGTCTTAACTTTCTCACCATCTTCGGGAATGATTTCTTGTTACTTTCTCCGACGAGACTCTTCGATGTCTGAGAATAAATATACTTCGCAGACAACCAACACCACTGAATGTATGTACTGAACTCTTTACTGTCTCCTAACGCCATGCGTATTAAGCTGTAGCGCCCGAGGCTAAAGGCACCGATCTTTACACCCATACAGTGAACTGTGTGAGGCTCCACAAGAATACGAAAATAAAACAGTAAAGCCGTGTTTTCATGAGCACGGAAACGGAAACGCCAAAAGTCCATCAAGTAGCAAAATGACAGTGTTTCCGTGAGTACCGAAACGGCATTCTCATTAACATGAAAACATTCTCTCTATTTTGACGTTACCGTTGCCGAATCCGTTTCCTCACACATGAAAACACAGGTTAAAGCCCACAGCGAACCCGGTCTGTTTTGCCTCAGTGTTAGTGTCAGATGAGGACCATGGAGTTAAGTGGGATCTCGCGAACTGGTGAGACTGACACAAGTCTGTTCCGCTGATTTACTCAAAGGAAGTTCAAACCTGAGACAAAACTGACTCGTGGCTCAGCTTTCTCCTAGCCTTAACTTTTGATTCAAAATAAACGTCTTCTCCAAAGTTCGATACATAATAGGCATACACTTTACCAAAAATATTTCCAAGTTCCTAGGAGTAACCACCACCACCACCAAATACACATTAAGGCGCAATAATGGATTCATGGGATAGTTTACAATTATTCCTCCCTCTCCCGGCGTAGGTGTCAATTGGACAGTGCCGTTGGTCACACTGACCTGGTCAAAATCAAACTCAGACAGACATCTGATATCATCCACTCTGATCATTCCACATCGCTGCAAAATTAAAAACCTGACCCGACAATTTCACACAACAATGCACTGGCAAAACAGAAATAATCTTCCAAATCCCTGATATTAACTCCATGCCTTTTTTTTTTTTTTTCTTAAGCGGCCATACACGCACCACGCCAACCAATGAAACTGAATACAATAACAAGAACAGGAACTTTCCAATCGATCTGCACGTGGTTCACGAGAGCAAAATGACCTGAAGAGCTTGTGGAGCAATAAGTTAGCGAGCAAAGGCGCAATTAGGGAAGGTAAGCAGATTGCCACGGATGATGTAAAAACCGAGTGTAATGCACCTACAGCATGGAAGTTAATTCGTGCGTTCCCAAAGGCTGGAAGTGCTTTCTGCTGAAATGAATGCATCACTGTTCGCATTTAACATTTCTAACTGTGCAAACTGCAAGATGACTGCGATACTTTGCTACATACCTCAAAGTATTGGAAAAAAAATTATAAATTAAATGAAGATGGGTTTTTCTTCTTTGGTGAATTACCATTCTTCGAATTTATTTATTTACTTATTTATTTGTTTATTTATTTATTTAAGAATGTTATCAATGGCACGTAGTCTAACTACAAAGCTAATTAGAAGAAAAACATACTGAGTTGTGTTCAGCTATAGCTTTCTATGTAAAAGACTGTCCCCCAAGCAATAGACCCTTTCAACTTCCGCGTTACAGTTGTTTGCGGGGAGCCGCATGGCTCCGAAAAGCACCGTGTAGGGCAAAAACCTCAACTTGCCTTGATGATGGCATCTGTATATGTGCACATTCAAAGCAAAGATGCATTTTTATGCCAGAACCAGCAGGTAACGGGTTTGTACAGTTGGGTGCCCAACAAGAGGATGGCATCTTTCGACCGTCGTCGACCGCTTCCGCCCTCCAGGTGGGGCACGCCGCCATTTTGTTTGCAAATCACGTGATAAGGAGGACGGTAAATTAAAAGGGTCCATAGAATTCATTCGAAGACGGCTGTGGCGCTATTCAGAGTTAAGAGTACCAAAGATGCTAGAGTTGGTAAGATAAGACAGCTAGTGCTTTTAGCGTGCACAGTTTTCGCACCACCATGAAGCGGCAAACGCGCGGAAGTCACGAAAAAGTGCTACATTCTACAAATCCAAATAGGAAAATATTGAAATTTGTTCACTGTTTAGCTTTCGCTGTAGGTCCTGATTGAGGTCACTTATTGTAGAACTAGCTGAGTACCTGTTCGATGCACAGGTTTGTGTAGGTTGGGTTTGTTGTTGGTTGTTGTTGTTTTTTTTTTTGCGGGGGGGGGGGGGGTACAATTTAAGACGCCTGTGAACTAAGAAAGGCATTAATGCTGCATAGATAGCTTATAAGAGAGATGCAACAACAAAGGACACCACTTCAGACCGAAAGGAATAAGAACAAAGCCGAGATCCGTAGGGTCATCCCCAAAACTCAGCGATAGGACAGTACACAGTGTGCAGTGGTGCGCACCGAAAATTTTCAGGAAGTGATGATGTCATAAAAACCTACAGCATGTCAATGAGCCTAGTGAAAATTGGGGAAACAATACATTTCCAATAAAAAAAACTACACTGACTTGAGACTTCTATTAAAAACTGTGCACCCTTACATCCATTCTGATGCACCTGTAACAGGGTGATAGATTGGCAAGGTATAACTAGTAGTTATAATAATATTGTGCCTATAACTAGCGTGGGAAGATAGTTAACGGCGGGGAGACAGAGTCATTGTAGGCCAGAGGGGGAAAGTATGGGATGCAACTGAAGCGCTTTGACACCCGAAAAGGGTAGTGTTTACTTGACCGCCGTACTTGTCGATCAGATCACCTGGGAATTGCTTGGGGGGGTAGAGCTGTTTCAATAGTATTTGACGTGGAGCCGACGGGGGTGGCTATTAGGATAACTAATGCACACTCGGTGGGCGTCTTGGGACGCTACCTGACTGGGTATAAATCCCCGAACGCTCCTTCCAACTTCAGACCGCTGAGAGCACTCACCAGCTTCGTGCCGAAGAGGAGACCACAACTGCAACTGTAACTTTGTACTAGTCTTGTGAGTGGGGAAGGTCAGGGAACCCGCAAACATCCTTTGTCAGAGCGTGGTATCTTTGGTATCTTGTCGGCATTTGGGCTGTTGCTGAGTGAGGAGGAAGAACAACACCTTCTTGGCTTCTCAACTTCTTGTACTTTGATTAACGACATCGTGGCTTCTTGGCTTCCCGACCTATTGGTACCTGCCGATACCTGTTGATCTAACTGCGCAGTCAAGCCAGGGTAGAGAGGAAGAACCAGTGCCCAGATAGCGCCATACACCCCTAAAGGAGAGGTTTCCTTATGCTGAATGTTCCCATGTGTTTTATAAAATGTGCTAGAAATTGAATATTACGAAGCCATTTAATTAGCATGTACTGATTTGCATCAACTTCATTCCATCGAAATTCACATGAAATTGTATGACCTATGTTCCTATTATTATTGAATGAATTAATAATTATTGTATATATGTAAGCAATACAGATATCGTTTGTTATAACTTATAGAAGAGAGATAGTCGATTATTTAGTGTGTTTGTGCCGTGCCCATCACGGCTGGTGTCAGAAGAAAGTTAGTGAGAGAAAGTGGAAACATCACAGCACCATATAAAATTTGAAGACTGAGTGTTGAGTGGTTCAGAAGCCTTTTGCAACGAAAAATCTCAAGTCCACAAATATATATAGTATAGATAGATAATAACCTCAAGCCATGTGGGAAAACTCTGGCTATTTTTTTTTCAGTTCGCAGTAGCACTGTTACAATTTTGCACCATAAGTTTACCATGTCATCAAGCATTCTTTTCATACTATGCGCCCCCGACCAGCGCGCAAATTGTGTGCACGGTTGGTGCGAAGAAGACAGTGTCTCATCTTATCGTTTCTAGTATATTTGAGAATACTATGGTCAACAGATCTGCAGACGTATCTGAAACTATAACACATGAAGATATGAAAACTGACCATGAATAAATTCAAACCAGGAACATAGGGCATACCTCATATTTGTATACTCTCATCTTCTTCTGAGATAATGACCATCGATCGTTAGCCCTTTGTTCAGCCGTATACGGCTGATTTCAATCAGCAAACTTAGAGAGACTTTTCAGTATCTTACGATAGTGTACTCACCAACACTTCGTTCAATGGTAGGGGAGTCCAGAAAAGATGTCAGGGATGCGGTTCCGTTGCCATAGTTACGCAGAACAGCATTGTCCATCTCCACAGCCTCCTGTTCGGCTGTTACGATGCCATGAATGTTGTATCTGGTGATGAGAAAATACAGTGGAAGATAATACAAAATGTGTTATCACTTGATTACCTAATGCTTAATGCTTTACTGAGTAGATGTCTCCATTCTGTAGAAGGATGAGATCTGTATTGTTTTCCCTTTCTGGAAGATCATAGACAGGAGTTTTCTCTCTCGCTCTCCCATAAAATCATTAATTACGTCAAGCCAACTCGTAAATCATGGCAGTTTTTTGTTCTGTATCCAGTCCAAAACCAAGGTTGTTTTTTTTTTTTCCAAATGTTTCAAACAGATTTGGGGATTTCAACATTCATTTTTTTTTTTTTTCTCCCGCAGAAAATTGTTATCTACTAATTTTTATAAGTTGTTAACGTATCCGACTTGCAAATCAGTGTTGTTTATATTTTGTTTGTGTTACCACATATCACAATAAATATGCCCCATTTAAATCTATTATACAGGTGGGGAGGGGAGAGACAGACAGACAGATTAAAGTACACAATACGTGAGAAACAAATTTCTCTGCCTTGGGTTAATCAAGATTGTTCAGTCTGCAGTAACTGTTGAAATAAATTTAGCAGATCGTCTATTCGGTCCCATCTCCCTAGGTTATCACGATCGCGAGTGTTCACTACAAAACTGCGACTGTGTTCATCGTCATGACGCAAGTGTACGCCCACTGCAAGGTTCATCTTGTTTCAAAGTGATTTTTTTTTTTTAAACGCATACTAAAGTAGACATATTGCTCTACTATTTCTGCCGACTGGTGCACATAAACAATATACAAAGATGATCACCATCTGTTCAAGACGTTCAGCATTAAATTCTCCCGCAGTGATTCTTATTTATTTTAAAAATAAATCACAACTGTCACAACTGTCTGTCGGGATTAAACGTATTCCCGTCTAAGTGAAGCACAGTATTTTTTGTTCCTACTTCAGAATCCTGCATACACCCCTTCCATCTCCTCCTCTGGGCGGAATAACAAAAACGTGCGCTCCTCAAACAGAATGCCGTTTGTTATTTTTAATTTTCTTTTTTACAATATAATTATGCATATCTCACCGCGTCGGCCAGGCACAGCATTGTCGTGAAAGACACAGCTGCAGACAGCATCCCAGAGAGCCCCCCCCCCCTCCCCCGCCTCCTATATGAGGCAGAAGCCTTTCAAGTTTTGCCATCCATTTTCACTGGTTGTCCTCATCCGAGCTCAGCACTGTCATCATAGCTGTCAGCCATGCCAGGTTCAGATCTACTGACAGCAAATGTGACATGTGCCTTTTCAGATGTCAGACGTCCCTCTGTGATATTTTCAAGCTAAACCTAAAACTGACGGGCCTACATACGTTTCCATTTATTTATTTACTTCCATTTTCGTTATACATGACAAGAAGCTTCAGATTCGAAAGCTGGATTCTGCCAGTATTCCTTATTCTGATCATTCGGACAAAAACCGCCTATATAGTGGTATTAAAACCAGCCCCACTCCGTTTTGTTGTTACACTTGTAGTGCAATGCACGGGAAGTCTGAATACTGTCAGAAATCAAAGCCTCACCGGATAGAATTTATGCTTTAAGAGGACAAAAATACAATATGATCGTAAACTTCACACTGGGGATATGTTGCGTACCTGCTGAAATTGTTTGACTAAAGCCATATTTACATGTCGTTTGTAGATACCAATGTGCTTGTTTCAAGTAAAAGCAAACATCTTTAATGAAACACTGTTTATATTTCTCTGGTGACTTGAGACATCGAGAAGCCACAGCTAAAACTTTGTTAATGTTATGACAACAGAAACGAGTTCATGAAATTTAGTCCCCGAGATGCAAAAATACTCTTACCTTGAAATCTGAACACACCTTCAAATCACAACACAACACACCAGTTCCAAATCAAAGAAGACAAGAAAAGGAACCAATGATAAGAACCACTTGAGATCTACCGAAGTAAAATGTTTAACACACGGAGAGTAACCGAGAAACCCAGGATGATATTTTGCAAACAGTTACGCATACACTGATACAGGAAGCCCACTCTCTGTAGCCACACTGTTACACGGACACACAGGAGAGCTGGTAGGTGATAGCCTACAGCTATGGTATGCTATGCAACACTTTGACTCCACGCCCCACTTCAACATACTTTAAAAACTGGGAAAGATAAGAGATAGACTGCGCGTCTTCGCCGACAGGTGTCTTTATAAAAAAAAATTTCAATCAAACTTGCCACGCAGAAGTGCACATAATTCTGGTAGAACTTCCGGTCTATTTAAGGAACCGCTTCAAGGAGATTAATATTCCCCGCATTCTCTGAGGCCTCGGTTACATTATCTCGCGTCATACGCACAGCTCCAAACGTACGGAATGCACGGTTTAACTGATACTGCAAAAGATTCAGAAGTCCGTGAATGAAGGATTACAATGACGCTGAAGATTTCACAGAAGGATTACAATGACGCTGAAGATTTCACAAACAAAGATGACGCGACAGATGAGCATTACCAACAGTCCAACACTGGGTTCTGATCCCACCCCCATTTTATCCAAGTTTTGTATAAACAGCAAAGAATGAAGCAAAGAGGGCACCTGTGCTACAGCGACATGAGCAAGAGATTGCGTCCTCAGCGGTTCCTCTGTCCATTATCTAACCCCTACAGCCTTTTCTTCCAATAAGTAAACATCTGATTAAATACTCAAATACGTGCCTTCCTCCTCGTGTGGAGATACGCAACTATACAATACGTTACTGTAGGAATCTGATAAATACCGTTTCCCTACCTGCTGTGTTGACGTCTTCCTGGACAGTGCTGTTGCTGTGGTATTAGTATCTCTTTAATTATTTCAGAATTGACCGTAGGTAGTTTTTTTGTAGATATCACATGATACCACGCAGATACACTACTAAAGATTCTTACGTGGTTCAGCCCAGGCAAACAGAAAGAAATCTTCCATTTTCACTGACTGAACACTTACCACAATCTGAACAAAAACAAACACTTGTTGTGCTTTTGAGCGTGAAAAGATACGCTGTTGCAGAAAGGGCGATACTGTCAAATGGAATGAGTGTTTACTGAACACCTAAAAAAGTTTGTTATTCTATCCCACATAAGCCCCAAATGGTAATCATTTAAAATAGTTTATTTCTTTGTTCAATGAACAAATTCACCACCCTGAGGGAGTTAGATTTCTAAATTTTGTGGCCGCAGAAAGCCTACCTGTGGTCCGTGTAAGAAAGGTTGGGAATCCCCTTTCTGCCACTCACCAGAAAACACACTACATTTTACTGTCCTCATATCAAAAATGATCAGGTAAGTGTGTATGCGCGTGGCTGAAACAGGGACAAAGACAGGCCGGCAAGAAGCGGAATTGAAACCCAGAGCTGTGCTTTGAGATCTTTCTGTCCAGCCTGTCTTTTAACCTTTTACCTTTATTTCCCCATCACCGTAGTGTTTTTTTTCTTTGAACGCATTCAATTCCAGGAAGCGCTTCCTCTCCCGCTCTCTCTCATAGCGTATGTCCGGTCGCACCCCCTCCCCCCCCCCCCTCCACCGTGTAATTACTCGCGGTATCCCATACATTCCATCGCAGGCAACTGTTCAGTCTAGACAAATATGTACTTGATCGCGGTGTCCACCCTCATCCCAATCTGGGATAAACTTAAATCCATTAAAGATATTTCCCATCGCCTCTACTTTTTTTGTTTTTAAATAATGCCCGTTCTGAACACAGACGCCGTCACTATCATAACCCATAACAGCCACAAAGACCACAAAGATCTCATTTTTAAAAAAGACATTTCCAACACCAAATATTTATCGTTTTCCAGGGTCCTTTAAACTATATCATACTATAATCTTCGTGAAATCACAACACAATAATACAATCCTTCCACCGCTTTCTGAATAATGCTTTTTACTTTGTTTGCTATTTGTTTTGTTTTCAGATATTAGCCGCTGACATTAATCTTCACTCTCATTCTTGCCAAACAACAGTGTTTAAATAACGTGGATGGTCTCGATGTGCCTTGTCTGCAATTCAGGTTTTTGTTGTTTTTTTTTTTTTCATTGTTACACTTTTCTCATTGCCCAGCGAAAGTAATTTTCCTGCTCGGGGCTTAATGAAGAACCTTTTCTGCATCACAGAAGCTGCTTCCCTGGCTCGAACACCTAATAAGTAAAGTGGGTTTGCTGTATATTGAAGAATAAGTTTCAAAATTTCGAAGCAGGAAGTTAGCAAGAGAAGCTATAAAAACACAACACATTCCTTATGCGCCAGACATTTAACTGTGCCTTTTCCATACAGCTGTCAAGAAACTGGAATATTCTATGAGCACGAACGACCTCTTGTGGGTCTGTTTCTATAAATCAGTATTTGGTTTCGGGCGCTCTGCTCAGGACGGAGAGACAAGAATAGAACCAGTAGAGTTTTATCCTCCGCGGCAGCTTAAGCCAGAAAACCCATATTGGAGGAAATGTGCAAGTGAAATTAATGCAGAATGAAATCTGTGATAAAAAAAATAAAAAATAAAAAGTAAAAAATCAGTCAGTGACCGATTAATGGACAGATTCTCAGAGAGTATCATCAAGTCGATATGATCAAGGCGTTAACAATTTAAGCAGCTTGTGTTTCATGATAAAATCAAGTTTCTAGAACACTGTCTCACTCGGCACGCTAGGATTGATGCGTAACAGCCCGGGCTGTTTGATATCTATTTTTAATTTGTATCGGTTGGATTGAGAAAAAAAACAGTATATTACATAATGCGGAATGCAACACTTTTTTTTTTTTTTCAAAACTAAAATGACTTGTTACAAGGTAAGCCAATTTGTCAGCATAATGAAAAAGTCAAAATAAATTACTGTCATTATTTTGATTATGCCTTTTGTCTCACCTCACCACTTAAGTTATGACTTGACTTAGCATCAACTTGAAAAGTACGCGTTGGGCGAGGACAAGACTTCGTGAGTCTCTCTGCGAGTGGGCCTTCCTGTCTTAAGTGATTACCTCTGTTCACTGATTTCCTGTACTGGTTGTCACAATATTATGTTTCTTCAGAAATAGCACAGAGGCAAACCTGTGGGAGTATTTCGGTCCCATTTTCTTCTTCCATTCCCGCCCACCAGACTTCAGATGTTTACCACATTTATTGTGCACAGCATCTTATTAAACGAAATTACATGAACAATTAAAGCTTGAACGTTACCGGAGTTACTAAATTGTTCAATTGAAGGAATACGATTCAGTGACTTATTTGGCCACTTGTCGAAGTTAATTTACAAAATTCAGTACCGACATCCCAATTAATCGGCTATGCTAAAACATTCTGTTTAACTTCTCAAATTTGGAAATGTAATCTCTTCTGTTTCGAAATTACGTGTTTTTCTTTTTCTTCATGTTGTTGTTTTTTAAGAAGTCCTGAAGTATGCTTTCCAGTCTTCAAATTTTGTACTGATCAGTTTGCAAATTTCACGCCCAGGTTCTAACAATTAGATTCAAGCACAGAATTCTTATGCATATTAAAATTTTTCCAGAATTTCAAAACATGTACAAGCTGAATGTACACCGCACAACCACACTAAGAAAATGACAACTGGATATATTATTGCACTCGCGGTTTACCGGACCTCTAAGAGAAACTATTGCAGTATAATTGCCAACAAAGTTTGAAGACCCCTGCAAGTCGATGTAATTCAGGATGGGGGAAAAAAAGCAAGTTTCTTTGTAATCCAGGCGAGGTCTAGAGGAAAACAATACAGTCATTAATGGTCCAAAGTTAGTCTGCGGCAGGCAATCGAGTCATTCACAGGGGCTGGGCTTCCAAGCCCCAACGATGGACTTTGGCGACTGCCCATTTTCAGGGAAACGATTAGATGGATTTGGTTAACCTCCCGTGGGGAGATTGAGTGTATAGCTAGGGTAGTATGTCTAGTTCTGTTTATATCTCTTTTCTACACTCATTTAGAATCCACCTCCCCCCTCCCTCCCTCTCTTTCTCTCTCTTTCTCTCTCTCTCTCTCTCTCTCTCACACACACACACACACATACATATTTACCCATACAAAACACGACACAAGAAACGTAAATAAGAAAGGTGGCACGGGCAAGAAGAAAACCAGAAGAGCGACAGATTGAGGGGATTCTGTAACATCTGATGAGGATTTTGTCACTTTTCATTAGCTGTAAGATATGTTAAATTTCAGTGCACATACATATGTAATAAAAACATCAGCGTCCACACGGCTGTTCGTGGGCATTGAAATGCAGCCCATAACATTAATACGTCTCTAAATTATCACAATAATAATAAGAAGAAGACAGAGAGACAGACAGACTGGCAGGCAGGCCGGACTGTCTGATATTTAGAATTGCCGCCAATAACTACACTGGCAGAAACAGAGTAAAGCTTTCATGCAAATATGGTTTCCGGCTATAATGACAATAAATGGATATGAAATTCCAATATACTTCAATCTGTCAAGAGATAAATGCAGACGGTTCTGAAATATTATCAGAACATTTATGTACAATGATATATGCCAGGAAATCAGGTGAACAATTCAAGTCAGTCACTATATAGGAACAAGGAGACCGGACATTTCTCGAAAGAAAATCAACGACACACAGGGCAAATATGGACAAGATGTAAAGCTTTGAGCTTTGGTGATTTAAACTGGCAGAGATAATCTTTGACAGTTATAAAACTGAAGCATTATCTTTCAATTCGGCTTCTCATTATTGTGACTTTGCTCTTTGCATGCAAGGTGTTATTTGCCACAGAGTGACGGAATGTTGGTAAACCAATAGAAAGAGGAGGAAATAAAGACGGGATAAAAAAAAAAAAAAAAAGCATGAAACAGAGTAATCATGCCAACATGTTCCTTCCCTTTCAACATCTTTATTTGTTCCGTTGCAGATGGTTTTGCATAGTCTGTGGGTCCTTTTCATTCGCCTGCGTTCACTGAAGAACAATAACAATTGTTTAGCTGACCTTCAAATAAACGGTTACATTTCGACCAAACCCAGAATAAATCTTTGAGTAGACAAAAGAATAATCATCGATGCTAGAGAAGGAGAGGGAGAAAGAATGAAAAGAAAGAAAGATTAAGAACATTTGATAAATTTTTCGAAAATGAATAAATAAATCATATCTGGCGCGACGCTTGCTGAGGAAACTGAAAGAACACTCGTGGAATTGTCAGATAACGTATTTGAAGGTGCAGATATGCCTGTGGATATCTTTGCTAAAGTAAAGAACTACAAACAAAAAAAAAGAACTTTTAAAATCGCAGGGGCTGCATTTGCAAGCTGTTGATTGTCGGAACAGCCCCCGGGAGCGCCCTTTCATTGGTCTATCGTTCAAAGATCGAATTGCCCCCTGGAAAAGCCAAACAAAACTGATTTACGTTCAGCAGACACAATAAACACGTAAATCTATAGCTTTCAGTCTGAGCTTGTACTCAATAAAGTTTGTTTCCTTCACGGCAAAAAGTTCTTGCAAATGCACCGAGTGTGCAGACAAGTGGCAGAAAGAATGAAAAACGTTCTGCCTTACAGAAGCCCTTTCCGAAATTGCAGAGATCTATGCGAGTATGTTTCATTTTACACCTTTGCCTCATCCATCTCTCCTCTATCAGTTTTTCATGGTGCTTTCAACCCTCTGGCGGGTTGACATATGTTGCCTTGCCCAAAACACAGGGAGCTTATAAAACAGATTAAAAATAGCCAAACAAACATTGAACACAATGAAAAATTATGTCTTGATAATTCCACGTTTTTAAAAAAGCATTGTTGAGCATCTTGTGCAGTATTTCAAACTGGAAACCATTGGCAATAGGTTAAGTGACCCCCCACCTCACCTCCCCCACTCCAAATCGTATTTGGCTGATTGATTATGCGGCAGAGCGAGTATGCATGTTCAGTAGCCATCAATCGATACATGAGCACTATTGACAACCTCTCTGCGTCCCTTCCTGACCACATCGTGATGCCGGCCTAGATTATGGCCATCGCTGATTAGTTTATTGCAAGCCAGGGAGGAGTTTTCTGCCGGATTTTACGCCTATCTAGGTGTCATAGAGCACGTCCATGCCTTGCCTTGTCTTTGCCTCTGTCCATACAATATGATTCTGGACTCCTGCTACTTCCAATTAACACAACAATGCATGCAGTTCTTCTGAATGCAAATTCTTCAAAATAATTTCATGACCAGACACCGTCGTGGTTTCTTGGGTTTTCTTATTCTCCTTTTATCATGATTTTTGTCGTTTTCTTTTCTCATAGACAAATAATTTGGTTATTATGTTGTAAAAAAAAAATAATAATAATATATACGTAATTAAGCATAGTCACTACCACAGATTGTGACATCACAGGAGTACACAGTGTTGACAGACATAAGAATGTATTGCAAAGTCTTTGAAGTAAATAATCGATCAGCTTAGCATTAGGCCTCATACCATTATGTAAACATTCATTCAACTCTGATCATGCCCCCCCCCCACACACACACACACAAAAACATACCTACACGCCCTACCCCAAGTTGAAAATAGCGACAATGTGAGAACTAAATATTTTACTTGGTAAACACCCAACACGATATCCTAGACAACTGTATTATCTGCGCAGGTCCAGTCAGTTGCAACTTAAGTCAAACTTAAAAATAAAATCACATGTAATTGAACCTTTGTAAGATTTCTAAAGGTTTGGGTGAAATTCGCATGATATCATTATGATAGCGATCGTCAATTAGAAATTGGTGGGAAATTTGAACATTTCCACAACTGCTGTTAACGGAAGCGTAATGAAATACATGCTGCACGGTCATAAGTTGCTCTTTCATTAACACGAATTGTTAGACTGCAGTATCCAACTTCTCCGCGAATTCCAACTGCACGGAGAGAGAAACCTTGTAAATGAATGTAGAGAGAGAGAGGCTTTCACATGTGTGATTTTGTCAAGAATCTGGCCCATCTCTTCCTTGGAAAATGAGAAAAATGCCAAGAGATAAAGGACAATGATGAACATATTATGGTTTCCAATGGCAAAGAAAACAAAACAATAAAGATAAACAAAATTATGTTGTGTGTATATATTTTTTTGGTTATTTATTTACCTAGTCTTGCGATTTGAGGATACAATATAAGCATTGCAACAAACCAAAAAGAAAAGGGGTAGAGGGAGGACAAATAGCAGGGAACAGAAGCCAAGGAATTTGCTGCTACTTTTTAACCCCAGCCGCGATATAAGGCTGATAGTTTTGCCCTTAGCGACCTGCGCATTTCCCACCTGGGGTAGATAAATCTTGGCAAATCCCAGTCAATGGGTTCAAGAAAATAAGTGAAAATGCCATCCAGCGTTAGAAGGTGGTCATTCTAAAACTTTCCTCACTTAAGAATTTTGTTTTTAAACGTCTGTTAAGAAGATCTACATTAAGGGTTCAGATCTTTCTCACCATTTACAACAAACTAGCAAAAAAAAAAAAAAAAAAGTTTTCCAAAAAAAGCAAAACAACTATCAATGTAGTTTTGTCTTCGTTCTCCATTTCCATACTCACTTTATTTCTTTCCTTGTCACTTTTTCCCATTCATCGTCGTCATTATCCTCAGGCTGATGATTAGAATTCTTCTTTTCGTCATTATTTCTGACAAATAACAGAATGGCTTTCTTTCACAGAAATATCATCTTCTTTATCTTTTTGTGTTCTTTTACTGTTTGTCGTTTTCCCCACTCTCTTTCCAGCATCTGTCCTCTTTCTTGATTGACTTAATTTTTCAAACTGCTGCATCCAAATTTGGCTTCTTAGCAGCCTCGTTGGACAATGCTATCGATTCTTTGTTACTATAGACGATCATTTTTTAGCTGAAACAACAAAATTTCCTGAGGATGTGCAGTGCAATTTGTTCAGAGAAACTTCGGGTTATCCAATCCTTCATTGAAAGACGTGCAAACGTCCAGGATAAACTGAAAATATCTCTTTCTAATCAGCAATTCTACCAGAACTGTGAATGATGATTCACAGCTGCCACTTTAGTGACCGCCCAATCCACTTCTGTCCATTGGTCAAGCAATTGGTGTGTACTCTGCCAGCAGAACAAAAAAGAGCCAACATTTATTATACTTCCGCCCCAACTATACCACTATCTATTCGTTCGTGCATTCCCAAGACCACCATTCCTTCCACCCACCAAACACACCGTAAATCTTTTTGGAAATAATACCATGCGTTGTTTGACTTTTCATTTTTCTAGGTCCTATTCTGTTTCAATTGTGCATTTTTCTCTTCGTCGTGCGTTATAGCACTTGTCTTCAATCTCACAACCTGTATTTCTCTGATGACGAGAACAAAAATAGCTGATAGGGAATATTTTATATAAGCCAAATTTCACTTTGATAATTCTGGTAATTCAACCTCAAACAGCCCAGAGCATCTCAACCTCCTTAACTAATCCAATATAAACTCACCTTTTCGGATCAATTACCCAAGAAAATATTCTGATTTTTATCTTAGAATCTAAGCAAAATATGTGCCAGTTTCGGCTTTTATGTATACTATAATAATTATGTAAATCAGCATTCGTACATGAAAGCGGTAATTGACTTGGGAAATCCCTTTTTTTTTAAACGAAAGGTTGAAGAGAAGCTAGTAGTGCTAACAAACTCCGAGAACACACACTGTTTTCTTTGGGACTTTTCTCTTTCTTGCTTTATGGATCACAACGTTGGTCCTCTTTGGTTTACACCTGTTTCCAATTTGCAGCATTGTCATAGATAAGCCACTTGATCTACATGAACAATGGATTGGACCTTGAATGCTGCAAACGCTGCTGTTGTTGTTCTCAGCTAGACCAAGATTTTGTGACATGCCAGTAGTGTCATTAAATTTTATAAGATACGATCATAATTACATTATAATAAAATATAATTTTCGAACGTTTCAACCCATTTCACAACATCTCCTTAAAGGACAACAGCACTTGCCGAGACCCGTCGCGAAAGAAACTGCTCATCATACAGAATTCCAGCCGAACCCCTTCCCAACCTCTCCCTCCTCCTCGTACCAAGTGCTGACAACAAATAATCATCATGGCATAAAAATCTCCAATGACGTAATAGCAGTTTAAACCACGGACAACTGACCTCTGGCCCCAAGGTGGTTATAACCCGAGACAGAAGATCGGGCCAACGAGTTCTTGTCACGCTCTCCCCATTGTAATATTGACAATAATTATGTCAGTAAAGGGTTTGTGACCTCTTGTAGCACCCAAGAATTCCTACAGGAACCAAAAAATACTTATAACACCCAAACATTCCTACAGCAACCAAATATACTTAAAGCACCCAAGAATTCCTATTGCACCCAAAGCCTATTGTTCCTCTTGTTGCTGTTTACAACACAGTGTATCATTTTACAATACCAAGACCATCATAATTTCTATGCCATGGAAACATTGCTGTTTGTTTCTTCATGTGGCATTAAAATGCTGAAATTTGATACACAACTGGTTATTCTCCCTGCAGGCACAACAAACTGCGTGTGTTACGAACTTCTTCCAAAATGTCTGTTGTTTAACGAAAGAGTTCGTTGGCTGTACATGTTCAACTCCGCCAGATATTGCTCAATTTTTTATTTATTTTTTAAATGAGGTAGATTGAAAGAATTGGCATAATATTTTGTATTTATCCTTCCTTCCCCGATCATTTAGACTAGGCGCTCGAGTGCCATTTTGTTGCGTTGCGATGGCACTGCATATTTTGAAGACTATGCGACTGAATGCAGATATGTGCACATCCCTGACACGGGCAAACTGCACAGCCAAGGGCAACATTAAAGTAAGGCACGACTACCATAAGACCCCAAGTAATTATGCGTCCCTAGCCTAAGGCTTTGAGTTTTAGTTTGAGTGTAACAGCGCGTCGGCACGATAATGGCCCCTTTGCGCCTTCCATGTTTTGTTTGTTTGGTTGTTATCATACTTCGGGTTAACTTTCAGCCCTCTGATTCCTACACATAAGATCAAATATAAGTGAAGGCCTAAGGCTCAAGGGATTCTGTCCTCCTCCCCTGCCCCTTTCTCCCGTTCCCGTAAGTCGCCAAAACAAAAAGTTTTCCACCAAAACCACTCATGGCACTTCACTGAAATTGGGTCACTATGGCAAATTGTCTCGAAAAACGACTACTGTTTACACCTGTAATATCTGGTGGTTCTCTCCTCAAGTGTGTACTCTCAACCATTTACAAACTGTCTTCTCCCAGGTTCATCGGTTCGGCCATTAACCATTTCTGTCCCGAGATCTATTGACTTCTAAATATTTCTCACTTCCATCTACTTCAGATACTTCTCTTGTGCACAAATGAAGATAGTCTAGTGAACATTGAAAGAGGGGTGCTTTCTTTCTTTCTTTCTTTCTTTATGCTTTCTCTCCGCATATTTCCTCTTATTGCATTCTTTTTTTTTTTTTTGCTTTTTAGATTTTAGATTCGATATCTATTGTGACATTACTGAGTGCAGAATTTTCGATGATATAAAAAATAAGTAGTCGCTTGTATATTATGTCCAAGCGCAAATGTGTGTGTGGCGAGGGAGAAAAGGGAGGGGGTGAGAAGAGTGGACTGGCTGGGAAAACAGTTCTCTTTTCAATAAATATGTCAATTTTATTTGTTGTTTCCTCTCCACCCCACCCCTCCTCTTTCTCACCCATTCAATGTCTACATAATGACTGTTTTTCTCGCGACAGAACTCATTTAGCCCTGACAGACACACATTTCCTTTCCCATCAACGTTCTAGGGTGGACGCACTTTAACAAATCCCGGCTAGATTTTGGGGGGGGGGGGGGGCGGAGATCCCCTCCAAAATAAGCAACAGATCTGGCCAATCGTGTTCAGTTCCCCTCTTGCCCCCCCCCCCTCACCTCTTTTCCTCCTAGCTTTTCATTCTCATAATATAGCCCCTCCCCTCCCCCTTTCCTCCTCCCGCCAATTAGTGCCGTGGGCTTACCAGTATAAGCTGCTCCACCCCCACGCTCAAAAGACTGTTGCTCATGCATGCGCTGTCTATACACACATAGATAACACCATACTCACGCCTTGTCCGGACGGACGGACGGACACACACACACACACACACACACAGAGAGAGAGAGAGGGGGGGGGGGGAGAGAGGGAGAGAGGTTCCTGCATCTCTTTGAAAATATTTCCCCAGGTCTTTTTCCGTCAGGGCTAAAATGTTAAATTCCTGGGCTATTTGAATGAAAAAAATAATTGATGGAAATTTATTTTTATGCATTTATTTAGTTAAAATATGTTTCACTTTCTAAATGCTTTTTAAACCCAAGAAGAACTGCACGGCTATTCCAGGGCTAAGTCACTGTTTTCAGGGCCTTTCCGTGACTTTTTCTCAAATTTTTAAAATTCCAGGGCTTTTTTTTTTCTGGCCCTTTGGTCTGGAATCTAGAGCTACTTGGAAACCACGCACATGGATATTATGAAGTTGGGGTAAATTTCTTGCTCTTACTTAAGGACAACCCCCTGAATGAGGTGCCCAAAAGCAGTGTAATGTTGGTGTCCTCAGGGTAAACAGCTGTGATAAACTTCGTTCGTTTTGCTATTTCCATTGCCTCAGTAGCAGACGGTAGCACAATATCAAACTTTTCGCTATCGAGAATATTATTTTGCTGGAAAGGAAGGAGAAATGAGGGGGTGAACATGGATGAAAATGTATAAGTATTTCTGTAATGTTTTGAATATTATTGCTTTTAATAATTTTATAATATGGCGAGAAAGATTTGGGGGGGGGGGGGTGTAACACGCGTACACACAGAGAAAGTGGCGGGGGTCGCGTGTGCGTGGGATATTAAAAAAAAGAGAGAGAGAGAGAGAGAAGGTAAGAGTAATGCCATTAAAGTACTGAAGATTTTCATTACAAAATGAAGCGCTCCGTCTATATCCAAAGAAACTGACTGGAAATTATGGTGGATCATCGGATGAATGGACAACATTAACAGGATGAGCAGATCAAGGAGAGAGACCTTTGCAAGTGATCTCAGTTGGAAGGCCAGCAAAACATAAAACAGATGGGTTAAAACCAAATATAAATCAGTTGTATGCAGTAACCTACAATATGGTTGAGATAAACAAATAAACAAATATATCTTCAAATAATGGATCTAATGCCTTCACTGACCCACTCGCACGATCTTTGATCTTTGATCACTGACTAATATCATATTGTATGAACATCTAGTAATTTAATAAAATAATATTTTTCGAAATATGATGGAAGCCCTTCCTGTTTTTTCCCCTGTAATAAGGCAAAGTTACTTTATCTTAAAAAAGAAATTATTTCTGGCAATTCTTTAGAATGAGAGGTGACATAAACACGCATTCTGACCTGGTCACTTGTTTTATTCTGGAAATTTTCTGAGATTTTGAAAATATTAATACAATTCCTTAAGTTTTCCCAATTTCACCACAATAAACTGGCACCCCCAAATTTAACCAGGACCTACCAAGTTAACTTATTTACTTCAGATTACTAAATCATGACCGAAAAAAAAAAAGGCAACTATCCCCGTACGTGTTGAACATGTAACTAAGTAAACAGACACTTTTAATTTACCTGGGGCCCATCAATGTAAGTACTCTTTAGAGATTACTATGACCTCCCCCCCCCCCCCCCTCCCAATGAACATTGTTTACCAAAATCCCTAAAGTGTTGGACATTTAAGTACAAAAAACAGAGATATTGACGTAATATCTACTTTTACCAGGACAAGAGCTAGTTTAGGCAGGTACCTTTTCACTCGGGTCTTGCTCCATGGTCTCCAGGCCTGTTGGCGGCGAGCCAGGCCCTTGCAGCAGTCCTTGGCCTGAAGCCGCTGTCGCCGCGACACCAGCACCACCACTACAGCTAAAACTAGCACCACCAGCAAGAAGACCACTACAGCCACTGCCACACAGGCAGGGCTGAGGACAACCTCACAACTCAGAATGATTCACCAAGAGTGCTGGAAATACGCGGGCCTAAATCCTATTGCCATCAGCTGGTCAGTCTCAGGCTAAGTAATTCTACCATTTGTGTAAATCACACATCTACGTGTGTCAAAAGTTCACTCCATTACCAAAAATAACTCACTGGAAAACAGTACTACTCTGTATCAACAGCAAAACCATACAATCATCTGAACAAACCTGACGATGGCCATTTCGCGGGTCCACTGCAAACAGTATTTAATCTAAACTTTGTACGAATAATTTTCCTTCAATAAGCTTCCAAGACAGAATGCAAAACCCCAAACAGTATTCGCATTATACACACAGATTTATAATTATACACTATTCATTCCATGCTGTTCTAATACACTCGTCACATGAGCATCATGAATTCAGTAAGAATGAAAAGAAATTTGTCTCAAAAAGATATCTACGGGCGGTATTCAAATAAAGGCACTCTGCAAAACAGAATAAATGCCCTGTACATCAAATTCTTGACATATATTTACACTGTCCTGCGCAGTTCTATAAAGATCAGTACGCATTTTCAGAAACTTTCGGACCGTGACGAGAGAGATGGATTGGTCGTGACAAAATGTGTACGGCCATCAATTTACAAGGCACTGCTTTGGTTCACATACTTACTACAATTAAATAGGCTTAACTTTTAACCAATGAAAAACGTCAATATCTCCGACTGAAAAAATAAAAGCAGCGCTGCTTAATGTTTGGCACTTTCCACGCCGTTTAGGTTATTTTGGACTGAATGAGCAAGCTTTCTGAATATAGAGCACTTTCGTGATGAAATTGCAGCGCGGTAAACGTAATAAGCTGTCAAAATTCATTACGCTATGACTTTATGACCATATTACCGACAACGAGTGCTTTTCCATCAAGATGAACCAGAAATAACAGTCCTGGAGACTGATCATAATAATAAAAAGCACAGCAAAAACAAAATACCATTAAGATACAAAGTGACTTCGTTGTCTTCGGGGTAAACCAATCCAGTGAACAGCTGCAAATGTCCATCACATTCTGAAAGTAATCACTAACTAGAGTTCACTTTTCCAATCACCACTAAGATTTGCCTACAGCCATCAGGTTGGGTACCTTACAGAGTTGTCACATTCTCTGTGTACACGTATGTATGTATGAAGCGCACCGCCGGCTGGCTTTAATAACAATCTACGTCTTCTTCCAGCCAGAAAAAAGATTACACATTGCTTCACACATGACAGCCCAGCTTGTATGAATAATAGAGACACTTTCTTATGTATACTATTTGCCTTGTGAGTGTAGCATCGCTAACCTGTACACTGCTTTTGGCGCTGGGGGTCACAAATAAAATTCGCTACATTTGGTCGAGAGAATACACATTTCCTTCCCAATGTAAAAACAAATCCATGAAATAGTAGTTTCACTCCAGAGTCTTACTTTACAATTATTTGGAGCAACGCGGGAGTAAAAGTTAGAAATAATGTCCTATTTTAGGGCCAGGTAATAGCTGTATTCAGAATGCTGTCTGAGATCATTGATTTTGCCACTCCGCGTCCACATTGTGCCGTGCGTGTTTGCCAAGATTCAGTACCTCGTGCCTGACGCTACTATGACATGATGCTGTGTTATTATTGTAGATTGGAGTCCCGAAAAGAGGATTTGCTACACTGGCCCTGAGGTGGGAAATTATGGTTCTCAAGGTACTGCACTGTCTAAAAATACTCTGAAAGAGACTTCGAAAACTGGAGAGTTAAATGCACGATTCATGTTACACAACTATTGATCGTGAAATTAATGTGACTGTTTAGATGCTACAGTGGCTGATACATGCACCCTTCAAAGACAGTCACTGGGGTTAAAACTCTGGATGATTATAAAACAGTTTTTACATACACTCTTTATATCATGTAAGCACAGGAATTACTTTGGTTGATAATCAATTGCTGGAAACAGCGCTGCGTTTGGATGGTTTCAATAGCAACATCACAATCAGAAGCTTTTGTCTACACGATACGCTATCACTTATACATTTCACAAACAGCTGACAATGAATGGGGGGAAAAATTGTCCATCCAGCTGCTACGATACCGCTCCTTCAGCAATCAACATCTGAAGAAAATTTACATGTCAAGCCTAATGCTGAATACGCACGTCAGCGTGTAGCGGATTTTCCAATCGGTGGAGCCAGCATTCAGTTAACTAGTGATCTTTCGTGGAAAAAGCATCGAGCATCTCAAATGCCATTATGTTGCTATCATGATTTAATTATATTCTTTTATCAAAACCGCGGCGCACATTGATAACTACAAACATTTTTGAGATCTGGATTCCTCATGCCCATAACCACATCAACGTGTGCTCCAAACTTTTTTCCCGGGAATAAACCTGTCAAAAACCGTAGGTAAACCTAAACTTCTGATCTAAACAGGAGAAATCGAAGTCTTCGGTCTACATTGTGTGGGTTCAAATACTACTTTAATCAGAAACCGTTTCATGCGCTGGCTTTGTTCGATTTCACCTTCTACCTTCATGCCAAACACTTTGATGTTCAGAACTCTCGGTTTCGAATTCAATGTTCCGGTTTAAAGATAAGCTGTTTTGAATTCCTCACCCTGTCATCTCAAGCGCTCCACCAGTGGTTATTAACCTTTTCAAACATGTTTTCCCCAACATCCATCTCCCATGGCTTGATTTCCCAAGGACAATTCAGCCGAGTTTATTTTTAAAGACACATTTTAAAAATATCTCCTTGAATTCTGACTGGACATTATCTGCCAGGTTCGGTTCCTCAGAAGTATGAATACTGACGGGCCAACCCAAGTCAATGGAATTAAAGCAACAAAGATTAAATTTAATGAGAGTAGAAATTATTATGCACCCTCTGGGTCAAGAAAATAAAAGCGGCTGTGTATTTTCATGGCCTGGGCATCCACTCTCCTCCTCCATTCCCCATTTCCCCTCGACCAATAACCACCGCATTATAATTTAGGTAGCAAGGAAAAGTCTTCACGTTTATTATTGGGTTTGCCACCAGAGACCTCCCATGTACAGTACTGTCTTGATTCTGCTTTGGTGCGGCCTTACAATCGCAATGCAGGCATCTGAAATATGGCCCAATCATTCTTTCACATGTGATACCGTTTGACATTCTCTCTCAGCATTACAGCATGCGAGACATTTTCATTAGGACTTGTCTCTTCCATCGTGTACTCATGGCTACTCTTATTCTTGCTCTCAGCTATGTTCTTTGCATCAAGATGTGTCCGTGGAAGACAATGAAACGACTTCAAGATTGCTGAAGTGTTGATCATGATTGTGAACTCTTGGGGGTAGGAGACCAGCAGCTGTGGGGGTGTCATGTGATACTAGCCTGTCGGCGCATCTTGTTCCTTGTGTCTCCGCTGTTATTAATGATGCTGATACTGAAAAGCGTTTTCCCTTTACACCTGTTTACATGTGATTTCATATTACATCAATTTTCCGTTGTTGTTGCTTTTTATTTACTTTCCTTTTTAAAAAACTGACCTTTCTTCTTTAAACCAGTGGGCAAATTTTCTCCTTCCGCAACTCTGAACTGAAATTAAGCATGGTTCTTTCTTTGCTCATACTGATAACCATAGGATAATATTTAGCAGTCAAATAGTATTTCACGTCGTGAAAGCGTCTTTCAACAATGCATCACTGCCAGCTCTGTTCTCATTAGATGGTGCATGGGAAGAGTAAACTTGTTTGAAAATACACAATCTAGACTTTTTATAACCGAGTATCTTCACCCATTGACAGATTTAGCTGCTGACTGTCTTTTCAAATTTCACAATTCTGGCGAGAGATTTCTCCATAGCCAACAATCCACGATGAATGTTTTCCTCTCTGCTGTCCCATCCGTGCCCTGGTTGTGTCTTTCTCCTCCCCTAATTACAGGCTCCTGTGTTCTCTTTAAGCACTTCGTTCAATTAGTGCGAGTAAACAAGAAAAGCGCTGAAAATTGCCAAAGTGCGCATGATCTTTTGAGCTGCACGCATCACGAGCACATTTCCCCTTAGAAACAGATCACTTTCAATTAGACACAATTTTAGTCCCCATTTCGCCTTTACAACCAAGCACTCACTGAAAAACAGTTGTCGACACGCAAAATTGCTGGGAAAGTCTAAAACTAAAATAAAAGAAACGTGGCAGATTCCCACTCTGAAAATTAAACTATATAATACTTCTCTCTCTCTCTCTCTCTCTCTCTCTCTCTCTCTCTCTCTCTCTCTCTCTCTCTCTCTCTCTCTCTCTCTCTCTCTCTCTCTCTCTCTCTCTGTTAAAAATGTCTCCTTGAAATCACGTAATTGGACTTTTTTTCCCTTTTAGCCAAAAGGTCATTGGTAATAGATATATAAGGATGGCTCGGTGAATAAACGAGATCACGGTCAATATGTTGATGCCACTTCATTGATCAGATTTCGCTATGAAAGAGAACTCTGTGTGGAACTCAGTTGTTTTTTTTTTATTTTCTAAAGGACAGCAGTCCAGAGGAGAGGAAAACGAGGAAAACGTATGAAAATGTCTCCTTTATAAGTCTTTGTTACAGGTAGCAAAGACTTTATTTATAGCGAGCGGCTCCTATTTGATGCCATGAAATACGTTGTGCAGAATGAACTGCAATTAATATACTCCATTTTTCTAGAAATGTATTTCACAGATTTACTATACTGACTGTCCCAATGCCACGAATGTCACACCGGAAATAAAAGAAAATATACGTGATATACTATAAGCAATGGACAAACGGGTCAACCATTGTGTAATACTGGTTCGTCAATGCCGTTGCAAGACTCAATCACAACAGTTATATATCTGTGACTAAAGGTAGCGGAATCCAATATATGGCGCCTTGTTGAATGAAAATTCTGTGTGGAAGTCTCCCTATGGTGTTATCTATGACTGCGTGGGTCTTCCTCCAATCCCTCCGATATGACGATTCAAGCAAGTAGCAGACAATACTTAATGGACCATGTGGGTTCTGTATCAAAATAACAATCCATGCCAAGAAACGGAAGCAGCGGCTGTCCATCCAGAATGTGTAAAACGATGCAGACCCACGCTATACACTAGCCTGTCTCAGATACAATGGGCATGTTGTTTTCAATTTTATCATTACCAAACTTATTCCCGATACCACGAATTATCAGATATTAAGAATTAATAAAATCGTAAACGCTGTATTTAAACATAGTTCAACCACTTTATTGTCTAGCGCAACGACATACACAAGCCACCTACGTTAAACGTCAATATTAATAATCGTAACAAAACTGATTACCAAGATTTTATATGACCTCATGCTTTTATTCTGAGTGTGTGCAATAGCGAAAATGGTGACACTTCATTGCCAGAAGGCTGATTTTTTTTGAATATCTAGACGTTACACTTACTATTAATGGTAGATTACCTTTAATAAAATTACTAAGAGAACACCAACTAGTTCACTATTCACCTTTTTGTTTTTAATTTTCTCACGTGAAAATCAGAATCGAACAATTTGCTCACATACACAAAAGGCGCTTTGTTGTAACAACAAAATTCCTGATTCACAATCACAGAGTACAAAAGATGATCTAGAAAAGAAAATATCAGATTTTCTGTCACCGCGAACTTATACTGTTCTGAGATGATGGCACCAACTGACAGAGAAACTCGTTATAACACACTGTCGAGCATGACAATGTGTTCACCATGTATACGTTCCGTCCTAGGAATCGGGTGTGGGATGAGAAATTTCACACTAGCAAATTGACATTCCACGTCAAATCGGACAACGACCCAGAGTTCCTGTATCAACAGTGACGGCCATCTCCATGCTGACTGCCGGCCCCGAAGACCATAATCTTATCAATTGTGACCGGCTTAAGGGAGACAGGAAATCAGGACCTGTTCCGATCGGCCAACAATGGCCAGGGTGACAACGGGGCCGCACCAAGCTCTGGCACAAAACTAAGAACAATCTCTTGGGGGAGAGAGACAAATCGACACGGAATAAGAAGGTTACTCGTGGAAGCGAATTGGCTTATCCTCTTTTGCAACAGGCTCTGAGTGAGGGAAACAATGAGGACAGAGGAAGGGAATTTTACACAATCTGGGTAGGGGTTACTAAATGAAAAGTCAACATTAATGACAAACCATATCGTCTCAGATAAATTAATACACAGCAAGGAGGGACACGACCATGTTAACTAAATGGTTTCAGATAGTCTGTGTACGTGTTTATCTGGCTTGTCTAGACGGGGTATTGGAAGTCAGATTGCTATATTAAAACAATTGCCGTTAACTGATATTACTAAACGTCGACATTATACATTTAGTGTTCATTCCCTCGCCTCCCAGAATCCTCCAATCAACTTCCCATTGCAAAAATAGGGGAGGGGGGGGGGGGGCCTGAATTCCAAGTTTTTGGCATTTCCTAATTTTCTGAACCACCCCGTGTCATTTGGGCAATGGAAATGTCAATTTACATGGGTAATTTACATGATCGATGGAAAGACCCATATCATTATCAAATTTCAGATAAAATGCCAAAATGTAAAACGGTTTGTCGTGTATCATTTCTAAAACAGTCAAGCGAGTTAATGAGATGTATGTCGGAAATTACAATGTAATTATGCACCGCAGCACCGACCTCGTTCGGTGTCCTTTTTCATGAACAAGGGCCCATGAAATGTCCATTACTGATTATAACGGCGTTGTTGTCCATACCCTGCCCCGATTTAGTTTCCTCGTGCATTCAAATATACCATTTTTATAATATTTGAAATGGATATGGCTGAAGAACAAAAAAGACAGAGAATTACTCAACGAATGGATAAGGGAAGGAAAGAAAGTGTGGATGGTGAAGGAATAGCCTGAACTACTTCAAAGACACCAACAACCATTGTTACGGCCACCAATTCAAAGCCTTCAAAATCCAAAGGTCAGACAGGAAAACACTCAGGGATATGATAAAAATCAATGTGTGTTAGAGGATGTGACGAATTGTAATGGTCGAAAATCTGCAGACACACAAAATAGGGCAAATGGTGATGCTGGTGAGTTCCACGCGTTTTGTCTTGAGCGTAAATTACTATTCGATTTAAATTTGCCCGTTTGACTGTTCGAAATCAGATAAATATATTTCTTCATAATAAATACGAGAAGTGGCTGGACAGAATTACTAGAAGAAACAGTCATACTAAAACATTTTTAAAAAATCTTTTTCAACTGGCCGCACACAAAAGGACAGTACCAGATCCGTTACTCGTGCTGCTTTGAAATAAAATGAAAAGTCGACATGAACTGTACCGTGAACAACCTTTATAGGTAACATGTTTGTCCTTGCCGTTGCAACTGAGTTGACAATGCAACATTTTCGCATAATGGCGTGTTTATCATATCATTATCATGCAGTGTCCAATCCCGTCCTTTCGCCATATTTCGTGTCAACAAACACGTGTAAAGGAACATTTCTAACTTGGGTATTGACAGAAAGGCGTGAAATTGTATATTTCCGTTAAAATAGAGGTAAGTTTCCAGCTCCACACTTAAAATTGTTACAGATAGGTTTTCTCTAATTCAGTCTTAAAGATCGTCACAACAGTCTTGTGTTCAAGTCTTTGTTTTTAGAGGATCACTACCCCTTGGCATGACAGTCTTGTCGCTGTCACTAACTGCAATGAGACCATTAAACACTGTACGTCTATAACCTGTCTGGAATTATATTGTGAGGATATAGGGTAGATCTCCTTCGGAAAAGATGACTTAATGTCTCCTCCCCTGCACTGTTCGTATCATTAAGTCAAGAGGGACACAAATTGTCAGAACGCCCGGGGTTATTAGTCTTGAGCCATTACGCTGGAGCAGAGCTCACGTCTTGCTTCCTTTTACAATGACAGGGAAGTTTGACGTGACCTTTACAATACCTTGGAGAACATCAAAGTTGGGTGGGGTCTTTAATGGCAGTGAAATGATCAATGCCATCACACGAGGTAAGCAGAGGGGAAAGAGCGCCGAACACATCGATGCCATGATGTCTGAGAGTAAAACACACACATCTCGCAACATCTTTATAAATTCTGCTGGCGTTCCATGAATTCACTATGCTCTCAAACGCTGGTCTCGGGAAATTCCCAGAATTTGATGGCCGACATTTTTTTTGTCTTAAGGGGACTGCCTGCTGTTGAAACCTAGGGTCACATTAGGTTTAATTCTCTTCATATTACATCGAGTCTGAAACAACCGACGGAGATCACCCATCAACAGATAAAGAAAATTCCTGTCACAAAAATAAAAGGTTTACACCGATCAGTCCGGGGCTTTTTTGGCCATTTGTAATGCCTGTTTGCATCTCCTTGGAAAACTCGCCACTCCACTCCTCCTTTTCTCTCCCGTATTCGAGACGTGAATAAAAATTGCCTGGGAGATTATTTTTTTTTTCGCCCCTGCCAAAAATCGACGTATACTAAAAGCCTGTCTAAAACAAAAAAATTGTTGACTCCTTTAGTGTCATCTTTTCTGTCACCCATATCCATTCATGCACGCACAAAAACACGCAATCACTCAGTCATTAGTTATTCAGAATTGTTAAACTGATTTCCGAGACCAACTTGCACTGAAAATATCCTCGGTCTTCCTGCCTCGGGCGTCCTTCGGTTCACCAAACCCTAGCCACAGTGAGCAGCGGATGCTATTCCAAGTTATCCACAGAACAATGACTCCCGCTTTCTTACCTCCCAATAAAGGACTTTGAGGCTGAAGGACTCGACTATGCAATAGCAATATACTAAATGTTTGGCTGGTTGGCGCACAGACAGCATTTCTTGATCTTGCGCTCACCGTCTTCCTTCTACTTTTCTCTTCGCTGTAATCCCCCACCCCCCCCCCTCTTTCTCCTTCCCCGTTTTCCCCCAGCATTTTCGCGTTCCTACAGATGGCCTCTTCACACCCCCACCCCCCTCCCGTAAGCAATTATTAGAGCCTGCTGCAACTCACAATTAAACCCTTTTGATGCCGGCCTTTTAAAATGTGAACCGCTTCGAGACTAAGTGATCGTACCAGAATTTTTCTGCCGATCATCTTACATCACAAATTAAATGTTTTATTATTTCACCTCATTCTCTTCTGCACTAAAAGTGGCAGTTATGAGACCCAAGCACTATCAAAACTATCAATGACACCAACACAGCAAAGAAAAAGAAGTCAGTTACACAACATTCGCTAGGAAATGGTTAACTTGGATCGACATATTTTCCCTCTCAATCGCCCAGTCTACCCGCCGCAAAACACCTACAATACTGTTATTACATAGCTGGAAGCCAGCGGGAACAGATGGAACTAAACGGATTGAGGTAATTCAAAAGGTTCGATTCATGAATAGCCTTGAATTAAGCATCACTGATCAGTCAACTAATTATTCCGTGTGTAAATCAACATTAATTTAGTCTGATGATCGGTCTTAACTACTGCCTTCTCACTTAGTGTTTTCAGTGCTCCCTCACAGAGAGCACCAGAGACCTATAAATTAGATCAATGATGACAAGACCCACGAAAAGTCCGCCGTTCCATCTTCATTCACTTCGCATAATATCAAGATTTATTTTGTCATTACGAGCGGAGCTCCATTTTGCCATCCCTGGCCCCTGGCACTACGGCGCGATCACTGAAGGCTAGTCGTGAAGTAAATGCTTTACTAGGAACAAATCAAGTTTCTTCCTGCCTGTCAACAGGAGATAACCGGAATTACGCTGGAATTTCTCTCCTTCAGTTAGTTAGCCACTAGACGAAGATCGAAATTGGGTTTCGCTTCTTTAATATCTGGGATGGGGGAAGAAATAAACACTTTATCACAGTTTGTGCCGTGAATTTTTGGCACGGAGAATCATACAATAAAGAATATATTTATCCATGTATGTTTTAAAAAATAAATGCAAAACCCGCGACGATCATCTCTTTGCGACCACAGTTCTTGTTTGTTCCAACTCCACTTTTTGCGCAACCGACAAATTCGACGTTAAAGGTTTGCGGTTTTAGTTACTATGAAAAGGAGTTAGAATAAATCGCAACTGTGAAACAGCCTGATACGTGCCACAACGCTTTTTAAACAAATGTCAAAGTGTACAATTTATTATATCTCTTCTATGTACTAAAAGACCGCCAGTTTTTTTGTTTTTTTTTCAGAAAATGGGAGATACAACAAATAAGAAGTAAGGCCGTGACTATGTGAAAGCAACCTTAAAAACAGAATAAACCTGTAAGTCTGATAACTGCAACAACAATGATGGTTCACAATTCCATACTTCCATGAAACTCTCGCACACAAATGAAGATGATCACTGGGCTCATAACAACCTTAATTAACACTGTTCACGCGAAATTAGGGTTCAAGATTTCTACGGTGCTGGTGAAAATTGATGCCTTTCTTTTTTTTAAATAATTATCTTGCACTAGGCGTAACAATGGGCCGACTGAAAAGTTAAGTCATTGCCTCATAATAAACTTATACTACCAATGGGGCAACTTCATATGGCACAAGCCGTTTTCAATGCGATGAAAATTCGAATTTCAGAAATATTTCAATTATTCCACATAGATCAACAACTGGACGGTAGGTCTTCAGTGACACTCTTAATCGCTGACATTTTTCATGAGAGGTGCATCACTTCGCTAAAATGGGAGGAATGGCGAATTACGACAGGAGTGGAGACAAATATCCAATACAAATCAAAGTAAGGACAAATTCTCAAATATCTGATTAGCCACGTTAACTGTTCCCATGTTTCACGTTAATATCTTGAAATAAAATTAGTCGACAAGCTCAGCAAAAACAAACAAAGATAAGATTTTCCACAATTAATGCAATTTTTAACCGCCATCCTGAGAGCGAACCAGTAAAAGAGACCACTGGAACATTGGCAACACAACACTTTGTAACCTACATTTGGAGCTTTCGCTGAACTGCCAGAAGCCTGCACTCTACAGTATCTATCCTGCACACTTTTTTGTTCGGTTTAGACACTGTATGAAATGGACCCGGGCCACTAACTTCAAATTTCGCTTATTCACATAAGACACTTAGTACTTCTGTAAATTTACTGGAAAGTCCATTTAATATGTAGAGAAGCAATCATACCGTGTTCGGTGCACTGTCTTTTGTATCATTATATAAATGGGGGAAAAAATTAGCATTATCATCCAAAACGAGTGCTGGACATACTTAATTTTCAAACTGAAATAAGACTGACAATAATTTAGCTAATGAAGTACCTTGTAACAGGGACAAAGGCATATGTGAAATAGACATTAAAGAAATGGGGTTGTTAAATGTTCTGAAAAGAAAAAAAAACGGAATTTATTTTATTGGAGACGTCTCCAGATCTGGGATAATCACTGCTTATAATCGATCACTGTTGAAGCGCTACTCACATAATGAGCTTACTGCTACTGAGCTGACAGATGTGCACGTACTAGACATGGCAACATCAGTACCAGCGCCCTGAATGAATCACCACTGGTCAAGTGTCGAAACTGTTATGAGTATCAGCTGACAATGTGTCAACATGTATGACATTCAAAACTTGTGGGCTGTTTTTATGGTCAGTCCGTATGAACATATTCACGACCCCTCCAAACACATATAAGGCTGCATAATCAGTTTCACTGAATAATGATCACAGTCTCTAAGTTCACTGAAGGACGTGCTATGGAATAATGAATCCCGCATCATTTTGAGCAATTTCCCTGATAAACCACTACCTGCTATCTCCAACAAGAATGGGTAGAGAGACAAAATCAATCTCACCAGCACAAGCAAGAGACCAGGGGCGACAACAAATCCCGAGGAAAGCCTGATTTTTTTTTCTTTTTCTTCTTCCATGGCCACAATTTATCAATCAATAGCCCTCAGGAGTACCAGCCTTCGCAGCAAACCTCCACAGCTGATGGTGGACGGGGTTAGGTTTGAGGATGATAAAAACATCACAGCTTATCAAAGAAAAACACCGTCAATTTCGTGATATGCGACTTTGTGGTTCTAATCATAACCGTTTAATTGGTTGGCATTTTGCATGATCACGACTTCGGTTGTTGTTGTTGTTTTTTTTACAAAAACAAATTAGGTAATTTGCAAACAGCAAACCAAAAGAATACTGCCTCCTGATATTTCTAATCATTGTACCACTGCCAAATGGACAGTTTCAGGATAATGTTGCTAACTATGATTACAAGCAAAACATTCTAGATTCTCTTAACAGATTTCGCCACATGATATCCATTTGCCACTTCGAACACATTTCTCCACTGACACTTACCCTTTCCACTCACAACCTAAGATGACATAATAACATTGTTAAAATTGTGTTTTCGCTTAAGCGTGCACTAAACTGGTTTTCTTGCTGTTATAAACAAATAAAAAATCAAATCGTGTCCTTCGTTAATGATCAAAGCAATAACGGTCCGTGGTTTTTGGGACAATCTACCAACTGAAATCTTGACGTCCACACGGTCGTATTTCCCAAACTGTCGTGTCGCAACGGTTTTGGGACACGCCACAAGCAGCAAAAGTCAGAAGCACCACTGAAGGGGGGAGGGGAAGGAGAGGAGGAGGAGAGAGAGCGAGAGAGGGTTCTGACATTCTCTGTGTCTAACAAGAACAGAACTTCTAAAGATTTGCCTGGTGAAACACGAATCCCCTAGTAACGGATGGGGGGAAAAAGCCTGATCCAAACTTCATTACAGCTCATAGCCTCGGGCCATGACATCCGTTTTGAGGACAGTCGGTCGTGAAGATTTTTTTATATTTTTTCTACGACAAATCAGTCTCGGTGATCTTTCCCTTCTTACTGTCATGTAAAACACGCGTTGTTGAGTTGCATGTCAGCACGGGTGAATACTGGTTTTTTCGCGCTTATTTCACTATTTGGGAAGCTCATTGACATTAATTCTTAGGCACTTGTTACTTATCTGAGGGAGAGGAGAAGAGACGAGTGAGGAGGGGATGGGGGGGGGGCATAATCACTTGATTCTTCAGTGTGAAAACACTTGCACTTCGACGTCGCGAAAAAGGCCTCTCATGCTTGAAATCTGATTATTGGGTTAGCTTTGGTATTGAGTTCGAGTCCGTACCAAGAACGACGGTGCCGTATTGAACTTAGAGTTGTATTATTCTTGCATGCAACCAAGATCTCCGACCGTTTCTACAGCCAATCCTATACTATAGTTGTGATAATGAGTGCCTGTGCTGCACCGCTACCAGGTCATCACATTGTAAGGAACGGCTTCAGGGGAGAAGCTTCATTAGCTCTGTCAAATGGCCGTTCCTTTTCATATTTCTCTGGCCTATCTTAATTCACACTGATTATTGGGATCGCGCTAGTTTGCCTGTTGCTGCTGACAATAATCTTAAGGAGATAACCTCATGTCTGGTGGTCACCTGACCAAAATTGTATTGGCTGAGTGAAATTACTTCACCACTAATCTCTTGGCTACCTACCTCACCAAATCTGATCTTCAATGTGATAAGTATGCAGAAGAAGGAAAAGAGGAGGGGGGGGGGGGGGAGAAAATCTAATAAAGTGTACGGACAGTGTAGAGGAAGTGTACACTGTCAACCCTTTTGTGCATAAGTCACAGAATTTGTTGTCTACAAAATGAGAAGTATGGGGGATAAAAAAAAAGTACACAGAAATCAACGAGGAAACCGACAGCAACTACAATGGTGTATTCACTTCTATGTCTATTATAATCACTCTCACATATATACTTTTCATTAAACGAAGCGGAGCAAACAAAAATATAAAAGAAAGAAAAAAATGTCCCTTCATTAAGGCAACACGAGCGCTTCAATAAAGTATTCTCCAATTTAAGACAAAAGTCGTTCACTCCTTCGGGCAGTGTCTGCCTTTTTCTAATGATGCGAGAATATACAAAGACATTTCTACTTTCTGTGATTAAAGTGTTCCTTCTTTTTTAAAACAAAAATTAGACATCATTTTTCACGACTGTTTTCGTCTACAATTTTGTTACCTATTACTTTCGTTGATATCTGCTTAATTTTCTATGCATGCCAACCAAAAGTTAGACGTCGTTTCCTGCGTAATCTGGATGTATTCATGCACGACAGACAAGATCATGAGGTTAAGACAACGACTTCCGGGTTAAATGTCTTACTTGTTAAACTCCACAGACTTTATGACAATGGTCGGGCATCAAAGGAACTCAACTGTTAACTGGAAACAGGTTTAGTGGTTTATACCAGCAAACTTCAGAATTACAAATGTCAGCAGCAGATAACGCCTTATTTTCTGTTCAAGCACTGACTTTTTTCCGAGATATTAATAAGGAAGACAAAATTATTAGTTATCATTGTATATAATTGCCACTTATGTGCAAAATCCGACGTCATTTTGTTATGAAAATGCATGAGGCAGTGACGTAAAATGCATAATTATGGAGCAAGATCGCCGAAGGGAGCCAGACAAATTTACAAAAACAAAAGAAGGAAAAAAAAAAGGAAGTGAGGCTGATCACATGTTCAACATCTTCATATTGAGGGAGATGGAAGATCAATCGGAATTTGTGTAGATAAATGAAGCGATCACACAGTGGGCTCATTTTTGTCTTCATGCCACACAGCACTAACGTGTATCTTGGCGGGGAGCAGCGGTATCGCCCGCGAGCTGATGATGGCAATTCCCTCATTCAACACCAGAAATTATTAGCCCAGATTTACACAAATATTGGAGAATTTTCAATATGGCCGCCATTCGCTCATGCAGAATGGAAAAGAGAAAAAGTGATGGAGGTCAGCAGTTAAAAAAAAAACAAGAAATGGGGGATTTCTATGGAAACACAAAAGGCCAGAATAAGGCAAAAAGAAAAGGCTGAGATTAATTTCACAGTTGGCCTCACGGAAGAAGCGGGTGAAAACAGAGATCTATACTCTACCAAAAGAAGAAAAACAAATCACATATCGACAGAGCACAGTAGTAAAAAAAAAAAAAAAAACTAAGGAGATAGATGTTTTTATAACAGTGTAAACCATAGGCAAACTTGGATCAATAGTCAAGCACCAACGGCTAGGCTCGTACAAAGACCTACATTCCAAGCATACACGCGCAAAGTACGTGTACATAAGTACTTTTCTCCTAGGAAGATTACTTTCAAAAGAAAAGAAAAAACCAAAGAAAGAAAAAACAAACTAGCGTGTCTGACGTGCTTATAGTATACTATCACTGGTCGTCAGCGCATCAGACTAATTGGGCATCCCTTTCATGAAAATACTATTTCACAACATGAC
Organism: Onchidella celtica; assembly: GCA_963931925.1. Classification (NCBI taxonomy): domain Eukaryota; kingdom Metazoa; phylum Mollusca; class Gastropoda; order Systellommatophora; family Onchidiidae; genus Onchidella; species Onchidella celtica. Next base: position 44,066,052 of record OZ007567.1, read on the forward strand.
TACTCCACCAAGAGAGAGGGAAAGAATTCATTCAAACAAAAACTGCCTTTACTTCACAGGCACTAATAAAACTTGCAGTTGAGTAGCTACTGGGTAGATCACAATATTGTATTTCCCTTACAACCAAAAAGTTGTACCATTTCTTGTTCCATCTTATTTGTTCCAGCTCACTAAAAGCGTAACTCCAAGAGAGAGCCAAGCACAAAATTATTTGTATATAAATTATCAGGAAGGAAAATTCTTGCTGGGTGGCTTCCCCAAAGTTTCTTCTATAGTCTAATGGCATGGAGTCTTTTGACTATTGCTTTGCATTAAATCACGCGTTAGAGCTGCGGCTGTTCAATTTCAAGAAATTTCGTGACTCCGCGTGGGAACACTGCTTTTACTTCCTTTTCGGGCTCGTAGCTTCTAGACGAAAACTCTTGTAAGTTATCAATATGAAGAACCGGTAAAGTCGTAATCAACACCACTAGATTTATGTGTTATGATAACTAGCATTTGTCAACCTAGAAGTACAACATAGAATGATAACACTGAAACTAGGGATTAAATATTCTTAAATTCATTATTATTTTGTAAAATCTGGTTGTCAGTCAGTTGCCGAAAAAAACGACCCAATGCTCCTGGATCTACACAGTTCTGCTTCGCACGTCTAGCTGGACTCAGAGGCTTGGGTGGGCTTCTCTTTAATTTTCACGACTATGATAAAGGACATAGAGAGTTTGAGCATACGCCATTTTAAAGCATTTGCTTATGACAATCTATGAAAAGATAAAATAACCTGTCCAGAAAATTGGGGCCGCCTTTTTCTTGGCCCTGCTCGATCATTCCAAGGCGTATGGGAAACCAACTGGGTGAATTGAACTGTTGCTGGTGTTTTTCGCTGTCCGTTACTTGGAAACGGTGGTAAATCTATTCCTTATGTAAAATGACGCGTTGAACTTCAGTCTGTCACCTCTCCACTTTTCCCATCCCTCGCAGTTCACGGGTACAAAACTCACACCTGAACAAACGTTTCTGGCATATATTAGTGCACAGCTTTTTTTTTTTCTTTTTTGTTCTGACTAATACATTCGTTTAACACGGTATAATCATTTCCATTATATTCGTTAGGGTGGTGCAGTTTGTGTGGTGATAGGGGGGGGGGGGAATAGGGGCCACAAGGGAGGCAACAAAGTTTAAGTGGTAGACAACATCTCGCCGTACACTGCCACATTAAACTGATTAACTAGAGGGAAAATTGGCGAGTTGGGGAAAGGGGGGTGGGGCGGGGGAAGGTACACAGACAGACAGCACAGTGGTTTTGCTAGTCAGCCAACTCGTGCCTGGCACATTGCACATAAAAACGGGCCACTTTGTTGGTGCCAATGCCCTAGCATGACTGTGAACGAATTCAATTTGTCTTCATCGTAATGTGCATAGAAAGCCAGAAAATAATAATGTATGTGTGCATATGTGTTTTGTGAAATGAGCTAAGTTGTGCAAAACAGGCGCATGGATACGAAGAGAGTGAGGGGTACTGAACAGAAAGCTTTTTATACACTGTAAATCCGAAACCATAATGAAATCTTCATTTAAAAAAAACAAAACTCTCCCGCTAAAACAAGCACATCAAAGCTCTTGGAAACTGTATGGGCATTAATTAGACATGACATTATATGTGTACATGCATTTGTTTTTGTACAATTGTCTGGGCCCATGAACACCTGCTGTACTCTCTGTATCATCATCAACAGCCTAGCCATTGCCATTATGAGTTGTGTTCGACAGACAAAAAAACTTGAAATATCACGCAGGCACTGCTAAGAAGAAGCAGTCGGAAACAGTCTGGCCGCCGGTCAAAGTTGGAAACACAGGAGACAACCCCATTGAAACCTATACATGTGCGTCCAGCCTACACTATCCATTCTGCAATTGTTTCCGTTAAAGTAAGTGAAAGACCAGTTGAAAGGGATAGTTATTATAGAATGCCTAAGTCCATGGAACTTCAAAACAAACACTACAGATATGCATACAGATCAACAAATATACCATCTTCTGTGCAATGCACAATATGAATAACCTAGGGCTGTTGATATTATTGGAGCAAGACAGCTTGAAAGGGCTGAAGGTTTCAGAGTCAGTGCATGCAAGAAGAAAACATTTTCCTCAGTATATCTGGTTTTATGTGATTTGGGAACAATATCAAACCATGCCTTTCAACCATATCGTTTAAATAGTAGTGTACTTACCCAGACAGCATTTCGGCCAAGTCATGAAAACCATTTTGTTTAGCTATTGCGTATGGCAACTCTCCATGTCTATTGGGTAACCGCAATGCATCCTCACTGCCAGGCTGTTCCAAGAGGTACTGGGCAACTTGCTGAAGCCCCAGCCGAGCGCAGAAATGTAGAAGTGTCTCCCTCTCCTCGCAGTGGGCGTCGTTTACTGTAAATATTCAACAAAATACATCACAATATGGCCAAGGTGCTAACATATTGACTTAAATCACACTAAGGCCCAGAATTGCAATGATTTTCCATGTTCTCCATGAAATCAAGACGGACACTGTCACATACACAAGCATCAACCCTGCTTGTCTGCACCCGCAAATACCCCCAGGTGACATTTTGAGATAAACAGTCCACTTTCATAAACAGTTTTGTTCGTGTTTGTAAAATTATGAAACAAGAAAATAAAGAGATAGGCCTTTAAGTCAGCACAGTCACGAAATGTCTCAAGTGTACATACAGTTTAGACACCCACATGGTGTGTTCTCATCTCACAAAACCAGACGTACTTTTGATGCTGACAGAAGGTCATACATACATGCAATTTTTTTACTGCGCCTCTAGAGCCATGTTATTCCATCTCATTTTGTGAAGATTTCAGACCGAACCAGCATGAAATTCAAGCTGAAAATGTACAAATATTTGCCGTACCAGTTCTGTTCCGGTTTGGGTAAAGAACAATTCGTGGGGCACAAAATGCGATCGCATGCTATCCCGGGCTTCAAATAAATTCACTAGTGAAAACACTGCATGTGCTCATAAAATCGCTGTGCTGTCACCACTGCCGTTTTCTTTATTCAGTTTTCTCGTTTCCTGTCGTGCCCCCCCCCCCATACACACACACACACACACCACTACCACCACCCCAATCTTTTCACTGTCAAGTGAGGTAATTATGGGGTATGGTAACAAAACACAACTTCACAGTGCCGCACAAAGAGCTGCCTTGTTGCTGGAATTCTACTTTCAATCTCGTTAATTTCGGCCAAGAGAAAATGGGTCTCGTTTTCTGTTGGATTTCAAACTCAAGGATTCAATGTCTTCCCAGCTAATCCAAATATCCTTGATATAAACTGAATGGTATGAGAATAAAATACCGCGTCAGAACAATGCAGTGAAACCGTGACAAATTTAGCAACCGGAGAGATCCTTTGCGTCACATGAATCAATTGGTGCGGACGTAAAAAGGGAATATAGGACTTAAATTATCCTGCAAGTTTAAACCAGCAGTAAGCAATGGTTATTCACTGGGCATGAAACCTATAATATTTTCTTTAAAAACATAAGATGTGTTTCAGATTTACAAATACTCTACACAAGTATAAATAATTATATACTTCAAATGGCAGTAAGTGTGTATGTGTGTGTGTGTGGGGGGGGGGGGGGTGTGTCATGATAGCAAAAGTGATGTGAAGTTGTTGTAATAGTAGTTGTTGTTGTAGTTAGCACTTTTCACAATGCACATCTTTGTCTTATGTAGATTCACTTCTGTTCTGGTTGCTGACCATATAATATTTGTATTTGTATTTGTATTACTCTTTAATCCCATTTGGGAAATTTTGCCTTTGTGCCATTGCAGCCCAGTTATAACTGGAGCAGGCACGTCGTCGCCACAGTGCAGCGCCGGTCGGCGTTTTTTTTTTTTTTGGGGGGGGGGGAGATGAGGGGGGAGGGGGAGGGACTGGTAGAGATGAATTTAATTTAATTTTGCCCGGGCAGCGGCCTGTTCGGCCTGCTCTTTACGATTTCCAACTGCCAAGGTATCTTTAACGTGCGCAACGTGCACACGGGCCCTCCGAATTTTTTCGTCCTTATCCGAGAAGACTAGGTACTCGATCCTACCCCTCAATAGAATCAGGGACACGAAAATATGAGAAAAATCCCAAACTTCCAACATGCCTGCACTAGTTCAATTTTAGTAAGTAACGGTTTGCAAAAAAAGATATCCTGCTGCTTGAAGTCAACTGAATTAGATATATCAAAATTTACTTCACAACGATACGATCCAATTCTAACATGGTTTATAATGCAAACAGCGATTCACGTTATCACCTTGCACGTTTCCAGTGAAACTAATACTATTTCAGAAATCTCAATGAAGTCACACTAGCTGAAATAAGTAGAGTTCATCGATACTCCTTTATCTGGGGTCTGACATTCAGCCTTTCAGGAATACAGTAATGCAACACCACACAAATATGTCTGTAATCACACTAGAATTTGTGCACCGAGCCATGGATCTATCGAAAACATCCGTCGGGGCCTATCTGCCCTAGGTCTCTTTTTTCAATGAATGCTCACGTAAGCGTATGCACTTGACAATTCAATCTGACTTTCTATCCGCTAGTAGAAAACATGGGTGACTGGCCATTTCACCGCCCACTTCAAGCTACCGCTGGCGGAGTTCCATGTATTATGCAACCTGTCGTTAATGAGGCAGGGAACTGACTTGCATGTTGAACCACTGCCAACTGGTTTCTCTTGTTGTAGTGAGGACTCGCTGCTGCTGTTGTTGTTGTTGTTTATTGCTGCAGAAGGCGCTAACCATTTCTGCCATTATCAGTACCACTTTTCCTGTCATGCTATTGTTATCGTTGCAGCTACTTCTACTTCTGTAATTATTGCTGCTACCATTTCTGATATTGTTACTGTTGTTAACACTGCAGCTGATGCTTCTGCCACTTGTTCTGACAGCTGTCGGTGATACAAGTTATTGTAGGTGGATTCCGCCGCATGCACTGTCATTGTATAAGTTGTAGCGGACGTTCACGATAATGAAGGTTTCCTTTGTGGTTTGCTCTCACTGCTGTGTTGCTTAATTATGCTGTTGGTGGTGTAAACGCTTACTGTATTTCTGGGAAAAGACAACCGCAGGATCAACTGCTGAAATCTATTTATTATTGATTTTCTGATTATTTTGTCACATAATATTATTCTTACTTCCGCAATTGTATATTCAGCGGGGGGGGGGGGGGGGGGGGGTGTCAACCATATTGATATCGTCCAAATTATGCTGTCTGTCAAGTTTTTTTCTCCACAGAAGTTTGTGTAGGGAAGTCTGCACTAACAATATCCGATTAAAATGTGTTTAAAAATCAACAGTGCAGCGTAATTGTGCCTTTATGATGACTTACTGGTCTTCTGGTTCGCAGACTTTCAATTTTTACTACAAAATAATAAAAGAAAAATAACTTTTTCATTGAGCTTTTCCCCAAATAGGATTTAGTTGTAAACTTGAGACTGCTGCCAGACAGATTATTACGACATCAAAGGTACGACATCCTTGGTTTACTATGCAAAAATCCAGACTCAAGAAATACACATGTTAAAACGATATCAAAACATCAGAATATCAGAAAAAACAAGATTCCGCTCACTCTACGTTCGCTCTTTGCTATCCACCGAACAGTCTATTTACAAGATCTTTTTTGTAAGTAAGTCTTTGTTCATCGGTCCATCCTGGTGTATCCCTGCACGCAACCAATAAACATGCCAAGACGATAATCATTTCAATGATTAATGTAAGGAACAGACTGCTCGATCCACTCCATCAATTATTCACTAAATTACTGAGCAAATGACCAGGCCACCATCTCTCCATTTCTGGCCTCATAAACATCAGTATCCATAATAATAATTATACAGTAATAACCAAGCGCAATGCTTGTTAACCGTTCCATCTTTTCTGCCTTCCCGTAACCAAAACCACTATATCTACTGTGTAAAAATGTCCGCCCGTGTGAAATGTAGAGCGGGAATGGGTAATCAAACGTGAAAGAGTACACAAGATCTGTGTCCCGGGCAGGCTTCCATTCAATCAACCCTAACACACCGTGTTGATATAATTCCTTCAATTGCTTTATTCGCAAACATAGTTTTTGCTATTGGAAATGAGCAGCCGGGGTCCTTGGGTGCTGTAAAACTGTGTTGTTTTTTCCTCGAGAAAGGAACTTGGGAGAACAGGAATTCGGGAGTTAGCAGCGTTTATGGAGAAAAGATGCTGAAGGGTAAGACATAAACCCCTGGCTAAGGAAGTCACCGAGGATGATAGATAATTTCCCCTTATGACAGCTTAGACATTAAATGGATAATATTGATAGTGACAGTTCACTTTATTATTTCGGCACTGATTTCTTCATGCCTTAGTTAAAATACATAAATACTAGATCATTCCACGTATTCACTGTAATTTTCTTTTTCCTTGGCGGAACCGGAAGTACAGAAAGTTCAGCATGCAAATTACTTGATTGTTCCGACATCGCCAGTGTTGACGTAAATGTGACTAGCACTATGAATAGAAACATTTGTTATTGTTCCACTTTTGCTGCTTATTCTTTTACGGTACTTTAATTGCCATGATATTAATCTCATTACATGCTATGTTGATACAAATATGCCAACCATTACTTTGACTTAGGTATACTATAAGCACCCACTCTCATTTTTTATTATTACCGATGCAACATTTATGAGTTTTCCTATTTTACTGCATAATTCATACTTTCATAGTCATTCATCACATGGGAACCACATATAATTTCAATTCATAGTCCATAAAGTTTTTAACTGCCTCAATGCCCTCTTAGGGAGCCAGCAGCTGCCTTGGGGTGTCACGCTGGCTGTCACGCTAAGTGCTCCACGCGATGATTCCCACGACACGCCACCTGTAAAGATCAGTGTAAAATTTATGAGGTGAAAGAGAGTTTTATTGTTATTTCTACCACAAACGATCCATCACTTTTATTGGTATTGTTATTATTTTTCGGGGGAAAAAAATATTTTTAACTTTAATCTACATGTAGTAAAAACTACAGATTGAGTGAGGGCCAAGGTTTCTCAGATTTCACTTCTAAATCGGGACTTCGTTATGGTAACTTTTATCATGGAAATCTCGTCTACGTGGATCTATCAGGAATTTTACATTCACATTTAATATACATCCCATTTTCTCCTTCACTATCCTGACCTCAGAACATACCTTAAGTCTGTACAGGACGTGCAGTCATCACTACGCAAATTCGCTCTTTCACACCAGTATTATTTCATGTTAAATCTCTGAATTGCCTCCTTTAAAAACAATGGATAATTCGCTGCCCGTTTCATTAGAAGGTCGGTGGAATATTTGGATTATGAATGCTGCAATTTGAAGCTTTCCTAATGCAATGCCTAACACATACACTGAGTCATTTGGGCGAAGTTGGTGTTCCCAGGCCCGTTGCCATGATCATCTTTCTAAAAGAAAACGTTCAGTACCGACACATAGAACTGCAAAACTGCCGGTTCTTTGCTATATGCACTGAGTATAATCGAGCCCCCAAGGCCACCCTCTTTCCAGTCTAAGAAATGTTCAACTTGATTTTCGTGTAATTATTTAGATATGGCTAGTATGCGTCAGTGCTTTTGTACGCCTGGGCTAAAAAGAAAATGGATGCTCGGAAGAGACAGAACAGAGGGATCAGGACTCTGTCCACCGCTGCTTGAAAATACAAAGCAAACTTCTTCAAAGGACCAGCTAAGACGTCTGAGCACTGAATCAGACCCTATCTCCAATCCCAGGAGATGATGTCATTACCATCGTACAGTGGGCAATGGCTCCTGTAATTGGTTTGTGCGCAAGAGCTCAAGTAATTGGTCACCAACCTTGACCACTGGAGGCAACTTGTGGAATGGACTTTTTTTTTTTTTTTTTAAAGTTGGCATTGACCTGTCAAAGTCCTGTCAAGTGAACAATTTTCCCTGTTTCTTCCCCACTCAGATAGTAAATTTTCCAACCCTAACCTAAACTGTTAATTACTTAAGAGAGCACATAAATAACTTTTCTGCACACAAATACTGTTGGCGGTGATACCAAAGAGAAAACACAGCGGCATAAACATCCCACCATTTCAAACCATATGACAGAAAACGGGGTTACAACAGCCAAGTGCTTTTCCGGATTAATCTATATCTAATCAATTTTACATTCAAGCACCATGGTCAATAATGGTATTGGAAAGGAAATCATGATGTTAGAAAAAGAAAAAGAAAATAACAACAACAAAACTTTCTTTCATTCCATCATAAAAATAACAGCCGAGGAAGTCCGCGCTGGACACGGGTTCTAAACCCGGGTAGTGCAGGCATGTTGGAAAGTGGATTTTTCTCATATTTTCAAGTCCCTGGTCCTATTGGGGGGTAGGATCGAGAAGTTCTTGGAAATTGGATTTTTCTCATATTTTCAAGTCCCTGGTCCTATTGGGGGGTAGGATCGAGTACCTAGTCTTCTCGGATAAGGCCGAAAAAATTCGGAGGGCCCGTGTGCACGTTGCGCACGTTAAAGATACCTTGGCAGTTGGAAATCGTAAAGAGCAGGCCGAAAGGCCGCTGCCCGGGCAAAATTGAAATTAATAGATTAAAATTTATCCATATCATCTCCCCCCCCCCCCCCCCCCCCCCCGCCAGAACAAGAAATAATAAAACAAGTAAAGTGAGGTGTAAATGCCAAGGGTAGCGAACCTCCTAAAATAAAGACCTCAAATCGTCCGCGCTGGACACGCAAGAACAATAAATAAAAAAAAAACAACGGGGTCAGGGAAAAACGCGCAATTCGATAAGACACCCCTGCTGAGACAGGTTATTTGCGGGCTTGTAACTCCTGAAATTGTGATCGCGGCCCTGACAGGCTGGGGGTCACAGACATGTGACTACTGAGAAAATATCCAAACACAACAGGTATAAACATCTGTTTGGGGAAACACTACTTGACTTTCACTACCCATTGTTCAATCTGTATCTTAACTTTAGACCGTGAGACAAATGCTGCTTGCCCCTTGTGTTCCTCTCAGAACCGATCGATTCCTATTTCACATGATTCGCAACAAGACAACGTGCTGAATTTATCAGAAAATAACTGAGCTTCATTCTTTGAATTCCATGGAATTTAAAGAAGACAAACAAGAAAATGAAGGTACTTTAATGCCTGGTTTGAACATTCCGGGTTCAGTCAGAGGTGAATTCTACATACATGAAGTGAAATCATAAAAATATCTGGGACTTTTTCTGCACACGCGATAAGTGATAATAAATAGTGTTCTGAAAGTACAACTGCGTTAAGCACTCGGCGCTACACAATTATAGAATGGTTTTATGAGAGACTTGTAATGCTTTGGACGGATATCTCTTAACTGAAATCTGTGTCAGAGAAAATTTGTATGGATAAATTTACAACGTTGACAACGCTGTTTAACCTTGTACTTTTCTTGTCCTGTTTGGAGGAAGGTGGAGATAGGAGAAAAGAAATTAAGGCTTGCACTATATCAGAAAAATTGTACTGCCTTTCTTGTGAGATTACCGAAGAAGAACACGTCTCTACCATGAACAAAAAAAAATCTGCACATTCCACATGAGCGACAGAGCATTTGGTACTACGTGTACAAGTATAAGCTGCAAGGTTTTTGCGTGTAACAACCACTTGCAAGAAATTGCAGAAAAGGGGAGGGAGAAAGCACTTTACAAGTATTGACTAGAGAACAATAATGACAGGGCTAGAGACTACGGAGGGTCTTCTGTCGAATGCAACAACCCTAAGAGAACCCGGGGGTAAGGACTCTTCGCGGACAAAATTCAAAGCGAGTTCTATCAGTCGCTGTGTTATAGCTTCCCATCGCCTCTTTTGAACTGACAGCGTTATGCATAACTTCATATGTTTTCTTCTACAGAGTGGGCTATCTCAAATTCTCGTAACCTGCATTTGGCGACATGATAAATCAGACACAAAGAGCCTAAATTGGAATTACGGAGGTACGGGCTACATCTGCTTTCTCAATGCTTCTATTTCAATATGAGTCATTGACAATTATAAATCTTACGAACACACATACAGACCTTTCCAAGTAATGATTTAACTCGCAGATAAAGATGTCAGTTGCGTTATTTGTTTTCGCAACTGCACCGCCCCCCCCCCCTCCCCTTCCCCGAATTTTTCAAGCTAAGTCATTTTTCATTTAATGTATTTTTTAACGGTAACCAGAATGGTTGTTTGGTTTTTGCCATTTGTTGCTGGTGTTTTTCAGTTTGTCCGATCGTCTCAATATCCTTTTCTCTTCTATACCCGAAGTACTTTGCTGGGAAAGTTGCAGTTTCACTGTTATAATTACGTGTAGCAAGTGAACGTGAAATTGGCAAATGAATAAGTTTCTCTTTTTAGGCACCTCTGACTGGTGAGATTTCTCCCTTTTCCACCAAATGAAATTCACACTGCTTATTCTCCGTACACTGCACTAGACGGCGTTGTTTAATAATGGCAGTGCTCATACTGTGGGGCTTTTCTTGGCTGCAATGCTTTTCAGTTTTATCACAATATGATTTCCAGAACACTCCTGGACAGCACAACTCTGTTTAATGCTGGAGTGAGTCTCATAATACCAATCCCACTTCATTTTCACTACAAATACTTGGGGGTATGTATGCAAAAGGACAGAATATGGCAAGAATATTTATGTCCTGAATCTGTCGTATATAAAAACCTCTTCATGTCATCTTGGCGACCCTGTCAACGGACATTGTTTCATGTAATTTCAATCATTCTTCTCGTAGAAAATCTAGATCAAAGTCCATCCCACATTTTAACAATGCTTAAAAATACACACCTAAACAGAAGCTAGGACAATTAAAAACGGGAATGAACAAAAGGAGGCACTGTGTTTTTCCATCCTATGCTGCTTGTCTATTATTAATTTATCAATGTTTTCTTTGGTCGTTAAAATCCGAGTAGTTCCCTATTTCGGGATTTCCGGCCAATGTACTGTCTGGCTAACTAAAGGCCGATAAGCATTTTCAGTTTTAAGTCTCAACCAAATAATTAGTTTGTCCTTGACGACGGGACCCGTACCCAAAACATTTTTAGCCTTCCTCCGCATTTCCACCAGTCTCTAAAAGCCGTGTTGTTTTTTTCCGGCCTCCACGGGCTGCATTTCGTCTGTCCCCCTAGGTCCATAAGTGGCACGAGTCATGAGATAGGTTGACTGGCAATGTCGGAAAATTGCCTGAAATTGCTGATTATCGGTGGGTAACCGCGTCATCATCAGATTACTGCCCTAGCTGTCCGCAGTTTGATGGCGACCACTTGACTTTGTTCTGACCTCCGACAGCCACTCGATAGCAACATTCTTTGCTAGTCCACAACTCTTGTCTACATCTAGACAAACCCGTGATCCTGTTCTTCAAACTATCGATCGACATTTTTTTTTTAAAACTACTTTTGTTTTTCTTGCGTTTTCTTTACTCCAACAGAGCCTAAATTTTGCAAAATACCTCTTTTCAAAGAAACCCAAGCAGAAAATATCTTACCTAGGACTGCAAATACTAAAACATTCCTACCTCCTTCCACCCTACACGATATAAAATCACAACCTCCTTGCAGATGAATTTCGATTGTCCATTCTCCCGCACAATTTACTAGGCTCTGTGAAGCACTAATCGTTTTACAGACAGACAGATTAAACAATGGGAGGGTAGGGGGAGGTACGACATATCCTCGAATACAGGTACACTCATGTGGTTATGACAGACAGTATACTACAAATCATCCCAACTTTTTTTAATATCGATCCCTTTATGGAATTATTGAACGTTTAAATCTTGATATGATGCTCACGGCATGATATAAAGCAAAAATTTAGCCAACCCACATGCACACTTCATGATGTGAATTGAGTCATGACACGCATTTTCTTGTCGTTTCAGAACTGCAATTTTCGATCCGAAACGTCTAGCCATTTCCCTATCCACCTTCACGATTGTCTTGCCGATCCGTCAGGGTTGTTGTCATGAACTTTGAGGAATCCTGGATCAAACTGACTCATCGCAGCTTAGTTTGATTTAATGACTGTAATTAATTAATCTCTCTCTCTCTCGGTACAAGTTCAGGCACATTTTATTGCAGGCAGAATTAAAACCAGCCATGTGTGGCAACATCTAATTAATGCTCGTCTGTTTGTTTTTTCTTCTCTCCCTTTCTTACATTCCTTCGGATCAGGCCAATGATAAATCGCCAGTCTGGCTGTACTTGACTTATTTGCTGGATTTGTTTGGAAAGTATGGGACTCCCAAGCTGTCATCATTTTAATTATGAATGTCATGATGACAGCAGCAACTGAACATAAACCCATATCTTCGGCTGCAAGCACACATGATGCAGAACATTCAAAAACATTCAACATGTGCGAAAACTGCAAAAACCGCTCGGTGACATTGGCTGGGCTCTGAAAATTACCATGACGGCATTGAACTTTCTTTCAGCTCATAGTTAAAGGAAAATGCAGTTTGCAGTATAAGTTTCAAATTGTTCTTTTTCAGGCAAATTTCTGATCGCTTTTATGTTTTCAAAACAGTCTGGAAACCTTCAACAAGTTTCCTCTTTCCGTGTAAATAGCTTCGTCCTTGTATCAGGCATACTATTACCAGATATTTTCTTGCACCGCGAGCTCACTTCTCTTTACTGAAACCAAATCTCCTGAAACGTTTGTGTCAACTGTTTCATACTTTACGCAAGGACACTTTCGGGAGCAACTTCTCCGTTGCTAAAAGCGCTCCGATGTCTTCCTGCTGTCAAGGGCAAGTGTTTTCGCAAAATGGTTCGATATGGAAGTTCCGCAAAACAGCTTTGCTACCAGTATAAGAGCTTCGTATGCAAGAGACATGGACAAGATTGAGCGGCGTACGGCGTACACTAATGTTTCCTTGTTCCACTTCATCCGGCTCTTATAAGTTCGCGTGAAATGGGGTTATTGTTTCCTACTCAATCCGTTAAGTGCTTGATGCTGTTATCTTTCTCCAGTCGGTTTTTTTTCCTTCACTGGCTTTGTCTTGTCGTATTTTCCATCTAACGCTCCTCTTCTCTTCCCTCTCCACCTTTTTCTAGGTTTCTGTCCTGCCCTTAGGTAGGAAAAACATTCTTCATGTCTGCCACTTCTGCCGTCACTCCTATCCCAGCGTCCCTGTCCTTTTCCACTACAGTGTCTTAAGCTATCAGGTCTGGTATGCAAAATTATGAATGGAATTAAGGAAGCAAAGAACAGTCCATTGAGCTACAGTGACGTCAAGATGCACATCACAGCACAACTCTACTGAGTCTATAAAGTATGATTTGATTTGAATAAAGCGGGTACATGCATGTATACGTGTGTGTACCCGCACGAGCCATTTCCTATACATATCAGCTGTTTCAGACTCCCCGTACAAACTAAACTGAGTTTTTGTTGTTTTGCTCAGATTGAAATGCGATTTGGATGGTACTGACTCTGGGCATGACTCAGTGATTACAGATAATTGAACAGATATATAAGTACGTAATTAACAAAACAAAAAAAACAAAAGTAACAGATAGATGTTTATGTGTAAATAAGTAAAGGAATTTAAGGTGAATAAAAAGATAGGGGAAAAAATGAAACTATAAAAGTACGTAGATAAACAAGTAAATGCATAAGCTGTCTGTCAGGGCTATCCTGGGGATCGGATCCAATTGAAGTCTTTTATATCCCAGAAACTGGTGTGTCCACTCGTTTTTCTAGTGTCGTGCATATTGTTCGAAAGACACATGGTAAACGTGGTACAATTGGACAGGACAACAAAACTGATTTAAAAAAAAAAGATTTTTTTAACACAAACTTACTGGAATCACCCCCGAGCAAATGCCAGGTCGTGCCAAAGTTAGCGTTCCTCAGGGAGCGGTCAAGGCGTGTGTCTAAGGTGGACAGAATTTCGTTGGACAGGTCGAAGCGATCGCTCTTGATAAGCTCCAAATTATCTAAAGCATGATCATTATAGACACTGCTGGTCAGAAATTTGGTCAGGTAAAACGTTGAGTCATACTCATACTTGAAATAGCACCGGGCGATAGGCACATAGCTGCTGTTGTCCTCTGCAACTTGGTATAGAATCACGTTGACTTCTTCGGCGATATCATGGCCTGAAAATGAAAAAAACATGCTTGTAAAAGTATATGATGATTGTAAAGACAATGCCACCACCACTGAAGGAAAATAGCTGTGTAGTGGACATCTATGTGGCAGTACAAATGATAACCGGTACACACTTATTACATGAAGTTCTGCTTCACTTACATTAACAAAGAGAGGAATTCTTTTGTTTTCCACCAAAAAGCAGCCTCAGCCGGCTTCAATCAACACCGAAGAAAATTTTGGCAATAATATTGCAAATTTCCTTCATATGTCACCTTTTAGTGTTTTCCTATTTTCTTCTTGTAATAGTGCCCGTATCTCGCTACTTAATTTCTGATGTAAACATGTGGCAGCATACACACACAGTGTCAACAGTATTTTGTTTGCCACGCAATGTTGTGCATGTCCTGGAATGTCAGTCGACTGCCAGGGCACAGTGGCCCTGAATAGTTATCTTTTTTTACGCACACATCTTTTTCAACATCCTGAAATAATACGATACACAGTGGCTTGTTCCTCTGCCCCACATAGTTTGTATTATGAGTATACAATGGCTGAACACAAATGTCAACATCGCAAATCCTTTGGATGCCGTTCCACCCCCGAAACGCTCACTAGTGTTCTGTGGCGTTTGCCCAACGACTTATTATTTCAACCTTAAGCCTCAATTCTTCTTCATTTCAAGTCTTCAGTATCCATTTTCAGGGTTGGCACAGTTAACCCTATGGCAGCCAGAATGAAATAACAGTGCCCTGTCGGCAACTTGGAGCTAAGAGTGGCCAGCTTATAAATTTGGTAAATTGGAGTTTGCTCTGAGGTAACAAGTCCAGGAAAGCGTACATAGATGGCAAGCTGATTTCATAAACTACGGGATTGGAAAATTAAGTTTTAAATCGACTTCGGGCTATCATACGGTTAAAGATGTCAAAATGGCGGCTGAACTGGAGCTCACGCCAAAGAGAATTTGGTCTATTTTTAAAAGTTCAGTACCTCGGTTGTATTTGACATTGCTTTATTTATAGATTTGTCGTATTTCTTTGAAACATTCAGAATTAGATTCCTTGGGTTTTTGTGGATTTTTTTTTTTTTTTAACTAAGACCTCCCCGAGTTTTGCTTTTGGCAAACAGAACTAAGGCCAACAACAAAGTCAAGTGTATTTGCAAGAATCTGGAGAGTCGAGCGTGTGCACGGAGAGGACAACTGAGACTAAAGACAATCCATACCGATGGAAATACGCAGAAATGTGGGAACTGAACAAAAATAAATTTAAAGGCGGAAACAAACCCAAATCGTAAAATACTTTCTTCCTCAGTTTTTGACACGCATTTTAAGGTACATAATCTTGCAGGCTTTCGGATTAACACTATATTTCTGGGGTAGCTTTTTTTTGCTGCATCTCTTGTACAAACCCATCGCAGGTTTTTTTTTTTTTTTAACAGACCATTACGCTGGCGCTCAACAGAGCTAAGTGAAAGGACCCCATCGTCGTAATGCTTTTCTCGTTTAAACAGGAATGTTAAGGAGAAAATTGTCAACAGCTTCTGCGTGGATGAAACACAAAGACGGTCGCAATAATGCCAGAAAACTAAAAACATTAAAGATCCTCCACAAACTCTATTTGATAATGTTGCACATGGCAATTAACGCGTTTTCGTAGTATTTACGAGTACATTGCAAAGATATTAGAATTAATGAAAAAAGAGGGAGGTCTATTTCTTAACATATTTAAAAAAAAAAAAACTGTCACACTGAATATGGCTTTTTTGGTTCCTTAGTATACGCCATGTCAATGGCTGTACCAAACACCTACAAGTATTTTTAATTCGGTTAATTCTGGTTTCAAGAGGACAAGAACATCCTCAGTAAACTCTTGCTTCAAATTAGGGATAAACAAGGGCTCGGGGCAACCACTCAAACAACAGCTTGGCACGCCCCTGGATCAAATTAGGGCACCAATGCATGATCAGATCCTACAACAGACACGGCCCTAAATTAGCTATGAGAATCAATCAGAGACGGCCAGTTTCTGGAGTGGAGTCAGCTGTCAGTGGCCGAAGTAGGGCTGCAGGATATCACAGAGGGAAATCCAAGTAAAACTTGTAGGGCTTGGGGCGCACTCTTTTTCTTCTTCCCTGTGCTCATCTTCTTCGTACTCTGGCTCAGCTGTGCGAGTTCGTCCGCCTTATGAGCCATGACCAGTCTTAAGAAACGTTCAGTTTTAGCTTTAAAGAACCCTTAATTACGACACTTGAGGTATGAAGACTTCTCTTCTACGTCGTTGGTGAGCGAAACTTTCGAACAGGGCACGCTGGACACTTTTATGCAAGTCCTTGTAACAGGGTCACAGATTGGCATGGTATAAATAGCGTGGGAAGATAGTTGACGGCGGGGAGACAGAGTTATTGTAGGCCAGAGGGGGAAAGTACGGGATGCAACGGAAAGCGTTGACACCCGAAAAGGGTAGTGTTCACCTGACCGCCGTACTTGACGATCAGATCACCTGGGAATTGCTTGGGGGGTAGAGATGCTTCAATAGTATTTGACGTGGAGTCGACGGGGGTGGCTATTAGGATAACTAATGTACACTCGGTGAGCGTCTTGGGACGCTACCTGACTGGGTATAAATCCCCGAACGCTCCATCCAACTTCAGACCGCTGAGAGCACTCACCAGCTTCGTGCCGAAGAGGAGACCACAACTGCAACTGTAACTTTGTACTAGTCTTGTGAGTGGGGAAGGTCAGGGAACCCGCAAACATCCTTTGTCAGAGCGTGGTATCGTTGGTATCTTGTCGGCATTTGAGCTGTTGCTGAGTGGTAAGTTAATTGTACGATGTATGTGTACTTTACTTACTGTTCATAATTGTAGAACCTAAATCTAGGGGGTTTACTTTGGTATAACTACTGCCTCTGAGAGAGTCACGGAAACGCCGTTATATATATGTTACGAAACCTTATAGGATGGGGTCTGTTAGAGAGAGCGTTATTCTTCGTGGGGAACGTGTAAATATCATTAAAACTGTATTGATCGTTTATTCTATTGCCTATATGGGAGCCTATGGAGTATGGGAGCTCCAGCCTGACTTATAACAGTGTCAGCTGTTAAAAGTATTAATGATGAATATCCGACATGGAGTAAGTATGGAAGTCATGCCTTCCAGCAGTAGATTAGGAAGTTGCGATTGTTTTTCTACAGAGGAGGAAGAACAACACCTTCTTGGCTTCTCAACTTCTTGTACTTTGATTAACGACATCGTGGCGCCTTGGCTTCCCGACCTATTGGTACCTGCCGATACCTGTTGATCTAACTGCGCAGTCAAGCCAGAGTAGAGAGGAAGAACCAGTGCCCAGATAGCGCCATACACCCCTAAAGGAGAGGTTTCCTTATGCTGAATGCACCCATGTGTTTTATAAAATGTGCTAGGAATTGAATATTACGAAGCCTTTTAATTATCATGTACTGATTTGCATCAACTTCATTCCATCGAAATTCAAATGAAATTGTATGACCTATGTTCCTATTATTATTGAATGAATTAATAATTATTGTATATATATAAGCAATACAGATATCGTTCGTTATAACTTATAGAAGAGAGATAGTCGATTATTTAGTGTGTTTGTGCCGTGCCCATCACGGCTGGTGTCAGAAGAAAGTTAGTGAGAGAAAGTGGAAACATCACAGTCCTCCAGCTAGCGGCATCAATCGTGGGCAGTACCGTAAACTACCGGAACATGGGTTTAAACAAATGTTTCAGGAGAAGCAAAAAAAAAAAAAAAGGATTTTCTTTACCAGACTTTTCTGATATTTTAAAAGTTATTCAACCCTTAGTTTTCATAATTCACCCCCCCCCCCCCACGCGACCTGAGCATGCCAAATATCTCAAAATTTTTTGTATAAAAGTTAGGTTACCATAGTGTACTTTGCGGTCCTACCTCGATTAGTGTATATCTGGTATGAATTTATAAGGTTGAGGCCATACGACACAAATCTGTATAAGTTCTTTACAACAAGAAAAAACCGACGCTCCGGCTTGGTTTACTCTACTGAGTTAATTTTATTTATTTATTAGCTTTTACTGCGGCCTTTAGTTCATTAAACTCTGGATATATTCCGTGGCCATTATACCCATCTGTCCACCTGTTTATCCGTATGGCTTGAGGTTGTTTACACTGCTCTTGAAACTGGTGGGAGTCACAGCCGCTCTTTTTCTCCTTGCCATTTCTCACTTAAGCCCTCAGTCGATCTATTATCATTTGTCCACGCCGATATTTCCCTAAACAATGACTCGGTGAAGAACATCGACAAAATATAACGAAAACAAAAACAAACACAAAAATCCCGGTGGCTTTGGCCTCTCAGCTCCTGAGGAAATTTTCGAATGAAAAAAATCTGGTCCCGGGGCAGAATACCAGGTCAGCATGCTTTTGGTTTTCGAGCATGGCCTGCTGTATAATACATATATACCTGTTTTCAGCCTTTAAACTTATTAAACTAAACTAAACAATAAAACCAAAATGCTAGACTCAGTGTTCTTCCCGCCGGCTGGTAAAATCTTGTCGTCACTATGGCATGGGTCTGTGAAGGAGCTAGTTGCCCTTGGTAAACCCCAGAGTGCTACTGATATAATATGTAAAGAAAACTTGTACACGATGCTTTGTTTACTGAATTTTAATAATATTTGCCCTACCCTTTTTCACTTCTGGGGCGCCTTCATAACTTTCGTGCTATTTCGTTTGTGTCCGTGTTTTCTGATTCAGCGTACATACATGTATACATTTGTCATTTCAATAGTTGGGCTGCCGTTGTAGACTACCACATTTTTCTGTATTCCAGTGCTTAGATCGATCGTCAGTAAACCTTGCAAGACGTAATATTCTCGCTATCCAGCTGACGGACCGACAACAAAACTCAGAACACCATGATTTCGCCTCTTTCTCACTAGGAAAAAAATCCAACAGCTACACTTGAAAATCTACCTGATCATGCAAAGAAAAAAAAAGGCGATAATTACGACTATAAAATAAAATCATTATCATTAAACACTAATTCAGCATGGCCTCATGAGAACATAATGGATTAGAAGTATGGAAATCACGGGCTGCAAATCGATCCTTTGCTGAAATGTTGGGACTGAAATTGTCGGTAAAGATCTCTGATCTTTCCTAAAGCACGTCTCACTGGTGCATGGCAGCTCTCGGTAGAACAGTGACCCCTGAACAAATACAAAACACAATTCTGTCTAAGGACAGATTACCATACTGACAAACATTGGACCAAAACCATAAACTTTGCTCTCAATTGCCATGGAAACTGCTTCCTAGGCAAAGTACTCATTAAAATTGCTTTTTAGATATTGACAAAGCACAAATTAAACGATGCATTATCGGAGGAACATTCTAGTGTACGTTTGTTGAACAGGAATCTCCTTGAAATAAAACAAAGCAAACAAACCATTTCCTTGTATATATAAGCAAGCCTGAAACCCAGATAAAGCACAAAGTGTAATGCCGGCTAATTCTGGACAATAACTGAGAATTTTTTCCATTAAAAACTCGTTCAATGTCACATGACTGTCGGTCCTTGTCACCTGGTTAGTGCGCATGCCAACTACTGCACACTAGATGACCTACGGGCATTGCCCGGAATAAACGATCATGTGCGGCTCCCCCCCCCCCCCTCTCTCTCTCTCTCTCTCTCTCATATAATAAAAGTAATTAACTACAGCAGTCTTGCTTCAGAACTCATGAACACCAGAACACTACGCACCAAATTGAACGCTTGATACGGTTACTTTTTATGACATGCACGGTACTATTATTGCGAAACAAACCCACAAAAAATACAGACGTTACATAGCAATAAACATTGTTATTTTTTTAAAATACATGCTTGAAGTAAACAACTTTTAATTATAGCCATCATCTTCCTTATCTCAAATGCCACCTTCCTGCCAAATTTAAGGCCTGAAGAGTGTATAGTTTGGTCAGTTAGCCATGCCAAAGGTTGCAAGTTACTGAAATATATAATAGATTCAAGATCCTATGTAACGTAATGTAATCAAATCAACTATGGAAATAAGAGCACAGTTATTTTCCTTTCGGCGCCTCTTTAAATCACATTCAAACATAATTTTCTACAATGTATTTTTTTACCCACAGATTACTATACTTCAGTTCAGGGAGAGCATAATGCTACTGATACATCAGCGATCGTTTGATGCTACTGATAAGGAAGATGTGTTTTAGATGACTGCTTTGATCTGTAAAAAGCTTTCTGTGTAATTCACCGGACTCGTGTTTCCAGTTGTAATGTGTGCAGCAGATTTAACTGGATTTGAAAACTTTTTTTTCTCTGTATCTGTCATGATAACGAAACGATGTCCTACATCAAAGTGCAATAGCCATGTAGTTTTGATGTTTCATATCCATTATATAACAATTTTCTCGCAACAGTGGAATTATCTTGGTCCAAATTAAATCAAATTCGACACATAGGGGCAGAATCGCAAGAAGAAAAAATTGATTAATTAACTAAATACTAGGGTAAGTAAAAAATACAAGTAAATATAACAAACAAAGCAAGACATACAGCGAAAACTCTCTCTCTCTCTCTCTCTCTCTCTCTCTCTCACTCTCACTCTGTGTGTGTGAGTACGTTTTCATGTTTTCTCCTTTGTTTCTTTAGCTCTGTCTCGCACCTTCCAGCAAAATTCTATATTCGCGTCTTCGATTTTGCCACATCGCCTATCCCTGCTGCTCTCCCCTTACTGACCCGAGCACGAGGACCTCTTCAATGCTCCTCCGTGTTCTTCATATGTATGGCAAACAAAAAAGACCAGAACAGATTTTTCCAACCACTTCTTCTCTCACATGTTCATATTTTTTAGCACTGCAGGATGAAATCAATTTCATTCCCTCGGTCTTGGTTAGGTTAAACATGGTTCGCACATTTAGGATTTATATCCTCAAGCTAGAATATATTGATGAATTCGGGGGAGTTGCCATTGTATGGGTGTTATCTTGAGCAAACAGTTTTCATAAAACTATTAACCTTCTCAGTAATATTTTTCTTCAAGTTAATTATAATATTTCTCGCACTCTACACTATTGATCAGATCCACCCACATCTTTCTCTAACATGACATTCTTATATTAGACATGCAAAATCCTTCATGTATTTTTCAAACAATCTGTGACAAAATTTGTTAGAAGTCCAAAATCTGCTGGGTCAGGTTTGATGACAATAATGTACAAGTGAATGCAATAACGAAGGGCACAGGGGACAAAAACAAAACAAAACAAAAAAAGAATTATTCGACACATCTCTAAAAAATGTACAGCTCAGACCCACATAATATATAAAATCATGCCTATCATCAGTAGCGTCTAGGACAGACGTTCCATTACTACAATTTCTGAGGCCTCGGGTAAGTATCCTCTCATTAGTGTGGTGGACGCTTCCCTTTAAGTTCAGACTGTCTACCCAAAACTCTGTAAGGGTGGCGGTAAACTGACTGGCCCCAAGCAAAACACATTTGCTAAGTAGAGTCCGGGTAACTGGTGAACTGACACAGCTCTCTGAGGCAATATCTGAAGCGTGTGCCTTATCTGTACTCAAGGATGAAAACTGCCCTTCTGTCTGTCCAACACCGACAACAAACAAGGAACCATTGTATTACATACAGCCTTAGTAGCTAAGTACACAGATTTTATTATGATTTTGTTCGTATATAATTATGCATATATGTACAGACAGGATATCATATTTTTGTAAATTCCGTTTTGAGAGGCGGGCTTGCATGTTGCATGTCTACGACTCTGGTTCAGCCTTGATATACAGTGCCGCCTTTACGCATGGGCACACTGGGCCCAAAGGTTTAGGGGGCTCCATGCATGCAAAGTTACACTGGTTATTGAAATGGGGAAGAAAACCCCGCGCATTACAAAAAAAAGTCTGCCCAGTGGCCCATACTGTGATTAAGACGGCCCTGCCTTGACAAAACAAGCTCAGTCTACAGATAGAAGTTGGTGTGTGCGCGGGGGCGATAAAACGAGAACCAAGGACAAGGATACCGTACAGACTGAAGAGAAAACCAAAGACGGAACATAATCACGATTCTGCTACGCATTATATGCACCGTCTAATACTCTGATACTGACTAAGCAATATAAGCCCTGCAATAATTGAAGTCAGTCGGTCGCTACGTATTCCAATATCCGCGCTCTTCACTCTCCCTGACAGTCCGTAGGAGCCACGTGACAAGACGAATGGACAAAAAATCAGCACAAAGGAGAGTAATTATGCCTATGAAAGTCTGACTTTACGATCAGAATCTCCTTCAGTCAAGTGAGTTATCTCCCGTTCACGTGCAAAATCCATTTTTATTATTTGTGACGTTTACCTTTTCCTCTTTATCCGTTCCATAAAATAATGACAAACATGTGACGTCACAACGAGTCAGGAAGTGCTGATAAACAGAACCGGCACACCAAGGCATTGCGATGAGAACTTAAGCATGTGACCGCATGAAAATGTTCTGCCTTGGCCAATGGTCTTCGGAGGCAGAGAGATGGAGACCGATTACGACAATGTCTGAGCTTTTCTGGGATTCCCGAGTTTAGCAATGCCATGTCAACGAGGTATCTGTGTGAGTGAAATTTAAAATCTTGTCCTCGGATCTCTAATGGGATGTCCTTATTTCCACTCTTCAATTTGACTGTCAGAGAAAGGTCAAAAGAACACAAAAACAAAAGGCGCAGGGGGGGGGGGGGGGGGCTCATAAAGACGGCCATTAAAGAAAAGGTGATCACAAACATCAGAAGTTTAGGTAATCAAGCTGGTGTAGATGAAAGACTATGACGATTATGAACTAGCTAGATCTATCTACTCTTTGACTATTGCAAAGGGGTACCTTGGGGCGAAAAAAAAAATGCACATAACATGAACGGCACAATAATAAACAAAAAATATTTCCGGAATATGGAGATTCTCGGTGCTATTAGTATTATGTAGGGCACTCAATGACCGAACGATCGATTTTACGGGCGACCATCCATCAAAGGACCGGTTACGTGTTCCCCTCCAGACTTGCTCGATAAGGTGAGCTGACCTGCCCACTTGTTCCAACAACTGGTCGGGGGAACGGGGGTTACAGGTGGAGCAGGGGTGAGAATAGAAAAAGACAGAAAACTGTTCTTTTTCTGAAGCCAAGTTGCAGTTATAATACTCTGTGATAGTCTTTGTCACATTTCAGCACTGTGAAAAAAAAAAAACAAGACTATAGCAACTATAGCCAGAATAGTTACCAAAAAGGACGGACGGGCATACAATCAGAAGGGGAGGTAACGAGGTAACAATCCTTTGTTCAGGTAGAGAAGAAAATTGTGTTATCGGAGACTCCAAGGCACGAGATCTCATGAACAACTTTTTTTTTAAAAGTTCTTTAGGTAAGTGGATCATTGGTCTCTCACTCAAGTATAAATTATGTTCCTCGGGACCCAGTTAATTTATTTTTTCTACAATTAAATCACTGTATAGCTGTATTATACCTGGGTGTTTGACTGACAACACTGATACCCGAGACACAGGATACAGAGACGGTTCAATTCGCCAAATTCCGTCCGTCGACTTCCGCGCGTATCATCCATGTCAACAATGCAACAATTCGCACCACACGACTCATAACTGAACGAAAAAGACCAGCACCACAGAACTCTGTGAGGAGTAATCACCGAGTTTATACGCGTGCAAGTAGTGGACATACAGTGAAAGAAGGACTGGCCCGTCTCGATATTCTGTGTCCCTGCTGATACCATCCTCAGTCTCTAATAGTTCATGTTCATGACAAACTCACCCCCCCCCCCCCCAACCTCCTCACCAAGCTTGTTTTCCCATCGCTAACTGGTCAAAAATTACTCAACGCAGGCTGAATCAAAAAAAAAAGGTTGCTCTACTTTCCATTCTTGCATGTAAAAGAAAGAGCAAACCTAAAGTCCCAAAAAGTAGGTGAATTCAAAGCAAGAAAATAATTTTACGGTACTTCCCTGAAACATCGAACCGTCCTTGAGTAATGACCAGCCTACAAACTACAGAAACGAACGGAAAGTATTATAAGTTTGTCTTCTTTATTCCTTCCATCAATAATGTAATTATTTTCAGCCCACCATGACTAAACACTTGTTGTTTACAAGAAACTCTGTTGGCCAATGTCATTCGGTATGACAGAATAATACGCTTATATCGTTTCTGATGGCTGCTATCTGTTGATAAACAGAGCATAACCTCATTAACGGTAACGGTTTGCCCTACTTAATTATAGCGAGAAAATAATCAGAGCAAAAACTCAAGAACTATGCTTGCAGGTGTAAGTAACAATAGCACGAACACGTGAATAATGTCAAGTTCTCGCTACTAAATTACTTCATTCAGTGATTCAACCAAAAAACATAATTATGATGACTCGCGATTATCACTCGCTGTTTTTTGTTTTCTTTTACGGCCTCAACAATGACATGCAGATGAAATATTGCATCTGAGGGACCGTTCAATTCTGTGACAACAATGTCATTGTTCCGTTTCCTCCCACCTTCACAAACGTGGCTCCCTGGCTATCTACTCTGGGCAAGAAATATATTATCAACATAGAACAATACCGCGTTCCTTAATAATGTCCACGTTATATAATAACGGAGTCAATAGTTTTGTCCTATGCTGGGGACAGACCGAAACTAGTCTTATTAGACTCTCCCAATACAGTTCAGACATGAGGTCATTATCACCCCCTGACAATATAAAGATCCGTGGTCAATGTACGTCCACACCGATGCTAAACCTGGGTTTGGCCATGTGCCCAGTTGTTGGGGATGTTTCTTCCCTGGGCGTCTTAGTGACCGCGGAATTCGATACACCAACATGCGTTTGTAACTGAATACTACATACGCCTAAAACTATGATTCACGTGCCTGGCATTTGCCACTTCCTTGTTTGGGTTTCTTTGTCTTTCTAGTAGCTTGGGATACTTTTAAAACCTGGGCTAAATATAAACTTTCGCTTCTCTTTGAATCCAAATCTAAAAGCAATCAATGACATATTAAATAAATAAATAAATAAATAATTCAGCTGTCTTTTGAGCTTTTCTGTGCGCTTTCCAATTGCTTACCTAGTCCTACTACATTATGGTTACAATTGGAAATGGCAATATTTAGTTCTGAAAATACATGGAACTCAAAGTAAGCTTCATCTCCTCTGTTTAAATACAAATATGAAAATGTTTGCTCTTCACATGATGATAAATCGACACTGCCCGAGATATGCCCTCAGCGCTCGCATGCCACATCTTGACTTCCAATGAATACGTCATGCATTTCAGAAGTGTGCGGTAAATCGATGCCGAACACTCTTACACGGTTACAATAAAAGTTCTTCAACTTCACAGAAGTTGGAATGCCCTGGTGAGACAACGTCACTGGCACAACATTCTTTGTGGTATAAACGGGGTAAAAAAAAAAATATCGGCTGACAATGTAAGTTGCTGCACGGGTTTAGCATCTAAAATAAGATTTTGTTTTAAAAAGAACAAGCATTGTCAATGTCTGCACGCTCGAGCATTTCAAGACAGAAAATGAAGAATGCAAATCCGCCAAGGAAAACAAATGCTGTTTTCTTGCTTTCAAATGAGTAAGTAAATAATCAGTAAACAAAACCACTGAATCACCTCACGAAGTTCACCACTGCTAACCTGAAGGGGTGTATGTCCACTTTGACCGCAGGCTAAAAGGTGACCGTTATACCCCCCCCCCTCTCTCTCTCTCTCTCATACCGCTCTCCTTCTCTCACGCGCTTACCATACTACTATCTACAAGTTATCAGTCGAATATAAACCTTCGTTCGATAGCTGCTCTAAGGGCACTACAGCCCTCGTAAAGTTGTGTACACACGAAAGCCAAAGGTCTTATCACCTGATCAACGCGCCACCACCCACCGAGGGCCGTCGAGAAGACTGCCAATAAATGTAAGAAATGAAGGGAACTTTGAAAATTAATACCCTCTACAGTTCTCTGACCTGCTCGTGTTAACACAAGATTTTCACCTGCCCCTCCATGCCAAGTTACAAAACCAATCAAGCGCTGATGACGTTTTGTAACAATGTTCTCTGCTTACAATCATTTATCATGACCCCGTCCAGTACCTGTTTCTGTAACCAAATAATATTAACTGAACACTTTCCCTTGAACACATTAAAAGCCGCCCAGTATTTTATTAATGGCTGTTCCGTATGGTTTATTTGCATGTTTCTCTGCCTCTGGTGCTCTGCTCCGCAAAGTAATCGGCTTTTAAGGTTAAACAGAATACATCCGAAAGGTCAAATCCGGACATATTTGAATTTTTGTTTCCTGCACATGCACACACCGATTTCATATCGATTTCCTTAGGGTCTGGCAAGAGGGAAGGGGGTAAAAGAGGAACGTTAATAATAGTAAGTTGTATAGTTTCTTCTCAATTTTTGAAACATTCAGATGCTTTGAAATGTTGTCAGAAAGGCGGTTTGGGCTGAAATGGCAAGTACCGGTATCTGTCTCAGCATTTTCCTTATTTAATACGTCATAAACAACAAGAGGGGTGTCATCTAAAGATCTCACTTACGATATAAAGGCCCTTGTTATTTGTCATTTTCTTTTGATAGTCTATTGCTGACATCAATCACAGCATCTCGTCAGCCGGTGTAATTACTGGCAATACTACAGTCCTTTGAAGTCTGGCCCGCCTGACAGAGAGCCAGCACTATCAGAGATTAATTTCATTATCTGATGGCGGAACAACACAAGCAAACGGGGACGGTCATGCTGTGCAAATGAACCAAGCTCTAGTTCAGGCGTCTAAGTTTTTCCTTAATAACCCTCCAAACCAGTTCTGCGACGCCCTTGCGAAAAGGGCTATTCATCCAACACTGAACCACCCCCAGTGGATCAAATTAGAAGTCACAGGAAGTTCATATGGGGACATGCAAAACAACATGAATTTGCCCCGAGCTGTGATTTTTGAAAATTTTACATTTATCTAGTCTATAAAGAGAAAGAAAAGCTGCAACTGAAATGTAAATGAAAAAATAATCTATCTACGGTCCCATTCGGCGCAAGTAAATCATTTTTTCCTCTACTATCATCCTGTTGGTGTTCGCTGTACCCTGATACACTGATGTGCCACTGACATCAATTTTCTGGTTATTTGAAGTCAAAATGAGATATACTTGGGGAACTTTTCATCTTGAAATTGCAGGGCTTAAAGAAAAAAAAGAAAAAGTCTCACGGTGTGTGTGTGGGACATTTCTTTAATTTCTCTGGAAAAGGTCAATTTAATCAGTGAGAGGACAATTTAATGGATGCCGGTCGGAAAATTAACAAACTCAATGATGTAAAGTGCCACTGAATAAAAGCGACACCATACGTGATTGGTTTCAACAGGAGCACTAGGAAGTGCTTTAATCAAAATGATATGTCCGACACCAGACATTTTTCGTGTTTTGGTTTTGGTTCGTGAATTACATGTTTTTGGCTGATTTCCATAAAATTAATGAGGTGCACACCCAAATATGCCAAAATCACAAATAGCTATCGTGTCGGTGACTTCTGCATTCAAGTGTACTTGCAAGGCCTAGTCCATGCCTCTCTTCTCCATCGAGAATTTATCCAGAAGCCGCACCTGCCGATGTTAGTTAATGACGTATACGAAGCTCAAGATCAAAGCCGATTGAACATGTAAGCTGCAAAACCGCTGTGGACTTTGAAAAAATGGAAATCATAAAAGCACAACGTCAAAGACTCTGCATGCTGCGCCTGTTTTCTCCGAGCTCGTGCTTGGAGCTATGGTCAAATAATCTTACAATCTTCATTCCAATCTGGTCTGCGAACTGATGACCTCTCACTCTGTCGGTTTCTTCCCAAATCATTCCAAACCCGGACAAAGAATTATTTCAGTGACAGGCAACTGATCGTACAATAGAGAATATTTACACAAGTTGAGTGTTCACATACTACAATGATTCTGCCCAAAATTTTACAAACACTGTTGTTCAACCATGCTACAATACCTGAATCAAAACATTTTAGATTTATGACACAAATTGAGGTGAAACACCTGCCAGGAATTACTTAAAAGTTTCCAACTCTTAAACTTCACTCTCCTGGGGAAATCAAATTATGTATTAGTCTTTGGTTTACATCGCTACCACCAACGGACCACCGTAAAACCGCGCATCGAAAATTCAATATTTTGGCAGCACAAGCACCCCCTTCAGCCAATATGTAAGATTGTATCTAACCTTCCGTTTCAGCCTGGAGCTTCTTCAGCAATAGTTGGCCCAAAGGCTGATTGTTTTTATCTGTAATTCAGGTTACTTGTGTGCAGCGGCAAATACCACATTCGTGTTTCCACTGGAAATTCAACTGTGAGTTAGAATTTAAAGGAAAATATCTTTTCCCCTCCTCCTTTTTCTCATTTACTAACAATATAACTTTGAATTATGAGATGTATACAATTTCAGCATCTCAGAATATTTCTACAGTGAGTTACAGCAGGGTCCAAGTTCAGACTTCCAGTGAAAGACGGATCCTACATTTGACATCAGCTCAGTGAAGTCGGCGGGTCCCTTTTTTTATAAAAACAGCTTTGTGATAAATATTACTATCTGCAAGGACAGAGAATATCCTTTCAATCTTATGGCATTTACCCTTTTCCAAACAAACTACATGTAATTTTTTACCTGGAATGAAGGCATATAAACTGTTATCCTCTTGCGCTCCTGGGTGTGCAGATACTACATGGCGCCGTCGGGTGCCCTCAAATACCAAAAAATATTTGAATTCATTTTGCTTTAGCTGGTCAGGACTCAGCTGTATGACCAGTGTATCTCCTCCCTGCAAGTAAACAACAAAATGCAAGACATTAATAGAGGAAACCGAAAGTCAAATTTAGGTTTTTGACTGTTGAAGTTTAAGTGACGAAAGCTGTATCTCAATAGTCTTGTTTTAACATCTTCATTTATCAATGGACTAAGACTGAACAATATCACATCAGGCAATGTTCACCACAAGCAAAGAAACAGGAGAAAACAAAATGCCTATAAATAATAATAGGATAAAGAAGTAAAACAAAACGTTTATTTGTAAATGGCACAGTACATTAACTATGTGGTTCATTATGCCCAACAATCCTTACAAAAAAATGTTTTTAACCATCTGAACAGATATATCTCAGTATTAAAGCGAAGTAACTTGAATATATATATTCGCCTCTCACACCTCAATAAAATAAAGGCCCACAAATTAAACTCACGGGAACAGATTTCAAACAAATGCATTAAATATTTTAAAATGCAAGACTAAATGATATGAGCATAATGCATGCATGCGGTCGATAAATGTGAATGAGTGCCCAATGTACAAAAACTAGACTGCTCTTCATAAATTTCTAGAGTTCAGTAAATATCATAATGTTAGCCAAAATTAATCGGATATGGCACCTGTCTGCATCTACTTCCATCCTTGCAGCATCTACTTCCATCCTTGCAGTGCTACGAGAGTGGCTGAGAAGTTTACTGCACTCTCACTCAATAAATAAATTACAGTAGACATTACAAGTATCTTGTGCAGTTTGACTGTAGTTCTCTGTGCAAGCCATTGTTAACCACATAATGATAAACAGTTCTTTACATTTCCTACTAAGTCAGCAAGGGTAATACTTACGTAAACAGGAGACTGTGTTGGGCTAAAAGCCATTGGAAAAGAATCTGAAAAAGACAGAAATACACTGATGTACTGACGACCTACCGCCAGTGTAACGCGTGGCTAATTGACGTAATGAAGTCAGCCTCGACACTTGTATGCAAATGGTGAAAACAAATCTGGCACAGCCGCATATTTACTGCAGTTAAAAATCGGTTGAAATAATATATGATTATACACCAGTGCTAATATTTTTATTTTTAATGCAAATTATCTCATTATGCACGGCTTGACAACGCACCATGTAATGCTCAACTGATACGCGATACGTCGATATTGAAACATCATCTGAGAGTACAGTTGAGCACTTAAGTAAACCCTTGTTTGTATAATTTAGCAGTCCCATCACACAACCAAAAAGTATTGCGTATACATGAATATTATATATTATGTGTTGTGGTTGGAGGGAAGGATTTTCAGCTATATTTTTACCATATAACCTCTAATCAAAAAGTTGAGTCACCCTGTGTGCTCTATAGGTATCATTTTACATGTTATACTCTATACATCAAAACATATTTGTGTAACTGAATGGGCCACGAAGTTAATTTATTAATCTGTGGCCCTCACTGTTTGAGATCTTTTTGTTTCTCGGGGGCCTCAGCATAATGCTGTTGGCCCCCTATTCTTGATTATGTTTCTCTCTTGTAATAATTCTCGTTTGCTGGCCCTCACTGTTGTATGTAGTTTGGTAAAAAAGGGAAACTACGTTCAGTTCGCAATCTCTGACCATACAATAAACACACCAATAAACATCTGAGGTGTGTCAACCCTAAATGCACACATAATCAGAGAGATATCAGCTCTGAATTCAGGGCCGTCTTAAAATCATTATAGGCCCCTGGGAAAAGCAATAGGCTTTTCTTCCCTATTTCAAAAACCATTGTAAATTTGCATTCACGGGGCCCCCGAAATCTTTGGTGCCCCTGGACAACTGCCCAACGTGCCCACGGGTTCCGACGGCTCTGTCTGTATTCATATTTATATTTTAAACGCACACTTTTTGAAGGCTGCACTGGCGTAGTTACTTCATGAAGTGACACAAATACCATACTGTCTCTCAAGGATCTGAGTAGTTGATGACATGAAGAAGGATACATTTCATGCTGAAGTGCATTTGAGCTCTTGTGGTTTATCACGACGTGACGCTGACAAGTTTTTGGGTACATCGAAAAGATATGAAGGTACACTGCTCCCAATACACACTGCAGCCAGAGCGGCCTTTTATTATCTATAAAGTGTAACTGATAAACCATGGGCCAGTTGACAGTTGTGAAGATAAGAAGTAAAACAGTCTTTCCACAAACTTTACAGGATATCATCTTCTGCGATGCGCACAAAATGGAGAAAGTTGAATCAAAATTCACATTATAAATTTATGCCCATCCAAGAGTATACTATATTTTTACTTTTTTTTTATTAATTTGGGGAAATAAAGGGGGGGGGGGGTTAAACCAGTAAACTTTAATTTTCAGTATGAAACCTCAAAACTCCTTTTTCATTTTCGGAAAGTTGGTAATAACAAAAATTACAAAAAGACTAGATCATTTACTTTGTCTGTTTTATTTCAGGGTTCCCTTTAAGTCCAAATAAATAAATCTGCGCACGAAGCCCCTAGCTGATCATTTAAGGTTAAATGTCAAAACTGAACACCTGCGTACATGTTTTGTTTTTTAATGCCTGCAAAATGCTGTACTTTTATGTCCTGCTGTAAAATTTATATCCAGCAGAGGTCACAGCATTTCGCCAATAAATACAAAAAAAATTATAAGATTATAACGAAGTAACAGAACAGAACAAGCGAGCAACACAAACTGGTACGGTAGTCAAATGTAACGGCATGCTGCCACACAGGCCAGGGGAAATAAGCAATAAAATGAAAATGCTGCAGGTAATTATTCATTACGACCCGCCGCGAGAGGGAAGAGAATTTGATTTTCAATTTCATAAAACTCCAAGGCCTTGACATCATTGAAAATTAAAATGAAAAGGATGGATACTTTCCAAATGCTAGTAGTATACATTTACCATACATGTATAACTTCAAAACGAACCCCATGACATGATGAATTTTCTTGAACAATTTTCATGAAACAAAGGCGCGTGCCGTTTGTTATAGTGCCCTTCTGCACATCTGCCAATCAGAATGAGGCAAACATACTGTGTCTCATGCACTGAAATTATTCAAACTTTTATCTGACCTCCAAGAACTGCTGTATTTCAAAGTTTATGAAAATAAACGACTGAAAATCCGGTTAAGTTTTCCCAGCGGAACCACTTCCAGCTAAGAAAGCGCTTAGGCATGCTCTGCGCTATAATAGACAAGCACCCGTACTGATTCACTGATCCGTGAACAGCAATCACTCTCAGCCGAGTCAGTGTCAAATGTGGGATTCATACATTGGCAGATCCACTCTTTAAGCCTACAAGGAAGGAAATTGACTCATATCTCTCCTCTTTTTTTTTTCTTCCTACTTTTACTTTCCATTCACACCCATTTAAAAACTACTCCGTTCTGCTACGACTGTTCACACATGTAGTTTACATACAAGAAAAAAAAAAATCCAAATTAAAACTGATCCTGAATGAAATACAGAAACGTGCAACGACAGCCATGACCCTGACACTGTTAAATATTAACCTTGTAGTGCCCTGGCGATAATTGCCAATTCGGAAACTTCTGAAATAATAATTATGTTGAACTTATTTTAAATAGTCAGATTATTGCAAAAATATAAATATTTAATTGGACAATATTTGTTAACATTAAAAATTTGGAGAGTAAGTGTATCAACGATGTAGCATTTTGGCCTCGGTGGTCTATTTCAAATATGATACACTAGGAGCTGGTTAATAACTGTCTAGTTTTGTACAACCAACTGCTTACAAAAATCTTTGAAGTCCTTAAGAGTCTTCAAATAAAAAAATAAAAAAACGAGCACAGCCCTCTTCCAAGAGACAACCAGCCTACATGTCCTAATGAAAATGGCGATGAAGAACCAACGTAAACTGTCACCATACTGATAACTGTAAAATGCTGCTAGTCCTGCTCATCGTGATAACAGAACAGCTCTGGAAGGGCACGGCCATTTGAGTTGAAACATTCTACCAAGGCCTTTTCATTAAGCCATTGATATTTTCCTTTGTCTCAGAATTGTCCTTCTCCGAGCTTTAAATCTGAGAGACGCTGTTTGCGGTGAGCTGACGCTTTCATGGTTGCTTCTTTCTGTTTAAATTTTATGACTTTTTTTTTTTTTTAATTTTCAGTGCATGCGGTAACATCCTTCGCACTTCTTAAAGAACAGACTTTCGTCCTGCCATGCCCAAGATTCCTATGGGCTTGCTTGTCTTTCAGAATGTGTCGAACATGGCCCACGAGCAAAACTAAAATAATCGCAAGGGGCGCCCCGTTTCGCACACTGAAAACAAGGACAATCACATGTATTTTATTAACACCAAGGTTGTTATTTCTTTACTGCCCATCTCCACGACCCAATTTTTACTGCTTGGATCAAGCTGACGCGACTTCTCAAAATGAACAAAAGACTGGTCTGGTTCTGTTTTCTATACCTAGACAGCGTGTCTCCCTCAGCTGAATACCACAATCCAAGGGTCAGTCAATCTTAGAATCCCCTTCATCATGACCTGCCATCTTCTTTTCTCCATTTTATTCGAAAGATTGATCTCGGCTATCTTCCTATATTTTCTTTTCTACAAACCAGACATATCAAGGCAACAACCAGAAAAATAACATTACTATCTTTTTTTTATTTAATGGCATGCAAGGTTTCCTTTCATAATATTTGAACTATGTACTTTTTTTTCAATGCATGTAAGATTATTTAACGGAGATCAATCTTTATATATAATACTATGCGCGACTCTTGTCGAACATTATTTCAAATTTCTCCGGGAAATATAATTAATGCAACACGCTGCACACTTCTCTGCCGGTTCACTGGGTCAAACTGACATGACTGTGGTAACAGCAGTTGTCACAGTCAAGCTTAACGAACTCTTGCTGCAGGACTCTGCTTGCTCACATATAAAATAAAAGTCGAGTGCTGTTCAAATGATACAGCTGGATGTTCAAAGTTACGGAGCCTTAAAAAAAAAAAAAAAACTGGATGATACAAGACAATGTATCTTGTAGGCAACACAGTTTGCAGACTTCAGAATAACTTGCAACTTTCTTCAATTTATAATACATGTATAAACCACAGTTTCAAATTAACACATATAAAAGCTGAGTAATTTTTTAAAAAGATGCACATGTATCAATATTCCATACATAAGGCACACACAACTCAAATGCTTGGCTGCTTTCCATGTTCCTTCCCGAGATTAACATTCTCACAAAATGAATCTCTCGATTTGCATCAGCTTGGGAACTTTTTTCATTTGTTCATCTTAACTGCAGGATTACTGTGTTATGAAAAGTGCTGTGGGTGCATGACACGTTGTTTTCGTTTTTCACAAGAATTGTCCTCTTAATAAGCTGTTAACATCAATTTAATGCAGAGGCTTTACTTAAGGTTTCGATCTTTTAATTGTTGGTTTTTTTGTTGTTTTTTCAGCTCTCCATATTAATTTATAAAATGTCTGCACGTCTAACACGTCAAACACTGTAAATACATACAATTTGGTTCTGTCCTCGAATCAGAACTGTTTTTCTCTGTTTCGGCGATATTTTACTATACCTACAAAAATCTGAAGGTGTTCACCGAGGCACAGTAATCGTGCACACTACATGTTTCATGTTTAAATGCACCTGTTTCCTGAAAGTCTTAATCATTTCAACGTTTTAAAAATCACATCAGGGAAAAAAAGATTGGATTTCAGCTTCAGAACTGCATTACAGCACTATAACTGTTATGACCGAGCACTTTCACTTTCGGGTAATGCTTTGGTTCATCCATGACACTGAGCCAGACCGAGCATGAATACTGATAGTGCAAGATGTTATTACAAAAAAATGACAGGCGCTGCACATAAATGTCTTTTGCCTACAGCTTATAAACACCCAACATTGTCATTTCTACTTCGTTCCCTATATATAATATATCTGGCTTCGCCCTGGGGCTACTACCAAATAAGATTTTCTGTGTGATAAAACAATTGCTTACCACTGGTGTTTTTAATGTACAGGTAGCTAACGCTTGCTACTTCTCATACTTCAAGAAACTGCCTTATATCAAACATCTTAAAAAGTGGCTAGTTAGGACAATGCCAGTTGAAAATATTTTAGAGGTTAAACCGAAAATAAAAACTAAAAAACTGAGCAAAACAATTATTACAACGATCTCACTGCTTGATATTGATCTGTGTTGGGTTGTTTTTTTTTTTTTTAATTATGTACTTGTATTAAAAGATGGAAAGC
Source organism: Onchidella celtica (assembly GCA_963931925.1). Classification (NCBI taxonomy): domain Eukaryota; kingdom Metazoa; phylum Mollusca; class Gastropoda; order Systellommatophora; family Onchidiidae; genus Onchidella; species Onchidella celtica. Next base: position 44,101,423 of record OZ007567.1, read on the forward strand.
AGCCCGATCCGGTTTACATGTACAAACACAATACTATTATGTAACCCACATAATTCATACCAGGTCGGGCGTGCCCCTAACGTCACTACAATCGATGCTCAATACCACACCTAGCTAGAAGTGTCAACAGCTGACCTAATTACCCTACAATGTGGCTTGAAAATAAACAATAATGATAAATCATAAAATGCGTTAAGGTCTGGTTACAGCGAGAAAAATTTGATGTTCATCAGATAAGAATAAAGAATAAAATATGTTTGAGGCACAGACACATTTATAGTTTATAAAACTCTAGATATATGCCAAGGCCCAATACCCAAAGATGATACCTTAAAGTACTAAGATGCCCTAAGTGGCGACTCTCTTGTCCCCCGAGCTTTACACTAATAAATATTTTCTGTGATTGGGATTTTAGAACATTCAATTCCAAAAGTTTGCTCCACGAAGAATAGATGGAGTGTGTCGCGATGTGGGTTAGATGGGGAGAATTCGACTGACACTCTTTCGAGGTCCGCTCCCACAATCGACGAACACACAAAAAAAAATACTTGCACTCTAAAAACTAAATAAATCAATTGCTTTGATTTTTAGCAGAACTGTAGGGCAGTTTAATTACAGGAATTAATGTAACAAATATAATTATAAATATAAATATCAATTCAAAGGCAACTGAATCTAACTAATGAAACTACAGCTTTCTATAAAGACTAACTTATTCACTCTAACTACTTGCAGGTCATATGAGTTAGATGCCAAATAGAATCCGCGCACGTGGCGACGGATATAACAGTTTAAATTCTATTAATTCAATGAGACATGTTATGATATGGACATTTCCTCTAGACGCGCCATGGAGAATGCTTGTACAACCATGCGTTGTCTGGCGGTAGCTCTGAAACTGTCTTCAAAAGTAAGTAGAACGGTTCACTTTCATCATTACAAATTAGTATGAACTCTCACCATTAGGCCCTCACTGGGAGTGAGAGCGCTGGATGTAAAAGCTGTGGGTTCATATCAAACCAAGTAGCTTAGGCTCTGGAGCTTTAAATCATGGCGCTCCTCACAATATGGACTGCTCAACTGCGTCTCTATGTCTCTCATCTGGCTGAGGACTATCGCCGCCCACCTCGTAAATGGATTGTCTACATGTGGCCTCTATCTAAGCTCTGCACGGGTTTAAATACTAAAGCTATGTCTCGACCTTCCGTCCAGATTCATACATTTGATTGGTGCAGTCGCTTCAGCTCAGCCTGCAATATTAATTTATGCTTGTCATGGCCTTGCGCCAAAATCAAGGTCAATTTTACGGTCTAGACAAAATTTAAAATGCGAAACATTAACTACTAAAATCTTCAACCCCCGTGCTTTCTACTCTTATGCACGAATTTCCGAACGCCAACTAAGCGTCTAAATAAACTACCTTTACTCGCCCCTTATCTATGTTAATCAAAATCACCGGGTCGAGAACTGCTCTGTCATTCCTAGCTATACATTTATTCTGTCTCGCCCCTCCTTCTCTCCATCCATCAGAAAAAAAGGTGTTTCAAAACAAACTGTTCACGAGAACAGCTCAAGGACAAATTACGCTGATTATAATCAACAAGATCGTAAAAATTAACTCACTGACGTCGTGACCTAGCACGGCATTTATGATCCTAATGACAGAGTGAATCTCAAGGTTTGTCATAATTCCAAATGCACTCTTGTTTTTCAGACTTTCATTATGGTGGCTATTTTCAACAGTTTAAAAATCCTGCACAAAGCCATTACTTGGAAAGCATGAATTTAATTTAATAGCTTTGGGTTTTTTTTCAGAATTTTGAAGTCAAATATCATTACATTTCTTTTATATACATGTATTACATATTAATTTATTTTAAAACTTTGTCATTTTAAGTACCAATTTGAGTTATTTTCAGAAGTAAAAATATTTTCCAGCAATAGTAAGTTTACATTCATTTTTCATACAAATATACCTTGCTATTCATCTGCCATTTCAAAAATAAGTGGCAAGGTATTCGGCACCTACTGTGTTTACAGGATACTAGTAAAGCAGAAAAAATTATTGGCACTACTAATATTCTCATGCTGAATTTTATTGAACTATCCAGTGGAAAATGTTGACATTGCATGGAAATGGTTGGGATCACAAATTCATCATTATCCCAGTGTGCAAAGTTCAAATTTCATCCCATATCAAATTATAAAATATTCACAGAAAAGAGCTCAATCCAGCTCTCTCCCAGTACTCCTCCCACCAGCATAACCTCCTCAATGTTTCTGCAAGCAACAGCTAATCCAGATCCTTACTCAGTTCTCATCATAAGTTGAAAAGAAACAGATCCCATGGAAATCTTCCCATATTTTCTATCATGGAAGGGAAGGTTTCTATACAAACTAGAAATATCAATGCAATAACCAGCAAATTAATATTACCACCTTCTTTTTATTTAATGGTATACAAGGTTTCACTTTCTAATGCCATCACTGACCAAACTATTTGAACTTCATTCTTTTTTCTTTTTTTTTTATGTGTATGGAAGATACAGCCAGTGCCCTGTAAACACTGAAACTATCAGTATGTGTCTCACAGGCCTTGAACCAAGGTCCCCATTCTCCCATAGCTTTTTCATTGGGTGGGGGTGTGACACCTCCAGGAGGAAAAAGGCATGGTGTATATGGGAAGAAATTATATAATCTACTGCCATGAAGCGGAGCTATGGTGGGCATTCCATTTTTACTCAGAGTTGATCCAACTAAGGACCTCTGACCACCATTCCCTCACAAGATAAAACTTTAGGAGTGCACTATCGGAATTATTAAAGAACTCCCCTAAACTTGAACTAATGAACTAAAATGCTAGCCTTGTGTTGTTCTCTAAAAAAAAAAAATTGCTGGCATGCTCACAGCTGGATTTCTTTGCATCTTTTACATAACCCTCAGATTCCAAATACAATAAAAACAGCCATATCATTTTGGCAAAACAGAGTGTTACTAAACATTTCCTTTAATTAAATATATGGCATGGTAAACCCCCATGATATAACAGCAATGAAAAGCTACACTATATAGTTTGGTGTCAAAATTCCTCATATTCAAATATAGATCCTTCCTCTGCATCATTATATCATCTTAAAATTAAAATGCTCAAGGATACAAAACTATTTTCCAGTATTCATGAAAGACCTGTGTACAAGATCAAGTGAGCTGACATTACCATTTTGATCTAAAATAATATAAAAATTTGTCATCGCAGAACTGCCATACAATTTGATGACTTACGAGCACTACTATGATCTTCTGTGAGCAGCCAGGTTGGATGAAAGACAAATTAGATAGAAAACCCAGTTTGAGTTGAAGTGATTTTCTGGATCTTCAGCTTAGAAAAATTTTATTATTGGCCCCAGCACAATTTATTGACCAGAAATCTCTTTGCCAAAAAAATGAAATGTTTACTATGCAGATATTATCGTTTAATGATAAATTCAGAGATATGAATCTAGCTTTCGAAAATGTCCTCATCTTTTTGTGATGGGTCAGATCACATGATAAAATGCATGCTGACTGCATGTGAAAATATTGTTGACAATTAATTCACTTTTATGAACTGTAGGAATAATAATCATAAGGAAGCCTTTACTTTAGTTCCTTAGGGGCTGGTGCATCTTTCAGGCAATCCCAGAAGTTTCTTCCTGACTGGTGCTTTGTAAGTCCCCCTGAAAGTTCTCCAAGTTTCTCAATTTTGGCAGTTTGTAAACATGTGAAAGCCTAGTGGCTTATCCACAGGATCAAACAAAATACCATTTCTCTTGAAGAGTTTGTAAATCTTTCCTCTGGCAAACAAGAGATATTTCGTGGGTTCCATGACGAAGGGGCAAATAGATAACAATCGCATGTTATCTATTCGCCCCTTCGTCATGAAACCGACGATTTGATACATTGGTAGGCACCTTGGGCACAGACTGTTGGTTTTGTTAGCGATAATAATTCAAGAAAGACTATTCCCCATTGCGGATGTGTTAAACTCCTTGGCCTACATGTAGCTGCTGTGACTGCCAGAAGAGCCTGAACATGCCTACCTATTCAAGCTTTTCCAAATGCCCTATTATTGGATTACTACAGCCTTCTTTCAACAGCTGGTACTATCAAAGTTAACCCTCATTTTGCATGTGGTGGATCATGTGATTCCTGCCTCTTGCACTTTCTGGTGTACAGATCTAGTCTTTTCTTTAAGCCATGACAACGATCATTTAAACTTATTCTTGATAATTTTAATGCTGTCTAACATTCAGCTACTATTCATTACATTCCATGAATAGTAAATCCATCAAGGTAAGAACAATCAAGTCGAGTCAATCTAAGAGTACCTTCAAACTACTGTTACTACATGTTCCAGTTTGGATAACGCAGTGTTAATTCAATATTTGTTACCCAATGACCCAGTGATGTTCCGCAAATTGTTAAAGGCCAGTGGGGAAATTGTACCTCTTATTCTGTGAAAATCCAGTGACAATTAACATTTTGACCAGGATCGCCGGCTGACCCATGACAATTTGCACTAAACCAACTCAACAGCAGGAAGGCAAAAGCAGCCAGTGTTGTCAGTGTGTATCTTTTCATGCACTCAGCAATCAATCCCGTAACCATGCACATATATACACTACATGGAAACATCCCTACAGAGGACTAACAAGCTAAGAGGACATACCCTCTTTACACCCCACCCACAGCCGCCCCTAAAGTCACGTCATTGTGGGAATCTGTACTACCACAGTCTGGAATATTTCATCTCTTACATAAGATAATCTGGCTATGAGACGCATGCATGTGGTAGTCCTCCCTTTGGATATAATGTTCACAATATTTTTTAATTTTATTTGATGGTTTAGGAAAATTTCCTGTAAGTATTCAAAATCAAAAACTACTTGTAATAATTAATTTTAAATTAATGACTGAAAAGAGCAAAACATTACAGGTACTGAAAATGTAGGCCTAACCCCAATTACTTTAATAATAAAAATTTTAATGGAATATTATATTATGCTTTCTCTTCAAATTTAATTCTGTAGACAATCAAACCTCCATATTTTTCTATTGCACTCTAGCCTACCAGCAAATACAATCATGAACAGGAGGATTTCCAGATCATTTTCAGGTTATCTCTGGTTAAGGGGTATGTTTACAAATATGTTTTAGGGGGCGGCGCAGGTCATTATTAAATTTAGGATTGATGAAAGGGTTAGTATTATTAATTAGTAATATGTGAGTGTGCATGAGAAAACCTACAATAAGTCGGCAGAGATGATTTTGAGAAAAACGGCTTTGAAGTGAAAATATGGGTCCGACACAAACTCCCAACTTGGCTGTTGTTTAGGGGGCCGTGGCATGTTACAGGGTAAACTGTAGACGGGCAGTGAACACTACTCACTATGATCTCTATAATGGCTTTGTAATTAGACTACGGTCTCCTAACAAGATCCAAAAACTTCCGACTTGGCTGTTTCTAGGGGACCGTGACATGTTACAGGGTAAACTGTAGATGAGCAGTGAACACTACTCATTATGATCTATAACGTCTTAATTATTAGACTACGGTCTCCTAATAGCAATCATTCCAATATTACTTGGTCAATTAGCTATTGCCACTTATAGGATTAAATGTCGTTTTCTCAAAATCTTGTTTTAGGGGGGTCACTGACTTCAATTTATCAGAAATATCTTGTCTTTTATTATATGTACAGAACTCAAAATGTCATGTTGCCGACTTATTGTGGGTTTTCTCATGCACACTCACATATAGATCCTAGATCTATTTCTTACAAGTTTGATAATTTTAATATATTTTCTCATTCTTGCCCCATAAAAAGGCTACAACTCATACAGTGTTTTCGAGAGATAACGGTTAACAGCATCCAGTAATCCTTCCTCTTGAACATTTTTGTCCTGATACCCATGTACAAATTTACATGATGAGAATTAAAAACGTCCACGACATACTTTCATGATTAGATTAGGGCTACCAATATTTATTATAGGTGTGGCACAAAATTTGAGAAAATATGAACGTCCCAAACAACTTTGTTGGCTGGGATAAGTGGGTGGAGGTTTTTTGTTTTCATTTTTTAAATCCTTCTCTTGCGAGTGACTAAGTCTCTTGGGTCTCAAAAAGCCTTCCTAATCTTAGTACTCCAAACCTGGCAACTCCAAACACATATAATTATTAATAGTGATTGAGTAATAAACATGCTATGGTCTACTTAGTAGGCCTAATCTATATAACACATGCCTTTCTTTGTCTTCCATGCGAATGAAATTCAAATTTCGCACCCAGTGGCAATGAATAAACTATTAATACTCGAGTGACGGGATGCTATTCTTCAAAATATGACTGAAAATTCAATCAGCTGACCTGCTCAAACCGTTGTCCACCATGAATAGGTGACCACCTTGCGGCCCTGAGTCCACTTACTGCTAACGATCCAAACGGAAGTCCCAAAACAAATTGTACTTTTCGAAAGTTTTCAAATAATCCTGGCACCTGCTTTATCCACCACATGTTACAAATGCAAAAACTGCACACAGAGATACAATCAAATCACAAAATTGGGATTACCTTTTTCATTAATTATCATTCAATCTGAATTGGAAGGGAATGTTCGGAAGCTTCAGGTGAGTCACTTTTCCCCAATGTAGCAGAGTAATCCAAGCTACTTCATCCGGTGGCAATGGGGACACTTGTATGACGTCACTTCTAATTTTCGTTGTCACGTGATTTTCCAACGTGACTTTAACTCGAGTGGTTTCTTGTTATTTTCAATCGTCCGATTGTCGGTGTGGATGTGAAAGAAACGCGCACATGCAGAAGTCCGAATCATTACGATGGGGAAAAGAGTTAGACGATTGACCATTTGTAATCGAACTTAAAAGAGTGGGTTTAAGAATTTGTCGAAATCTTACGCAGTTTCATTTTGCGCGATGTATACAAGTCAAACCTGCCAAAGGGCTCAATAATCATTTTTCTGTTAGTTGAATGAGATGCGTAGTCCTACATTTTTTTTTTTCAAACAAACATTGGTGCTCTTACCACAGAATAAGTTTAAATAGAATACTTAAAGATTTTATGTCCATTAAGTCTGTTTATCTCTATTGTTTAGGTAAGAATCGAGTACACTTATGAAGCAAAGCCATGGTGTGTTGCGTTTTACACATACTGACATAGCCATTGCCTTTCGCGTCCTTTTCTCGTTCAATTAGCAAATTTTCGCTACACATGAAGGACACGTGGAGTGGAGGGCTAGACTCGTGTTAGAGACGAGAAAATGTCACGCTGTGTCTCTCTCTATCCATTAACTATATTGCATCATTAATAATGCACAGAGCCATGCAATTAATTTAATTCTGAAGTCAAATCATCCTGTGATCAACACCACATCAAATCAAGTGTTTGCTGCAAAATATTTCCGCAACTAAATATTGAATGTTTTATGATACACTTATTTTAAAGATCCACATTTCAACCACGGCATGAATTTGTTCACTGTGTAGTACATGTATTTAATTGTCAGTCGTTGACAGTTATTTAATTTGTAATGTTTTAGGTAGATTTCAAAGAGAGAATGAGAGTGACTCATGATAATGACCTGATCAAGGAAATAATTAGATATTTTTAACAGATGTTGGGATCAAATTGCTGATCGATGATTTTTAAAAATTAATTTTGTTCATTCATTCTTCTGCTTCTTCTTCACATTGCAATAAAATCTGGAATAAGTTACTGACTAGTGTGACGGTTCAGTCTATCACGAGCTGACCAGCAGAGTCATGTCTGATCAGGTTTATAGGTATAGACCACGTGCGAAAAGAAAAAACATAAACTCTTGTGCTAAACATATTTTATTTTCAGGTTGGATTTATTCATTTAGTGTAAGCTTATTTATTTCGGAATTACTTGTATAATTTATTGTGCTGTTGTTGTTGCCCCTGCTGCTGTTACTTGTTGCTAACAAAGAACTTTGCAAAATGCGGCATTTTTCTTTGGTCACTTTTCAGTTCAGAGAAATCGTACAGCGGGTTAGTTATTTTGCTCGAGTATTTTTGCATCAGCCAGAAAAATCACGGTCACGCCAACAGGGTTCGGCATCAACAAGAGTATGACAGCTGCGAAGATGATACCGGTACATGTATTGGCAGACAAAATGCAGAGTACCTTGATTAATTCATGAAATATCATAAAAACCACAGAAAAACCGTGGGGCCGCAGCAAGGCTATAAGCAAAGTCAAAATTGGGCAAAAAGAAAAGGTTGTATGTTGCAAAGCCCCGCGTGAGAAATAAAACCCAAACAATACAAAGCAAACTAAAGAGAAGACAGAAAATACACAAAATTTTCGGCTTTCGCCTTTTTCAAGTGGAAAAAAAACGAACAATAAAAGACTTCAACAGGAACGAAGCGAAACTTGATTAATTCATACTTGTTAGTGCACACTAAGTCAGTGGGATTTGCCCACTTTCTAGTTGTTTTCAGGACTGAGGAGTGTACACATTTCCCAGTGAACGGATCCCAAACTGCGTGCACTCTTCTTGAGAGTCAGCAACCAAGGAAATATCAACGTTAGTATAATTCTTTATACTTTTGAAACGGCACTGACAAAAAAAAAAAAAGCTTCCTGGGAACATGCGGTTTCATTTAACAATTCTCAAGATCATGTTGACAATAATCTAACGCGATAATTTCTTTCGCAATGCTGCTGGCCGATCTATCTATCTATCTATCTATCTATCTATCTATCTATCTATCTATCTATCTATCTATCTATCTATCTATCTATCTATCTATCTATCTATCTATCTATCTATCTATCTATCTATCTATCTATCTATCTATCTATCTATCTATCTATCTATCTATCTATCTATCTATCTATCTATCTATCTATCTATCTATCTATCTATCTATCTATCTATCTATCTATCTATCTATCTATCTATCTATCTATCTATCTGCCTGCCTATCGGTCTGTCTGTCTGTCTGTCTGATTGTGTATTGTAGAGCTCTATAGTCTGTAATGTATGGCTCTGTGGTGTGTATACATTTTGCTCTTTCACAGCGCCTTCAAAGTCTTGACGAACAGTCTAACATAAGAACAACCGTCAGCTATGGATTCTCCCATTGAATCCGAAGTAAAAGACAAAACGGTAATTTTACTTTATCAAGACGGCATGCTGTAAGAGGGGTAGACGTAGTTGCCATAGATAATATTTCAGACAACTCGAGCAGGTGACACTCAACTGTTTGATCTCTATACCACCTGTGGCTTAGGTTTTGTTCATTAAGCCGAAACGGTGTATTGATATTGATGAGGCCTCTGTGCTTGTTTGTATGTGCGTGAAGTTTATGGTTCAGCCTTGCCATCACATAATGAAATGGCCCTTTGCCAGCGATGTTACGACATACATGTATTTTTTTTTATTATTATTATTTCGCATGCCGGGGGTCTACAGGCTGTGGGTGAGGCCGCAAGCATCATTAATTTGAGCACCCGTAGCGTGCACGTGGACAAATGGATTGCTAGGAATTAGATCAGTGGTTCGGAGAATGACAGAGCCTGTATCCTCCAATATTCAGGTCTCATAGGTTAATCCGCCCGCCCCCCCCCCACCTCCCAAATCCTCTAATCCCACAACAAATCAGCTAGATTATTTTTCAAAAACGATTTGATAGAATTCTTTACATTTTTGACTGACCTATACCCCTAGCAAGTTAGCAACACTGAAGGACTGAATATGAAGCAAACCAGGTCAATGGAATTTAAGCAAAGGACATTGATTTGAACGTCATGAGTAGGAATTGCTAGCATAATCTGAAATGAGAAAAATGAAAGCGACTATGCTTTTTCTCAACATCTATAATGAGCATTATTTGCTGATCTGGGTATTTTAACCAATCCAAAAATGTCACCCAGGTGAAGAACCATTGCATTCGGTAGTTTGTGGCCCAAAATAACCCTTGGGGTGTGGATCATAACATGGCAGTTTTTTTGTTGTTGTTGTTGTTTTTTTGGTTTTTGGGGGGGGGGGGTATTATTGTTATTCTAGGAATTGCAAAAACAGATGGGTTGGGGGGAGAAGGATGGGGGAGAGTGGAACAGGGTTGGGGATGAGGACCCCTTAAATAAAGGCATTGTTGGTGAAGAGAATTTTTTTCACAGGTTGCATAGGCCATTCATTGGTCTTTGATCTTGCAGTGAATTCCAGAATGTTAGATAGCTTCGGAATGCGACTTTTTACTCTGTTCTGTCCTGTGTCTCAGCGACATTGAATCGCAGGTAGTTTATAGCCAATGGTGTGAATAGTGAGGGGCGGGGGGGGGGGGGGGCGGACATGTAAGCATGTGCCCTGGATGTCAAATTTGGGTCAAATACTCCTGTATAGAATTCGGCCAGATTTTAGAAAACAAACTTTTGAAGGTGGTGCTTTTTTTTTTTCATCTTCGTCCTGAGCACTACTAACATTAGTTACGCCCCTGGTTGTAGTGGTATTCGGAATTTAAAAAATCATGCTCGTAGACAAGGAATAAATCCATACCCTGAATTTCAAAAAGTCTTGGCTGGTCTCTGCTGGTGTTTCAGATGATACGATTTGCGAGCGAGGGCATAGGCATACCAGATTTCACCTTCACCGATGAAGAGGAAGATGAAGTCTCAGATGATTCTGACCAAAACACCAGCAACCGACCTGTGTCTACCAGGGACATTAACGAGAACAGTGAACAACTTTGGGAGCAGGGGCCAGAGCGAAGGAAGTCGTCCTATCTCGCATCTGGGCTAGGACGTCCTAGTTCCATGGGCATGGTGAAACGGGGGAAACTGTCCTACGAGCCGACCTACAGGATGGAGCCCAAACCAGGTGGCTACTTCATCTGGTTCAAGGCGAGTAAAACTGTATTGCATTGGACGATTTGGTATAAAACTTGACGGAAATGGGGCCATCAGTCCATGCAGTATAATATACATGTATCAAGCTCGAAGAGGAAGGGGGAGGGGTAGAGTTGTATGAAGAGCGGACATAGAATTTTGTGGGAGGATACGTCCGTTGGTCAGCTATGGTACTGTTGTTTTTTTTTCCCTTTTGTTTTCTTGGACGAAATAAACAAGAAATACATGTGATCTGTTGTTGGATTATATATTGTTTAAACATCAAATGTGTTTCCAAAGAAACAGTCAAATTTCCTGTGCAAAATGCCATTGAAAGTTGAACATCAAGGCTTTGTCGTGGTTATTCATCATATTATGGCCGCGGCGTACGCTTGCACTATTCGTACAGGGAGGGGTGGAGGAGGGTGGGGGTGAAGTCAAGCATGCGTGAAAAGCATGCACTGTGGAAGAGGGGGAGGTTGCCAAAATTGTGTAAATTGAGTATGCATACTTTGTTACAGTTTGTAGAATGGCCCGAGAGTCAGAGCTCAGCCCACTATCTAAGGCTTACCCTTGGGGGGATGGGGGTGGGGGTGTAATTTAACCGAATCTAACAATAACAACAATAAAAATTGCACAGAAGATTTGAACATATAGGTTATCGTGCTGGGGATTCCACCGAGTCTTACTTTTGATATGCTGAATATGGCACGCGATATAACTAATCTATCGGGTGATAAAAAAAAAAAAAAAAAAACTGCCCCAAATTTGAAGCTTTATAATTCATGAACCGCTTATTCGATTTCAATGATATTTCACATGTGTATGGGTAAATACAAAATATGTATGCATACGAAAATTGAATGAAATAGTTTCATTGAAAAAAGTTATGAAGTATAGCATTAGGGTAGGTCAAAATGCGACAAGAAATGAATACAATTTCTCGTGTTAACACCAGTCAACGTATTTACTTTAGTTCACGCATTGATTATGCATACTGCCACAGGTGACTACAATTTAGTGTTCTAGCAATGCTTCTTTGGCACCGATGCGATCCAGGATTTCCTTCTTGTGACAGAATAAGTTCCTCGACCTGATGAATAATTATTATCATCTCTTCTCACAGTTTTTGGTCTACCGCTGCCTTTCTTTCTGTCTGAATTAGTTCCTGTTGCAATGATTTTGCTAATCAATGAATTGACACTTCTTTTAGACCAGTTCTTATTGGGCAATTCTTTCACAATTCGAGCACCCCTCCACCCCTTTTCCTTGTAGAGAGTCTCAATAACAATTCGATCCGAGGGACTAAATAGGGCCTATTGTTAGGCCTAGGTGAAAATAATCAGATCAAAAACTAGATCTAGATCTGGATTTAGAGTCTAGATCTTAATCCAAGAATGTTACCAAATGATGATTATGACATCAAAGGAAAGACAAGACAATCTTTTTAAGTTGAAATGCCACTGGATTTCACATTAGTTGGAATACACTCGACTTCGAGGTAATCAATGTATCACTATAAGATGCAAAAGGCTTGGTTGAGTGTCGTCTGCTAAACTTAGACTAGAAAATAAGGTTGGATTGGAAAGGCGGACTGGATTTGATAAAAAAATAATTGGAGAAAAAATACTCAGCTGTTGTACGCTGGATAGTTGAATTTACGCTAAAATCTTCATCGTTCTTGTTTTATTAATTTTTAACACTCACTTGATCTAAAATATCTTTAAAAGTAATGATAAAATCTTGATGAAATTTTAACATAGCATTACACAATAATGGTCATAACTAGAGCAAAATTTCTCACAGATTCATCAAAAGGATTGCGAGATAGGCTATTTGGTGTTAATTTTGGGACAGTTTGTTGTTGTTTTTCTTATCACCCGATATTATATACTTTAGAGTCAACAATTTATAAATGAAGAGTCATTCATATCCCGTACATGCAGACCTAAATTTCGTGTCGACATTTAGATTTACACCACTGAATGTGTAAGGGGGACAAAAAGACGTTGATATTACGTGTGACTCAGATTTTGCGTTTGCCTTGTTTGTTTTATAGAAAGGTTTAAATCTGTGAATTGGTTCTCGAATAAATTCATATTAAATTTATTCCATTGAAATTCCACAAACATTATTTACTGCTAATCGTGTCATTCAGACAGAGTTGTCTCAACATCATCCTGGGTTCCCACGGGCAAAGCAATAGGATTCAGCTGCCCAGTGAGCCCATGTGTTAAGAAGGCTCTGCATTCAGACAAAACTTTTCATGTTAAATTTAGTCCATTCAATAAAGTCCCACAACCATTGTTCATTACAACTATTTGGCCCGCTGTCTCGGGGAATACATGTACACAGATGTGAATTTTAAAGTGGCGTTTCGACCACCAATATGTAGATTGAGGTACATTACGAAATTTCTTGTCATACTTTTTAATTCTACTCCATGAAAATGCGTATTTTGTCCGGCTCGAGATGTCGGAACACCTTCTTCTGTTCAACTCAGTTGTGGCTCGAAATCAACAAAAGTATTAAAAATGTAGCGAACTTCAAGGCCTTTTAAAATAATTATGCCCATGTACACCTTGACCTCTCTCTATGAGTAATATGATATTTTGTAGGACATGGCTCAGCGGTTAAAACGCTTTTCATGATTACATTGAAGGCCTTACTTCCTTTACAATTAAGATTTTGGCATGCAGACCGTGAGTGCACACGATGTGCAAACTGGTCACAGCCACTGCTCTGTCTTCTTGATGACAACTATAGCTGTTGCTTTGTGTCTTGTGCCTGTAGGTAAGGAATCTGATTGCAAAACTGGCTACTTCTGTTTTGGAAGGGTTCCATTACGACGAAAGAACGGCGCCCACCACTTGCAAACTTATGTGCAATAAAATCTTGATGCAGGTGAGCACAGGTGAAAAAACGCATTGTTCTCTGGCGTTTGACAAAATTGTGAATTTTATTTCTCCTCTCTGGCCCCTAAAACATGCCTATCCTTATTTCCAATCCCTCTTTTCAGTTAACAAGATATGGGCATTTTTTTGGTTTAAATTTAACTTGTGTCATTGGGTATTTTCATAGGAGAGCACAGCTTGACTGCAACCCGGGATTATTTTCATTTGGTTCAATTTGCTTTGGGCTTCAGGCTGAGCTCACAAACAAAACAGCCGAAAACAAAGTAAGCCTGTCCGACTTGCTGGCGCGCACGGCTAATGGCAGGTGGCTGGTGGGGGAAAAGCTAACATAATGAATCCATATAACTGTCGCCTTCCCTTTAGTTTGGTAGAAGTATTTTATGCGGCTGTCGTGTTCAAGAAGCAATACCTGAATGAATGAATCGGTAACGGGACAGTGAGCCGTATGTCTGAGGCCTCCCATTTAGTTTGATCGAACTATTCTATGCAACTGTCTTGTTCGATAGCCAATGCCTGAAGGAATGAATCAGTAACGGGAATGTGAGACAGATTGAGCTAATTTTCGAGAACTTTTAAAATAGGCAAAAATGTATTAGATTTTAACGCAGAAATAAGCTTATTGGACGCTGATTTCAAATCAAGTATTCAAATTCCATTTCATCAAGAATTGCGGGTTTAATTTTTTGCAATTTAGGGTCATGCGGCAGAATTCTCTGCATCCGGTCCCAATTTAGTCTACACCAGTGGTTCGCAACACGCGGCGATATCGCCCCGGAGGCGATTCTGAGGGGGGGGGGGTGGCGAAATCAAAGTAACGGGGGGGGGGGCAAAACCATGAAGAGGGCGATTTTTTTTTTTTTTGCAGGACGATTTCGGGGCCAGTACATGGCAGTCACTGACTGGTTGAACAGCACGTTTTATTAACAGAAAAGGACCATTTATTTAGTGCATTTGATAAAGAATGCTTTCTGTTTTATAATGAGTAATCAACACGCTATAAATAAAGCTTTGAGAAACTTAGTTCGGGAGGGGGGGGAGGGGGGAGAAGAAGCGGGCGATGAAAGGAAATTTTGAGCTTACGGTGGCGGCTACCTGGAAAAAAGTTGAGAACCACTGGTCTGCCCTGTCTCTGACGTAGGCCTACTGAGAAAAATAGAATGGTCCTCCCGTCACCGTCTTAAGGCGGCTAGACAGGATAGCCATGTTCCAGATACATGTAGTGCATTCTCTCTTTCTTCTTGGAACTATAATTTGCCCAATTCTTGCACTTACTTTTTATTATTTTGGGCCAAAGCCTGACCTAATCTCTACGCCCGAATACCCTCCCCAACTCCACACACACATATCAAATACACACTGGTCACTTGAACTTATTCTAGTCTAATCCTAGAACATTATTATGGGTGGGTACACGAATTGGAAACTGACAGCACCTGCATGTATTTTTAAATGAAATTATACAACTGCCAATTTGGCAAATTTACATAATGACCGATGTGTGAACCACAAGACCTCTGATTGGTCAAATTTTTCAAACTCTGCAATAATAATCTTCGTTGTTTTGTCTTTTTAGGCCAAGAAAAAATTTGACTGTCCGCGCTACCGTTATGTGTGTCAGGTAACAATGGCTCAACTCAAGAATCAAGGCATTATCATCGCAGATCGGAGTTTGTGGATGCTGGCAATGGACAACTATTCACCATACGTCTACCGGACCAAGGAATTTGTGTGTGTTGTCACCTTTCATGCCCTGTATCAGGAGTGAAGTTCCTTTCAAAGGGATTCACTGGGGACATTGAGAAAGAGAGAGAGCGCGCGGGGGGGGGGGGGTCTCTTTTATTTCACGCAGCGCGAGAAGAGTACTATAATAATTGGGGGTATTTTGATACATGTATAAGCTTAATTAATCACTATGTGTGTCAGTTTCAAGCCAAAGCATTTTTTTTTTTTCGTTTTTAAAGAGGGCTGGGAGAGGGGATTGTTTAAAGTACCGGAACATCCTGTGTGTCAGTTTGTAGAATTTGAGGAAGCTGCGTGATTGGTATTATTTTTTGTAATAACGAAACAAGATATGAGATCACAGATACACAATATACATGTAGGCCTACATGTGATACCAAACACCGAACGGCCGAAATGGATGGTGCCCAACTGGCCGTGCCGGTGAGGATTTTCAAAAATCCCAAGAAACTGGTTTTAAAAATCCCAAGATTTTCTTTTTCAACACAGACAAAAAAAAAATACATTTAAAATTAACAATTTCGTAATACATGTTCGTTGAATTTAAGCTAAACAACGACGGTGAAAAGCTGGTGAATGACGCAAAAAGATCCTCATAAACAAGCCAATTCAAAAAGGTCCTTAGCCCTTTAGGCCTTATTCACCTTTTGAGTCCCAAACGGCATTGTGAGAGGAAGGGCAATTTTGTGACTTTCTTAACAAAGAAACAATAAGAAATACACAAAAGCTAGAAAAATCCCAAGATCTTGACAACAATCCCAAGATAACCCCGACATTCCCAAGATCTTGGGAAAAATCCCAAGGATTGACAACACTGTGCCCAATATAATGTCTAGGGCCAGGAAGTCCACAAAAGCCGTAACTTCAAACCAACCGAGGTTATTAATGTTGCTAGAAAAGTACCCATTACGAGAATTGGCATTGAATTATGTACACACAATGCAGTTCATCAGTAGTGACTCATATATCTCCACTTATATATCGTTATATTTTGTTTTCTTCCCCACTCACGACAATGAAATGAAAGGTGCAATAAGGCATGTTCCAGACAGTTTTTCATTTGTGTGAAACTAATACACGATGTATTCTCTTTGGTCCTGTCAAACTAATTAGGAAAAAAAAAGGGGGGGGGGCATGAGAGGTGTACTCGAGAAAGGTGCATTTTTCTTTCTATCATCCAGATGGGCCTCAAGGATCGAAAAGATTGCACGTACGTAATCAGTCAAAAGTCTCGCTCTTGCGGATCCATTAAATCCAATATACGTGATGCCACTATGACCATAAATATTGTCTTTCGGTGCAAATTTTTTTGTAATACAGTAATAACCCGCACATTCGTGGGCAAGAATGCGTGCGTGTATGTGTGGGCGGGCCCATGTGTCGGAGGCGGGGGGAGGGTCCCCCGAGAGACTGTTATTGTTTTTATTAATCTTCAACAACATATTATGGAACACATCAAGGCCAAGTTATCTGTTCCGCTACTTCACAGGGGAAAGGCAGACGGTGAGTTGGGAACGGGGGCGGGGGTTGCCTTGTTTTTGTTTTTTTTAATAATGGATAATTAAGTAAACGGATGTAACTATGATCCTGAAGTTTCCCGTGCTCCATATGCTCTTGCATACCCAGACGGCTTCATTCATCGTATTCAGAACTCTGGTCATGGACCAGCGATTGCCTCAACTTTCGCATTGTTGGGGCAGCTGTTTTCAAAGGAGTAGACAATTTTCATTTCCAATCCATCTAATTATCCACATGCAGGACTCAAAACTACATACCGGTACAGCATATCCTATGACCTCCTGGTATCTCTGCCCTTCCCACACTCCCACTTCACATTCTTGGAAGACTTGCACACAAGAATTGGGCGCTGTCCTACATGTTATAGAAATAATGTATATGTCACAGTGGGAATTAGAATCCAGGGGAATTTTGAACTCCACTAGTGGAGATTAGAATTCCAATCTGTCCTAGGGTAAATTAGAATTCTCATTTGCACTGAATAAATCCAAGTGGAGAATATAATTCCAATCTCTCCTAGGGCAGATTGGAATCCAAATTCTAGTTGAGATTAGAATCATGGATAAATATATTCATGTAAGTATTAGGAGCGGTGAGTAAGTGAGTTTTCAGCATTTGTGCGTTTCCTCGTGTGGGTTAGGGTGTTCCAAGTATCATACTCTGTTCGTGACACTGTTGGGGTAAAAATCCATCAGGCCGATAGAACAAACACTGACGCACGTCTTCTGCCATGCGAAGTAATGGAGAAGAAGTTGCGAGACCCAGACTGCCAAATGTTTAAACTGTACAGTACAGTCGGGATTATTAAAAACTGGCATACATGTGTGGACTTAGTTGATATGAAATCCGTGGAATTCCATGAATTAAACGACTTAGCAGTGAAGTAACTCTCATTGAAGCTTCACGCCAAACAACAGGCTGGCAAGCATCTGGTGCATCGAGAAAAACCGCGTGCAAATGCAAGAGCTCATGCAATATGAAACGATGTTGTTGCCGCAAAGCAGGAATTGCATGTAACTAGAACAAAGTGCCACCCAGGCAGTAGTTCTTGCACAAATAATTAACATTTAAGTATCATAAGCAAACAATAGTTTTTCTAAAGTTGGTCGTTTATTAACATTTTTTAAAATAATGGATTCTAATTCCCACTGTGACATATATATTATATAAATTTTAATCTCAAATGGTTATGTAGGATCTTGCAAGATTGGTAGAGGTCAGAAAAAATAAAAAGGTTATAAATGTGAGTGGATTTTATTGCTAAAAATGTTCGAATATCATCGTCTGTTGTTTTTTTGTTTTGTTTCTTTTATCTGTTTATCTATTTTGATTAAAGTATGTCAGTTTTCTATAAATAACTGTGAGTTTCTTGTTTTCATTTGTGACTGTGAGGAACAAGAGCTCTGCCCTACAAACTTCCCAACTTCCCAAAGCCTGTTTTGAATATGAGCAGAACTTATGTTTACTATATTACACATGTAGATATGAATTAAATTCAAATTACGTAAAAATTCAATGGGTGAACAAAATATTTTGTTTAGTTCAAATTCAGTTTGGGATTTTATTCATGTTTGTGACTGTTCTTTAAACCATCTGTATTAATCAAATTTCTTTATTTCCAAAATAAATTTCACAGTTTTTGCTTGTTCATATTTGTGATAGGGAGCAAATATTGGCAAATGTATAGTACATTATTTATATGGTGCTGCAGCCCTGATAACACTGTCCTTGAAAAGACAGAATGAATGAGATGAGAAAATGAGTATAACTGACTGAAGGGAGCCGGGTGTCATGCAGATTTTGCTGTCTTCAAGGAACGCAAAAATTTGTTGTGGAAATTAAAACTTTTATTCTTCATTTTCCATAGTTTGATGCTTACACTTGGCAATCGATAACGATATAAACCATAATGTAAGGGTACAACATTAAATCACACATAGCATCTTAAAATTAAATTGGACATGATTTGTTTCACATTGACAAATAATATAAACTCCATTTGAATTTTTACCTGAACTGAAAGGATGTGGTAAAAAGGTGATTAGTTATAGCAGTTTGCCTTGTCTTCTGAGACAACTACAGAGACTGGACCACATCTAGCCACATTACAGTCAAGTGCCAACAGGGTTAAAATATACATGTACATATTAGTCACTTAACACCTACAGCAGTCATGAATGAAAGGAAAATATATTAAAGGTCTCTTTTTTCAAGCAAATCTGATATAATCTGAATATGAAATAAGGGTAAATATCAAAGATTCATTTTCATCCAGAGGTACTGGAAAAACTTCTTGTTGGGAGCTCTAGAACAGAAAGTTCAAAATCAGTATGGAACATCCTTGATGTTAAAATATCACCACCTAGCAGTAGCATAAAACAACATTACACAGAATACTGAAACGAACCATTCCATCTTTCACTGTACATCCACAACTTGCACGCGTATAAACACGGTGAGTACTACTCACAGAGCTCTATGGTGCTGCTCTTCTTCGTTCAATAATGAAGGGGTGTGGTGCAAATTGTTGCATTGTTGACATGGATGATAGCGTGCAAGTCGACGGACGAAAAATGACAAATTGATGTGTTTCGGTATCCTGTGACTCGGATTACACTAGATCTATTCACATCATAATGTACGAGAATAATATTGAAAGTATCGGTAAGAAAGTTTTTGTTATGACTTTGTCAAAAAATATCTTTATGAATTCTTTGCATAAAGATGCTCAGGACACAAATTCGTATATATTTTTTTCTTGGTTTCACAATGTACATGACAATAAAAAAAAAGAAATATTTACCAATCAAAACAGTTGGCTAGAACAACACTCTAAAACATAGTTACATGTACTTTTTACCCATTAATTCAAGTATCAAAATTCTGATATGTATCATTGAAAAGTGAATAATTATAAAAATAATAACAAAGAAACCCTGTTTTTAAAAAAAAAAAATGTTTCGAGAAATGTGACCTTTGCGTACTTAGTTTTATTCTGTATTATTCTAAACTTTTTGGGTCATACTGTCAGTGTGACCTGTGCTCACAGAAAAAGTGAAAAACAGAAAATATTATTTAATCCTGAAAAGCACATTTATTGCAACAGAATACTTTTAATCACTCACAAAGATCAATGAGTCAAGAAATTATTCACAGAGGATCACAGAGCTTGCGATAGCAAAATAAGTACATCTCTCAGCATCCCAACCTAAAAATAAAGCATAACAATTTTGCAAGAACCTGACAGCATACAATTACTTTATTGCAAGTTTCACAACACAATATTCATTTCTGGCAGGCGATCTAACTTCTAAGCATCATTATTCTAACTGACAAAATATTGCAGTGTTGTTGATGTAGGACAGAGTAGATACCAAAAATCAAATGACTTACTATGCTAAATTGATATAAGTTATGCCAATGTTAAATGGTTTCACTACAATGAAAAAGCCCCACTTGTTCTCAAAATTAAATTTTTAAAGAAACACTGCTGGAGTCCCATCACTCTTCTATCAATTTATCAACTTTATTTGCATCTGGATGCTATGGATAGTTTCAGTTAGGATAGAGATTATACTTTGAATACTGAATGAACATATGATAAGACATGATTCTAAATTAGCTTGTGAGTCTGAACATCAGGAAAGCTGATCAAACTTAATAATACACCAGCAGACAACAACCACTACATGAAAGCCATCTCTGCGCTGTAACATAAATAACTGCTGTGGTCTGGCCCTGATCAAGCAACATTAGAAGTAATATCTAACAGGTGGTCCCGGCACATCCTCTCCGTCATCACCATCAAAGGAGACAATCAAATCCACATATTTCTGCCCTGGAACTGGTTTCAGGAGTTTTGTCATTCTGAAAATTGGCATCAGATGTCCAGTGAAGCAAATTTTACATGGCAAAATAATTATCTTAAAAAAACTGAAAAACCTTTAATTGCAAAGTAACCAGGGCCGTCCTAAGATCATGGGCCCCTGGGCAAAGCAATAAGCTGTGTTTTCGTGTTCCAAAAACCAATGTAAATTTGCATGCATGGGGGCCCTTGGGCAACTGCCCAGTGTGCCCATGCTTTAAGACAGATCTGTCAGTATTATGAACTATTGGAGAAAATACAAACTAAGTGGTGTAATTGTTTGCAAAAAGTGACTCCAGATTTTTTACACATCTTTTGTGTTGATCTTCCCAGTTTACCTGGACACACTGCCTAATCATCTATCCAGTTTCCTTATATATGCTGTAGAATTATCAGTTTCATGCATGGTAACCTGTTTCAATTAAACTGTAGAATGCCACTGATTCTTCTCTCCTACCAAAACATCCAGCAATATCATTAAACATGAAATTACAGAATTTTGACCAGGAAATCACCAAACATAATCTGGTGATATCCCATTGATAATAAAGATTCCCTAGCCACTTTATTAGTGAGACATAATATCAGGAAACATCAGGAAATATTTTAGAATGCAATGTGACTTACAGCATGGGAAGTCTTTTACCATGGCCAGGCATAAATGGCATGTACACAATCTTGACCCCTTGCACCACAGAACTGGCTTCAAAACCAAATTTCTCCTGGAAAGAAGAAAAAACTTGTTTGTTCACCTTTCTGTAGCCTTAACCTCTCATTGATAAGGAGATGAAGGATTCACAGAGACAGAGGTTTACAAAGAGATATGTATATAATATACAATCTAATAAACATAAATCTTATGTAGATAAAAGATTTTGTTTGTTTGAACCAAAAAGTATTTTCAGCAGTACATGTATATCATGTTCAAGACCAATAGGCTTGCATTTTCTATTGACATGAAACAAACAAATAAATGAACATCTAACAAACAAACAGTAGCCAGGTAAACAGAATCAAACAAACTAAGGTCCATGATGTTACAAATATTAAACAAACCAACACATAAAAACTGTATCAGAGATTGCAGTGTGTAGCATCATTTCCTTCCATGAATCTTATCTTGGCATACACAGTGATAAAGATATTTTACATGCACATCTATTATATTACTGCATTACCGTCAATAATCACAACAACAATAAAATTGGGGAAGCCTTGCAAATAGGCAATAGGTATCCCCAATTCCAAGATGCAAATAGCTGATCTCTCAGCCACTTACTGAGCAGGAAAAGCGCTGAATGCTTTACTATCAACAAAAATCCAACAAATCTGTTTGTGTCCAAGTCATGGCCAGCTCACTAAACCAGCAGTGATTTTTGTGACTTTGACACTGAAATATTCAGAATAAAAATATTCTCTCAGCTGATATTGGCTCAGTCTTACCTTGCACTGGTCAACAAAGTGCTGTAAAGTGCAGTCCTTAGAGCCTCTAATCTCCCACTTGTCCCAGATTGTTACACTGAGTCCCTCTCTGACAAGACAGACAAAGACATTAGGATAAATATCTTAGTGTGACATATCAAGCCTTACATCATGCCCTTCATCTGTTGCTATAATGCCTCAAATACACAAAAATATCATACTTACGAAAGCCATGTTCTGTGTTGTGAAATTTAATGCATAAAACTATCCTGAAATGATTACAGCATCACTTAGGAAAGCAACATTTTTTGTTGTCAAAAAATGACAGACAGCAGGTCCAGGGACACAACTGATTATCTATTTCATGCATTTATTACTCTACATTTACCAATCTATTGAATTATATGTTTACTAATTGGTTTACTTAATAATTGGTTTATTTTCAAATCACTGAGTCATGCACACGCTGGATATAGACCAGATCGCATTTCAATCTGAGCCCAGAAATAATTAAAAAAAAGTAGTGCTGCAATCATTTCAGGATTTTTTTGTGGATGGAAGGTATAATAAGCAAAGTCACTGAATAAGAAATTTGTACTTGAATAAATATTCGTGGAGATATAAAACTACAATTAAGCCTTCTAATGCTACAGTTCGAAGGACAAACTATTTCACCTCAACTGGGTACTTGCAACAGGTCCTGGTTCAGACAACAACATTATGGGCAATGCCAGGTTGAGAAAACAATTCTTGAGCTCCTCTAATGGTGCCTCGTGTAAAACTTTGATCATCTCAATAGTCACCAGCCCTGAAACAGCTGCAGTTGTTGTGGCAATAGCTGGCACAATGCGTCCTGCAATCTTCTTAATTTTCAGCCGATCTCCTGTTTCAATGCCATACATCTGAGCTCTCAGATTCTGTGCAAACAAACCATAAGAGCTGGTGATTCATTTAATTTGAAAAAAAAAAAAAAAAAAGTAAAAATGCAGATAAATGTATATGTTCCACGAAAGTATACAATCTACAAAATTAACTTTGATAGTGAACAGTTGATTGACTAC
Organism: Onchidella celtica; assembly: GCA_963931925.1. Classification (NCBI taxonomy): domain Eukaryota; kingdom Metazoa; phylum Mollusca; class Gastropoda; order Systellommatophora; family Onchidiidae; genus Onchidella; species Onchidella celtica. The sequence goes on from OZ007567.1 coordinate 44,124,856, forward strand.
CTTCACCTTTCCTCACGATATTTTTGAAATAATTGTTTTCTTACAATTTTGAATGTTCAAGGCAGATTGTCATCTCCCTAAAGGTGGATGTATGTCTCAGTCTCTGTACAAGACTGTCAATTTTAAACAGCCTATGTACTAAATAATGTACTAAATAAAAGTATCGATTCATTTCTTAGTTTTTTCAACTTCCATAATAAATATCTCCTTGGCAGCACCATTCACATACAACCTTTGGTTATCTATTTTCTCACGTTAAAAGTGGCTGCTCCTCTGCTAAGAAAAAAAGGTTAAGCAGTGGATCAATATGTTTAAAACGATGAGTGTATGAAAATACTGAAACACGGTTCTCACCCTGGTAAGATTCGATACAAATTATTTTAAACATATTGTTTAACATATTATACTCTTTCAATCAGCAAAATACCCAAGGCTTTGATGTAAGGTAAATCATTCACTTACAGTGGTAGATGCAATGAAATCTATGTGACCATTTGTATCATCATCTTTTTCAAAGTCCAAAGGATGCAATGGGTTGACAGCTGCAGATATAAAGACAGTGATTAGAACTGCTGATATGAAGCATTGAGGCAATTTATATTTGGTTTACTAAGGCTCATGAAGTTCAGAAACGCCACTAATTTTGAGTGTAATGACATTACTGAATAGCATTAGTTCTATACAGATTTTCTTTCATGCATTTATAACACAATTACCTAGAACATTCATCGATATCGTCTTAGGCTCACCTGTATTGCCGAGATACATTTTCCAACTTAAATGGATACCTCATTTGTTGTTTTTGAAAGTCTGGTCTGCAGTGTAATGCTAACAGTTGTTTCATTAGAGGTTTCCTTTCCGCCATGCCCATACTAACAAAATATGCCTGAATCCTAGTTGGCATGAATGTCATGGAAATACATTGAAGAGACTTTTATGTAAGATGCTTTCTTTAAACTCCTATACCGCAGCACTGAAAGAATACTTTACATGTTCCAAAGTAAATTTCGTCTTTCAAAAACATATGTCTACAGTGATTACTCACCCAGCTGACTACCATCCTGGCAGATTTTCTGTATTCTGATACCAGCTTCCTCTACAACATCTTCTGACACTGATTCCGTTGTGGCAGCATCTTTGCTCACTGTCTCATCTGTTACAATCCTCTGTATGGAATGACAGAGTTGAAATTAATGAAATAAACATCAAAAATTGTTGCGAATGTATATCATTTTTAATGAAAAAGACCCTTTATAGCTGTGTGCAAAAACAGTACCTTTTGCAAGAATGCCACCTGAGCTTATATTTCAGTTCATTTTGAGACACTTCAATGAAATTCATTAACAAGCTTTAAAAAAATGAAAAAAAAACACAAAGGGCAAAATGTGAAGCATCACCAGTGATAGCCCCAAAAACATTTCAGTTGAACAGAATTATCGCTGGCTGAAAATTTGCGAACCACCTGACCGCAGATGCTTGAATATTTTAGTTTGTTTTTTCATTTTTCAAATGAGAAGACTTCTAAACAATTCAAATATAACAAATTTAGACCAACAGCATTGGTTTGTCTTCACGGTGAACAAAGTGGTAAAAAAAAATCTGAGTAGTCGAAACAAGCACCAGACAAACAACCGTGAAAAGTGTGCCTCTTTCTTTGGCATTAACTTACCTTATTGGTCGGTTTGAAGTCTGGGACATGAAACTCTGACAAGATTGACTGAATCACCTGTTTGTCTGCATCCTGCAAAAGAGATTATGGGAAACGATAAATGATGCAAGGCATAAATTAAAAGTTAAAAAAAAAAGATCACAGCCGTTCATCAAACATAAATGGGTTAAGATTTCAATGACAAATGACAAACAAGATCTTGAGCTTGAAAATGAATGATGCATTACCAGACAACTTCTTTGACTCATGATCAAGTTATTTAAGCATATTCACAAAAATAAAAGCTAAGAAATGTGGTATCCCCAAGTTTGAATGCTGGTACAGAGAGTAAGATGCCAACGTGAAATTCAAGGGCCCTGCTGCACTACATGACACATAACAATCAACATATCAAGATGAAATCTCACTAGCTGAAAACCACAGGCTCATATCATAGTTAACCCTTTGAACACTACTGCCCGGTACAGCAGTCAGAAGGGTGACACCGCATATTTGTGCTCCTACATCATCAAAAGTTGCCATTTGAACACTATTGCCCGGGGGCACCGGTCAAATTCTTCAGCGATATATACACTATTGACTGGTACAGCAGTCAGAAGGGTGACACCGCATATTTGTGCTCCTAGGTCAGTGCACAGAATGCTAAGTTTTTTTATATATCAAACGGGGCTCAATGTGCTGGACCGACTGGCATACCAAGGCCCAATACTGGAGATAAAAGGTAAGAAACACATTCTATAATACTCACATTTGCTCCCTATCCATTGAGTTGTGTTTGTTGTGTGTTTCCATCATTATATTACTATCTATGAAAATGGCAATTTTTGGCTGGGGGACCTGGGACAGGAGTTCATAAGGACAGGGGGACCAGTGTTCAAAGGGTTAAGACCTTACGATGTCCCTATATATGTTTTGCGTTTTTAAATCTGAGGTAAACATGGGTGCCTCCTCAATTTGTGACCAACAAAAAAGCCGATATTTACTTGGGATACCTGATCAGCTCACACTGACATAATTTGCAAGACCACCATTAGGAGGTTTTGTTCAATGTACTCATGGATGTTTTTGTTACAACAACATATAAATTTTATAATTTTACAGCTTACATTTGAATACAAAAAGAGCAGGTAACAATAATTTATTTTCACTTAACAAAAAAATATTTAAAAATTCCCTGTGTAGGTGGTAACATGTTTACAGAGGTTAAGATGAAAGTCAGGGGCAGGAAATTCTTCACAATGACTCACATACAATCACCGAAGAAATGTCAAATAAATACCTACTTATAATTACTGTTGACTCAGATGGATAGTTTGAAATTTTCAAAAGCTGGTTGCCACCAGGTCTGATGCTGAATTTCTGTGATACATGCCACCCGAGGCTCAACAAGTCAATAAAATGGAAAAAATATATTCAGTTACTAACCTGGATCTTAATCTGGTAAACATCAGCAAATAATCTCGCTGTGGTAACAACAAACAACATGTGCCTGTAAATGTCAACATAAAATACATTTATTCAACAATTCAACCAATTTTCAGCAGAGAGATAGTCTAGAAAATAAAATTTGAAAAAAATTTGTGAGTCACCTGCTTTGTCTACATACATTTTCATATTTCATAAAGAAATATTCACTGGAGATGGATGTATATAATGTAATTTTTCTCAATGAATGCCAATTCATGTGATAGACATTCTTTTAAACCCCGTGATGTGCAAGAGTAAAATTTAACTTTAAATGCTTATTAATGCTAGTATTAAGTAACATGATAAAGACTTACATTTCATCATCTGGATTGAAGTCGATGGGTCTTGGTGGTCTTTTAGGGGACGCCCAAAATAATGCTGTGGAGAAAACGCAAATTAAAATTCAACATTGTAATTGTCTTATCAATCAGAGTCAAAATTGACATTCTAATGTAAGCTTTTATTCCATCCTTATGATTGAAAATTCAATCTGAATTACAGAGTACACGCCTTTTTATTTCATTCTTTGTTTCGATTCATATTTGGGGTATAAGGATAAAGCAGATTTACCCTTGTAATACCAAATACCTCAGCTTGTAGTTTATAAAGGCAGAGAAAGTATTTGTGTAATGAATCAAACTGTATGTAATTTCCCATAGCGAAGAAAAGAATCTAAACAAATCATACAAACCCCCATCTTCCAGTTTCCTGTCCAAGGGGAATGCATGAAGAAGTTGCTTGGCCTGAAGAAATAAGAGTACAACATCGCTGCCAATGTGTTCAAGTATGTCTCTGCCTAATGTAAGAATCTTAAAGTGTTTATGATTGGTTTAATATAAAAGTCAATGAAAAAAAAAAACAAGCAAACAGGAACTGCCAATCAAGTAAAATCTTTTATCTGTCCACTTCTAAATGCATCATCTTAACTTCAGCAATGGGCATTCTTGGTGATCAGATTAAAGAAAATTAACAAAAATTATACATTAAATCACTCCTACTGACAGTAATAATAAAAAAGTATTTGCTTTTCATGAGCCGGAAAATGCAATTGTGTTCAGAACAGTGCACTGAAGCATAGTAGTCCATGTCTTGTCTTGCCTAAGCAGCACTTATGTGACAGAGAAATGGCTCTTGATAACCCTTCATCACTTCGTCTTTCTGATGACTTATGTCCACACATCTGAAGTTGTTATTTCTGCTTATATTCTGTTTTGTTTAGCTCTTTATTTTTCCAACTACACTGAGTCATAATTAAGAAATGCATAAACAAGTGTGATTTTAAAGATCTATCTGCTAAATTTTGGGCATTATTAACCAAAAAACTTTCTCTGCCAACATTAACTTCAAAAAAAGTTAACTCTTGTTCAAATGATTAATAAGAAATATTCACCTTGTGATTAAAATATTTCTCAAAATGTAACCTTGCCAGGGCCACACATTCTTTCCAGTTAGTGGGACGAGAGGCCAGAATTTTGCTGACTTTGACAGCTCCATCGATGGATGTTCCAGAAAGCAGTTGCTGCATGCAGAAAAAAAAAGTAGTAGATAATGGAAAAGAATATGAAAGAACAAGAGGACTGAATTAGACACATGTAACAAATGCTAAGTGATCCTTTTAAAAGAAACTCCCCACAAAAATGAAATCCATATTTTGACTTCTTCTGATTCTGCTTTCAAACTCAACACAGTAATACTTTTTTTCATTCTGCACTATTTTCTTAGCTGAAAAAGTGTTTTTATTTTTTTTTAAAAATCCACAGAGAATTTGTGAGGTCACAGCAGGCTTTGGTACAAAGTTGAGCAATTGTGAACATGAGGCAAAAAAGAAAAGACATATGTTGCAAAACCCCGCATAGAAACAAACAATAAATAAACAATACAGTAACTTCCAAAAGAATTAGACAAGGAAGTAAAAAAACCAAGCTTGTTAGTTTTTACATACGTCTAAGCAACAGACAACTCTTTTTTCACTGCATTTGAACTATTTTCTAATAGCAATAACTGCTCAACTCACTACCATTTGTTCCATGACATCAGATCAGAGGGACAAAATAATGTCTGACATAAATTCAACCATTTAGTTCATTCCCTTACCTTCGCAACCTCACCAAGGTTTGTAAAAGTTTCAACAAACTTATTAAATAGCTGGGCATTCTGGACAAAGCATTCTTCAAACTGAAAAGCAAGTTAAAATCATAAAGCACAATTGATGCAAAAAAGTTTCTACACACGATTACCCTTTGTATGTCTTTCAAATATATTCATATTATGGATGAAAATGAAATCAAACTTTTCCCCAAAGAAGTTGTCCTCAGAAACAAAAATTCTGAAAACACTACAACTAACACAAGCATGTGCTGGGATTCTTTAATTAAATACACAAATCAACAAATGCCGTGCACCAGTCAGTCAGTTGTGAGGCTCTGTGTGTGTTTAATTACTGAGGGACGCTGTAGAGGAGACTTTGGGTCACTGATTGCTGTATTTCAGTGCTGCTGGCCACCAGCAGATGTAACAAATGATTGGTGGGATTTGAGGATTGCAGTGAAAATTCAAGCCATGCCTGATTTTTCCAGGCAACTTTCACCCATGTTTCAGATATACATATTATTTTATACATCTATTACCACCAGGTTTGGAGAAGACTGGTGATTCATTCACTGTTCCAGCATCGCCATAACGTCATTAGATATTAAAAGAACATGGCAATGCAAAATATATCTCCTTTATACACTTGACAGCTTATAGAAATCATGCTCACTTACGTTTATATAGTACTAACTGGTGAAATATGAAGTAAGCTTATGCCCTCCAACAAAAATCTTATGTTTACCTTGTCTCTTGCCCATTGTATGCAATGTTCAAGAGTGGCTGGGAATGATTTGACTGTGCAGTAAGGATAATCTTCTTCCCTGGGATCTTGCTGAAAATATAAGAATGTAAAAAAAAAATCCCTAAAATGCAATGATATACCAAATCAAGAGACAAAGTTGTTGCCAAAAAGTAGCTGAACATGGTTGTGACACTGGACCATGTTTCCAGTCATTCTTTAAAATTAGTCCAGCTGAAAAGGAGAACAAATAAGTTTTTCCATTTAATTCAGCACGAAAAGGGGAAAAAAGTGAAATAATTTTAAATGTCAGGTCTTCTACTTGCACATTTGGCCAAACAGCACTTGTAGCACAGAATCCTCTAATCAACAGTAAGCAATCAACCCTATCAGTCAACACTCACCTGGCTGGTATATGATTCTGTTATGTGAGGAACAATGACCTGGACATGACCTTTGGTACCCATTGTTCCCGACTCCATCAGAGCTCTTTGATTTGTGACACATCGGCTTATAAAAAAAACAAAAAACAAGAACACGAGGTAACATGATAAGTAGACAGTTAGCTCAACTCCAGTATGACCTGATACTCACTGTGGTGGTGACAGTGATGGTTATTTAGTGTTTTGAAGGAATGATGCAGATTTGTCTTATACAACTTGAAGCCCTACCTAAATTTGTTAAGAAGACCAAACCCACAAAGAAAATATTTCTGATCTGACCACATGAAATAAAAAACTATTGTCACAAAACTGTGATTTTCACCTTTAACGCGCTTGGTTCATCAACTTTGTTTCTGCAAAACCAAAGCTTGAAAAAAGAGCTGCAATCACATAACATTAAGAAATGAACTTTCCAGTTGCAAGAAGGAAATGGTGAACTTTCAAACTTTACCGCTTGGTTTTCTCAGTTTCATGTTTTTGTAACCATGGCTGCTATTTCCCCTGTAGTCTCTGGTTATAAGGGCAGCTTCTTGTTGGGTAACAATGAGCTGAGAAATTCTTCTGTGTGGAGATGTGAAATCCGTGAAATGCAAAAAAATTTAGTGGAATCATTTTTCAACAAAAGTCCTGAACTGAAAACTTATTACGATAAAATGTGATTCATTACCACAGAATTAACAGTTGTCCAAATACATGTACTTTTACTTGGAATCTTTGTAAAGGAAGAAGACTCACCCGTCCATGTAGCGTCTGGCTTCCACATTGTCTAAAGCATTAACAATTATATGCTGATTTTCAAAGAATGCATCTGTGTAAACAGTCTCTTCTGTCTGGGGACATACTGCAAAAAAAAACTGAGCGGTAAATACAGTGTGCATAATTCTCAATCGCTGCTGACTGAAAGAAGTGAAAATGTGTACAGAAACAGCAGAAAAGAAGCTATAAGCCTGTTGCGAATGACGTCACAGAGTGTTTTTGTTTTGTACTTCCGACACCTAAAATGGCGGGTGGATCAGCTGATGAGTGTAACTTCGAGATATGTCTAAGCGGTTAAAATGCCTGCTGGTTGCATTGCAGTTGACTGTTATGTCAGGGGTGGAAAGGATGGATCCAAGCTGGTCAGACTCCCTACCATCCATGTAAACAAAGGGAAGGAAGTGAAAGAATTGACCAAATGCTTCCCATGTGCGTGATCACACGTGTCATTGTTTACTGTAGTAACTTTTTTTCGCTCGCCGCCGATTGGTTCGCGACGCCTGAAGTGCTCACAGTGCAAATTAGCTAACGAATCAAAATCAGTGCTACCATCGCCATGGTTAAGCGTCGGTCCTGACAACTAAAATGGCCCACATCCGCAATGGGCCTATACACTATAAACATTACAATAAATTTACTATGGATTCTTGATAAATCAAAGAAATGAATTCCATACAAAAATAAAACGCATGGGTTATATTTAAATTTAAAAAAACTAGAGAAAAGAAAACAGTCATCATGGAAATTATCATATTTCTGTGGATCTTTAATACTAAAACAATATTCTCTACCAGTAGGAATTCGGTATATTCTGTACAAGAGGAAATAAGAAATATATGGGTACAGACTTACCTTTATGTTGCTGCGCTTCAATGGTCATGTCTGAAAAGCAAAAAGACAGCAAGTTTTCAGAAAACAGCAACCAGGATAAAAAAAAAAAAGTAACTCTCTAGAAGTAAATGCATACATAAAGAATACAATGGAAATTTATCGAAGCATGAAATTTTCAGTACTCATCAAACACTGGCATCATGTTTCCCCCTTGCCAAATTGCAAAAACAAAGAGCACTAGAGTCTGAAATGACAACCTATTTGTTCATGTTATCAAGTGTAAAAAATGACTTGACTCACCATAAAAATTTTCATAAAATATACACACATTTTTTGCATTATATTTTACAAACAATGGAACACAAAATGGGAAAATAACACTTGAAAGTAAGTTACTAGTAAATGGTTCACTGGATTATGCTGACTCACATCAACATAAACATGAATAATCTTCATTCTTCATTAAATATTTCATCAGTACGTTTTCACTAAAATTCAGGGTAAATAAATACCTTTGTTTATTTCCAATGCCGCTTGCCCTGCTGTTGTAGACTTCGGTTTCTGAGAAAATAAACATCAGTTTATCAGCTACGAGATTCTAACTGACTTTAAATTTCAACTGCAACATCTGAAGATTAATAGTAAGTATCAGTTTAAAGTGAAATATGCTAATTTTCAGAAAATATGAAATAACTGAGCAGAGCTCCCAGAAACATATGTCAAACTAAGAATGTACCAATTAGCAATAAAAAATTCATAATGAAAATGACTCTGAAGGCCCTGAAAGCTTTTGTAGGATCGTCTATCTGTCAAATTTGATTTATCAATAATATTAAAGAGTTACCCAATCTCATGTGCATCCAAATTTCAGTAAGCAACTTAATGAAAGTGCTTTAATGACAAGTAGAAATCACTGCAACTTTTCTATACTATTACACTAAAATAATATCTTGTTGACAGTGAGATATATTGTGGCAAGAATCTTTAATTTTTGCTGCACATCCCAACACATCTTAATGCAACTCTTTAAAAAGTCCCATCCCATCCACAGGCTACTCAAAACAAAATGCAAAACAATTTGCAGTTTATCTGAAGTTGGATAACACTTCACAAACCTGAATGTGATGAGGCCTGAAAAGAAACTGCCGGTTCAGGTTGGATTTTTCAATGAGATCATTATCTGTAATAGTGACCTGCAAACAAAATTTTTAAAACAATGTAAATAACACCAATTCTCGAAGCCTGCATCTAAGTATTCTAAGCTGGATCATTTACGTGTCTATTACATAAATACCGATCATGCACGCAAAGTCAAATTTATATTATTTAGCAAGCTGAACATCACAACAGAGATTTCTTCATTTTGAAATAATTTAATATCCCGATCCTGAAATCATCATATAAAGCCAAACATATTAATAAGATAGTATCTTATATCTTGTAGATCGATACTTATTAAACAAAACAGTACCTTTCCTGTACCAGCACTTATTCCAAGCAGAGCATAGTTTTTCAACATTTCACAGCCAATTGCTCCACATCCAACCTGTGAACGAAAGGTGCAATACGGTTATCACTATAACATGCATGCAAACAACCAGCATATTGAATTTATTTTATACTAAGAGTTAAGGGAAAAGAAAAACTGAAGAAGTCAAACATTAAACAACCATTTTGTGAAACAATATATCCTTTGCTATTTTGATATCAGGTATCTACGTAACAATTCTGACTGTTGTTGGTTAACATAAAGTGAATTAAACAATATTTGTGAGGCAGGAAAAGAAAGATCTCACCATGAAAAGCTTTGTATCTGCCAGAGTTTGACATCTTGTCTGTCCTATACAGATTCTCAGAGAGTCATATCGATCCCCCCTGAAATATAAAAAGGAACATTAATCCATATAGAACAATTATTTATGTATCTTTCTTGTATTTGCTTAGGACAGTGGAACACTAAGGGAGAATATATTATAGACAAATTCATTCCTCACCAATATCAACAGAACTGCAACTCTCAACAATGACTAAATGTGCATATCTTTTTGTTCAAATCATGATATCAGTCCTAAAAGTGGTTAAAAAAGATAACAGTTACTGAACGTTCATGAAATATTTAATGAAGACAGTGTTCAAAACCCTGCAAATTACACAAAATTGTACAACTCTTATGAAGATACCCACCGAGGTGCATACTGCTCTAAATGAACAATGCTTTCTTGAGGAACAACTTCACTGGCATCAAGATACAGCTGGGGAATAAAAATGTAAAGTTTTAAGAGATGATCTTCTTGGGAAAACAAAATAAATACATTTTTAATATGAAACTGTGTGGTAAAAGATTCTTCATTCCATTTCCAGTGATTTGAAGTGGTCCATTTTCTTTTCCTTAAATACACCCAATGAGAGTTATTACAGTTCAGTTTTAAAGATTCTTAGAAGTTATTCTTAGATCACTCCAAGCAGAGATCAATGGGTCCAACTGAAAATGAAAACAAAGCTGAAAAACCCCAACCCTTTTATGTTCTCATCTCAACCACACACGTGTTGTTCCAAATAAGTAAGTTTGTCAAAAGAGAGAATTTATCGCCGCCCTGAAGTACATTTGGAAAAAAGTTCAGACACAATCATGTTTTCTTTGCTGTCCAAGGTAACATATGACAAAGAAGGGTAAGTCACACTAACCCACTGAGACAGAGGAGTAAATTTCCCAGTAAGGGCTTTCAATGCTTCCTGGGCTACAAAACCACCCAAAACAGCACAAAGAGGAGGTAGACTGCCAGTGCAACACCTTGAAATTGTCCTTAGAAGATTCTCATTCAGGGCTTCCACCTGTGAAAAATGGGAATAATCCATTCTGTTAATTAAGTGTATAACCAGAATGTTCACTCAAGTCTTGAACCACTGGCCTGCCACACAGATTTCCACATCTATGCTGGGTGCAAAAGGGGGCAAAACAAGCAAATCTAAAGAATTACACACCATAAATCCCACGGTTTCAAAATACAAGCAAATAACGCAAGTAAGTAGGGAAACGAACTAGGAAATACCAAACAATCATAATGTGTCTCCATATGATCACCCAAGAAATGCATATGAACTAGGACTGGAACCCTCCGGGCACATGGCAGTATAGTGAGATTAGAAAGCCCGGAACAGTTCCGGGCAAAGCAGGGAAGGGCTTAACAAAGTGTTCATTCTGATAAGTGCAATTAACCTACTAATGAAATTATGTCTAAATGCTGAAAACTGTCTAAAATTGGTGATAATGAAGACTTCCATTCTAATACATTAACTGCATCTAAATTTCTCAACCAAAAGTTCACTTCAGCAGTGTTTTATGAGATACAGTATTCATTCTGATACCTCTTAGTTTCTATTTTCATCAAAAACATTAAATAATTATCCCATTATTGAAATATTTAAACTAGTTACTAATGTAATACATAATCAGTTATGGGAAATATCTTCATCAAGTCAACAAATTATCTGAATGAAACATAGTACTTCTGTTTTCACTTATTTCACAATTTTCTCCTAACATTTAATTAAAGACATCATTTTGAAGCAGGCTGATCATTTGCACCTGTAAACTTAAATACGAAAAAAAAAAATTGCTAAATTTTATTTCAAGAAAAAGATCACCTTGTTTTCAAGAGAGCCATTGACGTCTTTTGCAATGGTCACAAATTTGTCTGAATCCGCATCATTCCTGGATAAATGAAAATTAAAACAAATCCATATGAATATACAATAGACAGAATACACCCCCGCCGCACCCCACCCCCCATCCGCAAAAACAGTGATCCTTGGGTGGCACATACTACCATAGGTTAGCAATAATGAATCATCCTAGAATGTAGCTCTTGATATGACAAATATAAAGATCACAACCATGATTTTAGATAAAGCTTTTGAAGCAATACTATATGAAATTTATTGAAAACATCAGAAAGAAAGAAACCTATTTCACATACTTACCATGCATTAGGTAAGCAACCATATTGTTCTACATATTTATGAAGACTTAAGTAGCCCAAATGTAGAACTTGAGGTGCCTGAAAACAGGAGTACAAAACATGCATTAAGAGATTTATGTAGAACACATTCTTTAACTGAATTTAAATCATTTCATAGTGTATCATTAATTGTAATTTTGTTATAGGACCGAGATTTACATTCTGTGCACTATAATTTACTTTATCATCTACAAATATATGAATGTTTATTCTTTTAAAGAACTGTTTATTAATGTGTATACATTGCAATCTAAAGTACATTTGCAGAATTTCACTTTCACATTAACAGTGTAGCTGTGTTCTAAATTAACTCTCACATTATAGCCACAAGGTGTAAAACAAAAAATCATGAGAAATGATTGATAGGGTAGTCTGACAGGGAAAAAATTGTTAAAATCTTAAACTGACAAAATCTATAGAGTTTGAGAGTGATGCACAATAAAGATACAAAATGACCCACCAAGAAATGTATTTTCTGAACTTACATCAAATTTACACAGATCTGGCACAATCAATGATGGTTGTAGTAGCTGCTTTTGTAAAGGTTCCTGGAAGACAGAGAAAAGCAGTATTGCCATTCACAATTCTAAACAGTATTATATCATGGTATAAGTGTACCATAGGAGACAGGGTAGATCAGGAGTAGGATGTCAACATGTTACTATTACTAGATAATCCATTCTCATCTCCTTCATCACTTCCCTTTCTCTAGGCATCTGTTTCTCTTTCTTACAATCTATATCCTCCCGCCCCCTTCTCAGATGAGGTCCTTTGGTTTCTCAGGGGCCTCAGCCTAATGTCCCCTTCTCTCTTCTGTTGTCCCCTTTTGTACTAAGCTTCATACGCATGCATACAACGTTGTCCTCCATAAGAAACATAACATGATATCTGTAACGCATTTGTACATAAACCATCAGTCATCTTTTGTTTCATGGTCTGCATGGATGTGTTGGAGAAAATTTGCTTGTTTTCATTCTACCAGATTTTTTTTTTTTTGTTCGTAGACATTTAAATGTACGAGTTACAGAACATGAGCCAACAAATTTTCCCCAGCTTTCTCTATTGTATATATGGGGATATATCTTGTTACTTACAAAAGACATCTGTCTGTGAACTTTTACTTGAGTAGCTATTCCTCCTCCCTCATAGGGTTCAAACTCTGGAGTGGATGTATCTCCAATGCTGAATTTGAATGGGTTTATTACTGAAACAAACAAAACAATAATTTTAAAAGGATTACCGTCCATGATTAATGGCCAAATCCCAACTCTTAACACTGGTTTTTTTGTTTTTTTTTTGCACTACTGCAATTTGCTCTCATACTGAGTAGCACAAGATTAGCCTGTCACGGGATTATGCTTCTTCTCAAGACCACATCACTATGAAGTGGTCTCTACATCTTGAAACTGACAATATCAAATATACCAGGTTGACCAATGTATTCACGACTAAAAATGATAGCTATTATTTTAAATTCAAGAAACCAACAGCAGCTTTGACACAACTTTTCTGTACATATTGTAGTTTAATTGCTCGCAACTGATAAAATTATCAGTTCTGTGAAAATCTCGAATATAAACATGAATTACTGTGGTGTTAAAAAAACCATAAGTTTACAGCAGAATCAAACCTTTCACTGTAAACTGGCGCCCGTTGACCACACTCATCCCCTTGACTTCTTTAAATGTTACAATATCTCCTGTCTCCAAACCATGCATTCTCTCATCATGACAGCTGACAACACTAGGAACAGCCTGAAACATTCACAACACATAATTATGTCTTTCAATGCACAAGACCATTTCATTGTAAACAATAATTAACATACTTTTCATTTCATTTTCTAATTCTTTCAAATCCCATAAGTTTTTCAATTCAGAATAAATTAAAACAAGTATAATAAATAAGTCTATTGTAAACACGAGACCTACATATTCCTGCTCCCAAATGAAAGGGACTTATAATTAGAATGCGAAGTTGTGTTTAGCTTCATCTGTTTGACCAGTGTGACCTAACATTAAATAAAATTTAGATCATTTAAAATTTCACTTCAACATGGAATTGTTTGAGGGAAGACATTATTTTTTTTCAAATTCACAGTGTATATGTCAATACTGGCTACCAGCCAATGTCGCTGTGATTGACAGAAACATTTGAGGTTCAATTACAAATATCAATGACGCTGTTGGCACTATCTGTTACTTTAGTGTAAGCCTAAAATGAGCCACTGACATGTTTATTCATATCAATTATTCTTTATTCACATATTACAAACTGTCACCTTTGAAAATAAATATAAACATCATGGTCTTCAACAGTGACATAATGTGAAGCAGCCTGAAATATGTGGCTAAAAGAAACTGTTTGAAACTGTCCACTGAAAATATGAGGGTTTACTCTTGTTTCCCTCCAAACTAAGAGTTAAATGCAGCTCAATATTTCTCATTATCCAATATAATCCAGCTCAAGAGCTTTAGCACATGACCATACAGGACTGAAAATATATCTCAAACCTTTGTGATTTCACTGATGAATAACTCCCTTGGCTCTTCTCCTGTTGCATCAGCCACTTCAAACGTATCCCCAAAGTCTGCGAATGCTGCACCAAAGATTCCATAAACATCAGATGAGATGAACTGGAAAAAATATAAAATTAAAATAAGTAAAAAATGTACTTAATCGACACATTTTTACCTGACTCTAAGACAAGTGAAACCCGCACAATTCCTGGACTAAATATGAAGAAGCTTTACAATCAAGCCTTCAACAAGAACGAATTATTGAAAGAAATATAGTGGCATACAATATACATCAAAGCAAAACTAACTTAGCCAGTGTATAAGATGGCAAAATCAAATCAATGACTGTAAATTTGTATTTTACGATACTTGTGTCAGTTCCATGAAACTAAACTGCTTCACTGTTCATAATTTAAAAATCAGGTCTGTTTGCTAAAAGGAAAAAAATGATCAATTTACATGGAATTAATCAAATGACAAATGCATTGATATCGAGCTGTGAATAGTGTATTATATACACACATGTAGTAGCAACAGTGTTGCAAAAGAGTTTCAGATTATGGGACTGAGATGCTGCCTTGCTTGTGCCAAACTTTTTGTTCTGTTGAAAGGTTGTTGCATTTATGGAGCACTTGGAAGCAAACAATGGCAATAAGGTGGGGGAGGAAAGAAAATGGGAAAGAAGACAAATGTAAGACAGGATAACAGAAGTGACTTATGAATTGTCAAAAAGTGCTGGACCAAAAAGGGAACAGGGGGCCAACAGATGAATTATTTTCCCTAAGCCCAGGTGGATGGTTACTTGACAATTGTATGGTTTCAACCCACAACCTGCACGCTACCCTTCAAGCCCGCTGACCAATCAGTGACCTTATTCATGGGGAATCTTATCTGGGTCACACTGACTATGTGCCGATGTGCAATGACCACATTACCGCTGTCCATGTGGTTTGGTTTGTATTTGATCAGTAGGAAAATATTCGTTGCTATGCCTTATCACATTTGATAATGAATTCACCAGTGAAACCTTTGTCCCTAAGTCTCCAACCAATGATCTGACTTATGATACCAACTGACAGCTGTAATTTCCATGAGAACGAAGCATGATAACTAGCCAGCTCCACCACCCCCCCCCCCAAGCCCTAAACAAATGATTTCATCCAGATTGGCACATACTGATGAACCAATGTAGGCCTTTGGGGGAAGGGTCTTTTCATAGCTTGTTTCTGGTTGGTTCACAGATACTGACAACTCTAGATGATGGTCAGTTTGTGAGAAAATTAGATAATATTACAAATTTGTTGAGCAACAGTTTGCATGTCAATGTTACACCTTTTGATAGTGTGGGGAGAGCCATTGAAAGCTTAGTCTTTGTGAGTCTGACCAGTGGTTCACTGATTAACATGTCCTTGTCACAATGCCTTTGATTTAGAAGAGGTACAGCGAGCAATAAGATAGCATTACGTCTCAAAGAGGACAGAGACCTGATACACAAAATACGACTTCCGTGATGCGAGGTCAGTTTGACCTTGCCATATTAACACACACCTGTGCAGAGTGAACACCCTGCCGTAGTTCAAAGCCTCGTGCAGCATGGGGGTTAAGTAAATATAGCTGACACTTATAATCCTGGCATAAATCCACAATTGGCATGTTGGACTATTAAAGCCTTTCTCCCCGTTAGGAGCAATATAATGCTAAACTAATGCCCATACTCACTGACTAAGAGCACTTACTCTGATTTGTGGAGAACATGTTCTACAAAACTGATTAACTTTCACTTGTACACTCAGTGGGCACTCTGTAAGAATAATGCACTGGGAAGGAGTTGTAAGAAACAATAAATTAGAAAATTTCTTGAATTTCATTCACTGATATAAATTTGTATGACACTTTATCATATGATAGACTGCGACTAGGAATATTCAAGAATGAAAAGTATTATTACTGTAACAACTTAAGTTAAAACAAGATAAAACATGATAATCTGAAGCAAGACTTCCCTACAAATAGTGACAAAATATGCTAAGAACTGGAGCAATACTGCCATTTTACATATGTATACATATAAATATCATTGTGTCAAAACCTAAGAGGAAACAAGTTTTTTAAATGGTTCAAGTATATGATAGGATCTCAACTCCATAATGAGAAGTTTAACATTTGTAATCAAACTGTACAGAAGACGACCATATGATAGAAGACAAAAGCAAGCTCACATTTTTGTCTACACTAGAGCTATAGCCCTCCTTCAGTGTGTGTTAACCATAAAAGCTAAACGTAACAGTGAAGGATTCCCTTGAAATTTCAGATGATGCACTGCATGAATGTTACCTGGATATCACATAAACAACCAAAAACTTGTAATTTCCTTCAAAAAATAAAAAGCACCACAAAATACCTGATATTTAGCCAAGTAGGATAAATCAGTGTCATTAGTAAGGGCCTCTGTCAATGTCATGATGCTAACATAAGGATTCAGTTCTGCAAGGTGTGATGCACAGGCCTCAGCTCTTTGGATAAATATCATCACAGCACAAATTTAAGACACTCCCATTCATGGGAAACAGCTATAAAAGTTGACACAAACAATTAAATTTAAATACAGATGTAAATATAGTAGAGAAGACCGGACTTATCTTTAAAGATATACAATATACCACATGTTAATCTTTGTTAAATAATTGGAAATGAAACACCAAATCCATTTCAAATTCAACTTTGAGAAAACTAAAGAAAATATTTAGGACTAAACTTCATATCTTTCTTTTATTCACATATTAAAGTAAAAGAAAAAAAAAAAACCTTTACCTGTTCTTTGAGGCCTGAACATCACTCTCTCGTATAAAAAACTGTGTTCCTAAGTCTTGGACTGTACACTGCCTGGGATCTTGAATGGTCACAGACTATAAAGAAGCATAAAAAAAATCTACAACATATGGGTATTCCAATCAAGTACTGAAGCGACAATTTCACCAAAACTATTCCAGGAGCTAGAAAGATAGTTGGATGGTCTGTGATAAGCCATGAACTTTCACCAGTTTTTGTAACATCTCTTTTAATTTACCTATATCTTTCTACTACTAGCAAGACCACAATTAATTCTGTTTCTTCACAGCGGTGACAGCTGACAAATTTCTGAAATTAATAAAAAACAAAAAACAAATGCTCACTCACCTTAACTCCAGCCAAAACTATGTTCTTAGCTGAGGAAGATCAAAAAGAAATGAAATGGTGTGAATGACCCATGTATGTACAGGCGGCAGATAAATGTCTCCCCCCCCCCCCCCCCAAAAAAAAGTAAAATCGCTTGAAATTTCTGAAATGTTGCTGCATCAACTTACATACCTCCATGGCCAGCACTTACAAATGAATACTCTGCTAAGCTGCCCTGCTGATACTAATATTTATAATATACAATGCTAATATAATCATACAAAGTCCAAAAACACCTCTGGACCACCAAGAAACCAGTAAGCTCCCACTTATCATTTATCAAACATCACATTCTTAATTTAAATGTAATTTATATATTTAAAAGCCAGGCCACAGTAAGTGTGACCAAATGTTGAAGAATTTTAGTACGCAACTGTCAGCATAAATAACCATGCTATGAAATCTGAAGAAACATGCGCTAAAAAAACCTGTACCATAAAAAGCAAACATATGTGATATTAAGAGGTAGCCAGATTTTATGCATGAGAATGATGGACGTCAAGACACAACAATAACAAATTTAGGCTGTTCCGGTTTTCAGAGGCAAATCTTCACAGAATGTATGGTGGTTCCAGGATGTCTGCAATCTGCAAAAACTAATCTATACACACAGAATGTTTCCAGTCTGTTGAGCTACATCTATCTCAATATAACAGTCTTTCAAAACAGATGAATTTGTACAAAAATATGAGATGAAGAAAGACAAAAAAGTAGAAGCTTGAGGTTGTGCTTTTATTTCCACTTCAGTTTTTTTTTACTGTGCACTCCCTGCATGAAAGTATTTATATCAAAATATCATGTCTCTTGGAAAATATACAAGAAAACAGTAAGACATAATAAGTGTCATAACTTCCAGCGCTCCACAAAAATAAACTGTAATCTGCCAGAGATTTCTAGATTTTTACTGGAAATTTTGTTCTAATTAATGAAATCAGAAAAACTCACCAATTTCAACACCAACACCTCCCATCCCATAAACAAGTACACATGAATTAGCCATGCGGTGCATGGCAGTGTCTCCCAAAACATAGCGCTGTCGACTGTAGATGAAAATACAGACAATGAACAAGTTTGCATCGACATTCCACAGTTTATGTATGTTATTATAATTTAAAAATTTGTTTCAATGGAAATAGGGAAAGATGGTAAAGAAATTTCAGCTTAAATGTGACACACCTGTTTTAATGTTGGAATATGACCAACTGGATAAATCTTTTATTAGAAATTATGGCATGGAAACAGCTTTGTGTACTTTCTCGACTTTTATGCAAAAAGTTCATCTCTGGTTTCAATGGGGACAGTTTTTAAAAAATTACTGATTAAAATGTGTGAACAAACTTCAACCTGGCTACCAATGTACAATTACCATGGCAACTGCACATTTTAAACACACTTTGAATACATTTTTCAAATCAAATTTTGTCACGGTTCATTACCCCAAGCTTGAAGAAAATATAGGTTTACAAAGAAAATATTATTTTCAGGAGCTGCTCCTCCTAACTCTTTCCCTACAGTACAACACACACTGCGCCCTACGCTTCCCTCTCGGCAGCCGGTACAACGCAGCCTGTGTTGTGACGCTGTAAAGGTATTCCTTGACCGCTGTATTGGAAATTAACATCCCGTGACACTGAACCTTAATAGTATAATTCTTGCTAAAGCTTCCTTTGCTCTAGCGTGTCCAGCTATACCACATGTGTGATAAGTAATATAGTTTGGACAGTTGTTGTGTACTAAGTCGATCTTTGTTTACAAATGCACGGTACAGTATGGCATGTAAACCCAGGTGGTGCTCCGTCCAGATGTGGAATGCTGGCCCGTAGGGAAAGAGTTAACCTGTCAGTGATATCATTTTCTTTATTGAGATGCACAAGGAAATGACTTATCCATGGCCTGGAAGTTCTCTGCATTCCAGCTTGGACTATAAATCTTCCAGGCTGGACAATAAAGGCATCAAGTTATAATTTTTCATATCAGTTGGATAAAACTACACAAAAAGTGTGACATTAGCACTTTGTGACTTGTGTTATGCAATATATCAATAAAACCAGATCTTTTCATAATCACTTAAAGAAAACTTCATATAATGGCATTATCACTCTGAATCATTGTGAAATGAATAAATACTGATGATTCAATTATGACAAATATTCACCTGTAGAGCGAGTCATCAATTTCCATCTGTTCAGTCGCCATATTTCCGCAAGTGGCCACCTGTCCAAACAATCACAGAAAGTTATCTAAACTTATCACTCAGACTATTCAAAGCAAGTAATAAATGAATTATGATGCCCACAAGTACCATGTTAAACCTCAAATTGTAGTGTACCTGAATTACTTCCAGCATACTATATGTGAATGTTAAGAGCTCAAAAAGCATCTGCACTGATCAGAGTTCACAGCAAACCTTGATGAGAAAATTCAAGATTTTTTCAAGGTTTTTCAAGATCAACTTTTTCATTTTCAAGGCCATAAAACACCACAACGAAAACTACGCATGTCCGTGAATTGCTTATGCCCGTAAAAACCTGTGTGACTACACCGCCGTCTCTGTTTCCGTTAGGCCTAGTGCCTAGGCCCAAATTTTTTTTTTCTTCAATTCGATCGTGTTTTTTGTTTTTTCAAGGTTATTCAAGGTTGTGCTCTGTTTTCCAGGCTTTTCAAGACCTTGAAAAACAATTTTCATTTTTTAAGGTTTTTCCAGGTTTTCAAGGTCCCTGACTGATGATGTAATTCCGACAACTTTGAATGGTAAATTGGCAGTGATGATCCAGACACCCATAATCTTGAAGAACACACTCTGGACTTTGCATTTGCAACACAAGATGCTTGGAATAACTCGTCTAGTATTTTGTAAGTTCTTTAAAGCAATGTAAGATATTTGTAGCAATATAATTTAATCATCCATTAAATCAAAGCCATAACTTCAAGGCTATCTCAGAAAATGTTGTTCAACATGAGTCCTTTGAACCACTATCAAGTTATGGATTGATAACCCATGCCAAGGCCAGTAAACTGATCCATTTCATTGAGCACTATTAATAAATAATGGTCAACAGGACTGGATTATTGTTTTTATGGTTTGTATGAAGTTGGGATTTGCCATTCTGTTTCACGTTACATGTAGATGGTGACAGTGGCACCAGTTTTGGCACAGACTCTCTTCCAGTTTGTATTTACTGCCATGCTTATGATGCTTTCTGTGATGGCAGTGTAGGTGTTGACTTCTGCTTCCGCACAGATGACAGACTTTGGACTAAGACAAATGTCACGGGGGATATAATTCGTAATCTCTCTTCGCTGACGACTGCGTCTTCAATGCAGCCAGCCAGACTGAAATGCAAAGAAGCTTGTACCTCTTTGCCTCTGCCTGGAAGAAGTTTGGTCTCACCATCAGCACCAAGGAAATTGAGGTGATACACCAGCTAGCCCCAGGTGTCCCCTACACTGAGCCCATCTTGACGGAACAAAGCCAGAAACCAGCTGCAGCTGAAAGTTTGTCTGCCTCCAAAGCACACTGTCCCAGCCAGCCACAATAGACTAGGAAGTCATCCTCCACACCACCCACGCTGCAGCAGTCTTCGGCAGACTCCAAGCAAATGTGTGGACTCATTGACGATTTTGTCTCAAAACTAATATAAAGGTCTATCGAGCAGTCATTCTGCCCTACCAGCTGTATGCCTCAGAGACCTGGACAGTGTAGGCCCTACTCTCAGAACACAAATCAAAACAGAAAAATTCTTTACGGCAGCTGGAAGGATCACATCCCTGACACAGAGGTCCTTCAGAAATCTGGCATGGAAAGCATACATGCATTACTGCTGAGGTCACATTTCCAGTGGCCGTATATTTTGTCTGCATGACCGACATATACCTCGCTAGGAGACTGTTCTACGTAGAGCTATTTAGCTATCTGCAGGAAAGCACTCCGACAGGGGCCAGTAGAATCCCTATAAAGATTCACTAAAGACCTCCCTCAAGAGCTGCAGCATTGACCCAAACACCTGGTTACTGTAAACCCTAGCCTCCGATCGCCGGTCCGCTCTGATGTTGCCACCTATGAGGAGCAGAGGATTGACGGCGCCATTCTGAAACCTCAGCAATGCAAGGAGAAGGCACTTAACCCACCTACACCTGGATAGCAACAGCTGCACTCCCGTCCTCAGTCCCAACAACACTTCAAAGCCAGGATCGGACCCAGCTACTGACACAGTGTGAAGCTCGTGCTCGTCTCCACTTGCAAAGGAGAAGCAATAATACCAAAAGAAGCCACACAACATGTACCAGGTGTGCAACGTTATCTACTAAGTTATTACCAGTGTGTAGGCCTTGCCTAGGTATCAAGTTCCAATACTCAATTCCATTGCTATTCCAGGCAAATTAAATGATTTCCTTCTTCTTCCTGAATAGATGATTCGTCTA
Source organism: Onchidella celtica (assembly GCA_963931925.1). Classification (NCBI taxonomy): domain Eukaryota; kingdom Metazoa; phylum Mollusca; class Gastropoda; order Systellommatophora; family Onchidiidae; genus Onchidella; species Onchidella celtica. The sequence continues at coordinate 44,147,028 of OZ007567.1, forward strand.
CAATGACGATACTTCAACTGCACTATAGATGCGACTTGACGTCACTCCTCTGAGGCTAAAAACAGGGTAAAAACTTTGGATATAATGGGACCATTTAAAAAGTACACATTCGTTGTACAAATACCTCTTGTATAAATATCTCTTGGTATCCAGATTGTGCACAAAAATATACCAGCACTTTAGTTACAATGGTAGCGGGAGGTCTTCCCCCCCTCCGCGCCACTTACCAAAAAGTTAACAAACATAATATGATTAAGATATAAGCTTAAACAACCTGCATTGGAATGGTCAGATGGACTTGGGGGCGTGAGGGTCTAGTCAGTTTGTATCAATGGGCGGTAGTCAGATTGACTAATCAGGCGAAAAGGGGCTGGGGTAGTTGTGTTTTCTTGACTGGCGCGGACGGGCGGAAGACCTTCCATGGTAGCTGCAATGGACAATTATGTTCTTTAGTTTAAATTGTCAAAAGCCGTTGCAGACGATAGTGTTTGGACTTCTGCCGGGAGGTTGTTCCCATTCGCCTTACATTTCGGGGAAGGACTTCTGAATGCGTTCCATAGCCCGAGTGAAAACAATACATAGCTACCCCGGTGGCTTTCCCTGATGATAATCTGACTACTGTCCAGACGAACATCGGCCTACGGCCTTGATGATACAAACTGTCTAGACCCTCACGTCGTTACATATCAATCTGACAATGCCTATGCACTTGTCAAGCTATGGAACGCATTCGGAAGGGGAGGAGTACCTTACTCGAGCGCCACTTGATAGATTGATAAGTAACGACGTGAGAGTCTAGTCAGTTTGTATCATCGAGGCCGTAGGCCGATGTTCGTCTGGGCAGTAGTCAGATTGACATATCAGGGAAAGCCCCCGGGGTAGCTATGTATCATCTCTTTTAGTTAGTTTCTGGTCTTTGGCGCTCGAGTACGGAACTCCTTCCTTCGGAAGTCCTCCCCATTTCGGTTTCTACCAATCTGTTGTCAGTTCATCACAACAGCACAGAAACCAAAATAAATTTAATCAGTGTGTGAGGACGCTGTCCTTCTTTGGCTCTCATATTATGCATCGACATTAGGTTACTCGTGTGAACATGATGTCGCCACAATGGATTAAAAGCTGTTGTGCCAGATATATTGCACACCTGAGCGCAAAAAAGGGGATAACAATGATATGAGAGTGCCAGAAATATTTTATCTCTCTTTATATAAAAGATACGAGAAAACACAAAAATGTGTAATGCCTAATCTCATCACCCACCAAGGTAAATTTGTGTTGTTTATGCTGTCGTTGTTTTCCGTGTTTTGCCGGTGTACTTCCGGAAGAAGTCGCCGAACATTTCAGTACGGGGGTTTCTCATTGGTGTATTTTAACTTTTCAGTCTTACTTTGACCAATCAGACCGTTTGGTATTTATGTGTCATGTTCCAGTTATAGAGACGGCATTTCCTAGCAGACAGATTTGATAGCTCCTTGCACATCGTGCTGCTTTACAGATATCGTGAGTTTGTCCGGCTGCATTATTAACAGTGCGTTGGACCAGTATGGATTCTGACGATCAGGGACTCTTAGCACCAGGTGCAGCCCTACTTCTGATTATCGGCGAACCATTTTCTGAGGAACAGAAGATACTTATTCTTGGTGAAATCACGAAAGGTGAGCTCATACTTTTGCTGTGAAAATGCTACAGCCGGATGAAACCGGCATATCAGATCCAGCGCTGCTCTCTTCAGTCTCATAGTTCCTGGTTTAACCACTTTTACTAGGAATCTGACTGTGTTCGAATTTTATATGACTACTGATGTAAATAAATACCATTACATTTATTGTTTAGCAGTCCCGGCAAATGTTCACCACTGACATTTGTCACTTCTGAAATAGTGCAGGTAGATCTAGACTAGATTAGATCTAGATCTAGATCTAAATCTACCATCATCCTTCTGCAAAGCACTATTTTAATGATGTAGCCTAGTCTAGGTCTAGCTCTAAGATAAAGGTATCTAGATCTAGATCTAGATTTTTATATCAAGACTAGTGTGCCAGAATTATGTAGAGATAACTAATAATCGGAAGGTCCTCCGCCCGTCCGCGCCAGTCAAGAAAACACAACTACCCCAGCCCCTTTTCGCCTGATTAGTCAATCTGACTACTGCCCATTGATACAAAATGACTAGACCCTCACGCCCCCAGGTCCATCTGACCATTCCAATGCAGGTTGTTTAGGCTGTATCTTAATCATATTAATTTATTATGTTTGTTAACTTTTTGGTAAGTGGCGCGGACGGGGGGAAGACCTCCCTAATAATCTTAACTATGGAGTTTGCGTTGTTCATTGTGACCAGTTTTATGGGGAGGTCTTCCCCCCGTCCGCGCCACTTTCCAAAAAGTTAACAAACATAATATGATTAAGATATAACCTGCATTGGAATGGTCAGATGGACCTGGGGGCGTGAGGGTCTAGTCAGTTTGTATCAATGGGCGGTAGTCAGATTGACTAATCAGGCGAAAAGGGGCTGGGGTAGTTGTGTTTTCTTGACTGGCGCGGACGGGCGGAAGACCTTCCGTTTTATGTGCGTTTGTCTATTTGGGAAGGCATAGATCTAGATCTATATCATGTGCCAATTTAAAAAAGATTTAATCCGTTTAAAATTTTGGAAGGAGTACCACACAACTTTAGTCAGGCGCATAGTTCATGTTCTGTGTGTTAATTGCCGAGCCGCACATTTACTAGTAGGCCTATATAATAAGAACATTCATCTAGAGTGCTCACAGATGCTCTGATAGTCACATCCTAGTAATATCCTTATAAAAGGTATAACTCATGTGGAACTCCTCCCAAAATTTTGCCAAGAAGTTCACGACAGCTTCTGTTACACTGGAAATTTACAGAAATAGGCAAAGTCAAGTCTGCTGTAAGTCTAGATAATTGTCAGTGCTGAACAGCATCTTGCTTTTGTTTGCAACTGTTGGGAATCCTACAGTTTACAAAAACATATTACGATAAAAATTATGCAGTTCAGTGCTTCAGAAATGCCAGTCAGTGATGACATCATTAACTTGAAAATGGAATTCAGAATGTGCCCCTGGCGCTAGTGATACTAGATTTATTCTATTTCCAGTGAAATGTTGCGTAATGCGGGAGGTCTTCCCCCCGTCCGCGCCACTTACCAAAAAGTTAACAAACATAATATGATTAAGATTTAAGCTTAAACAACCTGCATTGGAATGGGCAGATGGACCTGGGGGCATGAGGGTCTAGTCAGTTTGTATCAATGGGTGGTAGACAGATTGACTAATCAGGAGAAAAGGGGCTGGGATAGTTGTGTTTTCTTGACTGGCGCGGACGGGCGGAAGACCTTCTCGTAATGCATTCTCTGTCTTAATTATTTGTCAAATGGTTATGATTTAGGAATTTCGATCATTCAGTGTGGTCACATGATATAAAAAAAAAGTGTGGCTATCATGATGTGTTATTAGCTGCCACATAGAAACTGACAACACATTGAATTCAATTTCAAATTATGAAAGAAGACAGGAAACCAGCTTGCCACATTGTTATTGTTTGGCACACATCAGATTCTCAGCAAATTTCTCTTCCCTGCATTAAGAAGTAAACGTATCTCTGGGTTAGTGGAGGAAGAGAGTGACTTGCTGGTGAAAGCTTTGTAGAAGGTGATAGTCACTAACCAGTGAATCCTAATTAACGACATGTAGTTAAGTTAATTTGCTATACATATCAGAGGACCCATGGTGACCCAGGGAGGGTCACTTTGAAGTGTGGAAAATAAAAGCATTTCTTAATTTAAAAAATAACACAAAAATAAACAATTTTCTAACTTGACATTCAATGATTAATTCTCTTCAAAGTGCAACATTAATGGTAATTGCTGTCAGTGATATGCAATGTAGAGAAAATTCAAAACATTCCAGACATTCTTTGCTCTGGAGAGTGAAAACCACATAAATGGTAATGTAACAGTGTTATCTGCAAGAGGTAAGAGAAGTATATACAGTTATACATGTATTATAATAAATTTGTACTGGTATGCTTGAACAACTATCGGAATCATTTTTGTCCTGTTCATCAGCCCCTCTCCCTCTGTGTTACCATTTTTTTTTTACCATGTATTGCTTTAGACTTAAAAGAGGGGAGAGTGTATATATATTATATCCTTTGTCTGAAAATATGAAGTGGTCTGGTCATGAGAAATCTAGTAATAGTGATGGGAGAGTAAAACTAACAGTAACTACAGAGACGGTACCCCACAAACAGAATCTGAATTGTTGATATCAAGTTAAAATAAAAGGGTCCAGGAATCGTCAGTGCCGGCACCAGATTGGAATAGAGGATTGACATAACACAGATATAATATATTTAAATTTTTTTGAGCAAGCACCTTTCAGACTTTCAATGAATTTGTTTTTTCCAAGACTGCTTATTTTTTATTTTTGTTCGTTTGCTGTTTGCTTTTTGACTATATTGTTTTGTGTGTGGGGTGAGGAATGGAAGGAATGAGTCATGTTTGTTTGATGGGAGCTGATTTCTGACATGGGGATATATGGGGTGTCTGGTAGTATAAGATGCCCTACCACTGTTAGATATTTAAGCAGTGTTATACCCTGCTTTTGGTGTTTGCAGAGTTATTGCATTCATATGAGGTCTGTTTAGAGAAAGATGGCTGAGGAGTTCTTGGCTCAGTGTAAGATAATAAAGTTCATTCAATGTGTAAATCGCTGGCCCCAAAAATAATAATGTATCCAGGTAGTTTCCGATGATGAGAGCATCTGAACATTTGTTGTGGGTGAAATGAAGCCTGACATGATGCCAGCTGGTTCCTGTTTGATGCTAGGAGGGTGAAACTCCGATGCTGCTGGTACACTGTGTACCTGTGGTCTGGAAGGCTTGTGGTGTCTGCAGGCACATTCGTCAGAATTTCCTAATTCTTCAGTGAAGCCTTTCGAGAATCAGCTCTTACTGTACAGCTCCTTCAGTGGTAGCCTAAATAAGTGAAACATCCAGTGACTTTAGTTTGAGAGGTATCAAAATTAAGCAGTCAGTACGGAGTGTACAGCTTTCCCCCCCCTGTTTTTTTTTTTTTTATTGCTTATCATCCCACAGTTGCTCAGGAGTTGAGAGGTCAAAAAAAAGACGAAAATAAATAGTTTGAAAAACGCATTGCCGCTCTGTGCGCTCTTTAGTTTTTGTCTTGAGTTTAAAGATTATGTTAACCCTTTGGGAATGATGTCATCGCATCACTGACTTTACGAAAGGAAAGTTCGTTTCATTGGTCTGACCTTATTTCATTGTAAGTTTGACCTACTTAGAGATTCGCTGATTGATTTCATGAGCAAGTGAAAAGTCAGTGCTACCGGTAATCACCTTAAGGACAGTTTTACCGTAGGAGTAGGAGCATAATATGAAAGACTAGTTCAGTGTGATAGAACCTGGCGATATAGCTCAGGAGCACACCTGGCCAACATTTTCACTTTTCACCTTTTATTCTTCCCGTTTCCAGGTAGCTGGCCTCCTTAAAAACCAGTTTGCTTTGCCACAGCACGCGTACATCTGCGAACATGTGCTTTCTCTGATGTGTCAAACGGGCTGCGGGAATCTTACTAAAAATATATGGCAAAGTCAAGTGGTGACTGTAGTCGCTACCTAATGGTAGGCTAGCCCTTGTCCGTTCTCTGACAGATTGTTAGGCCGTATTAATTGATTAAGGGGGTGGGGGGGGGGGGGAGATTTATAGGCCTGAGTCAAAGAAGAGTCATGTACGTGTATTAATCATTACACAGCAAATATTTCTTGAAAATAAAAACAAAATATTCATGTGTACCACTCATTGCGCCGGCTTTAAAACTTGAATTTAGCATAAGGTCAGACAAAGCAAACACTGTTGTGACCCTCTTTCTGCACGCACATCTTCCGTCCTGTGTGTTTGTCGTTGTTCTAAGCTGTGTCTAGTGTTTCCGTGGGTAAGTGTTTTGCCCCCGAGATAAGTCAGAACTGATCTGCCAGTATTTGCCATCAGTCTGCTGAGGCCGGGAGGCGAGAGTGGGACAGTGCGCGGCCTATCTTGTGCTGAGCTTACCGATTGATGGTGCTGATAGAGGAAACGTGAAGGGTTTTTTCTCTCTCTTTCTCTCTCATACTCGTAAACTCCCTTTGCTTTTTTTTTTTAATTGTTTTTCCGTACACATGGGAGCCTGCATTTATTTACTTTGTCGCGTCTTCGTTCAATCTATTTTCATTCTACCCCGTACTGGAAACAGCCTTCCAACTTTCAGAAGCTTTATTTTTTTTACTTGTGTCTGCAACAAGGTCTTCTTGGTCGCCTTTTCTGTCTATTCCACACTTGTCGTAGGTTACTTTCCAACAAAATGCCATTCCTTTCTCCCACCACTCCTGTCTTCCAACCGCTTTGCCCCATTCTCTCCATTCTTCTCTGCCTGATCAGTTTATTCGTTCACACTGCTTCCGTACCCCCCCCCCCCCCATAAGCCATCAGTGCATCATTTTTTTTTTCTTTTGCCGTACAACCAACCTGGATGCATGACGCATCTTTTTGTTTTGGGGTAGAGTGCGGAAGAACGAGTGTGGAGTATTATCAGAACTGTTGCTGTGACTCATAAGTTGCCGTCAATGAAAAAGGGGTGGGCGGTTTACACGATAACACGTTTATAAACGTCTTGTTTTCAGGCCATGATTGGAAGCGATAGGCGGTTTGAGAAGTAACTCTGTATAGCCCAGAGATATTGTGACACATCTGGTAGACCTGATTGGAATTTACTCGAAGTACTTTTCTAAAAATATTATTGCCATTTATCTGACTGGCGGTATACAGACGAGGAAATGCATTTTTCTTTGGGGGTTGGCGAGTTTCATCAAAGGATGAAAATAAGTGCATCAAGGGCAAGGAGAATGGTTCGAAAGTTTTAGTTTCGCTACTTTGCATTTGTTTAACTGGCTGTTCACTCTAACCAGTGAATTCCTGCTCAGTTTTTGTTGTTGTTGTTTTGCTATTGACAAGGGCAACGAAAAGGTGCTCAGTGAATTACTAAACATTTTGTTCATAGAAACACAAACAAATGGCACTTGAGATCGCGAAATCCAAATTTGTGTGTCGGTGGGCTAGTTCGAGAAATAACATTAGCAGAAACAGCGGGAAAATCAGGGCATCATCAGTGGGTCACGAGGTGTCAGGTAAGGTTACATTCTTAATCTTACAGACATGCCGGGGGTCCCCATGTGATTTCGCTTTGTCCGAATTGGATCGCGGAATAGACATGCATCAACTGTTATCGGGTAGAAAGTCATACATGTATATAGCAGAAAGTGCATTGCAGATCTGCGTTCACTGCAAGCCTGTTAGATCGGACCTGGCAGGTATCCGAACTGATGAACTTGAGTGCGACATAAAGTTTATTTGGAGCTCTTCTTTTTTCATTATAAGTGAGGTAAATGCTCCTCACTGATGTGTGATGTGTTGGTACATGTACATGTATGTTGGAAGGCTGAACTTAAAGAGAAGCCAGGGAAATCAAGGAACGTGAAACTCTGTAATGAGAGAAAATGAAAGAGCCGATAAATGATACAGCACTTTGAGAAATTCAGTATTTTATCACTCTCAATTTGTACAAGTGTGTATGTATTTTGCACATTCTTTCGTGGCAATTTATTTTTATCGTCAGCGAGACGAGGTGGTTTTTTTGCGGGGGAGGGGGGGGGGGCGGTATACGCGATTAGTATGACGTTATTATTTAGAAAACCATTTTACTATGCAAGGCATGAAATTGTGACCGTGCGAAAACTATTGTCTGTTCACTTAGCCAGGCGAGATGAATTCAAAAAAATAAAAAGAATAGTGCCCCTTTAGAATCCATACAGAGAACCACACGAAAGAATCTGTTTCCCACAGGAATGTACGTGAGATGTTGGCGAAAGATGACGAAGTGCCATAGCCTTTGGTCAGAAGCTACTGTATCTAATAAGTAGAGCACTAAAAAGGCGTGGTGGTGGGTCGTCTTTAAAATAGCGCATTCCCATACTAGTCAAAATTTTAAATCACAAACGTAAATATACAGAATTTCTTTCGATCCATTAACAATAAAAGATCATTACCCATTTCTTAGGAATTGCTTACTGCGCTTTGATTGAATTGCTTGGGAAAGCTGAAGTATTGCCTTTTCGTACAGAAGTCTGTGAGTTTGACATGTTTTGACATGTTTCATCTCCATTAACACTCCAAATAATCATTCATTTATATGTCGTTATATATATATTAGGTATTCCTGGCTTCTTTCAAGATTTGTTCATTGATGTTTTCTCATCTCTTCATCCAAATTATTACTCTCTGTCTCTTTCTCTCTCTCTCTCTTTCTCTCTGTCTTTCTTTCTCTCTCTCTCTCTCTCCGTCTGTCTCTGTGAGGTTGTGCGCCCCTCTTTCCCAAGGGATAGACTAGCCATTTAGAGCTTAATTTCTTCAAATTCAGGCACAACGAATGTACACCTAGACCCGTTTTAGTGTTACGCCTGCGTACACTGAAGGTCGTCTTTATTCCTTTATATAAAACATTGATTTATTTTGCGCCAGTTAAAAATGAGAGCGCTTATTGTATGTGTATGGTATAAAAACGAAGGAGGGCAAGACATTGTGATATTGTGTGCATTTTTTTTTTTTACAGTAGATATGATCTTTGTAAGCAGTATATCTGAGCATTGATTGGTCCATCCAACATGACGCATGCACTCTGAACAGCACTAGCAGAGGCGTAAATAACGAGAGCAGTATATTAATGTGTGTATAAAAACGAACGGAGGCAAGACTTTGTGACAGAAAGCTCGTAACTGTTCTATGTCTCCCCACCCACCCCTTTTTTTCGAATAGATACACGTATGTTCTTTGTAAGCAGCATAATATCTGAGAATTGATTTATCCAACACAACGCATGGACTCTGAATAGCAGTTACTGTAAGCAGAAGCGTTCAAAAGGATTGGCCACAAATGAACGGCTAGTCACAGTCGCTTGTCTGCATGGGAAACACATTCAGAGATAAGCCTCCTTTGTCGTTGACGGGGTTGCTGTGAATCTCACGAGCAAGTGTCAGATGTCAGATAAACAGTATGCCTACCTGATAAGTTTGTGCGCAAGCTAAGAGAACCATACTGATTTTAAGAGGCCTCATTTCGTCGGTCAAATGCCAGTTAATAGTGCATTTAACCAGCAATGCCGACAATTTCTATCGTATACCATAATTATTCCACTAGGGAACTGTGTAGTTCGCTGATTAACAGGCCATTTACGTTCCTGAACATGGCATCTCAAGAAAGTAACTACATCCTCATTCTGACACTGGGAGTACTAACCCATGTACGTCGAAATCTTAAGCTAATGAGTATCCTTAGCATTGCTTTTAGCATTTATTACGTGCTATTAGCTGCAATCATGCACCCACTGATTCTCCCAAATAGCATTACACTTGGAGAGCTGTGGGAACTTAAAACGTTCCCGCCTCCATCCTAGCCATTGATGTATTGAGGTCAAGTACGAATACACGCCTCTCTCGTAAAACGGATCACAGCGTCTAGTTGTTTTGAGAGAATTTACACCATTAAATGACCATTGGCTACATGCTACAAATAATTGTGTGCTCGTTGTCTGTTCTTTAGCGGGTGTTGTTTTTTTTTTGGGGGGGGGGGGGAGCACACATTAAGATTCTTTGGAGATTGTTTTAATCAGTATTTTTGCTAAATCTGTTTTGTGCGAACTGCTGCTGCATCAGTCTCTTCGTATGGCAGAGGGACAACAGCGATTGAACAATGATTTTTTTTTTTTTAATGGTATGAAACTCTTAGCAAGAGGCGTTTTTATGAAAATGCACGTCATGTGTATTAATTTATATCGGTGCAGTACACATGAAGTGACATTAGACGTCATACAGGTGTCACTGATCGGAGGCTAGTTTATCCACATCCATTATTTACCGAAAGACTCCTATTTCACCTTAGTGAGTCACCACGTGGGCCCAAGTAACTTTTTCCTGTCAGAATAATTGTTATCGAGGTGAGCACTGCATACACATTACAACAAAGCTCTTGACTTGTTTATTACATGGATTTATTGTTAGGTCATTCAGCTAATAACTGGAGAGTTGTGAACGATGGCTGACCGCCAGCGACATGAAACAGCTTATTATGAGGCAGAAAGAAAAGTCTCTCTCTCTCTTTCTTTCTTCTCTCTCTCTCTATCTGTTTCTTTCTTTCATTCTTTTTTCTTCTCTCTCTCTCTTTCTTTGGGATCACGATGATAACACAAATTGCACAGGGCCGTTTAAAAGCTTATAAATTTTGTAACGTAACTTGCTGGGCACCTTTGCTTATTTGTGTATAAACACAGTGTCCTATGCTGAATATATAAATATAATATACAAAACATAAAGCCTAAGTTATATGGGGCATGAATGTCACGTTCAAATATTTTTTTAAACATTGTGTGCGCCGCAGTGAGTATCCCAAGACAGTATCCTTGTCTTTTTAGATCTTACGTCGGTGACGACACATAGTAGCTCGCCAAACTCTCGTCCCCTTTGCCAGTCAAGTGATACAATGTAATTATTCTACATGTACATGTGTTTTAGTTTACGTGTTATGAAGCTGTTATGTTAACCAGCCTATTGATATTGCAAGAAGAGTGTCGAGATGCGAAATAGTAATTAAGCAAATTGAACTTTGTGGGGGGGGGGTAGTATCTCTATGGGGGTGGGGGGGGGGGTTAATCATTGGGTTGCCAGGCTGACAGTAGGGGTTAGGCCTATCCCACACATGCAATTGCCGTTGATGTTGCTGGATACGATGTAGGCCAACACGAGTGGTATGGGACACAGTGCAAGAAGTGAAAGTTCTTTGTTAGCTGTGAGGGAGCGAATGAGTGTATGTGAGAGGCTGATTGAAACGGCGCGTGAGTGTGGCATACAGCCAGCATTCCACGTGGAGCGTTTCAGTGTTTTTATTATTAGTTGCTTTTTTTTTTTTTTTTTGCCTCCAACTTTATTTTTCTCACGTTCAACCCCTCCCCCTTCCTTCCTTCAACCTTCTACCCAGTTGCTCCCTTTGTTTATTCTACAACCTTACCTGCACATCCACGTTGCTACCTTCACCTTCCTACCGGCACTTCATCTGCCCATGTGGCAGAACCGACATGGAAACAGAAGGAGGGTACGCAAAGGGAATACATTGTAATTCCTCTTTTTTGAAGTCTAGAATGAGTCTCATGCTTAGTTTTGCATTCTTCAGGACAGTGTATTGACACGCGTCGGGAATACATTATTCCAAGAGGTAGCCTTTATATTGCGATGGTTACTAGTAAGGGCTGCTAGTAGTACCATTGATGCTGACCAGGGGTTGTACATGCAATATTAATGTTTTGTCTGGAGGGTCTGAGAACTCAAGCCATGGCAAATGTCGGTACGAACACCTCTTAAAAGAGGTGTCATACTGTATTAGCATGAGAACAGAGGGTTTGGAGATTTTTCCAAACTATCATGCAAATGCCCGCATGTATTTACTGAATTTCCAGTCATGTGGGGTTTTTTGGAGGGGGGGGGGGTGTTAAGGCTTTGATGGGCACATGCCCGGGCAAAATTGAAAATTGAAATTAATAGATTAAAAGTTATCCATATCACCCCCCCCCCCCCCCGGCCAGAATTTATTATTCATTATTAAATATATATTGTTATTAATAAATATTCAAATATTATTTGAGTTGTGTGTTGTGTGAACTGATGTGAGTTGTGAACTGTTGTGAGTTGTGAACTGCGCCTAACAGGCTGCGTTACAATTTGCTCTGAGATAGAGAGAGAGAGAGTGAGCGAGACAGGGAGAGAGAAAGAAGCAGTGCAGTGTGTTGAGCGCTTCGCCGACAGCTCCATTCTGCTCTGTGGTTGACATGTTGTTTCTGTAAAGCGCATAGAGCATTTTAAATGGATATGCGCTATATAAATGCTATACATTATTATTATTATTATTATGTTTTCCTACGATCACCCGTCTGTACTGTAGATGGCAAACGTTTTTTCTTTTTTTTCCCAGGGTTTCTGATTTTGAATTACCCGGTACATTGTACTCAAATTGTGCTGGGAAGGTAGATCGTAGTTTGCATCTAGCCATAACGTTTTGGATGTGGGTACAACCTAAGGGTAAAGCATACAGTACGAATGACATTATGACTGGATGATGCCTAACCTGGATGGGCACATGCTGGTGCTCCATTGATAGGAACGTGTATATTATTGTGCAGGGCCATGAGAGGAAGAAAATAATTCATAGTCAACCTTTTGTTTGCTGTCCTTGTTATTGTTTACCAAGAGCGCGAGAACCATTTAACTAGACTTTTTCTTTCCTTTTTGTCTAAGAAATGCAAATGTCGGCTTTGTCTTTCACTCAATTTTCGTATCCATTTTCCTTTCCCCCATCACCCCGACCTTACCTAATGTTCCCCTCATTTTTCGAGAATATTGCTCAATTCTCAATGTCACCAAGAGCTTGTTTGGGTGTTGAAATGGGGATTGAAATGGCTTTTAAGACGAAATTCATGGCCGTAGATGGCAGACTTGTCGAGCTCATTGATCTGATCTTGACCCTGGCCCTAGACTACCACCATTCAGTTCACATTCTGAGAGCGCACGACACGGTGCCTTGGTTACTTGAAACGGCATTGAAGGAGGGATTCCCTGAAAGAGATAAAAAGATGTCTTTTTACCGGGAAGACAAGGTGGCAGACGAAAAACCTCGTAAACTTGAGTTTGTCGTTCTTAGAGGAGAGACAATTTTTCTATGGTATGCTAAATTTAGATGTGGCAAGTTTCCTTTAACCCAAGTGGCTCACAGAATCAATATTGTCTCAGGACATTTTAAACAATATTATTATTATTAATTATTATCGAATTTCTGTCCCCTTTCCTTGGGATTTCAGGGGTCAGCGATGCTTAAAATAAAATGTAGTGTTGCCCAATTAATTAAATTGCGTGTGTCACCGCCATAAACTGGCCTGCCATTAAGGGCAATTACTGGGTGGGGATTTCTTTAAGGTAGTCATTTGATACACAGTCGGGAAACTAATACTTCCCATAATGTTTTTATGTCACTGAGGGAGCTGGTCCGGAGCAAGTGGCGACCTAGTTTTGTACGTACTCAAGGTTTGTGTATGTGCGCTTGCATGTCAAAGTTTGTTCTTTTTCGAGCAGGAACTTTTAAGGTGTGGATCCAGCAAATCTGGTGGAAAACGCGGAAACACACTTGCCTTTGCACTTTGTATTTATGCGGATCACAGTCAACCTTCTAATCAGAAAGGAAAATACATCTGAATCTCGTTATAGTATTCCTGTAGATTTCGTATACACAAGCAGGTATATGACTATTATCGAACCCGAACTCCACACTTCATTTCTTGGTGGTGCGAACATGAAATACTCTTACGGAGAAAGGGTCACATCAATTTGATGTGATATTTATTGAGTATTTCATAGGAAATGGACAGCGCCACGAAATCTTTACTCTTGTCAGCGACTCAAGTGAAATTTGCAGTCCGCAATCGTCAGGTATTTAAACAAAATTGTAGTGAAGAATTTTATTTTGTGCGTACTTTTACTGCTAAAAGGAAAGATCACTGCTTAACAATAAACGTAAATTTTAATGATGTTTCGTCTAAAAGTGCGAAGACGTTAAGATGTGATTTACATGATATGTTTTTGTTGTGAAATAATTGCAAGTGGAATAATCCTCAATTTATTTAACAACCGTCTCGCCAAAAGTACTAAACATTCTTTACACTGTTTTGCTGTCTTCGCTTTACCCAGCCTTATTCATTCACATCCAAAAATAAGCTGGAGTAAGCTGTCTTCTGTAGGTATTCCGTACCGTGGTAAACTGTCACCGCTGGACGTGGTTTGTGTAAATTCCGCGACACTGGTATCTGGAGGGCCATTTTTGACACCAACCACAGAGCCATAACGTTCTTGTTGCACACTTGACAGATGGCCTTAGTACTGTAGTCCTACTTGAAGGCCACTCGTTTCTTTCTTTTCCAGCCTCGCCCAAATTACAGTGAGCCTGTTGTATAACTCACAATATTCGAACTTTTAAAATACATTTCCAAGAGGGTAAAAAAAGATACAATTTGCGCCTGTTTGTGTAATTTTTTGGTTCATTAAAATGTCCTTGTAATTGAACTATTAAGTGTTTTTTTTTTTACATTCACATCTTGGGATTGTTTGCTGTTAGGGTCATTCGGCGTTTGCTTGACTTTATCTATCTAATCGTCTCAGTGAAAGTAAGACCCATTGTACACGACAAGGGAATGAATGCACCCTGTTACAATTCTTCACCAACACAGAATACCTGGTTTGGGGTTTGCACTTAGGCAGTCATTGGAAAGAAGTCTGATGTGTTTGATTAATCTGGATGTTATATATGCACGGAAAGAGAGATCTGTAAATTGAAAAGATTTTAGGATGTCACTTTTATTTCTGCATTTCGTTGTTGTGGGCGATTAAAGATATATTCATTTAATTGTTAGTAAATCTTTTTTGAATCTGAAGGACTGGAAGTCATACATCAAGTGAACTGCGTGCAAAAACAGTGATTTGCTTGCATGTTTCCTAAGCACAGGAACTTCGTTCCATCCAATTTCTACTCAAATCACCCATGGCACCAGTCGACCATGCAAGCTAGTACCATGTTTCGGTCGATCGTTATTCCATATTTAGACCTCAGTCTTCGGCCGAGAACAGTACCGTTCTTTCATTTTCCCGACCTTGTCAGCACAAGGAAACTGGCTGTTGAACTCTGAATCCGGTCGCTTGAATCCAGTGTCCCCAAATTTATCCGTGAAGACTTGATATGCACACTGTTCTGTATGTCTGTTGCTAGCAGCTATCCATTTCTCATTGTCTTATATCCACGAGCTCCTTAGGCTTAATGTTAAAGATGATGGATGTTAGGTGGATCGGTATGGAAAGTGTGTGGGGACACAGGTAAGCTGTCGCAATGTTCTGGTCACGATATTATGGTGGCTGTAACTACTGAAAGTGTCGGCGGATAATTGTTGTTTAGCATAATACCAGTGTAGAATTGAGCCGGCTATAAATTGTTGTCTGTTCAGCGAAGATTTAATTGTCAGACTCCCTGACTTGAAGAAACGCGGAATTAAAATAGAAAAGCTTCCTTGTAATGATGCTTAAAAGGTTAAGCTGTCCGCTGAAGGAGATCATTATCTTTAAGTAGAACGGGATGGCCAAACAAAACCTGTCCCCGAGTTGATCAAACGACACGTCAGTATTATATGGTGACACTGTCTACAGGCAAGCTTGCACATTTCTCACCGAGCTCAGGTTTTCAAACGAGCTTTAAATTTGAATGTCAGCAGAAACCCAAACACGTCCCAAGATGGCCGATAATTACTCTCCCCTTGGGCCATCCACAATCAATCTCAGCCTATTGTTTGACCACGGCCTTTGCAGGTTTGCTGACTGCCTTCGCCCAGAACTGTCCAGTATTATCATCTCTCAGAGAGGGACGGGAAGTTGACGACAAATATGCTGAAGTGCAGCGAACCTTTGTCATCAAACTTTCCTGGTCGTTGTTTTCACACGTTGCGACAACAATATGCCTCAGTTTGCTTGAAAGGATGCCCTGATATTTGTTTCTTAATTTTGTTATAATATAGATATATGTATTGTTCTCGTATGGCAGGTTACAGTGTGATTCTTGAACATGTGTTCGGTTTATCTGGTTGACTTTTCAATTGGTTGCATTTTTCTGGCTAATCCAGACATTCTGTTTTAATCTTCTATATTGGTAGTCATGTTTCATTCACATACAACCACATTATCACAAGCTGACCACCATGTTACATTCTTCTCTTTCTCAACTTTTATCTCATTGCTGGCTTCGCGGCCCAAGCAGTTTCAAACACCTGAGAGTTCTGAAATGTCAGTGTGCCTTTGTAAGCGCATACTCTTGAAGCCGATATTGCCTGATGTGCTTTGCTCATGTCATATGTTCGTTTACTTACACCTCTTACAGTCACTGCCACCTAAGTAGTGGAAGCTCCCAGCATACGCGGCAGTTGTATAGACCAAACAAATCATAGCCGTTTGCAAATAACAATCGAAGCCTTAGGTGTGATAAATAAGATTGTAGAGCTCAGTCCCCAACAGCTTTCCAGCTGTCACCTATGGGCTGACTAGATGAGAAAACATGATTGGCATTCGGAAGCCAAAACTTTCCACCGCCCGTGGTTAGCTGTGTTTATAGATTGATACGGTAGTCGCTTTGTCCAGCTCTTTAAGTGTAACACTTCGCTGAAAGATCGTGTTTGCCTATGATATAGTGTTGAAATGGGTGCCTTTCAATCTGGGCAAGTTGATTCATATGCTTATAGACGGGCTCCTCTTATGTGCTTTAGTGTTGTTTGTGTGTTGCTTTATTTTCCTTCTGTTTCTTGGGATCGATTTTTGAGTAACATGTGCTTGAAACTTGCGTACAAAATTAAGAAAGAGAGAGGGGGGGGGGGTGTTGAAGCAGGTACATGTAGTCTTGTGGTCACCAAAATGTGATTCTGGAATGTTTTAAATTCGTGGGGGGGGGGGGGGAGGGGGCAAGCCATAATTTATCCTTCGGCTCTACGTCAGTCGTCACACCATGCTGGCATTACATTGCTCTTTATATAAAAGTGATATAGATGTCGAGTTTTATATTTGAGCGATCGACTATTATGAGGAAGATGATGTAGTCGCTGAACCATCCGACCGAAGACATAATCCTCAGGTACTACTGCACAGCAACTGATGTTGCCTGCCGGCCCAGACTTAACTGTTGGGTTCATGATTGCTGGTAGCTTGCCGCGCAGCTGTCTGCTGAAACCAAATACAATACACCGAGTTGCATGTTTCAGTAGAACCTAAAATTAATGGAATGTCAAAATTGGGCAAAAAGAAAAAGTTGTATATAGCTAATATTTCGGCAAGCGCCTTCATCAAGGAAAAAAAAAAAGGAAACTCGAACAGATAAAACAATCAAACAATAAAAGATTTGAATAGGAAATGTATAGAATCTAAACAGAATATGTTTTAGTGCAGTTGTTTTAGTTGGACCAGATTGATTTCTACGTATGCTCTGGCTTCTATTAATTGTTAGTTCAATGTTCCCTCTATTCAAAGGAACATAAGCAGTGACTGAGAAGTCATTCACTTCTTCACGTTCTCCCTCTTATCAGATTTGAATAACTTATTAATTGTGCATTTCCAAAAACGTACCGTAATTTCTGTGTCTAGCCAGTGAAGTTGATAGCGTTTCACTCCTTTCCTATGCCTTTTTTTGGTCTAACTGTGTGTGTGTGTGTGTGTGTGCGCGCGCGCAGGAAAGTACACTTTGAGAGAAAGAATAAGAACTAATGCACCCACTTATTTGTTCTTCGGGTCTTCTCCTTTTTTTTTTCATGCCCCTCTCCTCCCAAGTCGGATTCATTATATCAATGGTATTTCTGATTTCCGTCGTAGAATATTATAGTGTACGGTGTCGGGAAGTGGAGAATGCGTGGTATACATCACCCTGACCTGATTATCCAGCTACCCCCGAGGCCCATCGATCTTTACCTGAATAATCCATCCACCAGCCGGTGATCAAAAACTGAACTAGAAATGGTACTGCTCGCTTGCGGTGTTGACTTGCATGTGTCTCATCGTAAAAGGACCACCTCATACACACAAGAAGCCCCATTCCCATTGGCGCTGCCCATCATTCAGGCCGGAGGCGCGTCTAGTTGTCTTTCTCGGATGCTGAACAGCTCTTTCTTCTCCTCTATAAATTGAATTCATGCTGACCTTAATGGGATTTAGTCACCCATTATCCCGGAGGTCACTTATGGACAAGTGATTTTGCGTGAAGGTCCATGAACCTTACATTACGGGTCATTTATAAAGTATGCTTGTCGGCAGCGTAAGATTCAACACGACTGGACCAATTTTTGTTTCTTGCATGCATATGTCATTGGAGTGTATTCACTGTTTTAAACAGTGAAAATGCCCCAAATTATGTAATTTGTTTGCTTGTCCCTGTGTTTCATGTCGTCAAGTTAAACCTGTCGACACGGCTGTGGGTATACTATAAAAAAATAAGGCATATAACATGTTGGAAAATATGAGAGTTCGGTGTTGTTGCTCCATTGCATAGCCTGAAGTCAGATAACATTATTGCTTCCATCGATAAAATATTGTCAACATACATTTATTTCTTTGCCGAGGGCCCCATTTAATCTGAAATACTGGGACACATAGCCCGGGCCTTGCTAGGCGCGGATCTATTTAATTTAATGAAATTGAACGGAAACTTCTGTCGCAAATAGTTTGCATTGAAATGTTCAGCTGGGCATGTGCAGTGCACATTATATTTTATTATGCATTCTGAACGTGATTTCGTTCTTTGTGGCCCGCTTAGCTTTATGAGCTTTGAAGTATTTTCTTTGAAGCAGCTGCAGAGTTACTGGTAGTATGATCAGGTTACCCCACCATTTATTGATTACAAATTGCCATGACTCAGGTCACAAATATGTTGATTTACGTTCGGTCTGGTATAATCTCCTCCCATTGTCATCTCAAATTACCGCTCATCGACTCGCATTTTTCGTCCAGCCCATGGTCTGTTTTTGGTCTGCCCAATCTTTTGCTGGCATTCTGTAGTTGTGACCCGACTACCAACCTCACCCCACCCCTTCTGTTCCTCGCTTTTGAAAACTTCTCTCTGATTAGACACATAAAATTTGCCATAATACAACTTCGTCATACTCTTCACTGATTAAATAGGTCATTCATTTCTACTGGTGCTCTTCCCCTGTTATGACATTTTTGTGGCAGAATGTAGTGCTAACTGATTGCATGATAAATGCAGCTGTCTGTTAACATGCTGTCGGAGGAAGATGGGAGTTACAGGGCAGGGCATAGAGACTTTATATCCGATGAAGATCCATTTAACAAAGTTATCTCTTCAGCAAATTAATCATGGTGTGTGTTTTCCCTCATGTTTCAAAATGTTTGCAGTGAAGATATAATGAAAATCATAATTTACACATATATTTGTGAATAATTTTTTAGTAAATGTTATGTCAATACTATGCTAATAAATTGTTAAGCTGGTGTTCAAAATTCAGCGTTTTTGATTTTCTTTCTCTCTCTCTTTTACTGTAAAAGTTGGCCTCCGTCACATTCGTGACTCACCCAATCTCTGTCACTGTAAAGATTTTTCCCTGGAGTGCACACATGCAGCTGTCTCCTCAGAAATAATCTTCATTCAGCCATTTACACCCTTTACCATTGTACAGGTATTTTGTATGGCTATCCCTGTTATTGAGAGTATTGATTTGCTGCTGTGCTGAACACACCCTCTTGGAACATACTAGAAAATTTGCAACTACAGCATGTCATTATGTTTGTTGCTGCTGGGATTCAGATTCTAGTAATGGGAAATACGGACGTGACAGAAATTAGTACCATCACATACATGAATAATGTCTTTTAGACATGAATTTATTTTTGTTGTTGTTTAAAAAATTTTTTAAAAACAAAAAAAAAAACAACAATATTACAATGACAGTTCAAATTTCAAGTGTGATAATGGAGCATTTGTTTTTCTATTTTCACAGGATTTCGATGCTGGGATGTGGAAGATACAGGGATCAACATTAATGAGGAACTGGCACAAATTGCCAACAGAGCATCTCTTGGAGAAGAAGGAGCAAATGGTATGGTTTTCCATTGTACAACAAAATGCATCACATCAATTCCACTCCTCTTCAATTTTTCAACATCTGCATTGACAGTAGACCCCCTGTGATATGATTTTAATAAATCCTTTTGAACTGTAGCCATAGCTTGTCTTTGGGACTATGAAATTCAAAGTGGAAACTCACTTGTGACTGATGCTAGTAATAGCTCAGGTTTTCCATAATTCCTGATGGGTCAACATAAGCAAATGAGATAAGAATTTCAAAGGCCATACCAACAAGGCCTAACTGAGTTTAAATTTCCCCCCAAATGTGACTTAATATTTTCCACAGTGTAAAAACCACAGCATTTATTCATATCTACATTCCATTTCTTCATCTCATTAGCCAGCACCAAGCCAGGTAGTATCACTCAGCATTTCATCTCGTCTTTATGTTGTGACCAATATTGTAGTTGTATGGCAGTTTAAGACAGGGTCTTTTATTTTTAGACAGTACAGATTAAGAGTTGCAAAACTTGATGCATCCATACTTTTTTTTCACGAGCCTTTTTTTTGAAAATCCTTTCACCAATTTGATGCACGTGACAGCTTCTAATGTTACTTTTGTAATGGCTTACATACATATATCACTTGTCCCTTTTGTGTTTACTCTAGTTTACATAACTAACTAAATTATGATTTATGTTTCAAATTTGTGAAGCCCAAAGGATGCCCACTATTTCCTGTTGAGCACATGCATTTTGATTTCATGTTGTGTGCACATCTATTTTGTTTTTAATTTTTAGTTGTATTTTTCACTTTAATTGTGCTTGTACAGTGACACTGAACTTGCTTCAAAGTTATTGGTTCTGTGCATATAGACAGTAAAGTAAATATTGTACATTGCAACTGCAGTCCAGCAATTTTTCTCATCGATTTCCAGCAACTATCATAGATTTGAATTAGGTTAGTGAGAAGAAAGAAGAAAAAAAAAGGCTTTCTTTCAGGTTCAGACTGGTCATTACTTAATTTTGCATCTGTTAGAATAATTATGGAGACCAATGTACAGTCAAATATTCTAGAAACATTACTTGATGATTAGATTTTATGAAAGTAGAAAATTTGCTAGATTATAAACAGCCTCTTAATAAATAAAATTATTTTTCTTAGCAATAAGTTATTCATTAGGTGTAAATTATAATAATAATATTCTTGATGCTTACACTATATTATGTTCACTCTCACCACAGTGTGTTTATCTCTTGTAGTTTCTCTCACCACAGTGTGTTTATCTCTTGTAGTTTCTCTCACCACAGTGTGTTTATCTCTTGTAGTTTCTCTCACCACAGTGTGTTTATCTCTTGTAGTTTCTCTCACCACAGTGTGTTTATCTCTTGTAGTTTCTCTCACCACAGTGTGTTTATCTCTTGTAGTTTCTCTCACCACAGTGTGTTTATCTCTTGTAGTTTCTCTCACTGTGTTGTTCTCATTACAGTTACAGTTTCATGCACATGCATGGCATTGCTTCACTGTTAACCCTTTGAACACTGGTCACCCATCCCAAAATTGCCATTTTCATAGATAGTAATATAATGCACAACAAACACAACATTGATGGATAGGGAGCAAATGTGAGTATTATAGAATGTTTTTCTTATCTTTTATCTCCAGTATTGGGCCTTGGTATGCCAGTCGGTCCAGCATGTTGAGCCCCGTTTGATACATGAAAAAACTTTGCATTCTGTGCATTCATCACGAAAATTTCACAAAAAACCTCTCCAAACTACGCCCCGGCTTCTAGTTTCTCTTTGTTTACAACTGGGAATAAAAAATAGCGGCCAAACGCAACTTTGGATGACATAAGAGCACAAATATGTGGTGCCACCATTCTGACCGCTGTACAGGTCAATAGTGTATATATCACCGTAGAATTTGACCAGTGTAGAGGGCAATAGTGTTCAAAGGGTTAATTATGTGTTTTGTAATTCTTGAGCATTTTCTCCTGTTTTGTGTATTGTTTATTCAACTTAAACATGTTCTGGTCAATGGTGCATCAGTTTTGTGTAGAGTGAACTATATACACTTACTGAGAAGACATCTGCTTACTTACAGGAGAAAAAAATGGCTGACCAGTGTATTTGCATTACTAGAGTTCCGTGAATTGGTTAAAGAAGTTAACTGCTCAAATGCTTGATTAAGTTAGAAAAATTGCCCTTACTCTTTCAAATCATTTGTGCTACAGTTTCATGCAAAATAATGTCATCCTGCCGCCTCTCGTCAGTGTTAGCTTTGTTTCATTGGGATACAGTGACATTCTAATCATTACCTAGGTCTGGATCACCTTAATCTTTTATTTGTGTCTACTTGAATTGACACTTTGTTGGTTCATCTTCCAAGTTAGCATTTATCTTTTTAGTGTTATGGATTTATTCACTGACATTTTATTCTGTACAGGGGAAAGACTGATTCAACACCAGTCTGATAATTTGGCAGTGGAGATTCTGGTTAATCCTCTCTCTCAGACAGTGAAACAGTCTATCAAGGTATGTACGCACACAGTATAAGATGTTTCATTACCGGTATCATGGGTGTATATTACAAATTACATTTTAGTCATTGTAGACTGAAATGAAATGTGGGATTTGTATTTATCATGGCACTTTGAGAAATGACTGAATTTTATTGTTAAATAGAGGAATTAGTTGATGAACAGAAGAATACAGTGAAAAGGAATGGAGAATGAAGATGATTTGAAGGCATAACTCCTTATAATTTGCTTTGCAGCAGATGGAACACAACGGACAAATTGGGACAATGTGATTATTCAATAAATATTTTTTCATGCAGAAACTCTTGATTGCATCATCGTCAACAAAGTACATCATTTATGCTGGCCATGTCTTCCAAGGATCGGGGGCCTGGGTTCTTCAGGATGATACATTTGCTTTCAGCAATTTGGCTCAGGTTTGTTGCCCCTGATTTTCATTTAGTGTATTTTAATCTGGTGAATGTTTTCATCATGAGCAGCTGTGGAAACGTGTCAGTGTTATTTCAGAAATATATCCATTAAATCCACGTTTTGTTTTAACATGCCCACAAACAGGTAGTTGCTTTGGGTTCACTCATTCCACAAAATATGGTGCTACGGTGGACATACTTCGTGGGTAATTCTTTTAAGTAAAGAGGGTAGTCAAGTATGCATGTTGCAAAGAGCAAAGAAAAAGGTAAGGTAGCTGTGCTTAGGCTGCAAATAGAAATACTGCGAAGTGTTTTATATAGATCTACTGCTTTGTTTTATCATATATTCAAGAATGTTGATATGGAAATGCTTTCATGCAAAGAGTAAACAAAATGTGAGGTACCTGTGCTCAGACTGCAAGTAGAATATACTGTGACGTCAATGTTTTTTATATCTACCACTTCATTTTATCAGATATTCAAGAATGTTGATGTGGAAAATGCTCTCAAGCAGAATGTGGAGGCCAATTTGACTATTCATACCTTAGCTGACAGCAGCTGGGGAAACAGCATTAGCAAGGCTGATTTTACCATCAATTTGAGAATACAGCTAAATCCTCCAGAGAAACTGGACAACATCCATGGAGTCTTACAGTTCACAGCTTATGTTGGAGGATTTGTAAGAGTAGTGCCCATCACTAGTTTGCTTCAGGCGTCAGAACAGTTTGGAAACATCAGCTTTACACGACCAACTTTGTACATATTCCCTGGCTGCCAAGGAGATTCTGCTTTGTTTGGGATAAGTGGGTTTAATTTGCTTGTGAATGGGGGTTACAACAGGAGAGCTTGCTTTTGGGACTTTGCAAGACATTTAGATCGTGTTGATGCTATGCTTATGACTCACTTAGGCACAGATAATATTTTTGGTCTCAGCACAGTTTTGCAAAGAAAGAGCTTAGAAAATATTCATCCACAGATAGGTTACCTGTACTTTAATGCTTTTGACAAACCAGGTTCTTCATCCACTGAAGGGGGACAGGGTGATGATGCCAACAAAAATTCAACTTTGCTCATCAATCTTGCTGAAGAGGCAACAAAATTGACACAGATGGCCAAGCAGTTGGGCATTAGCCCACATCCATGCTCACGTAGTGGATCTGCTGCCAATGGCGAGCCTGTAAACCTGTATCATAAACTTGGACATGGATCTCTGGACATGTATAACCTGAACCCTGTTACTGACAGCAAAGAACTCAAAGAGTTTTTTCAGCTATGGAGCAAACAAGCTGCTAATCTGGGCACAAGTGGCCCATTCCCTCTCCAGAATGCAGTGTCAGTCTGCACGCTGCTTGTCTGGAAACCCTACAATTTTGATGAGAAGATTGTCCGAATTCTCTTCCCAGGTAATTCCCCTCAACACAAAGTTGTTGAAGGCCTGGAGAAAATGAAGAGCTTTGGTTTTTTGAAACGTGCATCATGCACAACAAGAGACCTCATGAAGCCCCCTCCAGTGAAGAAGCCTCTTGGAGGATCAGGAAGACCAACAAGCAGCACTGCTAGAGGAGCTGCCAGGGCAGGAGCTTCTGCCAGGACTGAAAGAGGACTAAACTCATCTAGGGTAGAATCTCCTCGCAAGGCTGAAGCAAGAGCTGCACCTGCTAAATCTGAATCCAGAGTGACATCACCAACCAAAGCAACTAAAACTGTTAAAGAGGAGAGCAAGAGGAATGTCAAGGCAAGAGAAAAACCTAAAGTGGAGGAAAAGGAGACTAAACCAAGAACTGCTGCAGGCAAAGGAGAGGAAAAAGACATTAAAACTAAATCATCCACTAACAGGACAATTTCTACTCAAAGCCCAGTAAAAGGAGCCACCAGCCCACGCAAAACTTCACCAAATAAAGCATCACCTTCAGAAAAATCACCATCACCACCAAAAGCATCATCTCCACCAAAGTCTCCTGCAAAGGCAAAATCACCTGTCAAATCAGCTGCTGAAGGTGGCCCCGAACCCACCCCTGTGGCAACTCCACCAGATGGACAGCCTGCCTCTGCAGAGATAGGAGCGGGTGATGCTCCAGCAGTGAATCATGTAGACCGGCAAGAACTAAAGCCAGAATCAGATCAAGGACAGTTGGGACCACAGGACCAAGTAGAAGCTTTACAGACTTTGGATGGTGCCATTTCAGAGACTCCCAATGCATTACCAGAGCCAGTGGGGTCTTCATCCGTAGATGCTGTCAGTCAACCGGTACCTGTGGACAAACAAAAATTGGAGGATCTGGGTATCTATGATGATCAGAAAATTGGTCATCCCAATGGTGGAGAAACTTTTGAAGCTGAAGATGAGGAAATAAAACCTCAGGCATTACCAGAACCACCGGTAATTGTGGAATCTCCAAGCACAGAATCAGATGCCATGCCAGACTACAGCTCCAAGATTGAATCTGATGAGAAAGAATTATGTGAATTCAGCCGTGCAGAACAGGAACTTAAAGAACTTGATGGCGAAGGTGCATCTCAATCATTTTCAGATCCAGCACAGGAAATACCATCCTCACCAGAACCTATTCACGGGGAGCAGCAAGATTTTCAATTCCCATCATCAGCTCAGCCTCCTTCCCAAGGTTTTGAAACACCCATATTTATGAATGATGAACCAGAATCAGTCACGAATGCCAGTCAAATGTCAATGGAACAGAAGATCCAGTATGGTATTGATGATTCATCAAATGGACGGGATATGGGTGGAATTCAGGAAGTTGATGAAGAGGAACATGAAGACACTGACACTTCAAAAGATACTCCCAGCAAGAAAGAAAACATAGATAAGGAAGCACTTAGAGAAATGGGTATCTATGACGATGATGAAGATGAAGATGATGAGAAGAAAGATGAAGAAGCAAATGCATTTGAGAAAGATTCCAATCCTGATGATGAGGAAATCAGACAGGACATTGCACATGATGCTGATCCTGAAGAAGAGGAGGAAGTAGCCAGAGATTGTCGCACATCTGCTGAGCGACAGTTTGAAGACGTAGATGATGATTCTCAGCAGGCACATGAAGGTTTAGATGAAGGCATTGAGGAAGATGAAACCTCTTCTTTGCCTGCTGCCTTTGATAAAGATTCAAGTCCTGAGATTGATGCCACTAATGCAGACAGGGACTCCATTGATGGTGGTCAGCCTGATGATGACAAGGATATTGATGAAGCAATCGGGCAACAGATGAATGGAGGAGTGGAAATTTCAAGCTCGGGAATAGATTCTCTAGGTCTGAAGTCTGCTGAAGATAATGCTGTAAATCCTTTCATAGGTGTGGGAACTACTGGCCAGGAAAGCAGTAATATTCCACAAAAGCAGGACTATGATAGTGATGAGGAACTTCAGCATACCTCTTTTGATCCTGCTAGTCAATGGGGCCAGCCCATGGGGCTACCCTCCCCACCCCCAGTTTCTGGGGCAGAAGCAAAGAAAGGTGTCACATCACCTAAATCCAACGGTACTGACAAACGTCCGACATCAGCCACAAGCAAAACAGCAAGGTCGGGAGCCACACCTCGCAATGGACCAGCCACAGGTGATGCCAAAAAGCGACCAGCAACAGCACCAGCAGCTGCAAGTCGAGGTGCAGGCCGTCCGGGTACCGCCACTAGAAGACCAGGAACTGGATCCAGCAGGTCTTCTCCTTTAAATACTAAGATCCCGCCTCTCCCTCCCATGACCCCCTTCTATGTTGATCTGACCTACATACCCAATCATGGTGACCCAGCCTACGCAGATATTGAATTTTTCAAAAGAGTGCGTGCCCGTTACTATGTGATAAGCTCTCTGGCCCCAAACCCAAAGGTGCTGGATTCTCTGGTTGAAGCAAAAGCCACATGGGATCAGAAAGACCTGGAAGTCACCCTCATTCCAACATATGAAAATGAAACACTTCGCCACTGGATGGGCTTGAACAAAGAGAAACTGCAAGAGTTGCGCATTGACATGACACCAGCTGTCAGCCGTTGTACAATTCAGCTTCAGGACCTTGAGACCAGTCTGCCAGCATACAGGCTGGAAGTTTGAGCAAGAAATCTCAGTAAAAACAGTCCATATTGTCTGTCAAAGGCAGACAACTCATTAACACTGGAAGACCAATAAAGTTTTTTTATGTGGGCTTTCTTTATATAGTTTGATGTTTGCACCCTGTTAACCCCCCAATTCCCGAGACCGTTGGTGCGATCTTTTCTTTGATATTGGTAATTTCAGGTGCCACAAGTTTTTTTACTACATGTATTGAAACTATACATGATATTTATTAAATGTTCCCATATTCTGTGAGAACCAGTTTTTCCTTCGCGTAAGTAATTTGAACTATCTTAAGTAGGTGTTTTTCAAGTTGAAAGAAATTTGAGAATACTTGTTTCTTAAAGAAGAAATTTTCAAGGGAAAAAGGCCTAGAGCTCTTTAACCAACTCTGAATGATAAATATGGAGATACAGATGCAAATTGAAGTAAAGGGAACTTTAGTTAATAATATCATAAGCTGTGCTGAGATCAATAAACTTTGTATTTCATTAATAAAATTTTGTGTGTGGTTGACTTCATGGAGCATTTAGTATGGCAAGTAGCTCGCACACTGAATTAATCTTTGTTGTCATTGAAATCACTGAAATTGGTTTGTGGTAAAGGTGTTTTGAAAGAATTGTCACTGAGAACCATAAGTCACCATGCAGTTAGAAAAATGAGATGAAGCTATTTGTTTCCATAATATACAGTTCAGTCTGAATTGCAGTATTCTTGAAAGTGTATCAGTAATTCCAGTATCAAAGTTCAGTATTCTGTTTGTTAGAGTTTTTTTGTTGCAAGTTTGTAGCTCAAATAATTCTTAATTCATTGTTGAAGTTACCTTATGCCATGCAGAAAGTTTAGAGTTGATGATAATTGAGAACACCAATCTTAGTTAAGGACTGTCGTTATACATCATATGACCATTTTGAGAAAGTACTCTGCTAGTTGTTTCAGAGGAAATGCTTCTGTCATTAGCACGTGGTAGTTTTGGAAACATGCTTAAGCATATATCTCATTGGCTGACATCTGTCCGGCAGTATTTGTGTTGATAGTTGTAACTAATACTTTTGCTGCACTTGAGTCAGTTTAATGAGAGTAGTGAATATATGTGTATGATTAATGTCCTTTAGAAAATTAGTGTGAAAAGCAATAACCTTTTGTCCTCTGCAGTTGTCACTAGTTATTAACAAGCAGATTTCAGTAGTTCACTTATGATGTAGAATCCAAACAATTTGAGGAAGAATTTTTTTTTTTTTTTGACTTCTTTTTAAAATGACTTGCATGCTTTTTTGTTCTTGAAATGAAAAATGTTATTATGAAGTGAAATATGCTGTTAAAAATTAATTCATGGTTTTATGACATATTCTTACTGCCATCAAATTAAGAGATGCCTTTTGTACTGTGTTAATTTGTCTTTCCGTGGGAGAAAAATGTGCAAATTATTATAAATTTTATCACTTTCTCTTGATCAAGATATGAGGTCATTCTTTTTGGTGTGACTTGTGCTAAGCATCGTTGAGATTTCAGATAATTAAGTACGTTTTACTTACTGAAGTAAGGATAAATCTGAGGAATTCATTTTTCACCAGTTGACATGAGTTAATGTTGCTTCTTTGCAATTTTGATGATGTGATATATCTAACTTTCTAACATGTTGACATAACAGGTCTAAGAAATTTCAATGAGAAACTGCTTGAAGATTGCAGAACGCTGTACTTAATGTTCATTAAAGGTTTTGGAGTATTGTATTTTACTTTTTGGGTGAATAAAATAGATTTGCATTATCTGTTACTATGAAGTAGAACTTGATATGGTTAGCTAGGTGAAACCAGCTCCTGTTGTAGGTATACAGGAAGCCACATTCATTTTGGGTCAGGGTGATATGGAGTAAATACTGTTTTTAGATTTATTTCTGTTGACCTGTTTTACTTTCCTGCTGTGTGCTTAAACTTTTGGACACCTAGTTGGCGCATTTCTAACCCCAGCTCTCTACAGTCATGTTATCATATGTCACTTCATTTGCTTTCTCAATCCTTGCATCACTATTCAGCACATGGTGTCTCCAATCTGATGTTCATGAGATAACTTTAGAGTTTGTTTTTTTTTGGCAGATAATGTGGAATTTTGTTACTTTTTATCACTGGGTTTGTTGTTTTTTTGTATTCCCTGAAAGCATTTATTCAAATCATCAGATTCCATTTTGCCATAAACACAGGCTGAGATTTTTTTTTTGGTGTGTTGAAGTAAATGTGATGGTTAGATTGATATCCCCCCCCCCCGTAATCTGTGCTAGAATAATAACATGTCATAAAGACAGATGGCAAAAGTCTTTAATTTTTGGATTGTTTCTGCTTGTAGTTCAAGCCATTCATCTCTGTATAAAGCCAGTCATGATAATAATTGTGTATCACAGATTTTCCCATTTGCCCCTAAATTTAATCAGAGCCACTCTCTGTCATATCACACTTTTGCTGGTGAAAAGACAGGAAAATTGCATACTGCATTCCAGTATCAGATCACAGCTGTTCCATGGTGAAGTGGAAATAATACCAGTGTATGAATACATTTAAGAGGGAAAATGAATAATATATACGAAAAACTGTCATTAACAATGTTTAAAGTTGCCATTTATAATTTAGAGCTGTTTCAAGACCCTGGAATTTGAACACCTGCTAGCTAAAATGCTTGAAACTTGCCATGAAGTGATAAAACTAGTGATAAGTTTGTATCAGATCTTCTGCAGTACATGAAGTTTGCATCCCAATATAACATGGAGAAGTCAGATATATGCTTGCCTTTTTTGTGTCACATTTTTGATACATGTACTTTAAAGACAAAAAAAAATTCAGCTTCGACAACAATTTCGTAGGTATACTAAAAAAAAAAAAATGTTTATCTTATTAGACATGCGCCATACATAGCCAGTATTTTTTGTAATGTATTGTGTAACTGTAACCATGTGGATATTTTCCGCACCTCTCAACACACTCTTGCCCTGTGATAATTACTTGTCACAGAATCTTATTTCTCGCAAACGAAAATTCATATTCTTGGTCTTGGAAAAGGAGTGGGTGCTAGTGATGAAAGCGGCAATGGCTCTGCTCCTCTCTCACCTAGACACACTGTTCATGGCCCGTGCTTCCAGTGTAAACAGTGTGTTTGTGTTGTTTTCACCATTCAGCCTTTCACACCCTTGTGAGTTGTTCAAACAAATGTAAAGTTTATAAAACTTTGCATTTTCCTTCTACGCTCCATTTTTTGTTGTTGTTTAAATTAACAACAAATTGAAAACAAACAAACAGTTTGTACCTTCCTATTTCCATTGCCATGTATTTTTGTTCAATGCTCGAGCTTTACTATTGGCACATTACAATCGAATTCATTGTTCTCATTTTTCACAAATCAATGATTAAATTTTGCTGGGAAATCACTGTCATTCAGATTATTATGTTTTTAAAGATGGGAGAAAAACAATTGTACCATGTTCTTATTCCTTTCCAACTTTGAAATGGTGGAAAACAAACCCCCACAACTGATCATACTTACACAGCAGTTAAATTTAATAAACCATTTCTCTTGAATGGTGAAATGTTTTCTGCCTTGAGGGGCCAGTGATTGGGCACATCATTTTGTTTCCACGTCAGAAGACATGATGATGAAAAGTCTCCTCTGCAGAAAGTAGAAAGAGAAAGTTGTTGTCACTGACAATCATTTACAATTAGTGGTATATGTTATAGGATACAGCAGTATAGGAGGGAGACAGCAACAATATGGATTATATGGGTTGTTATTGTTTTCCACATTCTGTCAAAACTAAATTTATTCTTATCATGATAGAATTTAGAAGAGAAAATTTTGTAGTCCTGCACTGAAAACAACTACATGACAAGAAGTACTACTAGCTGTGTAAAGCGATTGGTCTCAATACATATGTTTCTGATGCATTGGTAATGTCAGGCTCTTCAATACTGCCGCCTCAAGCTGACTGATCCCGCAGTGGTAACCAGTGCTGCACCCAGCGGACAAATAGATGGTGCTCTGGCCTGTGGGATTGATAGTTGTCAGTATCCATTGGGCAATGAATTTGAAATGTAGTTGTTTTTCTGTCACCTTTAGGCATATTTATCCAGTCATATTCTTCAGCCATGGGAGCTTCACATGGTTTGTGGAATGAAATACAGTATCTCATGCTTTTTAATTCCTTAGTATAGTACTCTGTTGTGTCTGCCAATGCTGTCATTAATCATTTTTTGTAATTTTCATTATCACATTTATTATTTTTTACGGAACTTGAGATAGGTTCAATTTTTAGCTTATTTTGATGTCATACCTTAATATTTTCCATTCCTTTAAGCTTGTTTGATAACAAACACCTTCGTGGTTGGTCTGTGTCTTAGTGAAACTGGTAAGTTAATTTAGTTGATTGAATAAAATTTGTGCTTTTTGTGTGCAGATTTTGTCTTTTTTTTTTTGGTTTTTGTTTTGTTTTTTTATGTATATATATAAATTTTTTTATTTATGGGTTTGACATTTATGTGTACACACTTTTGCGTCACTGTAAAGCTTTATTCTGCAGCCATTGTTTTTGTGCAATTTTTGTCAAATAAAAAAATAATAAAGAAGTCAATGTGCGAACTAAAGCGATTTGGGATTTTGATCTGTTTTCACTGTTGTTTCATGTCAAAAATAATTAAAACAGTGTTATACTGAATGGAAATATTTTGTTAAACTCCATGGCCACTGAAGTTCAATGGGAGTAATACAGAAGCTATATATTGTCATGATGTCAGTTCCCTGCAGCACTAAAATTATTCTTTTCTATCCAGAAGCTTACCCAAGTCTAGCCCTTTCTGAAAGTGCTGCTCTGTAAACAAAGCTTATTTTAATGAGCTGACCAAAGTACTCACTTCAAACTAAAATTTTTTTAAAAATTACTTTGAATGGGAACTTATCTGAAATCATGGAAAGTTGACCGTGTTTTCCCTGAAACATTAATAGAAATTATATACATGTAAATACAGGAATTCATGATGCAACAAGACAGGAGACAATTGAATATCAGATATTGAGAACACATTATACATGTACTCGGTTTTTGTCATGAAAGAGGAAAAAAGTTGATCAACTCGTAGTGCAGGGGAATTTTTTGTTAAAACAGAACAGGGGCAGATCTCTGGTGTTCAAAATTTGAATATCGAGTAATGAAGGGAAATATGTGTCCAAAACAACCATTTGAGTTACTTTTTAAATATGATAGAGCTGCGTGTTTTCATGTACTGTTTTGTTATCATTTTCTGTTTGTCAAGTATGTATGTTGTCTACTTGTTATGTTCCCATCTCTGTATCCTTATCAGCTGTTCCAATGCCAATTTATGGAGGACCTTTACAAATTTGTAAAATACAAACTACAAATACATGCACAATGTATTTGGATAATAAATGATACTTCTCAAGATATAACTTGAACACGTGAGAACAAGACCTGTCAGTCTGACGAACCTCCAAGACAAATTTCAGAACAATTTATCCAGTGTCTTCATGATGGTGAAAGTTTGATCCTACGGAGTGTTAGTGTTATACACACTCCTCGACACTGGCAGCGAGAGAACCTGTACCAGTTTCTTGGTTCTTAATCAACTTGATTGACCATGGGCTGCATTTTTTTTTTTTTAGTTCATCCAAGCTTTCAAGAATTTCTGAGATAAACTTACTTTTGAACATGTATTAGAAGTCTGTGTTGGTCTGTAAATGATAAAAATATCATTTACAGACCAAAACAGACTTCTAATAGCAAACTCTTTTCAAGTCCAAGAGCAGGGAAGTTGTCGACTGTTGCCTGAAAATGAAATGATAATGAATGGTATGAATTGCGAGTGGCCTAATTTATAAGATGTGAGATGTGAACGCCGCGGATTTTGTGATTCTTCTTGATAATTAATGTTGAGCTGTGGTCTCCACTGCCCTTCACACCCACGATAATTGACTCGTAAGCCATTTCTAAATTCTAACATGGCAAAAGTGTTAAATAATCTGTCAATGCCTCTTTCTTAGTTCTATTCATCTTGGCAATCGAAAACTCTGTCGTCTAAGGGATAACGCATATTATATTACTATAAAATGACACTATGAAAATACACGTACATGTATTGAAAACTCGTTTGACATCGAGTGTCATTGAAAAGGAAGTGACTATTTGGGAATATCAAATTTAAATTTACCTATCAAATTGTGATTGAGGAGGACACAAATACAGGCTACCTCCAAACGATTGCATTTTCATCACGAATGTTAAGCTAGCACATGTACTTGCATTTCATTAAAACAAACGACTTATGTATTTTTTTCTCGTTCCCTCTGTCTGCCCGCCCGCTTGTCTGTCTTCCTTTCTCTGTTCTGTCTGTCTGTCTGTCTGTCGCCCACGTGTGTGTGTGCACGCCCTTCGCGCACCCTGTTTTCATTTGTGTTCGAAATAACTACATTATACGTATCAAGACTCGAGGAAATCGGTGACTGGACATTGAATTATCTTGATACATGTAATAGTGTACATAAAGTTTAAAGAAGCCATTTCATAGAAGTAGGAAGTACTTCCAGTGCCCAGACACGCCACGGATTGGATGGGATTGTTACTGTTAATGTTAGAAGGCGCTGGCGGCCATCACGGCATGGGCCGTGACTCATTATTTGAGTCATTTTGAGTCACCGTGTTTGTAAACGCAGCAGCGTGTAGGCCTTTGTAGTTTGACTATGACAAGGTTTATCAGTAGTGAAATTATAGATACTGATACCAAATGGTTTGATGGGGTAACGAGCGCCTGCATATTCGTTACATCTATCCATCTATCCATCCATCCATCCATCCATCCATCCATCCATCTATCTATCTAGTACATGTAGCTTGTTTGTCCCTGGGAGCTTTGCAACCGGACTTTATTTTCAGTAGCAGTCCAGGTTTGATATTCATCATCATCATAGTAAAATTTAAATGTTGTCAGTGTGAGGCCACACGATAGGGCTAGTACAAATGTATTTCAGTAGTCTGACCCATCTCCACATTGCCCCTACCCTTGCACATTTCTTTCTCTCTCTCTCTTAACAATAGTTTACTACTGGTTCTATAGTCTTTTTGCAAGCTGTGTTTTTTTTTTTATCCCAATTCAGTGACATTGACAAGTGTATGAACCAATGAAGCTGTTGGCGTTAACTTCTCATCATCTGTTGTCTTCCCTCTATGCCTACCCCACCCTCTACCACCGTGTCATATACATTAACACCACTGGCTTTACATTGTAGTTGTGGTGAGTTGCGCCGGTTGAATCGGTCTTTTTTTTTTTTTTTTCAGTCGAGGAATTTCATTCAGTTTTACGTCATAGTATACGGAAATGGCATGTGAGTGACTATAAGCAAATTAGTTACAAAATCAATCACAATCAAATGAAAGTCACAAAATCAATCACAATCACGGCTAGTTTTCAACCCGTTGGCTGGGCTGGGCTAGGCCAGCATCGAGCGGTCAGCCCATACTGAGATGGTGAGACGGGGTTTCAATGCGGCCCATGCCATGCCGGCTCGCTTCGCGAAGCAGGGAAAGAGAAGGCTGGCGAAGCCACGCGTGGAATCTAGTTTGGTAGTGTATATTTATGAGTATTTCCCACTTCTATGGGCCATTTTGCATCCAGAATTTGTGAAACTGCCTATTAAAGCAAACTACATAATATACATGGAAACACTTCTCTTGTACGTACTTGTTTTTTTTAGGCTAATAGTTAAATATTAAGGGTAATTTGAATACATGTAATTAAAGAAAGAGAGAGGGGGAAAAAAAACGAAATAAGCAGCTCAAGTTTAAAGTTGATATTAAATTTTGTTTCGCCCTTTTGCTTTGTGAAGCTTGACCATTATGTTTTTGATAGAAGTTCACTTCCCCCAAGGGAGGTCAATCAACAATGAAAATAAATTCAAAATGGCTGACAAATTGTGAAATGTACCAGCCACAAAAAGATCATAATGTGCCCCTTTCACTGGCCTGATGTGGTGAGTATCAACCGATAATGACCTTAGACACTGAATTTACCTGTATCTTATACTACGTGTATATCAAAGAGACTACAACCATAGATCTAGTGAGTGTCTAAATGGAAATTTAGGTTAGTGGGCCTCATCCATGAATTCTTTATCCTAATACAGTAATAGCCGACTCTGGGAACTGCCCCGGTCTACGAACTATAAAGAGAAAAGGCACCACTTTAGTCAGAAAGGAAATAGCACCAAAAAGTTAGGTTAGTACATGTGCTGAGATGTATAGGGTCACACACAAAATTCACAGACAGACATATTTTTAATAATTTCCAAGAAATTAGCCCCCCACCCCCCTCCCCAACACACACTGGTCACTGTCTCTTATCCATACCAACCACCTGAGGACAGGTGGGGGATGGTCTTATTATGTATACAGTGAAAGAAGTAGGTGTATCATTAGCAGTACACATTGCAGGGATGGAAGTGTTTCATGTTAATTTCTGTCAAGTCTGTTAATTTGACCATTATAATATCTGGTTGGCTGGCAACTGTACAGTGTAACTGAGTGAAAGTTCATTTCTTATGGGGGGAGGAAATAATTAAAGGTTGAGTTTGGAGAAACCAGTTTGGTATGTTTATTAATAAATGCAAGCCAGAGACAATTGATACAATGATAGCCAGCAGTTCCAAATGTCCAGTCAACAGTGGTTAGTAAAATAGTAGATCAGTAAGTCTTCTGACAATCAACAGAATTCCGACAATCTAACGTTGACAGCAAATCAATTTTCCGACTGCCAGCAGTTCCGACTGGTCTCCGACACTGCATAAAATGATATTATCGTCGAAGGTTGGAAGCTAATTGAGATGTTAAAATTGCAAATGCCGAAAACGATGTTTGATCACATGCGAGTGGGCAGCGAAACACTACTAGATGGATGTACTTTCACTTTTGAACTTGTCTTTGAATTGTTTACCAGTGCTACACTGGATCGGGCTTTACATTTGGTACACAGCAGTGTCGGAATTAGACCAGGTCTTTGGCCATGCCGCCAGACTGTGTTTTTTAATAGAAATGCAGAAAGGAAAAGTGAAGATTGGTGTGGAGAATACAGTCAGATAGTATTGGTGGAGGGAGGAAGGCTGTCACTTAGATGTTGTAGTAAATTAAAGATCAAATGTCTAATGTAGGTCTAAGGTACATGCGGTACAATGAATACTTTGGCACTTTGTTGAAATAAGTTGCTATTTCATTCATGTGGATTTACTTGTTCTCCCAGGCCTCTATTGGTGCAACTGCAAGATTTTAATTTTAATTGGCATGGCCCTACTGCATATTTTTACACAATACACAATTATTTCGATTTAGACAGATTCAATGCATTAATTTCAGAATTTTTGTTTTTGGTTTGAAAGTGAGTACACGTATACTGGGTATAGGCTCTTTATTTATTTCTTTAAACTAAGAAGCAAAGACTAAAAGTTCCTGCCCATCCGATGAAAACACTGATATCATGAACTGCTTAAAAAGTTCAGACAATTTAGACAGGGGTCACTTACCAGGTCTAAGTGTTAAATAATCCATGTTTTTAACACAAAGAAATCAAGCCAGTAGGTACACATTTTACTGTAAACATTCAGCGCATGCAAAAAATGCATTTTCTGCCTGAGGAGGGTTTTCTGAGTTATCCCTAACCCTAAACTTTTTCTTAACCCTAACCTTATCCATAAGTTTTAAATGAATCTATTCCTAACTTATCCTTATCCCCAAATCCTAAATCTTATAATAATGAGAGCAGGGGATAAACTGTCTGTGACGCTTATGCATTTCATGGCCATTCAAGCTAGACACTTGAAAGTTTGCATATACTACCGTTTTTGATACTGCCAAGTTGCATGGCTGGCTTAGTTTTTGCGTTTGACCACGTCTTATATTTTTTTGAAAACTGTGAAACGCCTTAGCGTTTAAACCCGGACTAAATTCCTGGTGTAGTTTTTATGATTGTTAGAGTGTTGCGTATGGGTGTAGCAATCGATACTCAGTTTCGAAGGCTGTCATTTTGCGCAAACTTCTGCATGACGTCTAAGCATTTCATGGCCTTTAAAGCGAGACACTCACAATTTTGGTATATCTAGGCCTAGGCCTACTGTTTTTTATCCTGTCGAGCTGCATGGATGCCGTGATGTATGTTTATATGATTATTATGAATGGCGATTCCGCAACCTCTTTACTGGGCGCTAGCAAATCCGATACACAGTATCGAATATGCCATTTCCTCTGAGCGTGGTCTGCTTGAAAGTAAACAAGACATGTGCGCAGCATAATGCTGACAATGTTACACAGACAATGTTGTGTATACCCTGACGGGGAGGTCCTCCGCCCGTACGCGCCAGTCAAGAAAACACACTAAAGAGGGGACCTTTGAGCAGGCTTATCAAATGGTTGGGTTTAGTATTTGTATGGGGCAAAGAAAGAAGAAAGAAAGAACGAAAGCGCAGGTTATAAGAGGTCATCATATTATGTTTGTTAACTTTTTGGTAAGTGGCGCGGACGGGGGGAAGACCTTCCCCCTCAAGTTTTGCGATCATGATTGTCTGGTAAGCGAATAGTTTAAAAAACTCAGCATTTGTCTAACCTGTCTTTGCAGTCTCTCAATCACTTTTGTTTTGTTTGCCACTCACCGTTCGGAGAACGGGCACATTTACTAGTCTGTCTAATGTAAAGAATTGCATGTGGTCAGAATGTACAGGATTCTTTCCAAATCTGGCCGTGAGATGCATTTTTAGAAGTACTCACAAGACAAGGTTGCATTCTGAGATCTAGGGCCTCAAGAAAAGAGAAGTGATTACATATGCGTCAAAATCCATGCAGTAGGCCTGTTCAAAAATTGTTTGAATTTTCAAATGCTTTTGGGTGTGAACTTTTCTCATAGGCCTGAAGCTGACCAGAATAAGGGAAGATTTATTTGACTCATATGAATGAATGTCAGTAATAATAATATATTAAAAATATTTTTTTTTAACCTTTCAACCATTTATTGTAAAATGGATGGACTTTATCTAAAAGTAAAACTTTAACCTATCTTTAGTGGAAGAGAAACTCAGGCGAAAAATCTTCGAGTTAAGAGGTCTGTAGTAGCATCTGTTTGCTATCAATCATAGTAACTTGTTGAAATATGAATTTAGGAGTGCCTGTTCCGGGGGAGTCACAGGGTTTGGCCCCCTTGTGAGTTACTCCATTAGAAGGATGTTTTTTTTGTTGCTGTGTGGCTTGGCAATTAACACTCAGAACATAATTTAAGCTATTATATGGTTTCCAGCATGAGTCACATTCAGAAGTCTTTCCCTGTCTTAAGAGGTGCCATATAAGATTCAGAAAATATGGTATATTAAACAAAACTTTGTTTGAAAGTAGTATAGGAGATTTCAGCACTAAGCTCAAGACAGATGTTTTCATTTTGAAGTGTAGATGATTGAATTTTAAAAAAAAACTGTGAATGTCTGAAATTCATTTTGAAGTATAGATAATTGGATTTTAAAACAAAATTAACTGTGAATGTCTGAAATCGTCGGTTCATGCAAGAAATGATCCATTGTCACAAATGAGTAGATACATGTAATGACTTCTTGCACTGAGCTGGTTAAATGGAATTGTACACACAGTTTGCTTGAAATATATGGAAAATGCTCTGTGAAATAAATCAACATAGTGACTGTTTGGTTGTTCCTTGGTGTGCATTCATTCTTCACCATTTTTTTCCCGTACTCTACACTCAAAGTCAAAGAAAAATACACCTTTTAAAAAGCACTGGAGAAAAGATAAAAAACAAAATGAAAATACATATATTTAATTTAACCCTTCTGAATCATCCCAAATAACTGCCTGCATTAGAAACTCAATGTGTTGTTCTGAAATGTTGCCTGGAACTTACTGTGTAATGGCCACCATTCAGTTTGGGAGCACAAACTGTCTTGGTGGTTGCTAGTTCATATCTTTACATGCTCCTTTCACAATAATGTAGAATTTTCAAACTTAACAGTAAAGGTATGTTGTGCTGTTGAAATTAAACTTATGCTATCAAAGGCTCAGTTCTTCCTCTTTGCATTGATCAGGAGTAAGAAAATTGTTCAGTTACAGAGAGGGAAGAGCTGTTTTATTTATATAGGACTTTTTTCAAGGGTAATATGAAAACTGCCTCCTCTGTGCAGTAGCACTGTTCACAGTGATGTTTTGTGTTCCCTTCACTTCGTATTTAGAAGGTGCATGTGATATTAAATGAATACCAAGCAGTGGAAACATATTTAATCAAATAACTGATGTAATTTATTGGTCAAGGCATGATTGTGACACAAATAAGAGACTCATTTATAAACGTCCCTAATAAAAAGCACAGCGTCGTGCTCATTATACTATTTTTGTACATATATTTGTGTATGAGGAATAACACAGCTCCTTGTGGTTATCATGCTTGAAAAATTACCTATGTTAACTATAAAACTTTCATGTGTCTTGATGCTTTGCAGATTTGATCAGTTTAACAACTTTCTACTTGTGAGCTGTGCGTCCTCAAATAATTCAGGATGTCGAAATATCAATACAGCAAATTAGTGATGGAGAAATTTCTCAGGCGGTCCTTCTATGATGCCGTCTTAGAACTTTATGAAACAGCCCAAGGAACACGCATCATATCAGTCAGTTTGGAAGGTAACTTATCTCTGGTTGTCAACAAAGATGAAAACTTTGTCATCAAATTGAATGAAATTGCCCAACGAGCAGATGATCGTGAAGAGCATCAGCAACGACTGAATACTGTGGATGAGATGAAGATAGAGAGCACAGTAGACAGATATGTTGTGAAGAAAGAGGAATTTCTTCCCACTTCATCAGAGCCCAGTTCCAGCCTAGGGGGTGAAATCATCAATCTTAATGTTGCTGCTAAAGAGGCTGAAAAGTTTCCTGTTATAGAAACAGCAGAAATTGGAAAAGTAGATCCTAACTTTGGCGAACAAAAGTATACATTTAATGAAGTTCCAGAAGAAAAAATAAATGACAGTAAAGGTGAGAGTGACTCGTTTGAAAAATCTAGTGAGGGGGAAACAGATTCTGAAGAAGAGGCTGATTCTGATATAGCAGTTACATTTCAGCGTCAGGGAGTGGCAACAGGTGAATCTCATTTAAATTTACCTAGCAAGACAGAGATTGATACTACAGGTGGAGAAGACATTTGTTTCTTACCAGTAGGTCAGGTTGATGACAGTAAAAGGAAATACGAGTTTAAAGAGCAAGAGGCAATAGATTTACCGGGGAAAAAATCTCCACGAAAGAGAAGAAAGACAACTTCTTCAACTGATGGGGATGAGGAAGGCATCAAATTAGAAGAAAAAGAGAAAGTCGGGATGTCTTCAGGTGCAGGAGATGATGGTAGCTCCGGAGGCCTTCAGCTTTTGCCTCATACAGGTATTTATCAATGAATGAAGTCTGTTAATTCTTGAAAACAGTCTCAGTTTTGTTTTGCTCATCTCTTTTCCTGTAAACTTCCTGAGCTGTAGACCTGCCAAACTCAATCATCCCCTTGGTCCAGGGCAAATCGAGGGTTCTTTTAATAATTTAAAAGCATAAAAGTCACAGGGAAACCTAACATTATATTAAACATAATTAAATTCTGCACTTTAACCATCAGTTTACCTTAATGATTGCAACAATGTTCTTTCAGGGCATTTCAACATTTGCTTTGTAACACTGCCTGTCTTTCTTTGTGTATTAGCCTTTCCTTTTTCCTCAAAGTGAAACGGAACTGAGCAATACCACAATTATTCTGCTACAGAAATTAAATTGCTGTATAATTGAATGTTCAGGGATCACAAGACAATAAGAGGACTACAAAACCTATCTCCATAAGATTTTTTGTGATACTGTTAGTGTAATTTTATTTCCTTGTTCATGAATGAAGTCTGAAATTTTAAAATGTTATACTTTTCAGCAACTGGCCCTATAATAGTGGAAGAGGATGATAATTTCAACAATGGTATGACGGAGAGCCAGATGGCACAGCTTGCAATGTTTCAGATGAGAGATCCAAATATTGGTATGTTTAGGCAACAGGACCTAGAGGAATTAGCCAGGCAACAGCAACAGTGGCAGATGGTCGCATATCAGCGTAGCATCATGGAGAAATCTTACTTGCAACAGCAAATGCAACAGTACAGAGATACGGAACGGCTGAGGTGGGAATATGCTGCCCAACAACAACGGGAACTTGCACA
The DNA here is from genome assembly GCA_963931925.1 of Onchidella celtica. Taxonomy (NCBI): domain Eukaryota; kingdom Metazoa; phylum Mollusca; class Gastropoda; order Systellommatophora; family Onchidiidae; genus Onchidella; species Onchidella celtica. Next base: position 44,188,076 of record OZ007567.1, read on the forward strand.
GATTGAGCCAAGAGACTATGTTCAACATACAGAAGAGACGGAAAAAATGTACAGGCAAGCTCAGACCCAGAATACTGCCTCAGAAGCTGCTCTCTTGGCTGCTGCAGCACTAGAGCAGGCAAAAAAGAGTGCCAGAGAAGGTAATGATGAATCAAGTGCTGATAAGTTATCGTCTCAGTACCTGCGTCTTCTTGCAGAGGAGCATGTTGCTAATCAAGTGGATGGCGAATATGAAGAAGGGGAACTCAGGCCAGAGTCTCACACTTGTGTACTCTGTGGGCTGAAGTTTGTGACAATGGACTTATTAATCAGACACATGGAGAAACATAGAGTGGCCTTTGAGAGATCTTGCTCTGTGTGTCAGTCAGGGACCTTGACAGGAAACATGCTCATACTTCACATGGAAGCCTCACATGGCCCAGAAACAAACTTTCCTCTGCCATCACCTGCACCCACAGTCTCCAATGCTACTGCCACTTCCAGTTCCAACTCCACAATTACTGATTTCTCTCAGTCATTCCCATCTGCCCCACCCGCTAGTTACCCTGTGCAGACACAAGAGGAAACATCAGGCATGAAACTTCCACAGCACCCACAATCCCCGAAACACACAAACAAAGCCATTGAAGCTGAGGAAACACCTGCAAATTCAAATGTTAAATCAGAATCTGAGGAGAGCTTTGACTATGGACTGACTGCATCCACTTCCAGAGCAGAGGAGGATTCTATAGGAGCTGTGCCACAAGATAATTTTCTGGGTATTCCATCTCAGTTCTACCCTCTGATTAGTTGCCAAGTATGTGGTGAAAAGTTTGCTCTCAGTGAGGCCCTTGATCAGCATGTGGAGAGCCAGCATAAAGATACATGTTGTACATATAGCTGCAAACCATGCTGCTTGACCTTCAAGACACATGTGGAATACAGCAAGCACATGACTAGACATGAGGCCTCCTCTACCAACCTGAAATGTAGTCACTGCCTAAAGTCATTCAAATCTGTCAAACAACTCCGTTTACATTATGTTGCTGCCCATGCATGCTGCCACTTTTGTGAATATTGTCGTGCTGGTTTTCCTGATGCCATGTCCTTACAGTTGCATGAGCAGCTGCACACACTGGACCCAGAGAAGCTAACCTTCCGCTGTGACATTTGCAACAAAGCTTTCTACACACAGTCACAGTGTAGTGCTCATAAACGCACACACAAGGATGAGAAAGCACATGCATGCGAAGTCTGTGGCAGTGCTTTTTTCAAGCGAGGAGACCTGACCAAACATGTGCGTACTGTCCATTCACCTAGTCGCTTGTTTTCTTGTAAATTTTGTGGAAAAAAGGGTACCCGCATGGACAACATGCGAAGCCATGTACGTTCCCATCATAAAAATATGACAAGGGATCAGATTATCAATATGATTGAAGTTATTGAGTAGAATCTATGTAGGGTTTCCTTTTATAGCACTGAAAATATACATGTAACTTCAGTAGTTTATGCTGTCAAATGGACTAGAAATAGGCCTATATCAAGAGAAACAACATAAGAACATGTATATTAAGATAACGATTTACTTCAAAAATGTGGGACTGAATGGTACACTATAATAGTATATTTAGAGCAAAAATAGTGAAAAGACAGAGAAACTTTTTAAACTGGATCAGTAAATCAGAGAAACTTTTAAACTGAAGACCACTTGTGCTTAAACTGGATCAGTAAATCAGAGAAACTTTTAAACTGGAGACCACTTGTGCTTAAACTGTGATCTGGCATTGGAGAAAATTCTGAGGCTTGTGACTTTGGAAACATGGCCTTGTTTTTGTGATTTTTAAACTTTTCTCCATTTGGCGCATCATGGAAGCATTTATCTTTGTAATTGCAGAACATTTGCAAACCATGGCCACGATTTCTCATGTTTCTTATTGATTTATGTGTCTCAGTTATTGATCTACTATAGTAAGTTTTTTTGTTTTTCTTGAAGGATTTCTTTCTCTGATTGTGTATATAATATGCTTTCTGCAAGGTGCTAATGTGTCAGATGTTGCCATTTACTTCAACACAGCTATAGTGTTCCTAGTCTTTCTCTTTAAAGTTAATGCTTTCCTATTGTGGAACTTACGCACATGGTCAGTCTGAAGATTTAGAAATTACAATATTCAGTGTAAAGGCTTTCTCCTTTTGCTTTTAGTATATATTTAATATATATTCTAGGATATCTTCATGCTTTTATATGTCAGTAGTCTTTAGTACCCTAAAGTTTTTCATTCAGTGTATCAACATCACTCTCTCTATTTTTAAGTCAGTCCACAGAATTGATTTGTCATAAAAATTATGCTTTCATAAGAATATTTTGTTAGTCTTTCCTATGACTGTTGAAACAGTGCACTTCATGATTCATAAAATTCACTGAATGTTGAAGAGAAGAGCACATGAAGCATTCAATTGAATGTTCATATTCTGTCTCTTCATCTGTGACTGAAACATTAACTAGTAAAATAGTGATGTGGAGCTTGGCTAGTTTTCTATTTGAAATTCTTCTGCCTGTGAAACTTCTTGAATATGAGTTTGTAAATGCACAATTTTAGATCCATGTCTCATCTGTCATTTATTGAACTACAATGTGATACAACTCCCAAGATCAAAATCACTTATTTAAGGAACATTTGAAAATAATTACATTTCTATAATATTGCTTTCTTTATATAGGATTGGTTGCTATAGGTTTGTGATTAGATACTCTCATGTTTTCATAATGTAGTCATTTCTTTCACAGTGTTGCTTTGTAGTGTTCTTGGAAGAAGACTGAAAGAATATCATTTGAGAAGTGATGATTTACGTGAAGCACAAGACAAATATTGCTTTTTGCATGAGTGGAATAAAGAGCCATCATAACATTGATAAACGATTTTTTTCCCATAGCATGGGGTAGTAGAACAAATTTGACTTTGAGTTTGAAAGATATAAGAAAGGTTGTGGCATGAGCTATTTCAGTGCTATGGTGAAATTTCACTTCCTTCATTGCTGCTTTTCTTTTTCTTTTGTGATGTACAGATAATCTATACTCCACCCTTTTGTTATAATGCTTACATTTGACCAGAATAGAAGTATAGACAAATGTCTTTCCAAAGTGATATTTCAGATTTGTGAAATAAAAGCCTTTCTTCAAGTCATAGAGAACTATTCTTCAACCATAGATAAATAATGAATGCAAAGATGCTGTAGTGAGGACTGCTTGAACTGAGCTCCGGGCTGCTGATATATACATGTATTTACATGAATTTATGTACTTAACATTTTCACAGCATCTAGTCCATGGTCTAACTCAGTTGTTCCCAAACTTCAGTTTTAAATCTACGCAGACTGTTGATAATGCTACATTGTATTACCAATGTGAATTGATGATCAGTTATCAGAATGAATGATAAAAACATTATTATGTCACAATTTGTATACAGTCGGCAGTTGCTGCAGTAAGAAATCAATAATCATTAGCTCTCTAGTCGCTGTAACAGGCCCTGATTAATTCCTCCACTGATCCAGCAATCATTTTCAGCAGTTTAAACCTCATGATTTTAGACACTTAGTACTGACAGGAATTTTGAGTTTGCCACACATTGGTCTAGATATATGAAGACATGAAACAGAATACAACAAAAAAAGATCATATAACTTGGCTGCTGTTTTGTGCACTCTATGCTGTAAGAATAATGTGATGAAAAGAATAATCAGGAAATTAACTTTATTTTCAACATAGTAGTACACTATTTTCAACAAGACAGACTGATTCCTGTCACAAAGAGTATGAAGAAGCCTGCCAGAATGCTGAGCTTTTAAATTTAGTGGTAAAGAGAACGAAGACATGACCAACCATTTATAAGTAAAATCTTTCCCCTTTAAATTAAATTTCCACAATTTAACAAGTTATACTTAATGTATATTTGCATTTGTCTACCATTGTAGTGAAAATCAGTGAAATCTGATGTGTTGGGAAATATAAGTTTCAAATTGTGCATCAATAATTGTTAAGTCACCTATTGGTGCCTGGCTGCTTTTTAAGGACGATTCTCCATACTATCTATTAGTATTAGTGGAGAGGATCAATTGAATATGTTGATGTTTGTAAGAATTCGCAGTGATTAGCCTTACCACTGAAATAAAGAAGTACATGTGGTTAAAAATGCACTTTAAAAGTGACCTGCACAGTCAAAATGGTTTAGTCAGAAATAAGTGAACATTCTTATCCAGTATATTTTATTTTTCTTATCCATTATTCTCATGGGTACCAATCACAAGTTTGAGAACTGCTGTACTAGTTGAGCCATGATTTTTGGGCTTTATTTTACAATTGTTGCTGGTGTTTATAAATCAGATGTATTTATATGAGTGTATTGTCTTGAAGCAAATTGAGAAGACAAGCTTGTTGCTTTTCATTTGTTATATTATTGAATGAATGTAATTACAGTCTTTCTGTACTGAACATTGGAGTGTGAAAAATGGATGGAAATGGACAGTGATAAATCAGTAAGGAAGCCCCAGAATTATTTACTCATGGACTTTTCTGTTAGAGAAACATGAAGTTTTTTTTTTTGTTGTTGTTTTTTTTTTTCCTGTCAAACTAAATTTGAGCTTAGAAGAGATTTTCTGTTATATTTAGTGACAAGTGCATACAGTGACAAGTTTAATGCAATTCTCTCTATATATAGCCTAATAGACCATTCTCATCCAGTTCTGATTCTGATTGATTGCCAAAGAAATGTTTGACTTCTCACCAACTGATTTTTCTACCACAACCAGGGAGGATTGTACTGGAGCTGTGTCTGTGGTAATTTTTGCGGTATTTTCAAGTAAAGTTTTAGACGTTGTCAACATATTTATTGAGTCTATTCCTGCTGTTCTAGTACATTTAAATTAACAGGGCAGTTTGGGTTGACTCACCCAACCATATCTAGTCAGATCAAAGGTAATAAGCGTTTACATGGGGAGCATTTGTTAAAGTAACAATGTCCTGTCTGATACCAGTTTTGAGTCATTGTGAGGATGTTTGAGTAAATTATACTTCTTCACAATCATTCATTTTGTTGGAAAACGAGATCTTGCTGTCACCAGAAACCGCGCTTTCCATTTCTTAGCACAAATCCTCACTATAAGTTATAAGTTAGTACATAGATTCACATTTGTGTGGCCATATAGGCAGAGTGGCATTAAGAACGACTAGATTTATGAAGTTTTGCTTTGTTTAGTGTTTGTCAAAGGATTGAGCAATAATTTATCATATCAGCCTTTCTTTATTGATGAGTCCTACACAAGAGCTTCATTGAAAATTACAAATACATGTACATGTAGTGTGCCAACTTTGCAAAGAAGACTGTGTGCATCATCATAGAGAGATGATTTAGACATTAGGATCATGATTTCTGCTCAATTTCAGTTAGTCCAAAATGTGTGCACATTTAAGTATAAATGCTCTGTCAATGTGGAAACATTCAGTTTGAAAGGGTATATGCATGAGTCACTGCCAAATAGTGAACATTTGGACTAGGTGGCTGTAAAAAAAAGTCCATATTGAAAATATATACGAAAAGAAAATATGGCTTAAAATTGAATTAAAGTCTTATGAATTGGTCCATCTTGTCATGTTCATTGAATTGGCTTGTTTAGATCGTTAGGGGGAAATAAGTATTTACCACAGTCAGTCTTCTGTGTGATTTATGAAGAACTTCTCAATCAATGTTTGGCTTTTCATATCAAATTCCACATGAAAATTGAAGACCAGTTCTCCTCCATAGTTCTTCAAACTCATTATATTTACCAAAAGTAAAAATTGGGGGAAATTGTCTATAATTTCTGTAAATTGTTTGAAAAAGCCAATTCCAGTACTTTTCATACAGTTTAGCTAATGACCAAAATTGGGTAACCCATGCGAAAGATCTTCCGTCTCTTATTTGGCAGCGATCCATATCAGAATGTCAACTATTGGTATTTGATGACATCAAGCTCAGCACTTCACTGTTGGTTGGTTCTGAGCTTGATCATGAGCTGGTGGGCCATGGGTGTCAACCCCAAAGTATTGTTCTGCAGGAAGCAGAGAGAGGGTACATGTAATTTCCATTCAAGATGACACACAAATGAGATCACATAGGATTACATGTTAAACTTCATGCACTAAATTAATATCCTTGTCACATCAGATTTGACAGATTGCAACATCCTGGATCTAGTTTTCTCTGAATATCATACATGTTGTCATATGATCTAATATGATGTGGTCAATTGCAGGTAGCTTGCAATTATGGACAACTTCTCAGTTTTGCCTTAACCATAGGCCTTCCCATTTATGAAATGTATGAACATCATTCCTCCCAGTATTTACATAAATATTCTTTCATGCTTCCTACATTGTTTCAGTGAACAGTATTTGCTTCAGGTTGTAAGCATTACAAGGCCAAAATGAAAAGTAAATTAATCAAAATGTTTTATAAAGATATACCATGTACAAATTTTACTCTTTTTTTTTCCAAATATTAATCAGATGTATGTGCCAGTCATATTAACATAGCTTTCTGTGAAAACAGTTGAGACAAGAAGTTGTGTGATACAAATGCATTTTGTAATTTCCCTTTTTTTTTTTTTTTCTTTTTTTTTTTCTTTTTTTGTGTCTTTATGACATTTCTGTAGAGTGCCAGTGCCAGGTAATTTAGCAAGGAACCTGTTCCAGAAGTTTGATACTATATTAGAATTGTCATGGTTAAACTTAAAGGTTTTCCGCAACATGTCTATTTCATGATATATATAGTGTTGTGATAAATTTTCTTTTTTTGGTGTTGGTCGACTGAGTGGAAACCTTGTTAGATGTAAATTGTGGAGCATTACACTAGTTAATAATTTACCCAAACAAACTGCAACCTACTACAATTGCTTTATCAGGCCAATTATTATACTCCAGTTGTGCCTGATGCATCCAAAGGCCACAGAAAAGAAAGACATTGGAAAACCATCACCTTTGGCCACAGCCAAATATATGCACTTGATTTTGAAGAGACAATGGAACTGTCTCATTGTGAAGTGCATATGGATGATTGGATGGGGAATTGGGCACAGGATGGAGTATACATCATGTAATAATTATGAAGTGTATAAACACATGATCCATTCAACATAAACCCATGACCAACTGACCTGGGCTGTTAGCTACATACTGTAACACTTCATTCCACCAAGAGTACAATACACATATACTGTCTAGTTTTTAATCATTGATTCAGTTCATGATGACGCCACCAAAAAGGATAATGTGATGAAGAAATGAAGATGATAAGGATTGGGAATGTCCTAGTGTTGCCAAGTTTTGAATCAATCTGTGAAGAGAACATTTGCTAAATAATTCACAGGATCTGAACATGAGAACTGATGAACATATTTTAGGATTTGAAAAACTATACATTATATTTTCTTGCACTTTTTTTTCACTAAGCTACTCACTGCAAACCTGTAAGAGCATTGATATTGATTGAACGATGAGAAATGTAATAGTTAAACAACATAAGGGATTCTCAGGTCAACAGCTAAACGCATAACATTGAGTTGTCATAAAAAAGTTTCATTTTTTATTTTTTTTTTGTTCTTCAAATTTGTCACATCGAGAGAAAACACTTTGGAAATGGGGATATTAATTCAAAGACAATACTGTGAATTTACATTGTGCTATTATGGGAGGTCATTGTGAGAATAAAGAAGCTGCTGGTGGGCTGATAGATTTTTCAGTGAGTAGTTTTGGCTGCCTGGCACAACTCTATTTTATACACTAGAAAAACAAATTACATAAACTTAGGCCAAAAGTTTTAACAACTGTGCCAAAAATAGTGATCCCACACCTTCACACTCATGAAGGAGAGCAACAACACAAGTGATGGTAAGATTTAATGAATTAATGGACAGGAGACCAGGGTATGTATATCAATAGGTAGTCCAAACTGCCCCGCTGAAGGGGTGAAATCCCATTTTTGCATAATTTTAGGCCAGCATTACAAGGATACCACTGCTGTGTGTTTATGTATAACGGCGTGTATCCTACATCAAAATAAAGTTCAAGTCTTCCTCTGTCAAAGTATATTATCTTTTGTATTGTTTAATGTGTGCAGCCATGTGTTTTTATTGCTTTAAACAAGCACAGTCTTGCCGTTTTGGCCCTCAGCCACACATACGGATTTGACCCCCTCATAACAAAGGACCACGGCGCGGTGCGCCGATATAGTGCACGTGTTTGAAAATAACTCACACAGAAAGCCAGATAAATGAGGTTTAATTCAATGTATTTTTCATCCTGTTTTAAGTTGAAATTCCTTTAAAAATCGTTTGTTGAAAAGTTTGTTGATCGAGAAACTGGCGGAAACTTTAATAGATCAGGATCAAAATTATACGCAAATGAACCTCAGCCTTTGTATTTTCAGGGCGTGCCAAAATTAGACTTAGGGCCGACTGTTTTTATAGACCCACCCAATACTTAATTTTGTCACCTTTTTCTGACACTCAGTGCTAAGTCAATGGCGACACGGTTGACCTAATTTTAATTTTAAAAAAATAAAAACATTATTTTTGTCTCCCTTGTAAGAGTTCACACAAAATTGATATCGGATGACGTTTGATGATTAAAAAAAGTAAAATGAGATGTTTGGACTATATTTGTACCCCTCGAAAAAAAATGAGCGTAATGTACACCCCCTTGGCTTGGAAACAGATAATTTTTAATGCTGTGTCTCAATAAACAGTCATTTTATGGGCGGTCAAAGTTGGACCATTGTGCAATCTGCAAAAGGTAGCAAATTCGAGGCGTTTTTTCACTTTTGAAAATGCCATAACTTTCAAACCCTTTAGGTCAGAATGACAAATTTGATATCAAAATTCTTAGAAAAGTAAGCTCCATCAGATTAGACAATAACTGGTGAGTTGTGATAAAAAGTAAAAATCAGTTTGGACTACCTAATATCAATGGGAAATTTCTAAATTTCTTTCCATCACTTGTGTCAGAAATGCTTTCTTTCAATTTGTGTGGAAATCAGGTACCCTTGAAAGAATTCTTTGAGCACAAGACATATTGATAGTAAACTCTTCCTGTTTTCAAAGATTTTCATTATGCCAGATCGTAATTTGTTTCAGATGTGCCTTTCTTTGAAGTCTGTGGCATTTTATTATTTTATTGATTAAGTGCAGAACAGGTAAATACTACATGTATTTAAAATAGTGTCGGGTGAATCACATCAAAGTTTGTTTGTTTGTTTTTTTTAAGAACAAAACTACCAGCATATCAGAATAAAAAGATCAGCTTTGCCTGAGGTATGGTTACACATACATACATGTGGTAAATAGGATCACCCATTTCTAATTTGTGATAATAGGACCCTTTATGCCAGTTGCAGTATTTGTCAAAGTAACCTAGTCTTGTAAATTGTAACAGTAACAGAAGTGAAGGTGGTCCGTGGTAGATTAATAATGTTCTTTGGACTTGATCCCTTTTGCCTTTGAGCATTTGCAACATCGTAAGCTTTTGCTGAAGGAGGTTTGATGATTTTGTTCCAATTTTTGGATGTATGAAAGGATTGTTAGTACTGCAGGGTCAATATCCTTGTCTAGACTAATGTAGCAAGTGTAGGCTGGTATTTAACTTCTGTAGTACTACTAGTACAGAGGTACCATGTATACAATACATTGAATGTTGGGAAATATCTGTGATAACTACAGTGTAAAGGTTTCCATGGAGTGCTTTCAGATTATTCATTGCTAATACAGAGAACGAAAACTAAATATACAATGAGTTTTTGAAGAAAATGAACTTTGTGCTTTATGAAATGAGATGGCGGAGGCAAAGCAAAAGAAGCTTTCAACACAGTTTCTTGCATTTAAATCGGGTAATCAAAAAATCTTTCCTCAAGAATCTTTTACATAAATATAATTTTTTCCTACTGTTAATATTGTATTGTACTTGAAGCTTTCTTTCGCTGTTGTTATTTATGTAAATGTCATATCATGCGTTTTTATTTTTTTGGTTCAATTTTTGTCCCTGCTGCTGCATGAAATAAAAGCACAGTATAATCTCTTGGCTTCATTATAGTTGTGTTTTTGTTGCCATTGCATTGTTTGTTTTGAGTGTAAATCTATACTCAATGACCAGTCGACAGGTTACATTTATAACTTGGAAAGAGGGATACAGAATAAAGGAAAAAATTGTCTCACAAGTAACATATAATGCCATGACCAACGTGTACTCACAAAAGTGAGCAAGATTTACTTACTGTTCTGAGCGATGTCATATATGTTAGTATAATTTTATTAATAATGGCACAGTTTAATACAAAGCAGGAATAATTATAGCCTGAAGTGTGTAACTTCTAGAATTTGGAAGATGCCAAGTAAATTCGAAAGTTTGTTGTACAATTAGACATAGTGGAGGCTGACATCAGATTCTGACATTATCTCAAATACGAAGAAAGCCTGACAAACAAATTATCATTAAATATTGGAATTTTAATTACTTAGATTCCAAACAATTTATTAAAATATTTAGAAAGTATGAGAATTATAATAACATGCAAGGATACAAAATAAGTGGACAACTAAAATACATGTAATGGCATAACCCAACTTTGCAAAAGCTATGTCAGAACAGAAATGAAATCTAAAGTATTAATGCCACATAAAAAAAAATTTGGGCTTTTTACATAATTGTGGTGTCAAGACTGCTGCTGTCCCATAATCAATACTATGTATTTTAGGACTTGCTGATGCTTGGCACCAGTTACTGGCTAAATCACTAAATATATATGGGCTTCAAAATTTTTATACAGATCATAATGCAACCATTGATAAGTACCAACACTAAGGCATTAACTTTTCAAAAAATATATATTTTCGATTCTTTTCATCCTCACACATTGTCCACTTTTGGCTTTTATAGTTTTTATCTGACTGCCCTTCAAGAGCATTCAATTCCGTGCACTTTTCCATGACAGGGAAAAGCATGGGTTTGCAATGCACATGGGAGACTGCATGTGAGACAGAGAAAGAGGGGGGGGGGGGGGGTACCATACACAAAGAGGGGTTTAGGGTGGAGCTGAGGTAGGTTTATCCAGGGCAAGGCTGGGAGCTCCACCTGACCTAGTAAATTACAATCTTCACACCAAAAAAATGCTTTATAACTGAACTCCAAAATTTCCCTGACAGTGACAACTTAGACAAACTGTCACAATGAAACTCAAATTTTCCATTTCCTTAGAAACAACTGTAAGCACGCACAATGGCATTGCATAATAAATAGCATGCAACACTCAACAGTCTGTCATTAACAGGACTCCCACCCATTGTACCCAAACATCATATTTTGATATACATGTAAGTGGAATCAGAATTGGTTCATTTTCAAACACCAAAGCTAAAACAGACTCACACAAAATTTCATACAACTCTGGCCAACTGCACTTTGAGTTGACTTTTCAATTCAGATTACCATATAAAATATATTACAAGTTATAAAAATATCAATAACATATATATAAGACAGCTTCTTGTTCAATATGTATTTTCTATCACAGTTCATGCTTTTATAACTCAACTGACAAAAAATAAAAAACATGCACAGCCCATCTCTAATCTGTTGGTTATCACTTCAAAAATGCATTCCAAAATTCCAGGTAGTGGCAATTTTTCTATTTTTTTTACTGTTATGCAGTTTAGGTGTCACATCTTGTAAAAATATTTACTTTTTTTTGTTTTTTTTTCTGAAAACTCAAAGAGATACCCCACAAATCTCACTTAAGTGTATTTTGCATGACATACCTTGAACTTGCCACAAATGAAATTACAGAAATTTACATTGGGCAAAACTAGGAGAACAATGAAGAAATGGTAGTTTTAATGGAGCAGAATCCCTGAAAATACTGTTACAGTCATCTGTGCAAATTGTTTTTTTAACAGTACACATCAGGAACATTTCACTGAGATTGTCTCAACTTTATAAACATATATTCTTATTCTTTCCAAATGTGGCTATGAAGGACGTCTATTTTGCAGAACAAAAAAATATGTAAGTCTACCCTTTTTTTACACTGAGAAGGCCTTGGCAAAATATTATATGTTCCTTTGATAGGATGACAGCTTTGTTGAACTATTAGTCATAATGTCCATCATAGTAGCATGTTACTTTCAATCTATGGATTGGGTGAGCTGAACCCAGTCTGGTGGCTGCTGATAAAACCGCACGAGTAGTCTGTCACCAGCATGTAGTGATCCTCCAGCGAGCATCCGGCTGGGTCGCGGTGTATTGTTAGTATTACAGGGAATCTCCTTCAAATTTCCTTAAGGCATTTCCATTTGTGCGTCTCCTTCATTTGTCTGAGCTGTTTTGGCACTGGAGTCATTTTTCCCAGAAGTTGCTGTGGTCTTGACAAGTGTTTTAAGTCGATTCAAGTGGAACAAAGCTCTGGGTGGATTAAAAAAAAAAAACATCAATGTTACACACAAATTAAAAACAATTATTACTGTTAACACTACTGAATATTTGTGAAACCATCAAACTTTGAATGGAAAAGGTATATTTCACAAGTAATAAAAGCAGAAATTTTAAGCATCCATAACTTTACCCCAAAAACAGTTTTGGGGGGATTTGTTGGTGACTTCTGTAAAAACAAATTGGATTGCTTCATAGTCTTTGATCACATTCTTCTTTAGTGAATTATCTTTTTCCATTGCCAGATTGCATTTACTTTCACCAGTTGTTTAGTTTACTGATTTTTATAGGTGGTCATGGCCACAGGCATTCTAGTTCTATTCATTGCCAGAATAGGTGGACACACTTTTCCATTAGTATTTCCTTTGTTTCTTACAGTGTGCTCTCATTTTGTGGAGCACAAAATCTGTACTGTCCAAAGGAAAATGTGTCTCCTTATTATTTGTGTTTGAACACAATCATCAAGTTGAATTTCACAGCTGGACCTAAGATAATGATTTGTCCACAAAAACTACACATAATGTACCATGTTGGACTGAATCTCAATGACAGTCTTGCACCTCCACGGTACTGCAATCATAAATTTTGCAAAATGTTTTTCCTGTTCTGTGAATCAAGTAAAGCATTCTGAATAAATGTGGCAGTCACTGACTTACTTTTCTAATGAATGCCCCCCTGGTTCTTGCTGGAAATCATAATTTTGTAAACCTGGAATGATGTCTGAGCTGGAATTTTGTTGTTCTTCTGAAGTGTCCTCGTTCTAGAGCAAGATGAAGATGAACATAATTCAAGACTCAACACATCTTCATTTCATTAATGCTACTTTATCCAAATATTCACCCATTTATTCTCAATTCTTTTCCACTATACTGTATGAAGAAAATCATCACAATCACATTACTTATTCCTGAATCCTCAAAATCCATCATGTTCGAAATTCACAAGTGCATGGAATGAAAAAAAAAAATGTTTACTTACCCCTTGGTATGTGTTCATACTTTGACAAATTTACAAAGTAGTGTTATTTGTTGAACATAGAATATGAATTTTAGATTATGAAAAAGCTTACCTTTAAAAACAAAATATGCTACCAGTACATTGCACCGATATCCCTAAATTGTAGCAATGTACTGTGAGAGAGAAAAAAAAAAGCAGAAGAAACTTACCCAGAATCCATCTTTGCACCACAAACATGAATTATTCTACAAATATAGGGATGATATAAATGTGCAACATTAAAATATTTACCCTTGAGTTCTCTCCTTGCGTAGATGTTTCCTCTGCTTGAAGTTTAAACAGCATATTTTTCAGTGTTTCCATACTGCCTGGCTGTTTCCCTCCAGATAAGGTTCCTTCAAAGCTCTAGAAGTAAAACAACAGAAGAACTGTCAATGTCACTTTACTTTTATAGGTCTTTGGAAAAACAATTTTTTTTTTTACTTCACCATAGAGTTATTCATAGATGCTGACTTTTCGTCATAATCTGACTTCTCCATGCTGCCAATTTTCCTTAAATTTAGTTTTTTTCTCCCTATCTCTACAGACACAAAAATGGCACTTGCCCAATCTTGTAAATTTACAAGCTAATGACAGAAATACTTGTTCTGGTTACTAAATTATTTTAAAAACTTATTAGAACATGTTCATGAATGTCGCATTACCTTATTGGGTGATAATCCATTCCTCAGATGATGTCTACTGCCTGGCTCATCACATTCTACAGGCACTGGTGGTTTACTGAATGAATGTAAAAAAATGAATTATATTCAAAGAATGCAAAACAATAATTTTATAATATTATCAAACTATTGACAACTTTGATTATGCTATTTTGAGTACAGAACTTACAATGGTCCACAAGTTAGACATGGCTTACAAAAAACATGCAAAAAAAACTGACAGACAAGTGACTTGATGTGCCTTTATATGACACAATGCACAGATGTATGATCTACTTGCTGTTTGATTCCACACATAGTGCACTGAAACCTTGCACATGAATATCATCTTGTATGCCAAAGGTTTGAAGTAAATGTATTGTTGAAAATATTGATTTGTTCACTTTCACATTCTAGGCTTATTGCTTGATTTTGTTAATAAAGGTGAGATGTTCTGAAGATAAATGGTCATTTTAATATTAGAGAAACAGATTATGTCGACCCCTTTTAGTTACTTTCTTATTATGAAACAATGACTATAATTATTCAGACTTGGCCACATTAGAAAAAAAACAACATTACATTTATTGCTTAATAAAAAGTTCTCTATCACCATCAAATACTAAAGCAGCTATCTTAATACATACAATGAGTTAGTGACCCTTTCCCAAGATCTGTCACCATCAAGTCCATCTGAGGAGTCCTGATCATGACCATTGCTACTGGGACTGAGAGCTTGTCCATCAGGGTTGATGGCAGAGATAGTGGGTGATGGAGAGTAGTTTTTGCTGACTGAAGAAAATAGATTCAGAAATGTGATTGGTAATAAGACAAAACAAAAAGGTTTAGATGATAAAATCAGCAAACGTAAAACTGTTCTACTGAATGCAATATCATTATGGCTTTGATAATATTCAGTAAGACTTAAACACATAGCTTCCACAAAGTCTGATGCTGATATTTCAGTAATCATAATCTTGTTTGACAAAAGCCAAACACAGACTGAATGAATTACTGCTCTACAGGTAACATACCACCAGTCGTTAATCAAATTTGTGAGGTCCACTAATGCTGTCAAATCACCAATAAAATTTGCTTTCTTGTCACCTGTCATGCATGCATGTAAAAACAATTTGAGTTACCAAATTTGGTAAACGACCCCAAAAAAGGATATCATATATAACATGGCATATGAACAAGAATAGTCAGCCTGTCTGGTTGTCTGTACTTTACACATGTGTAAACAATCTAACCTACGAAGGGTACAATTAGGTAAGCCTTGCTTGGTATCTTTACCATGCCAAGGGTCACATGTATCTTGGCAGCAAGGAGAAAAAAAAAATGAACCCAGGCAACTTTACCAAGCAATGCTTGATCACCTCAACAGGTTTAACAAGGTAAATGATCATAACATGTATACACTTTGCCTAAAGATTGGGTAAGGATGTGTGATAGTATGAAGTGAATCACACACTCAGCATAGCTACTTCCACACAATAGTTAATTAGACCAACTATCACAATGCTGCATTACACATTTTGCACTTGTTTATGATTGTTTCCACATATTTCAGTGTTAAATGAATACAGTTTACATAACTCTCTTTCAAAAGTGGTTAAAAATGAACATTTAGACATTTCTACTACTACTACTATTTCCTGTTGCACCCACTGGTGCTTAGGGCAGCAACAAAGGATCTCCAGCCCTGTCTGTCCTGGGCCATCTTTGCGAGAGTTCCCCATGAGTGATTGAAGGATTTCATCTCTGCCTCGATTGTTCTCCGCCAGGTTGCCTTGGGTCTGCCTCGCTTGCGCCGTCCCTCCGGTGTCCACTGAAGTGCTGTTTTGGTTATAGAGTTTGCTTCCTTTCGCAGCACGTGTCCAAGCCATCTCCATCGTCTCTTCGTGATGATGTTGGCTATTTCTTCTTGCTTGCATCGCCTTAGTAGTTCCTGATTAGAAATCTTGTTTGGCCAAAAGATGCGGAGAATCCTACGAAGACATGTGGTGTGGAAGGAAGACAACTTGGCGAGGTCACCTTCTGTCATTCGCCAACACTCTGATCCATACAGGAGTGTGGATAGGACACAGCTTTGGTACAGTCTGATCTTGGTGTTGATGCCGTATTGTGTCGATTTCCAGATGTTGCTCATACTTTGAAAGACAGCCCTTGCATTTCCCAGCCTACTTTGGATGTCCTCCTTTGTGCCACCCTCTGGTCTGATAATGCTACCAAGGTATTTAAATTTGTCCGTCGTGGTGAGGTTCTTGTCATCTACTTGCACTGGTGCTGGAGTGTCTACATTTAGGGTCATAATCTCTGTCTTCTTCTGGCTAATCCGAAGGCCTACTTTGCATCCAAAATTATGTAGTCTCTGCGTCTTATCTTGCATGTGTTGGTGACTATGTGACAATAGCGCAAGGTCATCCGCAAAGTCCAAATCCTCTAGGTTGTCGAAGAGTGTCCATCTGATGCCTCTTGGTGCATCCTCTGTAGTTTTCCGCATAATCCAGTCGATTATGAGGTTAAACAAAATTGTTGACATCACACATCCTTGCCGTACACCAGTTTTCACTTCAAAGGATGCATCACTGTTTCCGACACTGCAACTGAAGTTCTTGTAAAAGCTTTTGATGAGTTCAACAAGCTTGCTGGGAATCCCATAGTGCCGAAGAATGCGCCATATACTCTCTCTGTGGATGCTGTCGAAGGCCTTTTCGAAGTCAACGAAGTTCACATAGAGCTGCCTTTGCCATTCTGAACACTGTTCTATGATGTTTCGGAGTGTGAAGATCTGGTCAATGCATCCTTTCCCCTTTCGGAATCCGGCCTGTTCCTTTCTCAGTGTCTTGTCCACAGCATCTGACATACTTTGCACAATGATCTTGGCAAGGATTTTGCTGGGTATAGAAAGGAGAGTGATACCACGCCAGTTGTTGCAATCGCTGAGTGCTCCTTTCTTGGGTATTTTCACTATTCTGCCTTCATTCCAGCTCTTTGGTACTGCTTCTGCTTCCCAGATAGCTGTGAACAGTGGCTGAAGGATGGTGGCTGACTGATCCGGATCTGCTTTGAACAGTTCTGCAGTCAAGTTGTCTTTTCCTGGGGCTTTGCTGTTTTTTAGGCTCTTTATTGCTGCCACTATCTCTTCTTTCTTTGGTGGATCTATGTTGATGTCAAGGTCTTCAGCAGCATCTTGTATTATTATTCTATCTTCAGGTGGTGGCCGGTTTAGTAATTCCTGAAAGTGCTCTGTCCAGCGTGTATCCTGTTCTCGTTCTGTAGTCAGTAGTTTCCCATTCTTGTCTTTGATTGGAACACTTGGTCTTCCACCGTACTTGCCACAAATGCGCTTAGTGATCTTGTGGAGCTTACCCTGTTCTCCTCTTGCTGCTGCCTCCTCCGCATCTGCCGCTAGCTGTTCCATGGCTTCTCGTTTATCTTTCTTTACTAGTCTCTTCACTTTCTTATTTAACTCTGTGTAGCTATGTTGGTACCTCTCTTTCAGCCTTTCCGATTTCACTTGTAGGAGTTTCTTTTTCATGACTTTCCTCTCCTCGATCACATCCCATGTTCTTTGTTGGATCCCCTCCTTGCTTTTCCCTTTCTCATTAAATCCAAGGCAGGCTACACTGCTCTCTGTGTACACTGTAGTTACTCTTTTCCACTCTGAATCGATTCCTCTTTCATTAGGGTTGTTCTTATCAGACTCTCGTAGAGCCTGGAATCGGTTCTTGACTTGTATGTTGAAGGCATTTCTAACACTTGCATCTCTCAGTTTCTGAATATTAAGGTGTCTTTGCTTTGATGTCTTGATTCCGGTCTTGTTCAGTTTAATTTTGATAAGTGCTGCCACTAGATGGTGGTCGCTGGCTACGTCAGCTCCTCTTTTCACTTTCACATCTAGAAGGGATCGTCTCCACATACCGTTGATCATCAAATGGTCTATTTGGTTCTTGTCTCTTCCATTTGGAGAATTCCATGTGAGTTTGTGAATTTCTCTGTGTGTGAAAAGGGTCCCTCCGATGACTAAGTTGTTCAAGGCACAAAAATCCACAAGCCTTTCTCCATTGTCATTCCTTGTTCCAGTTCCATGTTTTCCCATTACTCTTTCATAATTTATATCATCTTTACCTACCTTAGCATTGAGGTCTCCCATGACAATGATGAGATCATGCCGTGGCGTCATGTCCATTTCCCCCTGGAGTTGTTCATAAAAGTCGTCTTTGTCTGTGTTGTCGTTTTCGTTGGTTGGTGCATAACATTGGATGACAGTGATGTTTGTGTGTCGTCCTTTCATCCTCATCCTCATCAGTCTGCTATTGACTGGTTTCCACTCCAACAAGCATTTGTCCAGTCCTTTCTTTAGGATGATGGCTACTCCTCCATGATGTTGGTCATCCTCTCTTCCAGAGTAGAGAACGGTTTCTCCAGTGGATGTTTTGATCCTTCCAGATCCAGTCCATCTGCTCTCACTTACACCCAGGATGTGTAGGTTGTAGCGCCTCATCTCTGATGTTACTTGTGCTAACTTACCCGATTCATACATTGTTCTAACATTCCAGTATCTTGGTTTTGGCGGTGTTCAGTTCCTCCTTCATCCTGCTAGCAGTTTCCTTTCGGCTTTCACTACTTGCATTCATACGAGTCGCGAGGTACTCAGAAGGTCCATCACATCCAGAACGTTGGTTTTTCCATGTTGCTGTTTCCGTAACGATTTTTGTTTCTCCAAGTAAGGTCACCCCAACAAGGATTTCAGGGCGGGTTGTTAGCCCTACGCCCAACCCCCGAACCTGGAGGGCCGGTCTGTTCAATCTTGTCTGGTCCTTCCCCCATGACCTGTCCAGCTTGCTTAAAGCTATCAGGGGCACGAGGCCTCCGCTGGCTTAGCTCCTAGGATCACTGGGACACGCAAGCCACTCCTCCACGTCAAGGCATGAACAATTGGAGCAGTTTAGACATTTCACTTTGAGAAATTATGTCAATGCTCAGCCCATGTCCTGACCCCAGATGCATAGCTAGAAAAGAACCCATGCTACTTCATGTATTTGCACAACACACTCACACATGTCAATTGTCATAACAGAGTGTTAAATAAATTACTGAATACCATCATCAAAATGAGATAAAACAAAAAGCTCTCTGTAACAGAAGTGAATGGTAGAATTGGAAAACCATGGCTTACCCATGTTGCTATCTTTAGGTATTGGGCTGGGGCCTGATATGTCTGTGCGAGTTGTTGCTCTACCAGTAAGCAGTGCTAAGGTATCAAGGTTAGAAGAGCGTGCTTCACTGCCAGCCTCAGAGGAGTTGGATGACACTGATTTACGTCTCAAATTTTCTGAAGACGTCACAAAATTGTCCAAGGATTTCTTTAATTTGGCAGTCTGTGGTAAGATGTTGTTGCGTAGAAATGCTTCGCCATTGAATTCGCTGTCTAAAACTCTGCTTGGCCGAGGATGCGCATCTGAATGGGATACGCCATCAGCCCCAACCAGTGGCGAGGAATGTCTGGGTAACTGTTTCCCTAAATAGGGGCCCGATTTTTGAGTACTGTCACTAAAAGTCACATGTTTATTACTGCTAGGTGTGTGCAGTGCACTGGCGGCTAGATCAGAAAAGTTCAAACCTGGACGGGAATCAGCAGTAATATCACTGGCGTTATCACCATTGATGTCAGGCCTAGCAGGGGTGGATATTATAGGAATAATGGGCCTTGTATCATGAAAATGGGGATCAGTCATGATATCTGAACTTCCTATTTCACCAACCCAACTTGGGACTTTGTTGGGTCTTCGATTGTTCTTGTTTTCTAAAAGGTCTTCAGAGGTCCAAAGAGAATCTGACATCTCAGAAGCATTTATGTCTCCTACCCAACTTGGCACAGACTTCCTCACTGACTGATCCAGCTGCTCTACCCAATCTGGGGTAGCTGAAGATGTCATTTGATTTCTCAAACCAGGTGAAACAGAACGACTACGTAGACGATGGATAACATCAGTTGGATCTGATTGGTTGGAGACAGATGTAGAACTTGAACTGGAAGATCTTTTGCCATGAAAATGAAGGTGATGAAGTGGAGGAAGAAGGCTATCTACAGAGGTCCTATGTCTTCGATCTCTGGACCGACGCTGCAATGGGTAAGACACAGGAGCACACAGGGTCTGGGAGATGGAATGGTCATGTGACGATTTTTGAGGACGAGACTTCCGATAAGAGTAGATATGACCTGATTTTTTCTCTCCAATTTCTGAAATGTCCAGTGAAGATGTGGTGTCATTTAGCAAAACTTCAGTGGGAATGCTGCTGATGTCACTGTTGGCAGGTTTGGTGGATGGTAGATCTTCTTTCGTCACTTTTTCCAGTAATTGTGCTGATCGCAGGAGAGCCGCTTCAACTAGAGAGAAATACCAAAAGAATATATGATCGGTATTTTTTTTCTACATATATGCACTCAGGCTCACACCGAATTTTCTTAAATCATATGCAATTTTCGATTCTAAACAAACCAGTATCCCCTGCAAACAAAAAATTGATTTTTTATAGACTGTCATGGGTTCCAAGGATGTACTAAAAAACCTGGAACATTTTGCCACAGATCTCCTGGCATATAACTTATCATCAAATCTCTCACAGCATTCAGAACCAAACTTAGAAAATTTCCCTCCAAAAACTGTCTGACCTAAGTCACTGAACAAGCAAGTACAGCATTGTACTGTATGTTCATATGACACTTTTTACCATGTGCAGCTGATGATGGTCTTCATTTATTCACTAAAATGCACTAACCTTCCTGCTGAAGGCCAGTTTTTGTCTGGCTCTGTGACTTGAGGGCTGCCTGCTTCAGCAATCGTCGTAGTTTAACCTCTCTGAGAGCATCTGTCACTTCTTCTTGTAATTTTGGTGACACCTGGGGAACAAATTTCAGAAACAATGCATTAAATTATGAATATGGGAGTGTACATGTGCTTTATTTTGACAAAAATGCCATCAGAATGTGTTCTGGGGAATGTTAAATGTGAGAATAAAGGATCTTTATGTACAGTAATGGTGTGTTCATATTCATTAAATACTTAGTCAGACACAAAGTTTATTGGGCATTCTGCAAACAGTGACAGTGATAGAGATTTTTAAGGTGAATATCTCAAATGAAACTTTGGAAATAACATTTTACCTGCGAGGTCAAGAGTTTTTCTACATCTTCAGCGTTGTGACTACCCTTAATGCCATTTGTTCCAGACACCAGTTTTGAGCTTGCCATATCTTTGCCTGAATCTTGCTTTAATTGGCTGGTAGTTAGTGAATGGTAATCTTCTGATGTCCATGGGTGACCATTGCTACTGGACACTGTTTTGATGGTGACTTGACCAGCTTTGATGCGGTCATTTTCACTGAGTAAAGCTGTTAATTTCTGACTGTTCGTCACTGGCTGTAGATGACGCTGGCTAAGACCATTCTGAGATTCTGGTCGATTTCCTGCAGAACTTTGATCCATTTTATCCTGAGTTCCAATTGTGTCATACTGCTGTAAATATGCCACCAGGGCATCTGATGCTGAGTCAAATCTCTGACCTCCTACAGCTATCAAGTTTTTGGTGCATTTGATCCTGCTCTTAGGGAGATTAGCACTATCTGTGCTGGAAGCTGCAGAACTTGCAGGGGAGTATAGGTCTAGTGTGCTTGCCATCTTTAGCTTAGACTGGTTGTCCTTATATTTGACAATGTTCCATATCAGTAATATTTCCAACAGAGTTTGCAGTCACAATGAGGGCTGAAAGGATGAGAAAACAATTGAGATCTCAATGTTTCAGACAACTGCTTGACCAACGACTTCATTATGGTGATGGTCCACACAGCAGTGCAAGAAATATACTATTCTTCTGAATAATAATGCTGGGCTGATCTCAGTCACCTGCTGAACGAAAAAAAAAAGAAAAGAAAAAAGACATTTGGATAAGAGCTGAAAATAATTCAAAATCAAGTGACATTCATTTTCTGGAACACTAATTGAAAAATGTGAGGCAAAGTTTGTCTCAGCCTGACATTTGTGAAAAGAAAATTATCATTATCCTCTGGAAGGGTTCATCAGCAGTGGTCCATATGAAGGCTGTTTTCATGTGACGCTATATATGCTGCTCTCTGTGGTTCATTTGATAGAAATATGGTCTACATACGCTTTCCCCGTATTTCACACAAAGTTCACTTGACATTTTTCCTCTATGCAATTCATCATCAATATAATACAAACACCAATGCTTGGAAATACTCCAATGATCTGAATCTGAGTTTCACAAAAGACTGCCAAATGTCATAGAGATGTAATGGTGGTTCCGTGACCACATTCTCTCGGAAACTTGTTGTCTACTTCAGGCATCAAGGAAAGTTCAAAATACATGTACAATGTAATTGTCCCTTAACAAAACAAAAGACAAAAATCCTTCTTAGTATATATATATGCCAATAGCACACGGTACTGAATAAGTTATGCAGTGAAAAACTCCCTCTCGCAACCACACAAGAACACGAATGACACCTTGCATACTAATTGCCGTACGATGTTTCAGCACTTGAACCCCACTGTCAACGGCTGCATTGACTGTGAAGAGTGTGTCAAAACTCGCGTACAAACATGAGAAAATAAAACTGTCACCACAGTGAAACAACGCGCTACCTAATCAATCAAATCTTGGCACACACACACAATTTTCAAACGTGTCGTCTCCGATGGTGCCGGGCTCTGGAAAGAAGTGAATTGCATACTGGGTCCAGAATGGAATGTGTCAATGACAGCAAACACGACACACATTCAATTCGAAAACTACCGCTGCTTAAAGTGATTCGAGGTGAACACCAGGCGCCCACTGCCAGACTTTTGACAAGGATCATCTATTGATAGGGGTATTGATCTCGCAGCATGAATCTATGACAAGAGGGTTCTTGAGCTCCACGCGGCTTGGGCGTAGTAGTATCCTTGCACACTATTAATGCCATGCTATCCCTGAGTCAATCTAATATCTGCAGGAGAAATCCAAAGGCCTGTCATCAATAAACACAATGTGAAATTGCCCTTATTTGCTTTTAAAACATCAGTTAACATAGAAAGGTGTTAGTGTCGTTATCGCGTCTCAGACTTTGATTTGGGCAAATCGTGCTTTATTGAACATGCCTGTTAGCCTGTCCAATGTTAAGCCTGCAGCTGACACAGGCAAATCCACAACTAAATCTCAGCAAACCATTGTAGATCCTAAGATATAATGAAAGGGCAGCGCGTTAATCCGCAAATTCCTATTGGCATAATTATAATGTTCTCATAACTGCTAGCCGTTCTTCTCAGATGCCGAATCACATGTAATATAATCTGGCATCTATCAACCCGACAGGTTTAATATTGTGAACTCCTCGTACATGGAGATGATAGTGTGGCACAAAAGTTTAGTGGCAGATACCAGACTAACTGCTCAGCATAATGAAACGCTCTGTTTGTGTCAGAAAGCCTAGTTAACCCTTCCGTTGTGTACAAAAGGGGCAAGTTTTTGTGTACAATGCGACTTGGTATGGCAATCCCCAGCTTTGTAATGTGAGGACTGGAGGGGTTACGAGTGGGGAGTATTGAGGTGCTTAAACATACGATTCCTGTCCGGCTTGCCTTCACGGCGGCATTTCGCTCGCTCCAGTATTCAACACTGACAAGGGCAAAAACACACAATATTATATAGCGCGAGAGTGGATATCAATGTTGTCGAGACCAGCATTACAGAACAATGCTGTACTAAGCTTAGAGGAAATACTTCTCGATATTCATTCCTCCAGATCCCTTCCGGACACTCCAAAACCAAACAATAATCATTTCATTTGAAGGAGTGTGCTTGACGTGAGGTTAATAAAGCATCTAGTTCACACAACATACAGACAGCACCACTCGATGTTAGCCAAAGTCCTTGGACATAAATAACTAAATAACAAATAAAAAATAAACACATCCTGGACTTTTGATCACTTTCTCATTGACACACCGATTTTCACATCTTTAAGCATTATTGCAACCACTGGTTCAATTGTGAAAATGTTAACATTCTTACAAATAAATCTAAGGTCTGCTAGTACGAACATTTACAAAATCGGCCCAAATTAGGGAAAAACAGACATTGACTATAAACCTCAAAAATATTTTGATATATTTTTCACCCTGATCAAAACGGTCATAATTCTTGAACCATCAAAGAAAAAAAAAAAGCACAAAGCGGCAACACGAGCCATAATGATAACACTCTGGTCAGGCCAAACAACGTGATACAATGACAGAATTTACAAAGTCAGTGGCTTCATATTCTATACTGAAAAACAACTGTTAAATTTTATTCTTCCCATGATCATTTGACTATAAAATGCCAAAAAGTTATGAAAACACGACAGACCAAAACAACAGCTCACAAAAACTAAATCCCTCACAGAACACACCAAGCACGGGTTTTACAAGCGTTTTATCTCAAAATCTCTTTCCTTCTCTCCTTGTCAATAGTTTCATTGGCTCCAGGTGCAGTTCTACCAGTACTGACGCCAACTATTTCATGTTATGCCATGCACTGCCCAAATAAACACCATGCAATATTTCACGCGGAGAGATTAAGAACACAAAGTAATCAATATCATTATCCTTACACTACCTAGATAATGTATCACTATCGCGGCCTGGCGGTCTACGGCCGAACGTAATTCATGTAGACGGCAATGTGCAGTCCTCTTTCTTTCTTTCCTTCTCTCTCTCTTTCCGTCTTTTTCTTCTGTTCTCTTATCCCTTTCTCTCTTTCCTTCTTTCGTTCTTTCCTTAAATCGTCACAAAACATGTTTTTATTTTTTAAAGGTGAAGGGACAGGGGAATCATCGATGTCAACATTGTTGACATATTTCTCTCGAAGCAGAATTTGTAGCTTTTCTTTGGGCGTTTGCCGAAATCCACACAAAACAGCTGACAACCCTAAAGCATGGACGATTTCTGTCATTATTTAATCTACACATTTGGAAATCGAAGCAGGATAGTCTTCCAGCGGATACCATCACATTGTGGAGTGCCAGGCGATGACAGGGCAGACCAACTGGCCAAGGAGGGTTCCGGCTTGGAGAAGCCACAATGCCTATTAAACTATTATGAGAAGAAAAACCTCATCAAAAACAACAGACGGCAGCAAATAAACCAACCGGATATTTATCATCTCATGAATAGAGAGGATCAAGTGATATTGTTCAGACTAAGAACTGGTCACAATAGGCTCCACCATCATATGTTCACCAAATGTAAAATAGGAACATCTGACGTGAGTGCGGCCAGTCTCCTCAAAACACAGAGCATATAAAAAATTATTGCAGAACCGCACGCTCTTCCCAGCACTACGAGAAACATAATTATTGGCCCAAACCCACCGACCTGAATGTCAAACTCTATGGTGCTCTGCCAGAACTGCAGAAAACCGTAGATTTTCTTAAAAGAACAAATCTGCAGACTTAGATTGGTGAACGAAAGAAGAAGAAGAATCTACATATTTCACAAGAACCCTCATGAATATTGACGGGCGGCATAATTAATAACAGACTCAATTAAACCTTCTCGGTGAATCCATTTATTACATGTCACGAATCTAAAACCGCTGGAGACAGGACGAACATATTGGTCCTGGTAGGAAACAAGACAGGTCACTAATTAATGAGATGCATGGTTCGACGACAATATATCGACTGTTTTCGTACCCGCCTTGGGCGTTTTAAAACCTGGAAAACAAACAGAAACAACAACAACAATAACAAAATTTATTGTCTGCACCGAAAGGCACTGCAAGCCCGCTGTAACTTCAAGAAAGTTCGACGCTTTTCCAATTTAGCGTTGCACCTGTTTTTTCTATAAAGTCCTTGCACACCACGACATGTAAGACACCCGTTACGTAAACGTTTAGGTATAACAGAAATAAAAACAAAGTTATTGTAAATTCCATGCTATTTCCTAGCCTCGAAAACCTATAATAAAATAATCTACAAGGCTACAGGTCCAAGAAGCGCTGTGCCAAACTGTCTCGTACTGATATCTAATTTACACTTTTCTAAGTAATGTCACTGGACTGATAAATCTACAATTTATGGGACTGAGTCAGAGATAATAGATAATTCATGATGATTATCGTCTCCGGACGTCAGTCTGAATATAGGGGGTGGGGGGGGGGGGGGGGAGAAGAAGAAATCAGATATTGGAGTTCTTTCTTCTGAGTCAAATGAGGTGTCTAAATGAGATTCCATTGCTTGCTTCACCGTTACGCTTCACCTTGTCTTTTCGCGCTAACGATAATGCACTAACCTGTGCTTGGTGCTGGTCACCATAAAAATGTTTACGGTGATGAGCTGATAGACATCGATGATTCTGGCGTTGGTATCAGATTAAAACTGACAAATGCAGGCGTCCACCTGTTAAAAACCTTTTTTTTTTTTTTGCTTTCATAATCAAATTTCAAATACATATGCAAAATATATCCCATATTTTTCTATTAATTTTGCATTGAAAATTGATTCGAAATATTGGTGTGCTTTGCTACATTGTACAGTATTTTATGTTTTTAGGTCTTGAAAATTTTAATCAAATTTTAACATCGGCAGACCGGCTTTTCCTTTTCAGTCTCTTGTGAGTGTTGTGGATATCTATGATGATAGCGATGGTGATGACACTAATGAAAACATCGACCAAAAAGGTATACGAGAAAAATAATGACAAATTCGCAAGTGACACATGACCTACATAAATGATTGCAAATGTTAACGACTGCTTAATGGCGCTCAAAATTAATTGCAAAGGAACATGGAACAAAAATACGAATTAGATATACTATGAAGACACAAAAATGTCATACAGATATATTTTTTAACACAAAGAAGAATGACATCAGCTCTTCACAAGAAGTTCACATGAACAATAGGTAAATAGTGCAAACAACAACACATAAGGGTTTAACAACAACAAAGACAGCACCCGGACAAAATGCTTACCACAAAACAAACACACAAAAACAACGAATGTTAACAATTTGACATCGATAAGACTGCAGGCAATCACAGCGCTCCTGACAAACACACTTTCTATTCAAACGAAGCAAATGCGAGTGTCACAAATCTCGAGTTATGGCAAAACTGACTTCAAACAACAAACAGTGTGGTGAAAGGGAAAACAGGGGCGGGTGAGGTAGAAAGGGTTCCAAATTGCACGGCTGTCACTGCAACACCGCGTTAGCAAAGAATGTAAGAGGAAACGATCTGTTATCTATATATGTTATTACAGTGTATATGAAAGGCTTCGTTTACACAGAAAGAAAATTTTAAAAATTAAGTGTTATCGGGCAGGACGGATACTCAATCAATCATAAAATGTGTGACAGGAAACCTTCGGTGTTATAAAGTAGTATCCCTACCAATCTACATCCATTTAGCACAAAGAAGTGCCGCCTGCCGTGACAAGCAACACGTACAATCTTCGCGACAATGCATCTCTCAAGTTTTCGTTACGACGCGGAAAAAGAAATAATGTATTACACCAAATATCCCTTACTTCCTGTATAAAATTACCTGATAATAAAAGTATCATCTTTTAGCTTGCTTCGACGCCGGGGCATTCACTCAACAGAAGCTTACAGAAATGTTTGATCTCCATAGTACGTAGTGAACACATTGAGAAAACTATTCTCATCACTGGCCTTACATAGTGTGTAATTTTATTATCGCATGGTCATGTCTGATTACGAATGAAATCTATTTCTATCACTTATGTAGAATTCCATGCTCTGCATCTTCAAGCAATCCGTGTAATGGTTTAGATATCATTAAGAAAAAAAAAATGTAAATAAAACCGTCTGGCAGAATCAGAATGAAGAAAGAAAAAAATTATACTGAAATCCAACTTTACAACACACTATTAAAGTGAAACACCACTTCGCTCAATACTAAAAATAAACAATATATGCATTTTTACTTTTTTTTTTTTCTCGTGGACTCCCGTGATAAATTCACTTTCACCATAAACTTCTTCACCTCCAAAGAAACGATGGGCTTTTCCCACCGGTAACACATCCAACAAAATGGTAAACACAAGTGTAATACACAGTGTCTTTTCCGCTACAACAGCCACTGGGTAAAACTATTAATATAATTATTACCCAACCTAAGGCAACTTAATTAACTGTAAGACGTACGTCCTCAGGAAAAAGGAGAATCCGTACTGGGCAAACTGCACAAAGAATGGCCCCAGTCGCTGCCCCTTTTATACCATAGCGGGCACTCAAAAAGTTCCAGCACAGAGCTGTAACACTACAGGACAGGGAGGTTTTCAAGCTGCGAATGGTTTGTGCCATGTTCTCAAAGGTCCACTGGGTGTTACTGCCACGACTTATTGTGAACTGCTAAGAAAACAGACATTCATTGTGCAACACACTCAAACTGTGCAATTTTACGTTTCGAGAAAATTTCAGCAACATTCACACCAACATTATTTACTGGCGCATAATAATACAGTAGTGTATCACAAACTATTATATTTCTCCAATATAAAGCATTCATGTTACATGTATTAATGTTCTAATACTGAAATATAAATAACTGTTGCCGAATAACAGGTCTTGAGCCAGATAGGGTTAAGTTCGTGAAACAGGGGTCACCAACGACAAAGTACAACCATATAAAGGTAATGTACACACACATTCAAAATGCTATGTCATCTCAAGGAAATAAAAATTTTAAAAAGTCAAGAACATTTAAGATATTTAACAAAACAAAACAAAAAACAAAACTAATGGCCCACTGCATCTACAGGTATAACAAAAAAAAATTGTTCACTAAAACTACTCGGGGCCAGTCTTTATAGATATCTAGTATTTTCTCATTTTGCTTGGCACCTCACTTTTCAGTTATAAGGGACTAGTTGTTCTGAATCATGACGAATGAAAAAACATGAAAGTGAACAGTAACAACATTATCACACTTAAAAACATCATTCCACTGTCACTCTGGCGCTGTTGACACTTCGCTCTCTTGCCTTGGACAAGACTATTTACTTTTCATTCTTTTTCAACAAAATATAGGACCAGGTAGAGTATTTTATAATTTTGGAATGTCATTTTGAAATGATTTGATTCTGCTTGCTTTGATATCAGTTCCGTGTGAACTTTGCCACATTTTCACGGAAATGATTGCTAAAAGTGTAATATTCTTCAGGTGGCGAAAACACAGTGCCGATCTAGCGTCGAACTACGCTGAGCTTTAATAAGAGAACTTTTTTCTTCTGATTTTCGTTACAAAATGTTCCTGGACGTTGGAGATGGAATGGGAATGAGCAAGGTGCATGTGAGCTCCCCGTAATATGAAAACCCTTCAAACAATGTTCTGCTCTTGCTGTAGGACCGCTGAGCAAATTGTGATAAGTTAATCCCTAGGGATTAGCCCTTCAAAAGGAATCTTTCTTCCCTCCACTCTAAGTGGACGACACGAGGCGCGAGGGGTGCCGACAAATTCGAGCTCGTCAATAGAGGAGAAAATCAAGCGTTTGGTGTAGTTATCATATCGGGAAGTGATCGATTTAACTGATCATTGAACTGGCTAATCCCTTTTAGTGAAATGGATGAATGCTGACCTGTGTTAAAGCTCGGGCAGCTGCAAAGGTGGGGATTTCTCCATATTTTCAGCTGATTAAGCCCAAATAATGAATGTGAAATCACTAGCATGATCTTATCAAGTGCTCGAGCTCCAGTTCTTAGCACTGGACAAAACAAAGTTGAAGCCTTGGGTTCATTAATAAAATATACAGCATGATGGCTTTCACAACGACTAAAAATAAGATAATACATTCCATATGATGTTTCAACTGTTTTTCCCTTGACAAACAAGTGGAGCTTTCCACACGGTTGCTTCAACTGCTCCTTCAAAATATACGTGATGCCGATTCAATATTGCATAATGCCCTTGTCGCGATGTGGGTTAGATGGGGATATTTCGACTGACACTCTTTCGAGGTCCGCTCCCACAATCGACGAACACACAAAAAAAATACTTGCACTCTAAAAACTAAATAAATCAATTGCTTTGATTTTTAGCAGAACTGTAGGGCAGTTTAATTACAGGAATTAATGTAACAAATATAATTATAAATATAAATATCAATTCAAAGGCAACTGAATCTAACTAATGAAACTACAGCTTTCTATAAAGACTAACGTATTCAATCTAACTACTTGCAGGTCATATGAGTTATATGCCAAATAGAATCCGCGCACGTGGCGACGGATATAACAGTTTAAATTCTATTAATTCAATGAGACATGTTATGATATGGACATTTCCTCTAGACACGCCATGGAGAATGCTTGTACAACCATGCGTTGTCTGGCGGTAGCTCTGAAACTGTCTTCAAAAGTAAGTAGAACGGTTCACTTTCATCATTACAAATTAGTATGGACTCTCACCATGCGGCCCTCACTGGGAGTGAGAGCGCTGGATGTAAACGCTGTGGGTTTATATCAAACCAAGTAGCTTAGGCTCTGGAGCTTTAAATCAGGCTCCTCACAATGGACTGCTCAACTGCGTCTCTATGTCTCTCATCTGGCTGAGGACTATCGCCGACCACCTCGTAAATGGATTGTCTACATGTGGCCCAGAACTAAGTTCTGTATGGCCTTAAATACTGGTCTGCATCTGCAGCTTACCGTCTAATTCCTGGATTGTGATTGGTGCAACCACTTCTAGCTCAGCTGCCGAACTGAGTTATTTTAAGTAACAGCCCTACGCAACGACCTTGGGTCGACATCAAAGGTCGAATCACCCAAGACAATAAAATGTAATTTTATAGCAATAAATTCTTAACATGTTCAAAACCCCGAGCTTTTACTCTGGATCACGATATTTTCTGTACGTCAACAGACATCTCAATAACATTTAATTCCTACTCACCCCTTCCCTCTTTACTAAACCTAGTTCAAAACACGAGATATAAAAAGTGCTCTGTCATGCACACCTACGCTGTCCGTCTATCCTTCCCCACATCTTCTGTCTATCTATTATAAAAAAAAAACTGTTCAAAACAAATTGTTTACGAGACCAAGTTATGCTGACTCGCACAATAATTACGTTTGTAAAAATTACTCACTGCTCTCTCACAAAAATTTAGTCAGTGGAAACATTTATGAATTAAATCTGTTCTTGACAGCCCTAAAAACCATCGCTTAGGGTCAATATCATTCCTGTTCGATTCACTTACATTGAGTTTTCATTGTTAAAAACATATTCAAGTCAGTTCAAACATGTGCAGCTCAACAGCTCGATGTCACGCAAACAAGCCTTCTTCCTTGCCAGAAACACCAGTGTTACCATTCATACAAAAATTAGTTCCAGTTTTTCCCAATTGTCCCCAGCTTTAGAATCACATAATCTTTCACAAAATGTCTAGGTATATGCAGCCATAACTAGAAAGGAAAATGTCCAATAATTTCTAAGTCTACTTACAAATCAAGCTTCAACTGGTCTACAAAGTCAATTTACCTGTAGAACAAGACATCTTGAGGTATAAACAGCACAATGTCAGCAGACCAAATCATCACAATATGTAAGTTCGGAATAATCTCAACCTCAACCGGCTATTTTGAGGAAATATGAATACGTAAATCGTGAGTCTTATTACACTGCGGTTGAAAGATTTTAAATATGACCCCCAGTCTTTATTAAAAAAAAAAAAATGCACAAAATGTGATACTGCTTCAGACTTGCCAAATTGGAAATGATTGCCAATTTTTACCTCATGGTGTCTTCGGTGCCTTCAAATTTCAAAAGAAACTGTTGGATTTCAATCTGTCTTTGATTATAATAATATACACTGGAAAAAGAATGTAAACGTTCTTCTCAACCTACTTGTTTGGAAACGTATAGAAAGTAATACAGATGTTTAAATAGTGGATATCATTATTATGTAGGTGTTGAAAGAAAACCCGGGAGATCACGTTAGACCAAAAGAATTCACAGCGGCATAATACAGCCTTCCCGTATAAAACATAACTGTATGAAAGCTTCGCATTTTTGGACAAAATTAAAATATAACTTTTCAAAGAGCAAAATGATAATTCAATTGAGTGTCCGTCTCGAATGTTCCTGTAGAAGCTGAAGAACCAAAAAATCTTCCCTGATTAAATTGTGGCGACATCAATAAACCAACTGAGCTGAGGTTGTTTTCGTACACTTCCCCACAAAACACTCTTCCTCTTGTTCCCAAATCAAAAGAAACCAGGATTCATACGTTTCTTCACTTTGTTGTTCACTTTCTGTTCGGCTACACGCCCCCTCCCCCCTCCAAACCTGAGTCCCACGGGAAGGAATAAGGCAAAGTTAAGAGAATCATCCCATGGAGTTCTGTAGCTGGCGCCCCCAAAATGCCTCCATAGAATGTGTGACAAGCTATTGAGAAGTGTATGACATCTCCACACACACGACCATAAATGATTTTCCTCTTGGCTGGTACTAGTGGTAGATTGGAAATTAACGAGCCACTGTACCTCATTCTACTTCTTTCCACTCCACTCCCTCCAAGCCAACACCGCCCCCACCCCCACCCCCTCCCCAAGCATCGGGTGAAAGCAACACTGTCTCAATTTCTTGTAAGAAAAATGCGATACAGGCTCAAACAAAACAGGCTACCCCGATCGGGAACCGCAATAGAATAGTTTCCTTTCCCCCCTAAACAGTGTTGATCCCAACTGTGAAAGCATACCCCACTAAGACTATATGAAAGGGATTAAGAAGGATTTCCTACACAAAGCACCGGGATTAATATAACAGCGTGAGGTGGCAAGAACTAAAGTAAAGGGGGACAAGGGGGGACACGGCAGACGCAGGAATCAATGGGGTCTCTTCATACGTGCACATTCAAATTTCTAATTATCGAATGGTGCGCTTCGTAAGGCAGAATCGCCCTCCTGTGAATATCAGCTCTCGCCAAAATATCCGAAATACGAAATATAACCTTGGGTCCTATGTTCTGTAATATTCACATCATTTACATACTGCTGGTGTTCATAATGACAACTCCCGATTCCACACATTTCAAAGGCTACACTCAAAGGTCGCAATTCTTAATCATATCAATCATAATCTTTTTTAAAGCACTAATACCACAAAATAGGCCAACCTAAATTTGCCTCTACTTTCACAGTTGAATCAGCTCCCCAGCTGTATGTCATATGATATGGCAGTCTTTAATCATCACTCCCAAGAACAAAGACCGAAGGAATCATTCCCCGAGATGGAATAGCTAAGCACAGAGATCCTCCCAACCTGCCATAACATGCTGAGAAATCCTATATAATTATGTAAGATTGGATACCACTAAAAGTCCGCGGCAACTTTGGAGAATTGCGCCGAGGCGTACTTGACGCACTGAAGCAAAACGACGCCAAATTTAACCATAATTATTATAAACAGTAGTTGGTGCCGTTGATATTGTTCCTGATGAAATAATCATTTTACGGTGCTGATATTTCGTGAACTGGTACTGCTTGAAAGTGGACAATGCAACAGAAAGTACTGTTAATAATTTTGACAGAGCCGGAACATTTACAAATCCTGGAAGGTTTCTCTCAATGCAAACTGCGTTACTCCTCATATTAATTTCTTTTAGGCTGTTCATGCTCATTACTCTATAATGTCTTTATACAGTGTGACGTGCCACTGCGCTATGATCATCACCAAGAGATATCCTTTGACCTAAGTAAACACCATTTACCCCCATCTCCAAAGATAAGCTCACTAATCCTCTGTACCTACAGACAGATAGTATACACAAACTTTCCAATAGATATCTAACCTGAAGCCCCCTATACCCCCATGTAATAGATCTTTCTTTAATTTGATTGCCGCGATATGGCGGTCAAAATCCAAGAGCCCAGCTCTCGACGTAGAAGCCAGACAGAAGCATGGAGTCACTGATAAAGACATTAATGTCCATGGGCCGCTAGAGTTTATTGCTTGGGCTTTCCACATTCCACCGAAGGTTGCAACGCCACTGTAATCTTACGGGTTTTGTTGGATAGCATTAAAAATGAAACTCAAAATAAGAGCTTTTGATGTTTCCTTGTCCTATTATCAAAACATGGTCTGATTTCTTCATGGAGAAATATATCTGGCATCCGTTCAACATTAAAGTTCAGTTTCAACGATTAGCCACACTGGACCATTTATGGCGTTTCTTGACATGTAATGTATAGTTTGGGAAATATGTCTGAGAACTTTTTACCGACATATTATACTGAGAAAATACCAGACTCAAGCTTTGACTTTGAAAGTCAACTGCATAATACTGAGAAAATACCAGGCTCAGGCTTTGATTTTGAAAGTCAACTGCATTTTGTCCCCCCAAAACATGCATTGACCCTTTTTCGTTTGCAATGAGTCAACTGAACATTTTAAAGTTACCAACTCTTTGGGAGGACACCAGTACAAGCAAACAACATATAAATACATATTCTAGGCTGGAGAAGAAGACAATTTATGTACAACCCTGCTCTATCAAAGTTATCATCAAAGCCGCCGGTACAGCTGCTTCCAGATCAATCCCCAAAACTTCCTAATGATGGTCCGCACTGGTGTCAACGCCTTGAGGACGATTCCAGAACCCCGCCATAGCACAGACTGTAGACTAGAGGTACTCGCCACGCCATTACTACTAACAATGGCAATATGATTATGTTATAGGGGGTGTGATCTATAGGTATACAACAGGCGGATCCAAGACGGCAGGGATTGAACTAGATCTCATCTGTCAAACTATAAATCAGAAGGTCCTCTTGAATGAATGCTAATGAAACAATGTTTTGTTTCCAACTTCAAAGAAGAGTTAATCCCATGAAAGATTAGACTGAAGCCACGCACTCGTGACATTAAATCCTTAAACAGAGTAGACCCAAATAGTATCGGTGATCAAAGCCGCCAGGATAATCGTTTATGTGAAAATTGAAGACAATTGATAAAGTCTTCTCCAAACAAAGGATAACACAAAAAATTAGACTTAGACAAATTTAAACAGATTTTAAAAGAAAATCCAAATGAGTTCCTTAGAAAACTGATGACACTCTACAGTCAGAAAGAAATACCTCACGTCCGAATGTAGGCCTCAGGGACTGTCCCCAGACCTTTAAAACAGAACATGCCATCTGATAAATATGAGGACGATCTAAACGATAATTTCAAAGCCAACAAAAACTACATGTCATATAATAATATATCTGGCCCACCAGAGTCCGCGGCTCTCTCTATATATAAAAAAAACAAAAAAACTCTTCACTTTCAATGACCAATGGACGCTGGATGACAATGACAGCCCAGGCAGACAGTGCTTTTGCCTCGTCTAACAATAGCCGAACTCCTAATGAAGGAATTCTACAATGAATGTTCCATCATCAGAAGCAAGTAGACAGATGAAAACGAGTTTGAATCCCTGAATGACGCATGATTTTAAAAATGCGAATGAAAAGGGTTAGAAACCTATAAATATGAAGTTTTGGAGACATATATCATGGTCAAGGAGACTAGATTAGTACGTTGCATATTATTTTATCTTAATGCCCCCTATTGCCATTCAATTAGATAATATCACCAAAATTTCGCTTGGTCAACATTAGACTTCAAATTTTGAGGACAAAGAACGTCAACCACCTCTCTCATGCTCTTACAGTTTAACCTAAACTCTCATGGCTCAGCCAGCTCTATCCAGTGGGATGCAAGGAATATTATTCTAGCACATTCTATTATCTGCATGCTAAAATGGATCTTCTGGACACTATCTTCTTATTTTTGTTGATTTATTTCCGGCTTTTTTTTAAGCTTCCCCTTTTTCCTGATTTTTCCTTATTCTCTTGGGACTATTATTTATCTGCTCTCATTTCTTGTTTCCGCACGTTCAGTATCGAAAAGGAGAAAAAAAAAATGAGCCGGCTTTCTGGGAAGAGAGAACCGAGGATATTTGCATTTTATTTTTTATCTATTTAAAAAAAAAAAATAATACATGCATTTCTATAATACTGTAGGCAGTCTGCAGACCACTATATGGCCTTTAGCGTCTTTACAGACGGTCTTAGCAGCTAGAATATTCACTTTCACTTTGACTGACAGCTTCTCTCGTGGCTTATTCTACCAATGTTTGACCCGAGAGTGCGATGGCAGTGATTGCAGGTCAGTCTTTTGGGTTCACTTTGGCGAGTGTTTTCATTCCGCCTCTGTCGTTTTGTCAGGTATGTTTCTTTTGCCTTGAAGTCTATTGCGAGCGTGCCACTGCGCAATTTTTGTCTCCATCTGCTTCGATCATTTGCAAGGTTCTCCCATTCATTGGGGTCGATGTTGAATGCTTTCATCGTGACTTTGCAAGTGTCTTTGAATCGCAGATGTGGCCTACCTCTGGGTCGGTTGCCAGTAGCAAGTTCCCCGTAGAGAATTTGTCTGGGGATGCGATCATTTTCCATACGGTGGAGATGTCCAAGCCACCGCAGTCTTTTTTTGCCTAGGAGAGCCTGAGTTGATGGAATGTTGGCTCGGCTCAGAACTTCGATATTTGAGATCCTGTCTTGCCACTTGATCTTGAGAATTTTGCGTAGGCAGCGCAGGTGGAAGGAGTTGAGGGATCTTTCATGTTTGGAGTAGGTGGTCCATGTCTCTGAGCCATACAGCAGGGTGCTTAGGACGCAAGTTTGGTACACGAGTACCTTTGTTTTGATGGTCAGCTTGCTATTGTTCCACACCCTTTTTGAGAGTTTGCCAAAAGCTGTGGCCGCCTTTCCTATTCTGGCATTTATTTCAGTTGTTATGTCTGTGCTACCACTGATGGTTGAGCCTAGGTAGCAGAATTTTCCCACTTGCTCCAGAGGAGAGCCATTCAGCATGATTGGGTTGGGGTTTCTCAAGCCTTGTGTCAAAACTACAGTTTTTGAGACACTGATCTTTAGCATGAATTTGTCACAGGCTTTGGCAAGGCTATTGATGAGAGCCTGGAGCGTGGTTTCATCGTGGGCCACGATTGCAGCATCATCTGCGAAGAGGAGCTCTTGTAACATAATATGCTCTGTACGAGATTTTGCTTTTAGTCTGGCAACATTAAAAATGGAGCCGTCCACTCTGGTGTTAATAAGTACTCCACCTGAACATTGACCAAAGGCATTCTTGAGTAGGGCTGCAAAATATATACCAAATAAGGTAGGAGCAAGAACACATCCCTGCTTCACACCGCTGTTTACAGCAAATGAATTGGATGTGCAGCCCTCAAAGTTGACACATGCCCTCATGTCAGTGTGGAAGGATGCAATAAGTTTTAGCAATGTTGGTGGACAGCCTATGGATTTAAGGACTGCATACAGGCCAGATCGGCTTACGGTGTCGAAAGCCTTTGTTAGGTCCACAAAGCATGTTATAAGCGGCCTGTTTTGTTCTTTACATTTTTCTTGGATTTGCCGAAGTGCAAATATCATGTCAATAGTTGATCGTTTGCTTCGAAAGCCACATTGTGTTTCTGGTAAGACTTTTTCCGCCAGTTGTTGAAGGCGGCAGAGGATGACGCGAGCAAAAGCCTTTCCAGTAATGCTGAGGAGGGATATGCCTCGATAGTTGTTGCAGTCGCCTTTGTCTCCTTTGTTCTTGTAAAGTGTGACAATTTTGGCGTCTCTCATATCATGTGGTATCACGCCTTCTTTCCAACACTGCAGTAACAGATTATACAGGTGTGGTAATAGTGGGCCTTTTAGGTCTTTTAATACCTCTGCAGGAATGTTGTCACTTCCTGTGGCTTTTCCAGCAGACAGGTGGTCGATTGCATTGGAAAGCTCGACTAAGGAAGGTTCAGCGTCAAGTTCGGCCATTATTGGCAGTTTTTGGAGGTGTTCCTCAAAATCTGGTGGAATATTTTTCTCAGTTGAATACAACAGAGAGTAATGCTCTACCCACCTATTCAGTTGTTCATTTTTATCTGTGATGGGTTCACCATTTACAGACTTAAGTGGGGCGCTTTTGGTGATGATTGGCCCAAGAGCTACTTTCATCTGACTAAAGGCGGTTTTCATATCTCCCTTTTCATTTGCCTCTTGTATGCTGTTACACAAGTCTGTCCAGTATTTGTTGGCGCAACGTCTTACCTCCAGCTGAAGTTTAGCTTTTGCATTTTTCAAACAAGTTTTTGTACTCTGATTGCAATTTTTGTTATACTCATTGAAAGCAGATTTCTTTTGCTCAATGAGAGGTAGGAGAATTTCGCTGTTCTGGGCTACCCAGTCGTTGTTTGAAACTTTATGCTGTCCAAAAGACTTGATGGCACAGTCATGAATTTTTGAACTGAGAGTTTTCCATGTTTCATCTACCGAGTCACATTGGGTGACATTATCCATGCTTTCAGCAAATAACTTTTCAAATGACTTTCTATTTGATTCATCTCTGATTGCTGTTACATTGATTTTAGGGATTGAAGGGGCTTTTGATCTGTATATTTTCTTGGCCGAAATTTTGATTTTGCTGACTACCAGTGCATGGTCGGTGTCACAGTCAGCACTGTGGAGGGAACGAGTTATTTTTATACAGCCCAAACTCTTCCTCCTTGAGAGAATAAGATCTAATTGATGCCAATGGCCAGACCTGGGATGGCGCCATGATGTTCTTTGGCATCTCTTAAGGTCAAAGTACGTGTTTGTAACACATAATGAGTTTACGGAGCATAGCTCCAGAAGGCGCTGCCCGTTTTCGTTGATGTTGCCAATGCCGAAGTGCCCAATGCACTTTGGCCATGCGGAGTGATCTGCTCCCACTCGAGCGTTAAAGTCACCCAGAATTAGCAGGCCTTCGGTGAGAGGGATGTTGTGGAGAGTCCTCTGCAATGCCTCGTAGAAAATGTCTTTGGTTTCGTCAGAGGAGGTAAGTGTTGGGGCATAGACACAGATAATGTTGGTAAAACCAGACCGGGTGTTCAGTCTGAGTGTCATGATGCGTTCTGACACTCCAATTGGAGTTGCGATCGAATTGATAAGGGAGTTTTTTACGGCGAAGCCCACGCCGTGGATTCTCGGCTGTTCGCTGCTAAGGCCCTGCCAGAAGAAGGTGTAGTTTTCTTCTTTGACTGACCCGGAGTCGGGAAGTCGAGTTTCTTGAAGGGCAGCGATGTCGATGTTTAGTAGCTGAAGTTCTCGATCAATAATTTGGGATTTCCTGATGGAGTCAATATCAGTGAGATCTTGCTGTTGCAAGCCTGGGCGCATTGTTCTGACGTTCCAGGTACCAAGTTTTAGTATTTTTCTGTTTTTGCCAGGTGCACACTTTACGTCAGCTTTTTGACTTTTGGTCTAGCTCCAACCACCTTATGAAGCAGGCTGACGTGGCGGAACAACACCCAACTGCCTGGGGGCTGCCCAGGTTACGGCGGGCGGTAGTTGATCAATGCAGCTGAAAAGCCGCTCCCACCGACAGAGGGGACCCCTGGCGCTCATCCGTACGTCAAATGGATTGAGCTTATCACCGGTAACTGCCACCTCCCGTGTTGTGCCCATCCGTAACGGATGGCTGGAGTGTCCTCTCCAAATCGGAAATGGGTGGGCTTATAGAGGAGAGACAGA
This sequence comes from Onchidella celtica, assembly GCA_963931925.1. Classification (NCBI taxonomy): domain Eukaryota; kingdom Metazoa; phylum Mollusca; class Gastropoda; order Systellommatophora; family Onchidiidae; genus Onchidella; species Onchidella celtica. The sequence continues at coordinate 44,227,858 of OZ007567.1, forward strand.
CGCTTGCCAAGCCCGAGCAAACGCCTCCTCGTTTTGCTGCCTTGCCTGGGCTATTTTTAAGAGATGGTGCTTTGCCCAGAGGCACCACCCCTCTCTCTGCCATTCTAGTTAAACCCAAGGGAGAGACCAGGTCAATACATTTGGAACTAGTCCGGCTGCAGGGGATGCTGGAAGCCAGTTTGATGCAGTTCTCCCTGACAACCACCTTCGGGTCTCCACTCCTGATTTTCTGTCTGGGTTTACTCCCATAGCCTTTGCTATCATAGCAACACACAAGGCAGTGTGGTATTTGTATTCAGGGTTACCTTCCCCTAGTCTTCCTCTCTCCCGAGATGACCCACAAGACAGTGGGGGTGACAGTAGCAGACCACTATTCATGAAATAACTATATCCTTCAGGCATTATCCTGAAACACCGGGCTGAGGGATTAAACTGTTTTAACAAAGGACCTGAAACCTAACAGCAGGTAGGGCGTCCCATTCTCCTCTCAAACAGAACTACGTAAATTTTATTAAGCCATTTTGTAAGCACTTTAGGACACACTGCAAAATCTGTATGTTCACAATTCAAAGTAGCTATTGAACACTAAGTCCAGTAAACAGTCGCGAGGCCACTGAGATCTACAGAGAAACCTTAAAGCAGAACTTGACAGAAGGAAAACACTTCATGTGTATACTCCCGCTAGAGTGTCACGAGTGGAGTGAGTGCAATTAAGGGGATTGCTACAGAGCGGGTGTAGAGTAAGAAGGGCTCACAGTAGACAGCAAGTTAAGCGTGCTGTTGTGAGTAGTGGGGGGGTCTGAATGAGGCGAAAGCGCCGTATTACTATCACTGCAAGTTAGAAGGTCCTACGGAGCGGACCTGTGAATAAGAGCCCATCGGGCGGACATAAGGGAAGCAGTCGAGAAGACTAGTGAGACAGTCTTTCCAGTAATGACTGGTACGTAGAATGTTGATTGATTATTATGATTGATGTATTATATTATATTCGTCTATTACCATGATGTAAATAAGTATATGTGAGGAATGTGGAAGTCCTTGATATTGGATATAGCAATGTGCGCCACGAGCGATAGATGAAAGTGAGTTCATGGATTTGTAGCGCGAGTGAGTAGTGTGTACTCCGATGGAAGTGTGTTACCGTAAGATGTGTGGTGAGTGAAAGGTGAACTAGTGTGTGTACGTTTCATGGGTTGTAAGGAGAGGTGGAGTGAATAGAAATGGTAGGGTATTATACCAATGTAATATTATTCTTGTAGGTGTCGGGGACGGGCCGCAGAGCCACCTCGATGAGCACAGGGGATAGGCCAGCATAGGGCCGGAGGCCACACATAGGCCGGAAGTGAGGCTGTCAGTGCAGGACAGTAGAGGCACATAAAGTCGTGGCAGTCAGGCCACGGACAGGGACGTAGATATGAGAGTGAATGAGATACTATATTATTGCCATGATGATGGGCAAGTGAACTGATAAGTTGTATGGCAATAGGAAGGTGATATTGAGAGACTGCGGTGCCAGTAAATTATTAATGTGCTATTAAGACCCTGAGGGGAGAGGCTGAGGCCGAAGTGCCTTTAGGAGTAACTACCGGATTGTGGATCCGAGGGAGAGTGTGTGTGAGCGTGAGGCCGTTGTACGGCAGTTCATTTCAATAATATAATGTATGTAATTGCGCTATTATATGTATAATTATGTTTAATAAATGTGTGAGTCTGATGGGTTGTTTTGTTAAGTGTTAAACTTGTTTGTTCGTGATTGTCGTCCTGTCATAAACTATTACATCTCCCAGTCTGGGATTTGTGACATAGAGCAAGTCTGCGATCCACTGACATCGATTCTAGAAAACTCTACAGTTTATCAAAATCAAGAATCAAGCAGAATCTGATTTCGCAGAGAGCCTTCGCCTTATATCCTATCCCTTTCATCTGAACACCAGATCAACCTGTAAATAGGAAATAGCTGAACAACAGCTTTTCTGTCTTTAACGTTACGTTATGTCACAGAAAGGAGCTGCCCAATAAAGTTCGTCCTGTATCAAGTACTTTCACTACACATGTAGGAAACTCACGAGACGAAAATATATCAATAACAGAACAAAATGTTTTTAAAATTACCATATATGAATGTCATATATTCGTATCCAATGGTTTCACTCCAAATACAGTTATTATCTTGTTTTAAAAGGGTCAAAAATACGAAATGACACACTGATTTGCTATGATTTCTCTCTGACCAACGTTCTCAACTGCAAAGCCTACTAGGGGACCATAATCACACCTAGATATAAGTATAAACGTTTTGTATGAACAGGACATGTATCAGTGCACACCACAGAGAAATTCTCCAAAGTACTGTAGACTCCTGAAGGCGGTGAATGCGTGAGGCCAGAGAATCCGCGAAACATATGCTAGGAAAATAATGACACGAGCTTAGTAATTATAATAATTAGACTAATGCGGCTTACAGTACATTCTAATCCACACAGCTATACCGATTTTTGATGAGATTAGGACATGTGTAAAAAAGTCAAGCAATCGTTCTGAATTTCGTAATTCAGTAATTCTAACTGCAATTTATATGTCTGTTGCCAGGATCAAAGGCAACACTTTACGGTCTCATTAGCGCATCCGTTGACGGAATTTTTTTTTCTTTTTGCTAATAGTACTCTCTCTCTCTCTCTCTCTCTCTCTGCCTGTTATCTATATACCGGCACGCCCGCCTGTTTGTCTCGCTATTCATGTTTATTTTTCAAAGGTAGTTGAGCATGTTTTTATCTAAAGTTTCTACTTAAATGGCTTCATTATTCCTCAAAGAAAAAAAGGGTGCGATGCCACTTTGTTAGCCAAGTCAGTTTGCTTACGCGTGTGACTAATTCCTGTTAGTTACTATTTGAACCATCTGGTTATAAAATCTAAGAAACAATTTACATTTAAAAGTACAGTGCCATCAGTTCGGACATAACTGACATCCAGACAATCCTAAAATTAACTAGCCTGTTTTCTCACATTTGAAAGAAGGGGTGGGTGGTTAGCACTTTGCTGAAAGAATTTCTATTAGTTTATGTGGTAGTCAAGCAAGCTTGATCTAAAGATGAAGAAAGTTAGTTTTCCTTTCCGCAGTCACATTTCGCGGGCCATAACTCGGTCCATTGTCTTCGCTCAACAAATTCAGTGCCTGGTGGAAGTCGAGCTTGTAAAAAAAAAAAAAACGATTCACAGGGGCGGCAATGAACTCGTGAGTTTTGCTTCTTATTTTTTAAAGTTGTGGCGAGACGTAAGAAGGATAGGACCAATATATTCTTTTTACATTGTATTCGGAAACCTTTCCAGGGGTTCGCGCACACAACACAAAGAGAATGAAGTAAAACTGGGGAGGGGGACATAATTTTTGTCACAGGCGGCCAGGCCGATTACATTAGATCGAACGGTGATAAAAGTTGCTGAGGGCAAATCTACTAGATCAACATAAGATTTTTGAATCCATTACATTGTTTGTGGACCACTGAGCGGTACCAGACTTTGTTGGTGAACAGCCGGATTAATACTGCATCAAATGGGTGATTACCTCCCTTACAGCAATTTGCCACGGTCTCTAACTGCACTTAAGGTCGGAACAGTAACTTTAGCACTAGCCTTAAACCTTCAAGTGGTCAGTATATTGACACAGGAAATGTACGTGAATTACACGAGGAGATATTATTCGTACCGGTCCCCCGCAAAAAAAAACACACATGCAAACGCTTAAGTGAAATGGGTAGAGCTAAAGGACCTCTCTGGCAACTGGCGTCCTGCTAATTATGAGTAAACAGGTCAGAACAGAGCGTTACTGTCAGACACCTAAGCCCGGAGCTAACCACGACATTCGTGGGTGTTTAGCATAAGTCAACAGCTCTCTACCCGAAACCCACGGGAAAGATTTAGTATCCACGGAAAATTTACGACTACCCCACGATATTTGCAAGGAGCTTAAATATCCCTGAAACCAAAGGTTCAGAAGTTTAAGATAACAAGTGACTGGAGAAATACTGACACCTGCACTATAACTGCTGCACAGGACACAGGGTTACTCTCAAAGAGTGGACACAAATTATAAACCCTCCGGTAGGGCCTACCCTGACTTCAGTTTTCTGAAACATTTCCAAGGGTGCCCCATGTTCCGTATTAAGAAATCCTTCAAATTTATAAAAAATACTTTTTCGTGATAACTAAAAACTATTTCTGTATTTTTCCATTTTTGAAAACGTTCCCGTGATGCCCATTGTTCTATATCCATTTTGTGACATCCAAAGTTTTATATTTATGACACCCAAATGATACCCAATGTTCTATGTTTAGAAGTCTTCCTGATTTATTCAAGAATAATTTTTGATAAATATTTATTTATTTTTTCCACTGTTAAACCATTTCTCATGGTACCCAATGGTTTATACATTGTATTTAGAACACTTCCTAATTTATCCGAAAATAATTTGGCACGAAAAGTATTGAATTTTTCATCGATTTGACCACACGCATTAATTTTGCAGGATTCAGAATTTTGGCCACCACTGGAATCCCATGTCTGGGACCAAGAGGGTTAACACAGGTTCTGTAGTTCAGCCTCAAGATCTGACCAACTGTATGCAGCTGTATATTATTACTGTGTATTTAAAAATGGAAGCTATTCTAAATCATGACAACGTTATGCTTTAAGAGACAGCTGCAGAGGCAATGAATACATGTATCTGTTCAGGACCTTAGCTATTCACAACCGCATGCAGAGATACGACGATTCAACCGGTTATCAAACCATTTTATGATTTTTGGTGACGTAGATGGGGTTCTTACTACAACGTTTTATTCTATTTATTTTTTCCCTCCATCTGGTTATCACAAGCAGTTTTCTATTAATGTTGTTCATTCCCACCCAAACGTGATTTTGTAACCTGTGATAGAACGTTTTTTGGAATTGGGAAAGGAATATAAGACAGAATACTTTGGAATGTTGTGACAATTTACAACAGCACTCCTCTGTCACGAGCGAGTGAGCGAGGGTCAATAAGTGCGGGGAAGGGGACTTGAAGCGTGCGTGTTGTGAGTGAGTTGAGGCTTAGACGAGGCAAGATTTGAGTAGTCAGATCACTGCAAGCCGAAAAGTCCAAGGGGACAGACGTGAAGAGAGCAGTCGGGAGTTGTTGTATATTCCAGTGATGACTGGTAGGTTGAACTATAAGGATTGATAATTATGATGATTGATGTACTATATTCTCCTATGACCATGATGTAAATAAGTTATATGTGAGGAATGTGAAAGTCATTGATTACTGTGTATAGAGATGTGCGCAATGAGCGATAGATGTAATTTAGGATCATGGATTCGTAGCGAGTCTGAGTACTGTGTAATACGGTGGAGGTGTGTTACCGTAGAGAAGTGCAGATGTGTGGTGAGTGAAATGTGGACTGTTGTGTGTACGCTTGATGGTTCGTAATGAGTGGTGACGTGGATAGTAATTGTATGGTGTTATAGAGATGTAATGTTATTCTTATAGGTGTCAGGGTCGGGCAGTGAGGCACCCGTGGTGGAGAGACTAGTGCCGGGGATAGGCCAGCATAAGCGAGAGGCCTGGGTTGGGCAGAAGGCTACCCACAGGCCAGCCTGAGTGAAGCTGTCGCGCAGGACAGCGAGAGCACATTAGTCGTGGCAGTCTGGCCACAGACAAGGACGTTATGTATTGAGATATTAATGTGCTATTGAGATATTAGTGTGTTATTAAGATATTAATGTGCTATTAAGATATTGAGGGGAGATTGAGATACTGAGATTAGGTTGAGCAGGAGCCAGTAAGATAGACCCGCAAGTAGTACATACATTGATGTGAGGCTGAGGCCGGAGTATATTTAGAAAAGTATCTATCGGGTTGTGGACCCAGAGATCGAATGAATGTTGGGAATAATGACCATTGGATGGTGTTTGAATTGAATAATGTAACGTATGTAATTGCACGTATATCTTTATCTTTATGTATAATAAATGTGTGAGTCTGTTTGGTTGTTCTGTTAAGTGTTATACTTGTTCGTTCGTGATTGTTGTCCTGTCATAATCAGTACATCTCCCAGTCTGGGATTTGTTACATCCTCTACCTGGTGACTTCTATAAGGAATTTGGGGTGGAAATTTCAATAATGTTCCTGTAGCATCTGCGGGCTACCCCTTGCCCTCCCCCGGTTTTGTTGTTGTGCTGGTGGCTGAGCATGTGTCCACTACTTTTTCCATTTTATTGTTGACAACCGCGAGAGTGTACTGTACTCCGTGACCTGACCTTCTTTTCTAGTGAGTAGTTTTTTCCTCGCTCGCTTGTTGTCAGGTGTTTTGACTCGTTCAGTAAATATTAGTATGTTCCCGAATATTCGATAACGTTGTGGATACGAATGTTTACGCCAGATTTGGCCTTGAGTGATGTAACCTGATGACGTATTGATGCGTGATTGGTTAGTTTGTGCGAGGGCAAAGGTAACGTTTATTTCGGGAATTTTCTGTAGGAATGTTTATATATATAGACCTGTGTGAGTGGTTGGTCGGTGAGAAAGTGAGTTTCCTTTTGTGTGGCGTAGATATTTAGTTTCGCTGGTGTCTTCCTAGTAATTTATTGTTCACTATACATTTATTAAACTTTAGTATTATTTAATCTATCGTCGGATCTCGTGTTTATTTATTTTACAGCTGTAATAGTTTCGTTTTCTAAAGGGTTGTAGTTAGATCAATTAACTCCCCCCTACTATAACGTGCTAGAACAACCTCAGCTGTTACAGTTCCTCTCCAAAAAGAATTTTAAAAAATAATAAAACGGCATTAAAACGTGTTCACGCCATATAAGGAACATCTTTTTTGTTGTTGTTGCGGTTTATTGCAATTGCTTTAACAAAACCATATCAATTTTGTTTTTTTTTGCTTTTTTAGAGGGAAATCAAAACTGTACATTACTGAGTTGTCTCGACATCAGCACATACTGTAAAACACTCCAGACTTCTAGCGCTCTTCATTTGTGTTGAAGATGCGACTCCTTAAACGAAAATTTAAACTGAAAATGCACTGTTAATTTCATGACAACGAACCAACCTACAACTCCAGCATTTACTAAACTTTTCCCAGCCACCTTGCCGCCGAAGATAATCGCCCACGCATTCTAATAATAATAATAATATTTTCATTATAAAAAAAAAAAAAAAAAGGGTGGCCGGAGTATTTCACTATGGTGCAATTTGACCTTTTTTTTTTCTTCTCTCAACGCTACCGCCCAAATAACAGTTGCAGAAATTATTTTAAAATGTTTTCAAGCGTTAACTAGTCTAACCCAATCGCCTCTGTTACGACAGATTTTGTTTATTCAAGTTTCAGGCGATTTGTTTAAAAAGTTGGGAAAATTGTAAAACACGAAGATCTCTTTTGGTTCTCCCTGTGACAAGTCCACCGCATGGGGAGGCTGTACATGTATTTGACAGCTTTCAGCTGATGCATTGTGCCCTGCCGCGCGTGAGTTCTGAAGCAAGACTGTGGATTGTTATTAATGTTATGGGAAACTTACTGTCTAGATCAGAGAGAGGGTGAGGTAGGTTTATCAATGTCGGATGCCTTATCTAATAATAATAATAATACTCTCTTAATTACTATATTCCGTACCGGTTAATCAACTATTGTACAACAAACTGTGCCATAATACGACCCATGAGTCAAAAGGCCTAGAGTCTGAATTCTCTGTTGCCGGTAACAGTAATGGCCGTTTGTATTACTAGCGTAACGTTCCTATCCACCGTATGCGCGCATATCGTCTCGATTGCTTCACGCAATATGAGAATCATCGCATTGTAGGATATGCAGCGATCGCGTCTGGAATTTTGAAAATCTGTCCCGCGACTGGCTAGCCCTTTTTCTATTCGTTTTATTGTACCGTTTCAGTATTATTTCTTACGCGCGGCTTTGCTACATACAACTTTTTCTTTTTGCCATATTTTGGCCTGGCTATGAGCTTGTAACCCACTCTCACACAACCATCAATGTCAAAACTGATTCCAGAAAGACCAACGCTGGTCACAGGAAACTGACGAAATATTACAAAAACCAAAGAAAATCTGTGGGGTCCAAACAAGGCTTGAGGCAAAGTCAAAATATGGCAATAGGAAAAAGTTGTATGGAAAAGCCTCGCGTAAGCAATAATACAGAAACGATACAATAAAAAGCAAAGGAAAAGGGAAGATTGGTTTGCTACATACAAGTTTTTCTTTTTGCAACATTTTGATCGGTCGCAGAAAACAGACTTGAAAAACTTAGATTTAATCATCTATTTTAGACTATCTTATGTAACACACGATGGTTGGCTTCCCTGACTGATTTATGCGCGTTTTCACTGTGAACGTTGAAACGAAAATTTAAAAAAATAGACTATTGCAATTCTCTTCTTGCTGGAATAACATCAGATAAACTGTCTAAAATTCAAGTCATTCAAAACAACGCAGCCAAATTGATTACCAAGAAAAAACAAGCTGACCGCGTTACGCATTTGTTAAAAAAAACTGCACTGGCTTCCTATAACAGAAAGAATTACTTACAAAATTGCTGTTTTTTTGCTACAAATGTTTAAATAACACCGCACCCAGCTATCTCAAACACTCTTTGCAAGTCTACACACCATCTCGTTCACTAAGATCATCAAGTGACAAAACAATCTTAAGAATCCCATCTAAAAACTATAAAACTATAGGCCATAGATCCTTCAACTATTTTGGACCTTTTGTCTGGAACCAGGTACCCTTGACCATTCGTGAATCACCAAATCGAATTGAAGGCGCATCTTACCAACAAAGGCCCTTCTGTGAAATTTCAATCTGCGTACAGAGAGTTTCACTCTACGGAAACTGCCCTCTTGCGAGTCCACAACGACATCATCAGATATGCAGACCAGAAACAATGTGTGGCGCTCATTCTTCTTGACCTCAGCGCTGCGTTTAATACAATTGACCAGGCTCTACTCTTAGCACGACTGAGATCATATTTCAAGATTGGAGGGAAGGCACTAGAATGGATTAAATCTTACCTAACTGACCGATCACAATCAGTTCTCATTCATTCCTCAACATCTGGAAGGGGTGCAATAACATCAGCATCAGCACCACTTATCTATGGGGTGCCTCAAGGCTCTGTCTTAGGGCCCATTCTGTTCATCATGTACACATCACCTCTATCAGACATCATCAGCAGTCATGGATTGGATTATCACCTGTACCCTGATGACACCCAAGTGTACATTCCCATCTGCCAGGGTGATGAGCAACAACGGATCCAGGCCATTGAGAACTGCTTACGGGATGTCAAGCAATGGATGTTTGACAATAAACTCAAACTCAATGACAGCAAAACTGAGATAATTTTACTTGGCGCAAAAAATTCTAGATCTAATGTGAAATTTGATAACTTAAATCTGGACGGTACTACCATCAACATAACATCTGGAGCCATTAAGAACCTTGGCGTCTATTTCGACTCAGACTTGTCCATGAAAACCTATGCTACAAAACTTTGCCAAACAATGCACTTTCACTTGCGGAATATCAGTAAGATCAGAAAATGTATTGATGAAGAGACCGCAAAGATTCTGGTCCAGGCATTTATTGTCAGTCATCTAGATTACTGCAACTCCTTGCTCATTGGTATCCCTGAGGCAACTATTTATAGATTACAAAAGATCCAGAACAAGGCTGCTAGACTTGTTACTTTATCAAAAACATCAGAACATATTCAACCAGTTCTCCAAAACCTTCATTGGTTGCCTGTTAGAGAGCGTACTCAGTTTAAGATTTTATGCATTGTGTTTAAATGCCTCAATCAAAGCTCACCAGAATATCTTTCAGAGCTCATTGAAATATACATTCCACCCAAAAAATTGAGATCAGCAGATGCAAATTTATTAGTAGTGCCCATATCAAGAACAATCATGGGAGAAAGAGCTTTTTCGGTGTGTGCACCTAAAATGTGGAATGACTTGACTGATCATGTGAAACATTCAAACAGCTTGATCCAATTCAAAAGAAAACTTAAAACAGCGTTGTTTACAAAAGCGTATACGCAGGATATGTAACATTCTTGAGACAGTGATTATGTATAGGTTGATGAAAATGTGTGTTGTGTGACTGAGAGAACTGTTAGGGGCTTTAGAGCACTCTTCTGTGGAATCAGGCGCTATAGAAATGACTTATTATTACAATTATTAAATCTTGAAAGCTTTAAGAAAAGCGTAAAACATCACCTTTTCCTCCGAAACTGTTAAATTTTCAAAATTCTATTCAGTGCTTTGATGTTATGATTGATTATATAACCTAGTGCTATATGACTAAGAGCGTCTGTGTGTGTGAAACTGAAAGTTTGTATGGATGAGAGTGCATGTTTTAGTATGAGATTTGGAAAGTGTATGCATGAATCATTGATGCAATGTACAGCGCATTGAGTAATAAATTTATTAGAAAGGCGCTATAAAAATTCTATTTATTATTATTATTATTAAATGCAGATCATCGTATGAGTTTCCGAAAAGATCTTTCAGCAAATTAAACCTCTCCCCGGGGCAGGCAGCTCTAAACTTGTTCGTTTTTTTTTTTTTTTGGTCTGGTAAACCATATCTTACAGGGATTTACTTGTTAACACGAATCCTGGATATGTCATGATGCCAGTCCCATCGAAACAATTTTTAAACACTACAGCAAACTTTAAACTGGGCCTCCACGCTTCACTTCCACTGATATAGGGATAAGCCACCAATGACGGTTAACATACATGTAATATATTATGAAAGTATTTATATTTCAACTAATAAGATTACTCAGTTAATCTTAAGGAGTGCGTCTACTCTAAAATCCCGGTGCAAACATAATAACACAAATCAGCCAGTCACGTTCTGACCCTGTAAACCAGCCAATGTATCGTGGTAAAATATGGGTGGCTCGTGTTGGCACTACTGTTCCAGCAAAATAACTCACAGTAACAAAGTATTATCATTACTTGAGCATGCGTATGCCATTTGGACGGAACTGTCATATTGTCCCAGCAAAATTCGACTGAATCAACTTCAAAATCCAATGTATTCAAAATAACCCAAGAGAAATAATAATTATTCATTGTAAACATGATTATGAAATCCGTCGTACAATTTTTTTTTAAATCCCGTTGAAATAAGGATATAAATACAGCTTACACAACACCATAGCTAAATTCACTGTAGATACCGCCATGTTAATTAAAATTGTCCCTCCGTTGTTTCGCATGAATGTTCGCAATCAAAAAATAAATGACGCCCCTGAAAGATCCGGTGTAAAATATCTATGATCTTTGTACCTTTGATAAATTCGTCTTTCCGATCAGTTTTCAGCATAATGATCTACAAAATGAGGAACAAATTCAGTGTACTTTCAAACTGAAAGCTGAAAAAGTCAGTCATGCGGGGAAAAATTTAATAAAATACAAATTATGGAAAACATAATGAAATCAGTCAAAAACAAAACAATGAGAGGTACTTCAATCAGTTTCCACCCCCATCTTTCGGCCTTGAATCTTTTGCCCTCGCCATCTCCAAATACTGGGCCTCCGTAAGACCAGTTCAGAATGGGACGCAAGTCTGATCCTGTTGGCTAATAATATGCCACACAGGAGCAGGATCGGTCAACTAAGTGTAAACGGCAGGTCTGGCACCGAGGGGAACAATGCTATTCAAGAGACTTGGTGCTATTCAAGAGACGACACCAAAATTGCGGCGAGAGAGACGACAGTCTTGGCCTTAGCACCCAGACGAGCCGTGAAAATGCGTGTAGGCGGCCTGGTTATACAATGCCAAACCACTTTCTTTTGGCTGCATTCACTTTCCCAAGTTCGAGTCCGAATAAATCAGCAGTCATTTGCTGTACTCCGTATCTGAAGAATGTGTACAAATGGTTACACCAGTTTCATACCCCGGCACTACTTCAGTGATGTAGCATTTTTCTGTTGCAATCAAACTTCTCCGATTTGTGGACAATATTTACTTAAACTCTTCCCTCACCACCAAAACTGAAACCAATATTTCGCGTCTTCAATCTCCACAGAGAAATAAGTATAGTAAAAATGAATGGATTAGAATCTAGCTCCCTTTAAAGGCGTATGCCAATTTTCAGTTTATTTTCCTGACCACCTGTTAAAAGTAACAATGATCTTTGTAGCAAACAAGTACTCAAAATGCAACTAACATTCCGATAAAGCACGGATACAGTTTAGATTAAATCAAAATTTAAGATAAAGCATGATTTTTAAAGATGAAGAATATGCATCTAAATTTGTCTTCAACTTCAAACTCTGAAATATGTTTGTAATGAGCTTACTTGTAGTAGACCGAATGGATCAAAAGATAAACGCCACTCCCCGTGGTTCTGCTAGGAGTCCTAAGGACAATGCAAACTTATTCGAGTATTTCAGTTCTTTCCACATAACTTGGCTTCAACAATAAAAATTAATTTTTTCTAGCTCAACCTCAGCTGCGCTTACTTCAAGGCACAAAAATTATATTTTCATTTCCTGAATTCGCAGCTCACGATAAGTGGGGAATTCTTAACATCGATAGGCTATGTTCCGTGCCGTGATGATGGAAACAACTGATTTACTTAAATTAAAAATTACAGCCCCTTGCAATTTATATCTTAAAATGTAAACCAATGGCAATTATCAACCCACTCCTCGCCCCACAAGTAGGAGTAGAGCCAGCCCACATTGAATGAGCCGGAACATTAACCCAATCTTTGTTGCCGTCACATAATGGAAATGCTGCCCTAGCTAGTAAATTTTTATTGCGCCACACTTAGTAGCCTGCCAAAAGCTATATCTCGGGAGTTCGGGAGTTCATCAGTTTGGTTGGAATAACTTTTTTTTTCTTCTGAGTGAACAATAGGAGCAAAGAAGTGTCACTGAGGAGACGGGAATAGATGAAGAAACACCGGGCAGAAGGACAGGAAATGAGAAGGAATCATTACGGGGGGAGGGGGCAATTTTTCGAAGTAAAGGCGCCTACATGATTTGGACTATGCTAATCTACCTGTTCATTCGTAAAATGTAAATACAGCAACAAGACCTCTTGTTTTCAGTGCCATTCCTGATCACAAAACTAAGCTTTAACGCAAATATTTTAATCAATTTACTGCAGCACAGTTAATTTTCTTTTCGCTGGTAAGCAAAAAGTGTCTTGGTCTCGTTATGTTGAAAGTGAGAAAGATTTGGAGGGCGAGCCCGGCTGAGCCGTAGAAAAGCCGGTAACGGGTTCCGTGTGTTTACCTATCGGGACAAGCTTGCTTGATGAACCATCAGCAGTGGACAGGATCAGGCTGGACCTAATCTGTTAGACACAGGCTTTAGGTCAAACCATTCTTCAGCTTTAATCATTTTTCTTAAGGGAAGAATCCTGTGCCGTTCGCTACAAGTTTTCCTTGAAGCCCTCAAAAACAATATATATCACTGGGATTCTCGGGGACTTGCACCTTTTGCAAACTGGAAAAACAGTGCGAGCCTAATGGGTTAAGTGTTTAAAAATAATGGTCCTGTAAAGCTAGTGTGATGGAGTTTGCCCCGGGGCTTCCTTCGCGAAACTCGTTGACGAAAACGTAATCGACGGTTCATGTTCGAAACTAGGGCCTATCCTCGAGAATAACAACTAAAACAAAGCAATGAATACAAAGGCAACCAACAGACTTAACAGTCAGATTTATTTACAAATGAATACCTGATTTCACAATGCATGTAAATTATAAAATACGATGGGAAGAAAAAGTCAACAAAGTAGGATAGGCTCCACACGCACCAAAAATGAAGATTAATCGGCCCGAATGCACCATTTGTGGTAAATGCTCTGACTTCTGATCCATGGAACGAAAAAAAATGGGGTCACAGTAAGGCTTGATCAACGGTTGAGATATGGCAGAATAAATAAATAAATAAATAAATAAATAAATAAATAAACACGTGTAAATTCAGAATGACTTTAAAATTTGATACCGATATCCATATATACAAGAACAAGTGGTCAAGTTTCATCAAGCCCAAGGCGGAATCCAGAGCAATGTGCCTCAATTGATTTTTTAAATTTCTATTCTTGGACCTTATTTTTGTTGTAAGTAAGTGGAGCCCGTCCCATGGTTCTCATAACTAGTCTGAACATGGACTGTTTGCTGACTTAAAAGGACCAAACAAGAGATTCTCCGCTTCACAACAAGGGACCCAAACCAGAGTTTTGAATTTGTACGGGAAAATGTCGATCTTGAGTCTTCCTCTTTTCTTTTTAACACAGAACTGATTATTACGTGCTCACTCGTTTAAAAATTCTGGGTCTTCATTACAAAGACACAGCACCACCAACACACATTATAATATATACAAGTACCTTTTAATGTCTTTGTCATAGAAATTTTGTCCATCTGCAACTCCTTCCGTCCACCAGCAACCCCCCCCCCCCCTCTCGGACCCGACCTCCCTACCTACCTATCTATCTGTCTATTGGTCTGACTGCTGGCTGCTTGCCTACGTGTCTGTCTATTCTATCAATCTTTATTTTGTCTGAGTGTCTAAACTTCTTGCAGTTTGGCCAAGGCATGCCATGATAAAGTTGCAAGTGCTAAAATCCTTTTACCAGCTGAAGGCTTGGTGACAATAGTTCTTGTCTGAACACTGACATTTATTGAAATCGAAATTCCAAATTCACTCTGTGCAAACATTATCAGGCATCTGTTAATGGCCAACCAACATGAAATACCCTCTATGCCAACTGCAAGTTATGTAAAACCCATGACCATATTCAACTATTTCTTAGAGTTGACACCACTTTGCAATATGCAAAAAAATTGTGTTTCCCTTGCACTGAATTGGAAACTGCCAAGTACTGGACGTGCGCTCTAAAAATCACAGTGACAGAATTTTTCTTGCGAACAGTCAATGAACTTGTCGACAACTTTTACTGAATACATGTAAATCAACATGTCGACCCCTCAGAATGACAAGGTTCTACATGTAATTCCCTTCCATCAACTTTTGAGACATGAAGGATTAAAAGTTTTATGTTCTCATAGATTTTAGAGATACGGCCGTTTTCTTGTTAGTAATACTTACAAATTACGCACCGAACCCGCTTGATACTTTGACACATAATGGGGAAGGCCTGTAGAAGTAGTATGCAGTGTATAACTCAGTTCTGGAGATAGAACCCTGTCATTCTTAGGGGACGATGTAAACAGCAAAGTTTAGATTTATATCAACAGTTATCAGCCTAGTCTGTTTCATGATCCCTTTCAAAGCTCTGATCACCATAGAATCTCCCCCCCCCCCCCCCAAAAAAAAAACCCTACACCCATATATTACCCCCAGCACCTCCTAGAGCTAATCTGCCCTCTCTCACATAGGCCTGCATACACAGGGAGGGTAACACACACATGCACCAGAGTGAGCTGCACAGAGGGAAAGACACAGAAATACACATGCACACAGAATGAGAAGCGGGGAGTTATTATTACACGTACTAGTTCTGGCTCACTCTGCCCCCCCCCCCCCATCCCTATTCCACCCCAAAATGTCTTGATCCTGAGTTGAAAACCTGCAATTTATCTAGAAATTTACCCTTGATATTAATTAAAGGGAACATTTAAAACAATGTAATGACACACCTTTAACATCTAAATAGCAGCTGCCCACATCTTTCAAACATGTGTAGCCCATGCAGCCAAAGATTTAAACATCAAATACATTAAAAAGGTCAACAACAGCAACCAACCAAATAAACAATGGGCTTTAGAAAGTGTTTTGATAGATAACTTAGACTTCAAAGACAATCAAGGAGTATCAAGAAGACACGGAAACTAAAACCGATTCATGAAAATTCCATCACCATGTTAAACATGGACAACCAGTAACCAGAACCTGTATGCGATCTTTGCCCATCAAAACTTTCACAAAACAACAATTTTAACATCTCAATAATCATGAGTGGACCTACTGTCAGTTTATGGCGGCTTGAAAGAACGTTCGGACTCTGAATACATACTGAAAATAATCATAAAAATTATAACCCCAATTTTTATTTACTTCCCTTTTCCGGGTGACCAGCACCATCATGATTTATATCAAGTCCGTGTACACTTTTTAAGTGACATTTGAGTTACTTTCGTGAACAGATTTGAATTTTGTTTGGTAACTAACAAAAGAAAAAAAAAGGAATCACTTAAATCTGTCTGCCAGTAGCCTACTGGTTCCAAGTATCAACTGCTATATGAATTTCACAAATGTGTGAAAAGTAGGAATGACGAACTGTGCACTTGTAACAAACTTTGTCTGCGGGAAACAAAATGAATTCAACATGTGATGCAAGAGCAGTCTGGGACTGGAACCAGAATTAATGAATTTCAAGTGAAAGAAAGAAATGCCATGACGAGCCCACATAATTGTTATTTACACCCTTTGGCTCTAGCATTGACGCCGACAGTAAATTTCTTGTCATATAACTGGATCTGATATCCCTTCTCTTGATCCTATCATGTCTGTTACTTTATTGCTTCATGACCCATGTTTTATCTGTCACTTATCCGTGGCACTTAACCCCCACCTTTGATTTAACCAGTGTCAAAACATGCTTAAGTTGTAAGAAGTGCCGGTACCAATAAAGTCCAATGAATATGAAAAACGGAAATTTAAACTAGCTTATGCAAGCATGTGTGTGCCTGCACGCCATAGGAGTGAGAGACTAAATATGATTTATATTTGAGTATTAAGTTGCCACTCATAATAATTCTGAATCTCAAGGAGGAAGAAAGAGAAATAATTTCAATAAAATGAGTGCAGAATTATTATGTCATCATCTTTTGAATAAGGATAGAGTGACCTAAATTGATTCCACTCAACATGATGTCCTAAAATAAACATAGAATAGATGTGTATAGACTATTAATACATGTATCTATAGGCTGAGTATCATTTCTACCTTGGTCTCTTTACGTTAACCCTTTATTTACTAGATATGCCTTACTTCATGAAATTCGTAACTAGACTTGAATTTTCTACATGTCCTCTGCCATCATGACTGGAAATGGGCATCTCAGCATGTTTTCATCTTTTTTCTTGCTTTTGTGGAGGGTTTGAATATATGAATAAATAAAGAGAATCTGGGGTATGGATGCTCACTTGTTAGCTCTCTGCAAAACAACAAAACTTTCGATGTCTAGAATTTTGCTCTGCGTGAAGACAATCACATTGAAGGAGGAAAACGGAAATAAAAGGAAGTTATTACAGCTTGTGAAAAGGTGGATAAGTACATTAGAGAGTTCTCATTATGTGGGAGGGTGAAAATGCAGAAGGGGCTTTTAAGTCCCGTCAGTGAATAAAGGGTTAACCCAGAGAGGGTAATTCACTTGTACAAAACTTTATGATGGTGGTTTTTGATGGTGGCTAGTGTGAGCCACCAGTTTAGAGAGTTCCAAATTCATTATACATGTACTACATGTCTCTCTCTGGAACAGTGTCTCAGCACACTGCTTATTAATTGACAGAACCTCTGTGTTGGCCTTGCAGTGTTGAACATCAGTGTCAGACAGTAAAGACACACATGTTGCCCATAGGAGCACACTGAAATTACATGCACATGTATGTGCAATCTATACTGAATTTATACTGACATAGTGCTTTACAACATTACACAGGTATGTGTTAAATGCTAAATAAGTGAAGACAAATGAGAATATCACAAATACAAGAGATGGAAGGGAGTGAAAATGTGGCAAAAAGAAGAAGTTGTATGTTGCAAAGCCTCTCATAAGAAATAATACAGAATATACAATAAAATGCAAAGGAAATAGAAAGACAAATCAAGTCTCCCATTACTGGACTTAATTCCCCACAAAAGTACGTAGTTGCAACTGATATCATCATATTTACAATAATATATATCATTACTAGATACAAGCTGGCCTAGAGGCAAGGTGCTCGCCTCTCACACCAAAGGTACCAGGTTTGAATCCTGGTTGGTTGGTTTGGGATTTTTCTCACGTTTTCTGGTCAGTAATCCTATGGCAGGTGCTCAACCTAGTCTTCTCAAATAAGGATGAAAAACTCAGGTTCCCATGTGCACATTAAAGATACTTTTGCAGTTGGGAAACAAGAAAACAAGAAGAACAGGCTGAACAGGCCGTTTGGGCAAAATTGCAAAATTAGAACCCCCCCCCCAAAAAAAATCTCCCCCCCCCCCCCCATGGGGCAATGTCATGTCATGCCTGGGCTGCAATGACACTAAGACAAATTTCCCAAATGGCTTTATAAGAGGTATATAGAAGCAAAACAAAAAACATGTATGGACATCAAATTGGCTTTATGATTATTGTATTACTAGTGACATGGGGCCCTGCAGGGTGCTCATGCTGACGAAGTAGGGGAAAGTTGATTTGAAAAGACAAGAAATATTTGTAGAGAATTTGGGCTGCATAAACACAGTGGAGAGGGGTTCCTATTGAGGCACAAAGTGGAATATTTTAAAGACCCAAGTTTAAGAGCACAGATGTCAGGAGGGGTGGGGCTGGTGAGTTAGTCTTTTAGGTGGATGTTTTTTACAGTTAATGTGCAGCCTGGCAACAAGGCCTTACACCCAGAACATGAAAAAGGTTCCCTTCTAAGACTGTGTACCTCCTTAGATCTATCTAAGAGTAATATGGCACTCATTCCACATAATCTGGTTTCCTTATTTAATGCCTTGTGCATGCAGTAGAACTAAAGCATATCTAATAGTAATACTCACACTTTTCCTTCCTCCATGCAGAGAAGAAAAATGACCTACCTCATTGAATTATCATTTTCATTGGGCCTGCAAGTAATATTAATATTGGTACTGAGCAACCTGCTTAAGCCAATATTCAGAGGACCAATAATTCATGAATTGTATTTTCGCATTGACAGCATTTCGGATTAAAGAGTACCGATATACATGTATTATAACTGTTTTAAAATCACGAATTTTAGTCTTTTAAAAAGAAGCAATATATAATACACCTTGTGTTGTGTCGGTCTCACGTCTTCTCACGTCTTGGAGACCACACACACAGTGACACTGGCATATTTATGTGGTCAGTACCCTCCTAACATTTAACCTTGTCTTTTGTCTCCTCTCCACCTGTCGTAGGGTCGTTGTACATCGTGGGAAAGCAAGTTCGTTGTCCGTCTTTGTTCTTGTTTGATTATATATGTAGGATGCTTGGGAGTCCCGTGAGTCGGTGTAGTAGACGTGTACCTGTGCAATGCCTATCTGTACAGTGTTCATTTATATGTGAAATTATTTCTGTGTATAACGTATCAGGGTTCATACAAAGTCTTGAAAACTAATTTTAAGGACTTTTTAAGGACTTCCTAAGGACTCACGGTAAATAAATTAAGGACCTGTGTGCCTGTGACCAAGAAATATTACAACTATACAAGTGCTGTGCAGCACTCATCAATACGGAATGTTTCTGTATCCAGAGTTCTGACATGGTAAATTCACTCTGAAAAGTTTAGTTCTTTCAAAGTACCAATTATCCAGTGTGCAAACTGCAATTGGAAGATTTGAATCTCAAATGATTAAATTGAAACACAAAATAATGTTAAGGACTTTTTAAGGACTTTGGCATCATTTTCAGAATTTAAGGACTTTTTGAGTACTTATTTTTTCTTTTATGAAAATTAAGGACTTTTAAGGACCTGTGTGAACCCTGCGTATACCTATACAGTGACAGTAACTTTCATATCCGTATACAGACTTATGTGTGTCGATTAAATATCAACTCTGTATACCATACAGAAGGACTTACGTCATTCTGTAATATTCTAAAAACCCCACGCACGACACCACACCTTGTAATTTGACTTTATTACGACGTCCCCCCCCCCCCCCCCCAAGAAGCAATAATAATAATAATAATAGTTCGTCCATCAGGTATGATGATGACCTTAACAACACCAGAGGAATAAAGAACAGAAATTGTTGAGAATTTCAACACATGGACAATAAAGAGAACTAAAGGACACAGAGGACAGAATGGAAAGACTGTTCTTTCATGACTTATGGCTTCTCATGTGACTGATAAGTCCTATTTTTGCCCTGAAGACCCTTCCGCATAAATGACAAGAGTGCTCCGTTGGTTCAGTACCACTGGGCCTTTTCTTGCGCCATTCTCTTTTTTTGATAGCCTGCTGGACTCTGTCAGCTTCCCATGCTTTGCTGCCTCTGGTAAGGGCCGCCTTCCAATTTGCACGATCAAGCGAGAGCTTTTCCCACTCACTCACATCAATGGCAAAGGCCTTCAGTGATTGCTTGAGAGTGTCTTTGTAACGTCTCTTTGGGGCCCCAACATTCCTCGTTCCATTGGAGAGCTCAGAGAAGAAGATTTGCTTAGGGAGTCTGGAGTCGGGCATTCTGACAACATGTCCTGCCCAACGTAGCTGAATTTTTTTCAGGTGGCAGAAGATGCTCAATTCCTTGGCACGATTGAGGACCTCAGTGTCTGGAATTTTATCCTGCCATTTGATCCTTAGGATCTTTCTAAGGCAGGCCAGATGAAAGTGATTTAGCTTTCTGGCATGCGATTGGTACACTGTCCAGGTTTCAGCCCCATAGAGTAGGGTGGGAAGGACCACAGCATTGTACACTTTCAGCTTAGTGTCTGTGCGAATGCCGGCGACATCCCATACTCTCTTTCGAAGCCTGCCAAATGCAGAGCTGGCTTTGCTGATTCTTGAGAGAATTTCAGTATCAACACGAGCCGCGGAAGACAGTGTACTGCCAAGATAGGTGAAGTTCTCCGACACCTTCAGAAGACTGTCATGGACTTTGATATTTGGGGTCACAGGATACTTGTCGTCTGGAGTAGGCTGATGGAGCACTTCCGTCTTCTTTGTGCTTATTGTGAGGCCAAAGTTGTCACAGGCTCTAGAGAACTTATCAACACAGTTTTGCATGCTATCCTCATCGTGTGCCAGAAGTGCACAATCATCAGCAAATAGTAGGTCACAGACTTGAGTACTTTTGGTTTTGGTTTTTGCCTGAAGTCTCCTGAGGTTGAATAGACTGCCATCAGTTCGGTACTTGATGCTTACCCCTTGAGGAGGAGAGCTAAAGGCTTCTTGTAGCATTGCAGAGAACATGATGCTGAACAGAGTTGGGGCTAAGACACAACCCTGTTTTACCCCATTTGTGACAGCAAAGGGCTCTGAAACACTGCCGTTGCTTTTGACTGCAGCTTGCATGCCATCATGAAACTGGCGCACTATTGTGATGAATTCGGGTGGACACCCAAACTTCGCCAAGATTTTCCAGAGGCCTTCACGACACACTGTGTCAAATGCTTTTGTGATTTCAACAAATGTGATATCATCATCATCATTGCCTTTCTCACCCTGGATCAGGGTATAGGCCACCAACAAACACTTTCCATCCCTCTCTATCATGGGCCAGCCTCTTTACATTATTCCAAGTCTTTCCGCTTCGTTGCACATCATTTTCTCTGGCTCTTCTCCACGTTCCGCGCGGCCTTCCTCTTGATCTCTTGCCCTGGGGATTCCAATCCAATACCTTCTTCGCGATGCTGTTTCCTGGCCTCCTGAGAGTGTGGCCGATCCACCTCCATCGCCTCCTACCAATTTCCTCTCTGACTGGGCTCTGTCTTGTTCTTTTCCAAACAATTTCATTGCTGACCTTGTCTGTCCATCTGATCTTAAGTAGCTTCCTCAAACATCTGTTGATGAAAACTTGGATTCTCTTTATGCAGGCCTGGGACGCATTCCAAGTCTCACATCCATACAACAGGACTGACTTCACGTTCGAGTTGAATATCCTCAGCTTTGTTTTTAGAGATATATCCTTGGTTCTCCAAATCTTGCTTAAGGACGTGAAAGATGCCTGTGCCTTTCCAATTCGTGCTTTGACTTCTGCCTCTGTTCCTCCCTTATTGTCAATGATACTACCAAGATAGCAGAAGGACTCTACATCTTCCAGTGGTTGATCTCCTACTTTGACTTGTTCGCTTGGGGGTGCAACAATTTTTAGGACCTTCGACTTCGCAGGATGTATCCTCAATCCAATAGATTCTGAAATTTTGTTTAGAGCTGTAGTCTTTGCTTGCATCTGGTCGTGTGTGTGCGACAATAGTGCCAACTCATCTGCAAAATCTAGATCGTCCAGCTGTGTCCATGGGGTCCATTGTATGCCATTTCTTCCTCCATTGGTGGTTTCTTTCATAAGCCAATCAATCACCAGAATAAACAGAAATGGGGACAGCAAACAACCCTGCCTAACACCAGTCTTGATATCAAAGCTGTCAGTAAGCTCACCATCGTGTACGACTCTGCAACTTGTCCCCTCGTACATGCTCTTGATAAGATTCACCATCTTCTCTGGGATTCCATAATGTCTCAATATTCTCCACAGCGTTTCTCTATCGATGCTATCAAAGGCCTTCTCGTAGTCAAGGAAGTTCACTATCAGTTGGGAGTTCCACTCTAGCGACTGCTCTACTATAATTCTCAGCGTGGCGATCTGGTCGGTGGTTGATCGATTACTCCTGAAACCAGCTTGCTCCTCACGAAGTTTTGGGTCTGTTGCATTCTGTATTCGCTTGAGAATAATCCGATTGAAAACCTTTCCTGGGATGGAGAGAAGTGTGATTCCTCTGTAGTTACTACAATTGCTGAGGTCCCCTTTTTTTGGAAGCTTCACGAGGTGTCCTTCCTTCCAGTCCTTTGGAAACTTGCCTCCGATCCAAATCCTCGAGAATAGTGAGTGCAGACCCTCTGCAGCCCCAGCAGCATCTGCCTTCAGCGCCTCTGGTGGGATCTGGTCTGGTCCAGCTGCCTTGCCTCGATTTAACTGCTTTATGGCATCATTAATCTCTGCTTTAGTCGGAGGGTCGCAACTGATCGGTAAATCATTTCTTGCGGGTAGAATGTCGGTTGGGTTGCTTGGTGGAGGTCTGTTCAAGAGGCTACTAAAATGTTCTATCCATCTTTTTGCCTGAGCTTCCTTTCCAAAAATAGCCTTCCTGTTGTAATCCTTGACAGGAACTTCCGGTTTTCCATATTTTCCAGCAAGAGTCTTTGTAGTCTGGTAGAGGATCCTCGTGTGTCCTCCTGTTGCTGCCTTCTCTGCTTTCTCTGCTAACATTCCTATGAACTCCTCTTTGTCTTTTTTAATTGATTTTTTGACCTCTTTAGCTGATGCTCGGTACTCTTCCTGGTTACCAACTCTTGAGCTTCTTGTACGACTTGCATTTACCTGTTCTTTTAGGTCTCTTCTTATCCTTATCAAGTCCAGTGATTTTTGACTGATCCATTCCTTGTGTTCCACTTTCTTTTCCCCAAGAACATCCTGACATGTCGATGTAAATACTCCTTTTACCTTAGCCCAGTGAGTCTCCAAATCTACTGGCTCTTCGAGGTCAACAAGGGGTTTGAATCTATTCCTCAGTGTCAGCTGGAACTCTTCCTTCTTGTCTCCATCCAGAAGGCTCACTTGAAACTTTCTCCTCTTTGTTCCTGCTCTGGTACCTTGTTTCTTGAGGCGGAGTTTGAGTCTTGCCAGCAGCATGTGATGGTCAGATCCAACATCAGCTCCTCTCTGTACTATGACATCCTCCAGTGAGCGTCTGAATCGTCGGGTGATGCAAAAGTGGTCAATCTGGTTTTCAGTTACTCCATCCGGTGAAATCCAAGTGGCCTTATGGATCCTCTTGTGTGGGAATACTGAACCTCCAATCACATAGCTGTTAAATGAACAAATGTGATATACAGCGCTTTATTTTGTTCCATGCATTTTTCCTGAATCTGTCTGGCAGCAAAAATCATATCCGCCGTTCCCCTCTCTTTACGAAAGCCACATTGGCTCTCGGGAAGCAAGTCATTTGACGAGAGGTGATCAAGAAGGCGATTCAGAAGCATTCTTGCCAATATTTTGCCAGCAATTGAAAGTAGAGAGATTCCCCGATGGTTGTCACAGACTTGGCTGTCCCCTTTGTTTTTGTACAGATGGATGATTGAAGCATCTTTGAAGTCCTGTGGCAGCTTCCCTGCTTTCAACATATGATTGAACAACTCGGTCAACCTTTCAATAAGCTTTTCTCCACCGAAGGCATACACCTCAGCAGGAATTGAATCCACGCCTGGTGATTTGTTAAAGGACATCTGATTTGTGGCAGTTCGGGTCTCATTTGCTGTGAATGGCTTGGCAAGAGCTGCATTAATAGGAGTCTGAGGGAGGCGGTCAATGGACTCAGTATTTATATTTGATGGCCGATTTAGCACACCTCCGAAATGTTCTGCCCAACGCTGAATTATGGCATTCAATTCAACAATGCGTGTTGAACCATCTGACGCAAGAAGTGGCGTAGTGCCAGAGCGGGATGGTCCAAACACAGCTCGGAGGCTCTCAAAGAACTTTCTAGTGTTGTTTGTGTCGGCATATTTCTGAGTTTCTCTTACTCGCTCTTCAAGCCAGTCATTTTTCATTTTCCTCAGCTTCTTCTGGAGTACACCCTTACATGCACGCAGTGCATCAGCTTTTGCTGTGGAAGAGGGGTCACTGCAGTGAGCTTGGATGAGACTATTTTTTTCTTTGATGAGCACTTTGATTTCATTATCATTATCATTGAACCAGTCCTGGTGCTTGCGGACAGGAAAACCAACTGTGCTGCTGGCGCAAGAGTGTACAGTCGTATTTAGGTCAGTCCAGCTCTGTTCAATGTTCTCAGGGTCAAAAGTCACGCAATCCAATTTTGAGGAGAGTTCTGATGAGAGCTCGCTCTGTTTCTCAGCTGAGCAGAGTTTTGAAACATTTAGGCGTTTAGGTGGCGTTTTCCCTTGAGGGCGTCTATTGCGCCTCAATGTTAGTCTGAGCTTGCAAACAATGAGTCTGTGGTCAGTTCCACACTCGGCACCACACATCGCCTTTGTTACAAGGACATCCTTTCTGCCAGTCTTCCTCACAATGACATAGTCTATGAGATGCCAATGCTTTGAGCGGGGATGCATCCATGACGTTCTGTTTCTCACGGGGAGACTAAAATTTGTGTTGGTAATGAACAGGCCAAATTCAGCGCACAAAGTAAGTAAGCGCAACCCATTGTTATTGCATGAACCAACTCCATGAGGGCCCAAAACATTTGGCCACGCTGAGATTTCGGAGCCAACCCTAGCATTGAAGTCCCCCAAGAGAATCAGCTTATCAGCTGCCGGGACAGAGCATATGACAGATTCTAGATCAGAATAGAACTTGTCTTTGGCTTCATCTGGGTTTGTCATGGTGGGCGCATATGCGCTAATGAGGGTGGCTGACTGGCTTTTCCCAACTGGGATCCTGAGTGTCATTAGCCTGTCATTTATTTCAATTGGCATGGACTGCAAGTTTCTGACAAGGTCATTTTTAATTGCAAACCCAACACCATGCTGTCTCGGTTCGACTGCACCCTTGCCTTTCCAGAAGAAGGTGTATCCACCACTGAGCTCTTTGAGTTGGCCACTATCAGGGAGTCTGGTCTCACTGAGTGCCACTATGTCCAGGTTGTACCTGCTGAGCTCAATGGCAATAAGTGCAGTGCGTCTTTCCGGGTTGTTTGAGTTGTCCTGTAGTGTGCGTATATTCCAGGCTCCTAGCCTGAGTAAGCTGAATTTCTTTTTGTTTCGACCGCAAAAAGGGATCCCCACTGGTCGCGGTATACCAGTCAGGGTGATGTGAAGTGGGCTTTCTTTAGGGCACCTTTTCTAGCCCCTTCCTCAGTTGAGGTGAGCAGTGCTATCCTTAAATAAGGCTGCTCAGCTACTGTGGGTGCTGCCTCCCCACGCCTCCACTTCAATCGACGATGAAGCGACCATAGCCCACAGCCACCAACGTGTAGGTCTGTGCTAACAGCTTCCAGTCTATCCAAACCTGCTGCCACCGCACTCGCCCATCGCCGTTGGAATTTTGAGAGGAAAGAAGACGAGACAAAGATGAAAGAAGACGAGGTGAGTGTTAAGACTGGCGCAAAGAATTTGTTTTTAGTGAGAAAGAGCTGCGCAAACATCAGTCTCACTCTCTCGCCTGGACACAACTTATCCAAGTGGCAAGACAGGGTCAAGACGACTGGAAATGTATCCAGGTGCAGGAGGATGCCAGAGGGACAGTCATATTGCCTGACCGGCTGCCTGTAGGCTACTCCACAGCCTCGCAGTCCCAACTGACTAGGGTGAAAGACCCAAACCAAAGAACACCAATACTGGTGGATGCTCTGTGTCACGATATCCAGGCCAGAGTGACGGTATATTGCCATCTGCCCTATCAATCAACCACTGGCCTGCTGCCGCCAGCTTCGAAGCTGCGTCCGGGAAGTTTGCTCAATTCTTCGTCTGTGATTTAGGCAAACAAGCCTATGACCACACCGCTACCGGGGGCCAATATGAAGGACTCAAGTACTGAGGGTCACATTGTGCCCTAGCATGTGGCCGTTGGGTTAGATGAAACCTCCTCCGCCCTGGCCGTTTGCACCGACAGGTGCACGCCCACTGATACCATGCTAGCGTACCAGTTCATGAAACAGGTTGTACTGGATTACATGTTACCAGTAGCAGATTTTTCTGACCTGACAAATCCAAGAAGCAATATATATATAATACACCTTGTAATTTGACTTTATTACGCCGCACCCCCCCCCCCCCACCCCCGATACTATATCCACACAAAATTTTCTTTGTGTGAGTATGTGTGTGTGTGCACGGGTGCAGTGTATGTGATGTGCATTTATTTTCCAAAACCTAAAAGAACAACCAAAACTGTGGATGGTGATTAATCAGTTGTTTGTATTGTGCCTATAAGTACTGTTGCCAGTGTTGGTGACTGTATTGTAATAAAAAGATGTGGCACCCTGGCCCATGGCAAGGTGAGAAGACAAGAGGGTGATTATTGAAAAAAAACAAATGCTTGCAGCAGTAGTGCTTTTCTGTCTGGTATACTCATTGGCCAGTTTAGTGTCACTCCCGATCTCGCTCCTCCTTCCCCACAACCCCACTCAGTAAGCCTGCATAGTTGGGCATGAAATTAACAAGTCGGGATTGTTTTATTTCACATGAAAGATATAGCACTCTTAAGACAGCACGCTCGCTCCATTGAGTAAGTGAGAGAAAATCTTCACTTAATTTCAAAAAGGGAGTTAAACATGATTTTCTTTTGTAAAAAGGTGTACATTTATACGGTATGCAGAAGAACTATTGCAGAACCATGGAAATTTTTCAGATAAAGGGACATTTTTCATTATCCGTTCTCAGTTGTTTTTTTTAAAGCAGGTTCCATTGTATTATGAAAGGGCTATCTCTGATCACCATAGGCTTTACTGTCTAACCACCGCATACAAACTCAGACCTGTGGTCTACTCAAATCCAGCGTCGGCAGAGTCTAGAGTCTAGATTCTAGATCTAGACTCTAGTAAGATCAAATTTGAAATTGATTCTAACGATTATTGCAAAGACATAATAATTATTGTTAAGATGGTCGCTGCTGAGTTGTTCAAACACTGAATTATGCACAGTTTAAATACCTCATAATGTCAATGTCTTTGGTGAGGGAGCTCGTCTTTGGGCTGTTTCAAAATGGATAAAAACATGAACATGTCTTGAACTGTTAGTTTCGTTTCGTTCTCTGATTTCACAATTTCAAACAAAATGTTGGGCTACTTCCGACATTTGGAGCGTTCATTTTCTCTCTATTTTCTATTATATTCGGCGACTTTAATTTATTTTATCAATAGTATAATGCCAGTACTATTACAACTTGAAAATAATCTAGCAACACAACAGATCTTGGGTGTTAATTGTGTCTTGTTGTATTTTTGTCACTCCCGAAGGATTATTTGCGCTCAAAACTGTTGTTCGCAAAAATTTTTAATTGCTGGGATTGAGCTTTATGAGAGATTGAGAGTAACCTACCTTTGCACTTTCGATATTGCCTCTTACCTAAACAACCTAGACTGGTTCTCACTTCATGACCTTAGAGGATTTTGTCAACCGATACTATGTCTCACCTTAGGACGATTTCAAGTATTCTTAGGATTTGCAGGTCGAGTGGTAAGCCTTGGTGGGGCACCTTTGCGTTTCATTATGATCCCACCTCGTACCGAGATCTGGCTAGCCTAGAGATCTTATTACTTTGCTGGTTTGGGGAAAGCTGATCAGTGTCACCCTAGACAAATCATGGGAAGTGAGATTCGGATAGAAATTATTGAGATCATTTGATCGAGTTAGAGACAGGGTTGTAGAGGGATTTATCTTGAACATGATTAGATCTAGATCTAGGCCTAGATGGCTTTAGTGAAAGGCATTATAGGAGAAACAAAAAAATTGTTTTGATTTCATTAAAAAAAAAAAAAAGTATCACTAGTGCAGTGTTGAATGAAATCTAAAAGATCACTGTTTGCTACTGTGCGTGCGTGGCAAATTCCAGACCAGTTGTCATTTCTGTCTTTTGATATTGTCTGAGTTTGAGTCGAGAATTGGATCAGGATGAAATATGAAATGTAATTCATGATGAGGTCTTATAGAGGATCTGGTGACAGTGGTTATCAAAACACAAGTGTGAAACAGAATGTCATTCCTCAACATGCAAATAATCAGATGTCAGTCAAAGACGAAGAACGACTGGAGAGCAATAAAAAAAAAACGGAAGTGCTTTTTTGCAGACGTCCCCGAATAAGATCCCGATATTGGATAAGTATCGCTAAAGTAAAAACAAAAGGACAACCTGGTGCATCATTATAGTAAGAAACACCATGCATTACTGCAAATGGAGCCATCTTACCGAGTGAAGAGCCTAATTATTCAACAAATAAACCAGAATTGTGATCTAAAGGAGCTCTTCTTAAATAAAAATCACAAAACCAAAAATCCATCTGCGAATAAGATTCTGATCTTATTCGTAGACGTCTGCGAATAAGCATGGCCAAAAAAAAATATTAAAAGTAATTACAATTATAACAAAACAGTGGCTGACCTATGGCAGTTTGTAAATACATGATGTAATTATTACATGTATTGTAAATACATGATGTAATTATTACATGTATTTATAAACTGCCTTAGGTCAGCCTCTGTTTTGTAAACCCTTCCCACCTTTTCAATCTCGAGGGCTGATATCAGTGTTGTAACCCCCTTCCCCTTTCCTCATAATAAATACATGTAGATGCTGCCTCAGCATCTATGTTGTAAATCCCCCACCTTGCTTCCCTTCTTTCATGCATACTTCAAAAATACCACCACCCAACCCCAAACAATATGCCGATCGGCTAGTCCCTCATGGCTAGACCAGAGCAGGCGTAGATGCCTGTGGTCAAACCAGTGGCATGTGGGTGTTTTGTTTTGACTGGCAGTTATTTTAAGCAAAGACATTTCATTGGATACCTCAAATATCGAATCTAGTCTATGGTTTTAAGAGCGGCAAGCCAAACATATTGCATGTAGAAACTGTAGGGCACTGATCATTGCAATCAGTTTGAATGCGCTTCACAGACGACCCCCCCCCCCCCCCATATAAAGCTAATAATGGTTATGTCCTCTGACATCAGGTTAGGTGACGGATGAGTTAAACAACGGATGTGTTGATTTTTTCTTTGCCCCCCAAAGTCATCAACTCAAGCGTAGTTGACTGTGACATGAAATGATTGTATGGTCAAGAAATATTCTCTTGAATTATGAGCTTACTGATTCCATGTCAAATTTCTACCGTTTTGATTTTCCTAAGTCAGACCCTGAATAAGTACAATACATATTACATGTTTCTTCTGAGATGTTGAGACTGCCAGTTTTCTTGCATGTTTTAGCCTTGACATTTGAACTTGAAGATCTCATGTACTAGAATTAGATAATCATAAATATGTTTACTGCGATAATTTCTCAGCAGTCAGGGTCTTAGATTGCTTGCGAAAAATAAAGTGAATAATATGCAATAGACAATTTTATCAGGCTTTTACTTTTCCGCAAACTAAATACAAACAGTATATAGCCATTGGCTGACTCCAATGGCCAAATCTACTCGTTTGTTACTGTATCCCAAAAGTGACACTTAACCCAAAATGAGCCATATTTGGACAAGAACAAAATTACTCTCAGAGTTGCCTCCTGGATTGAGATGTGAAATTACCCTTCCACAACACTGAGAAATTGTTAAAATGAGACATCACAACACTGTGGCAGCTTAGAGTATAGAGGTGATAATAATCTCTGGTATTTCTGGTAATAATAATAATAGTTCGTCCATCAGGTATGATGATGACCTTAACAACACCAGAGGAATAAAGAACAGAAATTGTTGAGAATTTCAACACATGGACAATAAAGAGAACTAAAGGACACAGAGGACAGAATGGAAAGACTGTTCTTTCATGACTTATGGCTTCTCATGTGACTGATAAGTCCTATTTTTGCCCTGAAGACCCTTCCGCATAAATGACAAGAGTGCTCCGTTGGTTCAGTACCACTGGGCCTTTTCTTGCGCCGTTCTCTTTTTTTGATAGCCTGCTGGACTCTGTCAGCTTCCCATGCTTTGCTGCCTCTGGTAAGGGCCGCCCTCCAATTTGCACGATCACGCGAGAGCTTTTCCCACTCACTCACATCAATGGCAAAGGCCTTCAGTGATTGCTTGAGAGTGTCTTTGTAACGTCTCTTTGGGGCCCCAACATTCCTCGTTCCATTGGAGAGCTCAGAGAAGAAGATTTGCTTAGGGAGTCTGGAGTCGGGCATTCTGACAACATGTCCTGCCCAACGTAGCTGAATTTTTTTCAGGTGGCAGAAGATGCTCAATTCCTTGGCACGATTGAGGACCTCAGTGTCTGGAATTTTATCCTGCCATTTGATCCTTAGGATCTTTCTAAGGCAGGCCAGATGAAAGTGATTTAGCTTTCTGGCATGCGATTGGTACACTATCCAGGTTTCAGCCCCATAGAGTAGGGTGGGAAGGACCACAGCATTGTACACTTTCAGCTTAGTGTCTGTGCGAATGCCGGCGACATCCCATACTCTCTTTCGAAGCCTGCCAAATGCAGAGCTGGCTTTGCTGATTCTTGAGAGAATTTCAGTATCAACACGAGCCGCGGAAGACAGTGTACTGCCAAGATAGGTGAAGTTCTCCGACACCTTCAGAAGACTGTCATGGACTTTGATATTTGGGGTCACAGGATACTTGTCGTCTGGAGTAGGCTGATGGAGCACTTCCGTCTTCTTTGTGCCATTTCTGGTAATGGTATTAGATATTATAAAACATGACATAGTTTTCAAGTGAATCGTACACATCCTATAGAATATGCATTTTTTTCTTGTCGCAGGTCATATTAACACTTCCCCACCAGAACTGCAGACTACTGCTATTCTTAGCTCAGGCCTTGCGCATCAGTATTCAGACATTAAATCTCCAAAAAAGTCAGGAGCCAGGAAAGGAAAAACACCTGCAGGGAAATTTGATGACCCTGTTGAAACACCAGCTGAAGAATTGGAACCTCAGGGTGAAAAAGAGCCACTAGAACGTTTTCCTGACAACAAAAATCCCATCACAGGAGAAATTGGTGGACCAAGAGGTCCAGAGCCCACTCGGTATGGTGACTGGGAAAGAAAAGGACGTGTTTCTGATTTCTGAAGATGACATTTAAGAGATTCTCTTTTTGTGATGTCTTCTTTGAGTGATAGTGGGATTGAGAACTTGTTTTGGCATAAAGTTTATGAATGTTTCCACATCCTGTGTATTGTCCTAATAATGGTCTCTCTTAACTGTATTATTATTGTATTATAAAAATGTGTGTTTCCATTACATGATTAAGAGAGTTAATCACATGAATTTTTATTAGTTCAGTTTAACTGCATGGGTGCATTTTGTGACATAGTTATTCAGTTACAACTGTATTTCTATGAATGATACATTTACATTCGTAGGAAACCTGATCCCTTGGGATGATAAAAAACAAGAGAGGATCATCAGTAAGAATTTATCACTTGAGTTTACACAGTTCCCATTCCTTCACAATACTATAGACTGGCTTTGGGGGCAAGGAAGATGTTAACTCATGAATTATAGCTGTCCTTTGTATTATTATAGGCTTTTCCACATCTTATCAGCTGTATTTTTAAAACTTGTAAGTATGTCATAATGATTCAATTGGAAATTAATATGAAATGTAGAACTTTTAAAAGAATGTCCATGAATGAAGGAATCAGCATGGGACGCATGAAGTGTAACTGCACATGTATACCATGTACAGTGTATATATATGGCAATTCATGTAACAAACTGATATTTTTGTTTTCATAAGTGTTGAAAAACTTATTCGCGAGGAGAAAACATTCTTGAGATTCCAAATGTGATTTGAAAGAAATTATCAAAGAATAATGCTCTGCCGTCTACATCAACTTATGAGGAGAGTAATGAAACTGGCACCCTGCATAGAATTCTGCAGTAAAGCTAGAAAATTACAGAACTGCTGAAACATTTGGCTCAATACTCCTGATGTCGTGAGCTACCATTGTTCTTTGCTAATTAATTACAAGTACCACAACTGTTAAGAAGCTGGTTTTAAACTGGTTTGGACCAAACTGTTGGAAGTTATTAGGTTATCAAGGCTCCTACATTTTGTTTGTTCACATATTTTCAGATTGATTTTCATTACTATCAAAGTATCAGGAAATACCAAACAAACAATTGCACTGAAATAAATCAAATGAAATCTCACAACTTGTTTCTGAATTCATTTAAAATGTCCTACGGTAAAATCTTTGTGACCAAATTTATAATTATTTTGATGGGAACATGGACTTACTGTACCTACATTCTTTTTACTCGATATGGTGGTTTTCACAACTGCCACTTTTTAGTTATATACAATGCATGTATGTCACTGAAGTCACAGAAGCAAAGTCACAGTAACAGACCATATATAGAATGTATTGTTAGGTTTTTGCTTTTTTTTAGTCCCAAGTGATCTACACAACACTAAATTTTCTGAGCAATGCATGCTCTTGAGAAAATGTAAAAAAAATCACAGAAAAACTGTGAAGTCGCAAGAAGGCCTGAAAGGGAAGTCACATTACAGCAAAAAGAAAAAGTTGTATGTCACAAAGCCTTTCACAAAACATAATACAGAAACAACACATTCAAACGCAGAAGAAAAGGAAAGATAAATCAAGTTTTCAGTGGAAAAACAATATATATCAAAATAGAGGATTCAACTTACACAAATAAAAATCATAGGTTTAATGTGTGCACATAATGTCTGTGAGTCCTGAACTTGGATTCTCGGAGAAATGCACATTCTTCACCTTCAAGAGGCAATGAAAGAAAATAATTCTGGTTTTTTCACCTTTCTGTTTTCAGTTCAAATTACAATGATCGACATCATTCGAGTTTCAGCAATATTTCAATGTCCTTTCAACCATTTTCACCACAGGTATTCCTATGCACACAAAAACTGCTCATCTGGATTGGCTGGAATCTCTAAAAGTATGCTCAATTTCATACTTCCCACAAAAATCACTAATTGACGAATAAAGTAACACAACAGATGTCTCAAGTGAACATGATCTTTTATTATTAAATTTGATGGATGTCTGAGATGAGAACAGGGAAAGGGTGACTGAATTACTGTTTAATTAATCACTCATACATTAAGTAAGACTAATGAAATTGATGTACCATTGTTATTTTTTATTTTTTTATTTTTAAAGAACAGCACAAAGACATTGAAAGAATAAATCAAAATGAAATAAAAAAAACAACTAACTGTTAAAAGAAAACTGAAATGTTTACACTAACATTTTTATAAAAGCATGAGATACAGTCTAAGCTCACAAACTTGTTAATAAAAATAATAATAATACTTAAGAATTTTGAAACATACACATTTGAATTCATACAATTTCAATATTTTTAAATCAACAAAGGCATTTAATTTAAGAGTGGTGAAGGGGAATCTGATCCTGAAGGTAATTTTCTTTTCCTCCAGAAACAAATGTTGATTAAGGCTGTTTAAACAATTCATTAACAATACATAATAAAACATAACATGTAACTTATTACAACAAACTATTTAGTTCGGGCAGTTCTTAAGAGACTGTGTTAGTCTCGTGAACCGAGGCATCCCTCCATACAGATGCTTACTGAATGGCTTTTCTGCCTCTACGCTTTTTAGCAAGTGGAAAATTGTTATTCCAGTGGAAGTAATCATCAGTGTTACCCCCTAGCAGCTAAACACACTGACTGAAAAACACATGTAGACAAATAGATAGAACAATGTATTAAAATAATTAATAATATCTATGCCTTTATGTTCAGAAACAAGAAAGATGATGAAAGGTGTTTTCTTATAAAATATCAAACTATATGACTATTGGAATAAAACCATGTACAAACTGCCCAGAAAATGTCAACAAGCTGGTCAGAATGTTGGTGAACAATCATGCTTGTAAAGGTCAGAAAATACTATGAATCAAAATTTTCCCTCATCTACATTTTTTTAAAAATCAATATGTAACAATACATGAACACCACAGTCACACTGTGCATTTCTTTGTAATCATCCTGATGGATAAAATATGGGTTCAAAATGCTGAACTATCATTGATAAATGTAATGCAAAGATGCGAAAAAATGAGGAGCCAAAAAACCTGGATCATGGGTAGCATACACTAACAGTTAACTTACAGTTAAGGATCAGTTTATTTAACAGGTAATCAGTCTTAATGACAACACAAATCTGTGTAAAATCCATGTACAAATAACTGAGAGAATACAGATAAGAGTCTCATGATCTCAGAGCACAAAACTGCTGGAACACTTCCAAAATGTGAATGTCAATGTCACTTGTGAATAACAGCTGTTCAAGAGTGTTGATGTACCGAAAGACAATCTCATGATGCTGAAAATAACCAAAGGACAAAACACATCATCAAAAAAAATTCCGAGGTAATGCATTCCTTTTTACCACATTGTACAAAATTCAAAATGAAATTTTCTCCCATATCATGAGAACAACTCGAATGACAGTGATCAAATCTCAGCGTACTACTTTATTACTAAGGCCAGATGTCCACCTGCATGCATGAAGTAGAAATTACAAATAATGTTAACCCTTATTGATGCAGTCATGGCATATGTCCTGTTCAGTAAGTGCCATCAAATAATTCTGAAGTAATTTCGCCTTGACTGCTGTCTGTGGCTATAAAGGTTAAATTGACGAAATGAGGTGATTATTACATTCTTTCATATTTACAAGCAAGGCTGGGGCAAAATATCAACCGTGTCATTTCACTTTTGTGCTATCCTTACTCAATCCAAGTTGTTAGAAATATTTTTCACTGATCAGAGGCTTCAATTTGAGCTGTTAGGCATCAACAAAGTGTTGCAAGGGGTTACAAATGATGTGTTTCAGAGTAGTGAAAATATGAAAGTCTGGGGTGACAAAGATTTAGAACTTAGATCTAGATATTGAAAGTGGGTAGACTGAAGATGCCATTAGATAGTCCAAACTGCCCCGCTGACGGGGCAAAATCCGGTTTTGGCATAATTTTAGGCCAGCATTACAAAGATACTACTGCTGTGAGTTTATGTAAAACTGTGTGTGACCTATATCAAAATAAAGTTCAGTTCTTCCTCTGCCAAAGTATATTATCTTTTATATTGTTTAATGTGTGTAGCTATGTGTTTTTATTGCTTGAACAAGACACAGTCTTGCCGTTTTCGCCCTGAGCCGCACATACCGATTTGACCCCTCATAACAAAGGATCGCGGAGCGTCGCGCCCAAGAAGCGTACGTGTTTGAAAATATCCCAGCCAGATAAATGAGGTTTAATTCCAATGTATTTTTCATCCTGTTTTTAGTTGAAATTCTTTTAAAAATTGTTTGTTCATCGAGAAACTTGGCGGAAACTTGAATAGATCAGGATCAAAATAATACGCAAATGAATGTCAGCCTTTGTATTTTCAGGGTGTGCCAAAATTAGACTTAGGGCATGTTTCGGCGCGAAGTGCTGACTGTTTTTATAGACCCACCCAATGCTTAATTTCGTCACCTTTGTCCGACACTCAGTGCTAAGTCAATGGCAATGTGGTTGACCTACTTTCCAATAAAATTAAAAAAAAACAACATTTTTTTGTCTCCCTTGTAAGAGTTCACACAGAATTGACGTCAGATAAAGTTTGATGACTTAAAAAAAGTAAAATGAGATGCTTGTACTATATTTGTACCCCTCGGAAAAAATTGAGTGTAATCTACACCCCCTTGACTTGAATACTGATAATTTTTAATGCTGTGACTCAATAAACAGTCATTTTATGGGCGGTCAAAGTTGGGCTATCGTGCAGTTTGCAAAAGGTAGCAAATTCGAGGTGTTTTTTCACTTTTGAAAATGCCATAACTTTCAAATCCTTTAAGCCAGAATGACAAATTTGGTATTAAAATTCTTATAAAAGCAAGCTCCATAAGATCAGACAATAACTGGTCAGTTGTGATAAAAAGCAAATTCAGTTTTGACTACCTAATGCTATCACCCCTTTCTCCTGGCCCTTCATTGGGACACCAGGACTGAACAACACTGAGTTACCTAAAGATCCTAAGCCTGTTGAATTCTTCATTCAATTCTGAATAACAATTATACAGGTTTTGTTGATTTATCTTCTTAAATAGATTTACTGCGAATTTTTGGAAACAATCTGTAAGTGTCTGGATCTAATAATTATGTAAAAGCACCAAGAGGACAAGAGGCATTTATAACCAACTGGTGAAAATTAAACTGTAAATTAATTACATCATTTTATGATTAACCCGTAGTCCAGTGAATTCTTTGCCATATAATGGCGATAACTAACTACACAGATACTAAATTATTTGTTGAAAGGAAGAAAACAGTTCTACCCCTGGGGATTTTCACCACTTTTACTAGAAACAAGACAAATCTTTTTTCTCTGCTTATGAGGTTTTCAATTCTGAAAATCATCTGCAACTTTTCTTAACCATCGTCCTGCAGGAGGCCACTGTATTGGACTAGAGGCCACTACTGTGTCTCATTTTGCAAACCGGGTCCGGCGGGAAGCCAGTTTATTGTATAGCAATGCTGCTTCTCATGTTTTGTTTATTTGGTTGCTGCACCCATCATTTTCTTCTTATTTTTTTTTCACACTAGTTTCGCTTGTTTATCTATCCTGCCACCCCTACTATGTCTCACAAAAAGGTATCGTCCAAGCATGTTTATTACGATGCAACTATTCATCATACTCATGTAATAGTACTGACGGACTGAAATTCGAACTGAGGAAAATCTTAGGGAAACTTTTCACTTTCATGCTGGTTGTCGTCTACATGTGAAATGAGAAGAAGGGGGCCATCTGCGTATTTGAGAAGCCAATCTGTGTCTGTAATAATGAATTCCAATATCATACTTGGGGAAATGCTGCATAAGGGCATATGTCGGTAAATTTTTCATCAGGGAAAACTGGGAGAAAATGACTGACTTTGTTGCTGGTCATTTTCTTTATTTGGCGTGGTAACTAGAGAGATATTGTGCTACTGTGGTTAAACCGCTTTTCAGTACATGTATGAACTCTAGGAGCTGGAAATCAAATCTCTTGTCAAAGGTGTGCTAAGAAAACTAACATCATAGAAGTTGAACCTACACATAGTGGAAGGGGGAGAAGGGAATGTCATGATACATATATAGTTAGTACATTAAGTGCCTGGCTTAAATAATAATTTGTTCACCCAAATGGCCTGACTTAGGGACAAAAAGAAAAGGGCAGAGCTCTTGGGAAAGGGATAAAATGTGTATTGAACGGCATGTAAATGCAGGAAATTCTTGATTATGGGCCTTCTATTTAACAATAAAACTTATCACCACAAGTACTTTATCCAAATATCATGGGGGTCACTTACGATTATTCACCATTATTGTTTATATTGCATCCTAAAGTAAACATGATAAACATGTTCAAAAACACCCGACTAATCCGACTGCCGAGGTTATCGGCAACATGCAAACAACTGACTGACTGGCCACTGCCTATCCCTGCACAAGGTGTTACATGGGCAAGTTCACTCAAAGCAGGACGAGGGTTAACTATCGCTGACACTTAACCAACAAACAAACAAAAAATGTATGCACAATTTACCATTAGGAAAACTTGCTGGAGCCTCTCTATGACCCATTTGTACCAGTGTGTGTTGTAATCTACTCCAGCTGACTCACAACGAGCCAGATGCTCAGTCAGCACGATGATGAACCTCTGTGAAGTAAAATGAACAGTAAAAATTGTGTTCCCAACTGAAAACAGTGATAAATAGTTATCAAACCTGCAAGATTCATTCCTTTCACTTACTGCCCTACAAGCCTTTTACAGTGGAGCCTGTATAATTCGAAGTCGCCGGGGAAATGGATTATACTTTGATTTACCTCTGAGCAGAGAAATAACCATTATTTTGCAGTGTGCACCATACCATACATGCAATTACATCCCCTTGCAGACTCTCCCCACATTGACTGGCCTAGACAGCAAACTGTCTTTATCTTGGCCGCATGTATTGTGTGTGACGTCATCACTCGATAAAGACATCCTCCCGTGTATGATGTTCAAATGCAAGACTGAGGCGTACCACCTTGCTGTCAGTGGCATGGAATTACTAGTAAGCAGTGTAACAATGCCGTTCTTGTCCCCCCTCCCCATCGAGTGTAGTGTGGTGAATGTGTAAACACTGCAGCAAAGTATTTGTGGTACTAAAGTGCTAAGAACCTCGTGAAAGTGAGGACTTTGTTCCTTCAGGGCCTTACCATAACTTTTTACTTTTGAATACAGTCATGTTATGCTTAGCGAGCATTACACAAGTGTGTACCAGAATGGCTCTATGTGAGCATGGTGGGCACACCGTACAGCTCGTGGTTTAGGTGTGTGTAATTTATGTTCTACGGTATACCGTGTCTTGGCTGTACCTGTCGTGGTTATGTCAGCAATCGATAAATTCATTGGTCACAATGCCAGCACTGTCTCGCATACCATATTGTTGGCTGACATCATTGGTCATTGGGGCAGAATCACGCTGTGTGAAGGGGCCCCACCCGTACCACTGCCACCTTCCGCGGCATGTTTCTCGCTTGGTAGGTACAGACACGTAAGGGGAAGGCTCTGCAGCCTACCCACTGCATCATTTTTGGCACCTCTATCCCCCCCCCCCCCCCCCCCCCGATGGCTGCGAAGAGTAGAGCTGCTGAACAGGCCTGTGTCAGCATGTTTGCGGAAACTGATTTTCACGGCCATGGGGCTGGAAATCAGAAGTTAACTTACATTGAGTTGATTGAGGATAAGAGCCCTCGATCAGCTCTATTTATCAGAACTGGGGCAGTTCGAACTCAAATTAGCAGTAAATGTTTAATAGAGATAAAGCAAGAAAAAAAAAACTCAGTTCAAAATCACCTCTATTTAGCAGAAACTCGAATGAGCAAAGTTCGGTTTACATGGCTCCACTGTATTTTTCTCAAACTACGCTTCCAGATTTCCGAGTGTTCATGGAGAAAAGAAAAGTTAATAATCATTTTACAATGCAGAGATGCCACTCTAGCCTTTAACTTTCACAGCATGCTGAATCGCTAGAGCAGGCGTACCTATTACTGAACTGAAAAGTTGAAATTGCATACACGATGGGGGTATTTAATATACAATTCGCTTTTAAAGATTATGGGCTCTAATAAACACTGTGATAATCCTGTAATAAAATGTATTAAGGAAGTCTTTACTTTTGCCTCTTAGGTGCTGGTGCACCTTTCAGGCTATCCCCAAGTCTCTTCCCCGGTGGAGCTAAGTCAGTTTACTGATGATTCATCAGGTCTCTTGGCTTTAGCATTTCAGAAGTCTTATATAGTTTGTCCACAAAATCAAATACAACAATATGCCTTGTGATAATTTATTTTCAAGAGTTTAACACGTATCTTTCTTCTGGCAAACAGAATACACTGGACTGACAGGCAGCATCAGTGGAGATTGCCAGCCCATTGGTTACGTTGGTAATAATGTTCATATCCTGAGAATCAAAAAGACTGCTTCATTCATGGACTGGTACAAGCCTACATGTAGTTGCTATAAAATATAACTGCTGGGTGTGCTTTGACATGCTTAAGGGCTCACTCAGCACCCGAATATTTATACACTTTCGAGTGCCCAGTTACACAGGAGCTTGCTTTCCACCACTATAGCAGTTAATCTCCACTTTGCAAGCAGTAGACTAGAATGGCCTAGATCTACACTCGCGATTCCTGTGTCGCGAATTTCTGGAACGAACTGCATCTATTTCTTCATGCTACAGCCAGTCAAACTGTTTCTTGGCAACATTATCGATGTCTCTGGCATTCCCACAACCATTTCGTTCATGAAACTGAAAATCCACCATGAAAGAAAGTCAAAACAATCAAACCAGTCAAGTGTGTACAGAACTTCTACATACTGCAAGTCGCAGTTTGAATAAACACAACACTGCAACAGGAAGAAAACACACCATGCATGCACAGAAGTAAAAAGAAAACAGTAGAGTTTACTCTGGAAATAATTCACCGTTCATGTTTCTCCTGGTTCGCCATCTTCATCCTTTGAGGATATTGTGGTTTTGAGTACTATTCTAATTTTCTGTAGGACGGTTTTTCACCTGATGCCATCATTGAGATTTCCGGAGATCACATTTTTTCCAGATTTCTGTAAATTTTCTGAAAAGTGGCATCTCTGACAATGACATGATCGACCAGAAAAATGTCTTTTTCTCTGCAAGCAAGTCTCAATAAGTTTCTTGTCACTAATTTTTCAAGTCTCAACACAATTTTATTTCTTTTGAACGTTTTTAATTTCTAGATATACAAACCTGGAAAATGACAAGGAATAGATTTTTCTGTGCGCTTGTCGCAGCCTCTAATTTTTCTTCCAATCTTTCAACTGCCTCATCACTTGGTACATCATCATCTACAACATCAAGCCCATCAGCTTCCTGAAAAAAAAATGTGTACAATGAAAAAATTAATTTCAGAATGCCAAAACACTACCGGACGATGCTCATTCATAGACATGATAATGGGAAATGACAGCAACTGTTATACTTATATGCTCATAAAAACTGACTGAGATATTTCTCTACTACATGTAAAGAAAAATGACACAAAAAGGCAGATTCTGGTCCTGCACAGACACTGCAGACAGAAATCATATCTTAAAATGTCCTGGGGGTTAATCTCAAAGTCCTGTCCAACCAACAATGATAACTTTTAAAGATAATTTTGTTCTGAATCAGCCCATGTTGTATATAAGTATATTCCAACCTGACCCATGCTGTATGCCATTTTACAATGTACCAACCGCAATAGTAATCTTTCTAAGATGTGCTCTAAAACTGGCACGTCAACCACCAAACCACTACAAAATATATGCAGTCTAGTACAATTTAATTATGACAGCAGGTAAACCTTTCTTTTACCTTCCTTTTTGCAGCCTCTTGCTTATCATGTGCAGTATCAACTTCCTGCTGTAGCTGATCAACATATCTGCTCATCTTCTTGATCGTACTATGCATTATTTCCCAGACATAGAAGCTGTTGAGTGAGTAACAGAATGAACAAATTCATGGATGCAAGAATAACTGTTACATTCAAGTCCAACTGTCTCACAAATGTTGTTACAAGTTAGTACGTCCCCCAAGTTTTTATCACTAGGGGTACCTATTTTCGAGCCTTTTGTCACTCACGAGCTAGAGAGCTCCCCCCGAAATACTCAGGATTAGGGGTTCGATAAGATTTAGGGTTGAGGATAAGAACGGGGTTAGGGATAAGTACATATACGTACACCACCCTAGTGCAAAACGCTTGGTGTGCGTACGTACCTGTAACAACAGCCCATGTCTCATAGAATCGAGACACTCTGACCTTCAGCATCTGTATTTGTTATACATAACTGTAATTTTTAACTGAAAACTATCAAATTTTAACAGGTCCTCTCAATTTCTCTGACAAAAAAATAAGACATGGGATACAAATTGAATTTGTCAGGCACTAGAAGCACTCTCCAACTACATGTATCAAATTCTTTCAATCCCAGTCTTACAGAGGATGTAATGTGTACCGTCTACCCTCATTCTTTCCATTTTTCCACACCTTCTTTTCTTTTAGCTTTCCTCTTGCAGCCTTAGTACAGTGGAACTTGGTTATAACGAGAGGTCATGTTCCACCAAAAATGTCTCGTCATTCCCGAGGTCTCGCTATTCCAGGGAAGCGCACAAAAGGCAAGGCAAGGGATTAAAATACCACACTATGTGCAGTACATGTTAACAAGGGAGTTAACCATGAAAAATAATGGTTACTTCTCTTGTTGACATGTCCCGTCGAACAACGGACATATGCTGTAAAATCAAACTCACGGCAGGTCTTGGCCTTCATCTCGATACTTTAAAAAAAAAAATTGTCTTTATGTGCTGATGGTAGCCATGTTTCGATCAAATTACGAGAGTCAGATTCAAAAGTTAACCCTAGTCCTGCGAGAGGCCACTATATTGGCCTCCCCGCGCAACATGCGAGTCCTGCGGGAGGCCACATTTTTGTATAGCGACCGTGCGCCTCGCGCTTTGGTTATTCGGTTGCCAAGGCTGTCGTTGTTGTTTTTTCACGTTTTTTTTTCACACAATTTTCGCGTGTTTATCTATCCTGTCACCCCTACTATATCTAACAAAATGGTATCGTCCGATTACGTTTATTACGATGCAACTATTCGTAACTATTCGACATACTCGTGTAATAGTGCTGACGGTCTGAAGTTTGAACTGGGGAAAATCTTGGGGAAACTTTTACTTTGATGCTGGTTGTCGTCTACACAGGGATGCGGAGTCGGTCTGAAAATTTTCCGACTCCAACTCCAGCCTTTTCTGAAATGACCAACTCCGACTCCGGCCTCTTTCTCTAACCGAACAACTTGGCTTTGTGTGAAACTCTAACAGTGATTGAACATGATTGTTTTAAAAGTGGAACTTTGATTCCCTTATAAAGTACATGTACACCTATATTAATATTATCCACATAAGGAAAAAAACATAATGTTTGTCTAATAATATAATCTGATTTAATTTTGAAAAATACATGTATTTTAAACAAAAACTCTGCAAAAATCTAATGTTGGCCGGAGTCGGAGTCGGAGAAAATATTTCCGACTCCGACTCCAGGCTCTTGACAATTTCCGACTCCGACTCCAGCTAAAAAGCTTCCGACCCCACATCCCTGCCTACATGTGAAATGAGAAGAAAGGGGCCATGTGCGTATTTGAGACGCCGTTCTACGACTGTAATTATGAATTCCGATGCAATATTAGGGCATGCTGCAT
Organism: Onchidella celtica; assembly: GCA_963931925.1. Lineage (NCBI taxonomy): Eukaryota > Metazoa > Mollusca > Gastropoda > Systellommatophora > Onchidiidae > Onchidella > Onchidella celtica. Next base: position 44,271,269 of record OZ007567.1, read on the forward strand.
AAGGGCGTCTGTCAGTAGGTTTTTCATCAGGGAAAACTGGAAGAAAATGACCGACTTTGTTGTTGGTCGTTGTCTTTATTTGATGTGGTAATTAGAGAGATATTGTGTTCCTTTGATTAAACCGCTTTTCAGTACATGTATGTGCTCTATGACCTGGAACTGGAAATCAAATCTCTCGCTTAAACTAACATTATAGTAAGTGGACGCTTTACATAGTAGAGGAGGGAGGGCAATGTCACGATACATGTGGTTAGTAAATTAAGCGAATGGCTTAAAAAATAATTTGTTCACCTGAATGGCCCGACATAGGGACAGAAAAAGCGCAGAGGTCTTGGAAAATGATAACATGTGTTAAACGGCATGTAAATGCAGAAAATTCTTGATTTGGGGCCTTCCATTTCACAATAAAACCTACTGCATATCATCACAAGTACTTTATCCAAATACCATAGGGGTCCCTTACGATTTATCCACCACTATTGTTGTTATTGCGCCCTGAAGTATACGCGATACAGGTGTTCACAAGGACCCGACTGACCCGACCGCCGAGATTATCGGCAACACGCGAACGATCGGCTGACTGGCCGCTGGCTATCCCCGCACGGGGCGTTACGTGGACAAGTTCACTCAACGCTGGACGAGGGTTAAGAGGCAGACGAGTAACAGACTAGCTATGTGTTTGTACATAGGGAGTGTAGGCATGTGGTCATGAAGCCCGGTGTAGACAAAAAGCATACGCCGCTCAGCGATCAATTACGATCAAAGACCGGACTATCAGTAATAATTGCCTTGCGAGTTGTGGCCCCACCTGGGCATCTCTTGCTTAGGCCTAGTACTAAGTATGCTTTCTCTCCCCCACTGACCTCTGCGAGCCAGTTCAAAGTGATGAGTCATCACTCACTGGGGCAAACTGTGGGACTGGCCATGAAGGCTACATCCGTGTAGCTTCGTCAGACATGTGCACTCTCTAGGTACTACTTGTGATGTGCGATAATTATTACTTTGATAGTCTTTGATCCGTGTAAATCACTTCCATATATGGTAAATTTTTTGGTTGCCTGGGCGGTGGCGTTGTGTGCGGTCAGTAAGAAAACAAAGCTTCTTTTGTAAAGCAAGATCTTAACAGATGATTGGATGGGTGGGCAGGCATAAATTTATTGAGTGCATGGGTGGTGGGAGTAGACAACGCTTGCTAGGCCTACGCAAGACATGATTGAACAGGTGGGCGGGCATAAATTTATTGATTGCGTGGCTGGTGGTGTACAGTGTTGTCACGGCACATGGTCAGTAAGTAGACAACGCTTGCTAGGCCTACGCAAGACATAACTGGGCGGGTATGCAGGCCGGCAAACGTAAATTTATTGATTGCGTGAGTGGTAGTGTAATGCACTGTCATGACACGTGGTCAGTAAGGAAACAAAGCATTGTCGGCCTGAGTGAGAGGTGACCAGACGGGTAGGCGTGCGGTAACAGACAAAGAACAATATATGACCGACTCGCTACACGCTGTACTGCGGCCGCTCCCACAATTTGCCATATTATATGCACAGAGAATTAATTCTCTTGCTATAGCAAAGGTTGTGATTATCAATTGCCGTTATTCAAATATTTTAATATATAGCTTATATAGTAGAAAAAACGGGGATTTAAACTGTTCTCGCTATAGGCAAAGTTCTTGTTATTAGCAGTGTCGTTAAACATGATGGTCCACTGTATCTCTGAAAAGTGAGCTATGGGAGGCAAAAGCTAAGAGTTTTGGTTCTTGCAAAGCAGAGTCCAGTTGTTTTTGTTTTTTCAACATGCCCAGACCTATTGTTCATTCTTTACTGCTAACCGGCCTGCACTTTGGCGTGACATTAATGCCTTACAATTTTACATATCTGAATAGGAAAAGAAAAATAAAGGAAGCCCTGAGAAATGTGAAATTCCAACCCCTCAAAAACAAAAATGAAAACAGATGAAATAGGTTGCTCCCTGCTTGCAAAACACGAAGCACATGGCTGATATCATGACAGGAATGGCTGAGAATTTTTGCTTGAAAGAACCAGTGATTTTGAAGAGATTCGAGATGTTCTTTTTTTGACAGAAAAATGATTGCCCAATTTTGTATCATTTCAAATTTTTCAGAATTTAACTTATCAAACAAAGTTGTGACTGGACATGATAATTATTTAGTAATGGTGCTGTCAAGTATTTTTTCCATCACCCAAAAATAAAGTGCATGTGAGAAACTGATTCCAGTCAATGTTTTACTTTGATGATGTGAAAAAGATCACCTAGTGTTTTTTACTATAATATGGTCATCTTAATGCTTCATATTAAGCTTTTGAATAGCAAACAATCTTGATCTGCAATATACCTTCCTATACAGAGATCGTCCACCAAAGTAATTGAGGTTATGGCATTGCAAAGAACCTGAATGGTTGCTCTCCAGCCCTAGGTAAGATTCAAATTCAATTATACACACAATTTGTCACTTTACCTTGTGAAATCATGCTGCATTTCAAAGGAGAACAGCCAGTTTGCCACTGAAGAACAATCAACAACTTCTGTCCTGAGTAGTTTATCGACAAGCACCACCATAATCTGTAGCAGCATTTTAAAAAAATGGTTTTTCAGTTCGTTTATAAAAAGGTCAGGCTCACATATACTGCTGCAAACTCATTCTGTCAAAAGGGTGTGACAAAATTTTAAAACATTCTTAACACAAACAGATCACTATAGCAGTATAAATTATGCAATCTTTGTATTATCTTCTTTTCCCTCCTTTTCTGTGATTTGAAAATCAAATGAATATTTGACAATGTAAAGCTATGACAAAATTATTAAGAATTAGGCAAACAAGGGTGCCAAAAGAAAAAAAAAAGTTAATTGTTCCATTACCTGCTGATTATTCTTCCATGTTTCATATAGCACCTTCAGCAAACAAACTTTGCCATCATCAAATTCAGCCAGGGACTTCAAATTTGAGTGAAACCTGGGCGTTAAATACAAATGGTTGCAAATATGTACCTTTAATTAAATTCACCTGTCATAAATATTCTTCATGTCTATTTCTGAATCTTGTAACTTCCCAAAAAAAAAGCACAGTATCATGCAAATCTGGTAACTACTTACAATAACTAGTTTCAATCTCACTATTAATATGTAACCTTTTTGTAACACAATGTACTACGTAAATTCGATACTTTCTGTTCTAATGACTAATTTATTTGATTTTATATAAGAGAATGGTTATCTTTATGATAAAGGTCATAATGTCAAAACTCACTTAGCTAATGCAGCAAAAGAATGGCTGATTGACTTGCAACCCAAGTGCAAAAGAGTAGAGAAGAACACCTCAATCTTCAGGGGGTTGAAAGAGGAATTCTCTGAAATTTGGAAGTTGTAAACGAAACTGATCAAACAAACTGAGACACACTACAAGACAAATGATTATGTGTATTCTAAACAGGAGATTTAGAGTTACAGAATTATGCTTTTAATGGCACAATTTTTATTAAATAATGACTCCACTAAAATTTATTGCCATTAATTACATAGAGGGTTAAATCTTGTTTCTCAGTACTTTGACAACATAACCATATATATATCACTTTACTTCATTCATCATGGCTCAAGAACCTACATATTTATTGCCCTGCAATATGGTAGCAAGAAAAAAAACAAAACAAAAAGTGAATGGCGATAAAAGATTTTACCATTCTCTTGTCCATTTGGGTAAACATTTGGCAAATCTTTAAGCAACATGGCTGCTTCCTCTGGTGAACACTTGCTTCTTATTGCATTTATCAGTTTGTGCGCATGCATGGTTCCTGGCAAAGATCCTGGTGAAGAAAGAGCAAGCATGCACAGGATGATACCAGCTGGTTATTTAAAAACACTAAACTGAGAACATGCAATGTTATATTTTAGAATGTGCTTCATTTCCTAGGAAATGGGACGATAATCAAGCTATAATTATATAAAATATGGTTCAATGAGTAAGGCACCGCTTTACCCACTGTCCTTCATGTTTACTTACCTGCACCCTCCTGCTCATATCGATAGACTGGCTTGGGCTCTGGTGGTAATAGAGGAGCAAATGATTCTGGCACAGATTCGACTACTCTCTGGTGGTATGAGAACCTAGATGAATGATAGTCGTCATCATTGGTTTACAATTTATTTTAATCTTGTTGATCTCAGCCATAACATCAAAAACAATGTTGGTGACAGTTATTAAACAAAATTATGTACAAAAGATTGGCATTCACTTCACATAGTTCCCCATACAATATTCCTATCAAATTATAACAAAAATGATTATAATAATAATAATGATAATGAAGATCATTTATATAGCGCCTAATCCAAACGAGTTTGCTCTAGGCGCTTTACAGAAAGTCTTGTTCTCTCGATTTGCATCTCTCTCACTCTCTCTATATCAGAGCAAATTGTAACGCAGCCTGTTAGGCGCAGTTCACAACTCACAACAGTTCACAACTCACATCTTGTATTCTAGAGTATTATAATATTATTTGAATATATATATTATATAATATTTACTTAATAATGAATTATGATTTTTCGTTGGTGATAGGGGGGTGATAGGGATAAATTTTAATCTATTAATTTTAATTTCAATTTTGATTATGAGTTAAGTTTTCAAAATTCACAGCTCTTTCATACTTGCTCTTGCAGTTTGCAGTATTGAACAATGTCAGACTTGCCTCCATGTGATTGTGAAATATGGAAGTCACGATGACAAGACTCATGACTTCCAAAAACCCATACTTGTTGGACAGTTCTGATGATAATGTAAAAGGAAATTTCTCTAAATAGTTTGCTGTTCCTTGCCATGCATGTCTATGCACAATCTCATGATTTGGATAGTGAAAACTTCAGATTACCTGTCCACGACTGCAAATTATGGTAGGCATAAAAGATAACGGATCTTGTAAATTGTGAACTGAAGCTACTTCACAAGCCATGTCTACCTTGCTCTCAGAGATCTAGTTCCATTGTTTACCAACCAGCTCAGGGCTCTTGATCTCGCATTTTTATGTCACTTTCATGTACGCTTTAGCCTGGTTTATCCGTATCGCCAATTGAGTTCAGACACAGATCTAGGTCTAGATTCTAAAACATAGCCGATCGAGATCTATCGGTTCAAACCACCAAAAATGATTATAAAATATAAGTGTGTAAAACGAAAAAAAAAACAACAATACGAAAACGTAATGGCAAAATAAAATGACACCACTTTACAGACTGTGTCTACCATTCTAACTCACTGACTGCCTTTGTTTACGATACAATGAGCCTGACCTAACTTGCAGTGCTTCTACAATCAAGCTCATGTGAAAGGCCGAAGCACATGGACACTGATGAAGGTGTGTGCCGTAATGACTTGAGCAGCAGGCAAACAAAACTTATCACAAGTCCGGGCAGTGGGACAGAACATGATTGAGTAGTTAAGCGTTTCCCGTTAGGCCTGTTGAATTGCTATGTCCAGGGCCATTGGAGGTTGATACACAATTATGTTATTATTTCCTCGTCATTGTATTCTTCATGTATTGATGTAGATATTCTTCAAATATGTACTTCCGACCACAAAAATGGACTTGCATACTCCGATCCCAAATATGGACTAAATACGTTTTTTTATGAACTGGTTGGCAGCTATGCATTATGAATCATGTCTTTACCAGGATCTTACCTCAAACATTGGAGCAGGACTTCTCGCACAAATTTTGACTTTGGAGCATTGGCATCCATATTCACACATTCTGCCCAATCATCCCAGCTCCATTTGTATTGGAAATTGCTCAGATGGTAGGAGAACCACTGCACAAACCTAATGAAAAGTGAAAAAAAAACTTGATGTGTGACCAAGAATGACAAATTTCTTCCTCACATGATTGAGAACAGTTTTACAGAGATTGGCCCCATTAACCCTCACTCTGTAAGAGGCGTCCAAATACGGCATCGACTTTCCAGGCATTCACTCTGCACAAGTGTACCAATATAGTACGGTCAAGCTGACTGTGCAGCATGGCAGCCATATTTTCACGCATCAGGTCACTGTCCTCTTTGAGACGTAACTACCGTCTTATTGCTCACTGTATCTCTTCTAAATTGAAGGCATTGTGACAAGGACATGTTAAGCAGTGAAGCACTGGTCGGAATCACAAAGACTAAGCTTTCAAAGGTTCTTCCCACACTATCAAAAGGCGTAACATCGACATGTGATAATTGCTCGACAAATTTGCAATATTATCTCATTTTCTCACAAGCTGACCAAAATCTAGAGTTGTCTGTATCCAAGAACCAATCAGAAACAAGCTCTGAAATGACCCACATAAGATTCCCCGTTAATAAGGTCACTGACAGGACAGCGAACTTTAAGGCATAGCACGCCGGTTGTGGGTTAACAATAGTGGAAATAAACTGATTTAAATAATGGCAAATTTTAGTCACATCCTTTGTAATTTCATCTCTAAAAAGTATGTATTTGAATATTCAACATCCTCAGCCCAACGTAATCAAAATCTTCTGTCTACCGCATCTTGGTCTTCACCTCAAATTTCAACAGCATCTTCTCAATGTGACTTACTAATGAAATAATTGTCCAATACTTCAAAAATAGTTTGCGTTAGCTCATACCTTTCTATGCATACTGAATGCATTGTGTCAATCCGATCAAACAACATTTCAGAAGCTTGAGCCAACTAACCTTGGGTTAAGGAAATTATGAGTATGAATATATTTTAATCGCAAAGGAAACATATTTCTTACAATTGGATATTATCATTGTGCAATAAATAATCATATTGCCTTAAACATCTAGGCTTCACCAAAAGGCCTAATGTTTGAGAATTTGTGTAAAAACTGAAACAGTTATCTTTCACTGGCAGACTTTTTACGGTGTCAAAAGGGAAAAAAAATTTAGGACGTGGGATTTTGATCTGATAAATCTCATTTGCACCAACCAAGCTTTATCATTTTCAACACATGAAAAAATTCAATAATTAAAACAGAAAAGGATACAACTTCAGGCATTGAAGTAGGCTGTACTTTGCACAGCTCTATGAATGTTGAACCATAGAACAGTTCCAAGCATGGTGCTCTTGGCAGCTCAAACAACTGTCCAAACATTACCTGCAGATAACAAGTATTCACTGCTGGCCATTAAATCAATTTTTGCAGCCCACCCCAACCTCTTTTCATATACAAAAGACACCTCAACATTTTTTACAGCTTAATTTTCGTACAATATTTCCTTTGATCAGTGAGATATAAACCACCACCAAATGAAACAAAAAATAAAATATCAAATATCACTACCTGACATGGCCATAACAACAACTGAAACACTTCTTTGAGAGAACATTATCTTCTTTATATCCTTTTTTCCTTTCTATGTCCATCTTGAGTTTCCTTTCATTGGTTCAGCAAAAAAAGACAATGGAAGCATGAACAAGGATTACAATGACAAATCCATTTACCTCCGCTATCATATAGTTCAAAGGTATTTTGTTTTTGGCAGAGTAGCCCAAAAGTGCTGCAGCGCTGAAATAAACAAACATGAAAATTGTGAAATATTCTGCTTTCACCATTCCAACAACATTAAACAACATAGCTGCCAACTTTCAAAAACCCCAAAACAGACTCCTGATATATCCCCCCTCCCCACCCCTTCCAATTGAAAAATCACCATTTCCTTACCAAGTCCACATTATGGAATACAAGCCTGATTACCCGTTCTACGAACGGAATAGGAAAGAAAGAAAAGGCAGTGTGACAGTGACAGATGATGACAATGGGTTAACTATTGTGACATACCGGCGTCAATCTCCCTAATCCAGACCCTTTCCTTTTCCTAGGCATATTAAAAGCTTAGATCTGGTCTAGACTAATTAGAACAAAGCTGAAACCTAACCAAAGCCAAAAAGGTTTGCTGTTGAGCAACGAAATGAAAGTCCTGCTGTTGGGCGCTGCTTTAAACAGTTAAAATGTGTGATGGCCACCCACGTACAACAATCGTTGCCGCTTGAAACGTTGGCCCTGTACTGTGGCGTCAATCTCTTACTTACTTACTTATGGATACTTATGGATTAATGGGTCTAGGGTAGCGTTAGCTAATAGTCGACCTAATCCAGAATCTTTCCTTTCCTAGATCTAGTCTAGAATGTAGGCATAGGCTATTGAAAACGCATTCTAAAACACAGATATATAGACCTAGATCTAGTCTAGATGTAAACTAAACAGAACAAAGTTGAAACTTAACCACAGTTGTGCACTGTTTTAAAATGTGTGACGGCGGAAGTTGGCGGTAATCGTTGGCGCAAAACATCATGAGTTAAATAGGTCTGATTACTTCAGTCGATGAAATATTATGAGAAAATGCATTCTTGAAGGTACAGTGCACGCAAATCATTAGATCTGCGTCCTCATGATAAGACATGTAGATCTGCGTCCTCATGATAAGACATGTAATTTGGGGGTCTATTCCGAGGCCGTTTAGCACAATCGGCTATATTGCGAGGCGATTCAACAAAATCGGCGACTGTAATCGCTCAAGCAATTTGCGCACAGAATACTATAATCGATGACAAAAAATTGCCGCAAATTTGCCGAAAATTTAATGTGTCGCAACACAAAAACTGAAACAAACGTTCTGTTATTTCTCAAATATATTTAAATTTTATGTGCCGGCGACACGACCACAGACTATACTAAGCACTGTGTAAAATTTGAAGGCCATAGAATCAACATTAACGGAGGAGTAGCGACAGAGGCGGGCGCAATGTCGTAAAGTTTCTCTTTTATTAGTATAGATTATTCTCCATGGCCCTTGCAGTGCTGAACACAGGGTTCCTGCACCTCTTTAAGAAATTTTTTCCAGGAGTTTTCCAGGGGTAAAAATGTTAAATTCCAGGGGTACTTAAAGGTCGGAAAATAAGGGGGGAAAAAAAACAAAGGGTAACTACTAACCGACTGATAGGAGCTCTCTCTCCTGTTCTCTTGTAATACAATACAATTCTCTTTCAAAACAGCTTGTCCTTTTGCAGGAAATACATTACATACATGCCTTATCCACTTGCTGAAAATATAGGTATCCTGTCCTCTTGCAGAAAACAATGCACATCTTGTCCTCTTGCAGAAAATAAATACATTGTACACACAACTAACTTTAACAATTACTATAAACCATGGTTCCTGCACCTCAATGAGAATAATTTTCCAGGGCCTTTTCAGGGCTTTTTCCAGGGCTACTTGGGAGCGCCAAAATTTGAGAAAATTTACTTATTTATTTACTTTTGTTCAGATTTTTGTCCACTTTACCAATGCTTTACTAATGTTTTTAACAGGGTTCACATAAATTCATTATTTTAAGGACTCCCAACAACAAAAAAATTAAGGACCTGTGACAAACAAACATTGCAAGTAATGTGGACCACTCAAAGAAACTGCCGTTTCTGTATCTAGACTTCAACCAAAGTAAATCCACCCTGAAAAGTTCAGTTATCTCAAGACCATTTCCCCGACAGACGCTCTAGTGAAGGTGCCTTATTCAAGTCTATTAATAGATTATTATAAATGCAGTTCAATCCACCTGAAAGATTCACAGTTCCTTGCACCAAGGCTATTATTACTATTAACATTTTAAAGCCAGATGTTTCTTTAAAGTTCCTTGCATCAATTCTAATTAAACATATTATATCAGTGTTAGATATTATAAAAGTGTGTGCAATTCAGTCCTGACAGCTACTCTTTCAAAGGTTCTTCCTATCAAGTTAATTAACATTACTTCTTAATCTACTGCTTTCAAAACTGTCAGTTCCACAGTAAGAACTATCTAGATCTACTCATCAGATACAAAGCATTCCACCCTTCTCTATAAAGAGAAAAAGAACAACAACAAAAAAGCCCATGTGGAAGAACACTGAGCCAGAACGTCTAAGACACCAGTCTTTGTTTCACAATTACCCCCAAAAACAACTAGATCTAGATCCAGAATCAGGTTGATCCTGATTGATTAATACTAGATACTGGCCGTCAGTTGCGATGGCAAGCCGATAGTATTAAACCAAAAGTTTTTCACACCGGCGCTAGCGCTTCCCATAGCCCCCTGAGTCCGTCCATTCTTCGCTTTCCTACTAGCGTTAGCGACACTCGTATCAGCCAAGCCCAGTTTAGCATGGCGCAACATTTTAAATGGAGGTTCACTGACTGAGTGATCAGTTCGACATCTTTGCCGGTGCCCACCACTGCTACTCCGCTTTCCGCGAAAACGATTCAATGCGTAAGAAAAAAAAAAGGGGGGGGGGGGGGGGGGTGAAGGCAGAGCGCATTCGTCCACGCTTGCAACACGTTCGCCGTTTCTCCCTACCGTTCGCGCGCACACATGCATACATACACTCACACAGACATAATAGGCCTACACTCACATAATGTCCGACCCGAGCAGAATCAGTGGTACAAGTTGGTAAACTGGTTAGGGAATCACAAATAAGAATGAAAAAGAGCGACAAATATTTTTTTTTTTTTTAAAACCGCATCATTGGTCGTAACACCACATTAGATCTATCTTCACTTGACACGTGGCGATGACCGCGCCTGAGCTGCAGAGATCGGCAATGCTAGCAAATTAAAATTTGTGAATCTTACACTGGTACTATAGGCCTAATCCCCCACCTCAACTCCCAAAACCAAACTGGCTTCATTATTTTGGTACCGGTACCTTTAATGTCTCACATTACACACGAATATAAAAACGGTAGTTATCAGGTAGGCCTATGCATTCAACTATCTCTAGATCCACATGTGGAAAGACGCTGCATGGCGAACGCACCAGTCTTTGTTTCAAGACAAGTCTCGCACGAACGGTCGAACCTGTAGTTCTGCCCGTATACCCCATTACTGCTACTTCGCAGGGCTTGGCTACTATCACGCAATAAGCGTTACCAGTCATTGTGTATCAAAGTACCAATTATCGAGTGCGCGATCGATTGGAAGTTTTGCGCCTCAATTTTTTTTCATTGAAGCTCTACATTAAAGGAATTTTCAAGGCTATTTAAACCCCAACAGAATTCCAGGGTTAATCCTCATTTTCCAGGGGTTTTCCAGGACTTTTTACTGAAATTTTTTAATTCCAGGTGTTTTCCGGGAGCCCCTGGAATTCCAGGGGTGCGCGGGAACCCTGTGAACAATGTCAGATTTGCCTCCATGAGATTGTGAAACATGGAATTCACTATGACATGATTCATGACCTTCAAAATGCATATTTCTTGGACAAGTTTGATGATAAATAATTCATGTAAATGTAAATTCCATGCCGCGAATGTCTACTTACGGCCTCATGGTTTGGATTGTGAAGCTGCAGATTATCTACCCATGATCGCTAATCATGCTATGCATAGATAACAGTTGTAGTAGATCTAGAACTGAAGCAACTTCACAAGCCATGTCCATCTTGCTCTCATAGGTCTTGTTCTATTGTTTAGCAGCTCACGGGCTCCCGATTTCGATTTTTACCGTCACTTACATGTACACCTTTGCCTAGTACATTCGCGATCACCACTTACGTTTTGACATATTCTTAAAGACCGCCGATCTAAACCTAGATCTAACGATTGTTAGAACCACCAAAGATAATTGTACGAGTGTAAAATTGCCCAAAAAAAATACTGTGAAATACAGTGAAAAATGAAACCACTTCACAGACTGTGGCCACCATTCTGCCTTACTGACTGTCTTTGTTTACGATACAATGCACAAGCGTGACCTAACCTACACGTGCTTGCGTGTGAGAAGCCGAAGTGCGCGGACACAGGCGAACGTGTGTGCCGTGAAAGACAATGACGAAGTTATCACCAGTTCGGGCGCACGTCGTACAGTAGGGCACGATAGGGTAGCACGTAGATCTGTGTCTACGGTTAGACCGGCTGAATCGCTCGGTTTATACTCGGGCCATTGGCTTTAGATACAAAAGTTATGTTTTTTTTGTATTCTCCTTTTTGTGTTTTTCTTGAATAAATGGGGAATTTTTTTCAAATACGTATTTTTTACCAAAAAAGTATTTGCGTACTGGAACCCCAAAAAACATACTAAATACCTATTTTATATACTGGTTGGCAGCTATGAAACATAGTTTGCAGTGAAAGCAAGAGATTAAATAAAATTAGTATTTTGACTCATGAAATAAATATTTCAGTTGCAATTTGTGTCCATGTAAACAAAATAATGACATCATAACCAAATGTGAGGAGTGAAATGCCTTACCAATCTTTTCTCTCACGGTGATGAGTGTGAATTATCCTGCTGATTTGTTCTTCTATAAGATACCTTTCAATAGCATGACTTCCAGGTAATACTGTGCCCTGTCAGGAACAGATAACTTCATTTTACAATCAGAATATGAGATGTTTAAATGGAAAAAAAAAAAAAAAAAGGACTGAAATGAGAATTAATCATTCAAGCATTTTAATATAAGCCTGTGCTACCCTCAAGTTTTAATATACTGAGAAAAACTGGCCCTTATTTCATGTCCAGATTACATCCTTGGAACAACATTTTCTACAGTATTCTTAGATTGGGATCCTTAAAAGTCCTGAATAAATCGCATTTGAATACTTTTGTCATAATTTGGCCTAATAATGAAAATCATAAGTAGGAGCTAAAAAATCAAATCAAACTGTTTATAATTTCTAGTCCCTGAGCGACTGGATGAATTTGATGCAATGGTATCCTAATGACCAGGATCCATAAAAAGCGTTTGAAATTCCAGAGTTAATTAACTGCTGTTAAATGTGAAGTTTGCAACATTGCACAAAAATGACAAAAACTTTCTATTACACTATTATTGCAGATAACAACATTCTCATGAAAAAAAAAAAAGAAAGATGCATGATAATGGCTTTATGGATAATTCAAATTGAAACAGTCTTCCGGAATAACAGCCAAAAACCAATGACCAATGAAAGATCAGACATGTCCTTAACCTGGGGCACATCTGTGTAGTCAAACAACCGAAACACTACACGAGGAAGAGGATAAGTCATTGACTTATTGTGTGACGGTGGTATGATCTGAGGCAGAGTATGCTGAAGGGCATCACACAGCACTCCATCAAAGGCCAAGTAAGGTCGATTGATCTGCTTCTCGATCCACTTGCAATTGCGCAGGTTTTTTATTTGGGCCCACAAGCAATCAAGGTACTGCAAAATATGAAATAGACAAGCAGTGTGGAATTCCACATGGACAGCTGATACACATTCATAGTATGAATTCATCAAGCATAATGTAAACAACAATTTTTCTTTGAGAATTCAATCATGAGTAATGGAAGCAAACTTAAGAGACAATATACCTGATACTGCCAAAAAGCCAGAGAACTGGCAGAACGGTCACATTGATGTAAAAAGATGATTAGTATAAATTCTACTCATGCACTAGAGTTAGATAAATATTTATTTCATATGAATCTGATGGTAACTTTTGAACTGATCAGACCCTTTTGATTATACTATGAAGTGGACATCAGAGAGAGCAAAGCATGCTGAACTTGTTCCATTTTTGTGCCATTTCTATTACTTGCAAAACAAGCATACAATATCACTTTAAAAAAGTGCCATGGCTGTTGTTAATCCTACAATCTGACATGAAATTGTCCAGCATTAGTAAGCTGTTTCAGTTTAGGGGTAAAAATTATAGAGATAAAATAATAATCCATAAGCTCATTTTCATAACTCACCTCTTCTTGGGGATGAGGTCCATCATTAGACCACACACGCAATGCTGGCAAGTGGATTTTCTGCCTCTTACTGCAAACAGGAAACACACAAAAATAAATGTGTTGATTGTAATTGCAAAAAATATACAAACTGCTGGTTGCAAAATATGACAAAATCCTTCTGTTTCCACTTATCAAGATAACTGAATGACATAAGCCAAGGGCTTTCAATGGTTTTTGGCACTTTCTTATATAATCTGAAATGGATTTTTAACAAGACGAAATAATTGCCCCCCTCCCCCCTAAACACACACAATTCTGAACAATTAAAATAACAATATGTTGTGTAAACTTTCAGTTAAACAAAAAGCTGTCAAACTTCTTACCTCAGGTATTTCTCAATGGTAACCAACATATTATTCATTTCATTTTCTTTCTTCTCAAACAGCTCTCGGCCCACCTGCAATTAGTTAATGATCATTTTCAATACAAAAGAAAAGGAAAACTTCCCAACTGCATTATATGTCGTGTCTACTTCTAGCTAAAAAATAATCCTAAAATAATTTAAACAAATGGGAAGCTAAAAAGTCAATGTCAATGGCAGTAGTGATAGCCGTAGCATTTTCAAAATTTACCTTTACATCATCCCTGGTATTCTGTTGTTGGTTATATCTGATATGGTTCTCATTGCATCAGCTTTGTAATTCAGATACAGTTTCTCACATATTTACTCTGGTAGTTCAGACTGTATTGTACAGACACTGTACTGCCAGAAACCACTGACAAATATGTTGCTCAAATAATACATAAATACCATATAAGTCTGACCAAAAGAAATATATGTATTATTCCCATAGAACATATAACAAGAATTAAGCACTGTAATATTACGTGGCATGCCAACAACTACAAAGGTACATTTATCGCAATTGTGTAAATACATTTAAAAATGATGACCCCAACAAACCCAATATTTTCATCAATTCCTCACAGCAAGGCCCGAATGGAAATATGGTAGTGAAGCTATGTATTTAGTACAGAAGGGGCAAAATCACTCACCCATGGCAAAGAAGACAGCACCAAGTATACATAAATGTCGGAGCGGACCTATAGATAAACAGTGAGAGACTGCTGATTTGTGAACAGCAACTAATGAACAATACATCATTCACATTTCAATGGAATCATACAACTCAAACATGGATTCAATAACATAAAAATATCGTAGAAAGGCTAAAGCATTTATTATTACTGAAGAAAAAGAAATTTTCTTTGCTTGGAATGAAAGCCTATCAAATTTGAAACAGCCAGTTTTTGGAATTTTTAAAACTGGATAAAAAATAAAGAAGTTATAGTCTAATATACCCACAAAAATCAGCGAAATTCCTGACGAAATTTGATAAAAATGATTGTGCAACCATATAACTTGTACAGTCCACTCCACTTATCTCGACATGGCTTTTGTCAACATTCTGGGTAACTCGACACAATTTTTAAGTCCCAACCTGTTCCTTCTTTAATGCTACTAAACATTTCCCCGTAAAAAAGTTCTCGACATGTTATTCCATTCTTTCCTCTTATATCGACACATTTCTCCACAACCACAGCACAATGCACTAGATCTGCTACAGTGCTATCGAAAATGCCCATGCAATACCCAGCATATAAGACCTCTGTATTTCTTTTTGTGGTGCTACTGGGGAGGGGTAGGAGAGGAGGTGTGGGGACACAGAGAATGACCCTTGGCTTCAGTAACGCCAGTGTGGAGTGCCATGCATAAGTGCACGGCAGTAAAAGTACAGAGTACTACAGACTGAGTAATTTTTTTTTTCACAAAACGTTCGTGATGTTTGATATCTCTCTCCCTCCCCCCCTTCTTTCTCTTCCCCCACTAATCTGCTATTTCGACTTTCTCTTTACTCGACACAAGTAAGACGGTCTCACTGATGTCGAGATATTAGGATTGCACTGTATTATCTAGGTGACCATGGAAAAAATTTTCGAAGAATTTTGCTTTAAAAAATTAATAACACCTTTATTTATGGGAATATGATTATGAAACTTTGCACTCTGATGGGAAATTTTATGGCAATTTGATGGGAAATGTCGTATTGTATTATATCGCACAAGATTAGCCGCACAATGCGCAATTAAAAAATCTTTAAACTTTTCCATTTATCATCTGATTTTAAAAATTCAAGAACCACTCACACTGTGATCAGCACAACTAGCACTATGAACATAGCAAACCAGAAACAGCATGAAAGAGGACTGACAATATAAGAGTGTTACACTTGACAGCTCTGAATACGAAATATAAATAAAGAAAGTGTACCCAAATAGACCATGAAGGGCACATGGTGGTCGTTATCATGCCGACGTGCCGTAAAACCCAAACTCAAACTCTTCATGGGATATTCCCCCTTTCCCAACTGGTCATCAAAATGCTTAGTTTGTTTTTGCAATTATAAAGTGTGCATAAATAAAAAACAACAACTCCACTTATTTACACTTTAGATTGTGCTGACACTGTCTGTGACATGTATCAGATCTCATTGTGTTATTTTACAACCGGTAATAAGAGGGAGGGGCCATGAGATGGAAGGGCAGAGAGAAAGACAGAGTGAGATTCAGTGCATACAGTGCATTAACATTTTGAACAATAGTACAAAAAAAAAAAAGGAATTATCTTGTACTTTTGGCAAGGCTTATCATGTGGCACAGTAGATCTCTAGATCTAGATCTAGGCATTACTAACTACAGTCATAATAGCAATGACAGTATGGGCTGGTGAATGAACAAGAGAAATAGGGATTCCCCAGTGATGCTTTTCTATTTAAAGTATCAGAATAATCTAAGAACCAATGAAAATGTCATGAGTCGTGGTATCAATCAATAGAATCAGGGGCTGTAACCTACTTTGGGAGATAGACAATGCACACTGCTGCACAGAAAAGTGTCTTTTTCGATGTAAAATGACTTTTGACAATCCTTAAAAAATAGAAATACACGCACACCAGCATTCGGCTCTACCCCAGCGTATGCCGAAGAAAAGCTGTGTGGAGCAAAGGGGAATCCTTTATCTTTCCTGCTTTGTAATTTATTTTGTTGGACTATGTCTGTCACAAATCCCAGACTGGGAGATGTAATATTTTATGACAGGACAACAATCACGAACAAACAAGTTTAACACTTAACAGAACAAGCCATCAGACTCACACATTTATTAAACATAATTATACATATAATAGCGCAATTACATACATTATATTATTGAAATGAACTGCCGTACAACGGCCTTATTCTCACACACACTCTCCCTCGGATCCACAATCCGGTAGTTACTCCTAAAGGCACTTCGGCCTCAGCCTCTCCCCATCAGGGTCTTAATAGTACATTAATGATTCACTGGCACCGCCGTCTCTCAACATCACCTTCCGATTGCCATACAACTTATCAGTTCACTCGCCCATCATCATGGCAATAATATAGTATCTCATTCACTCTCATATCTACGTCCCTGTCCGTGGCCCGACTGCCACGACTTTATGTGCCTCTACTGTCCTGCACCGACAGTCTCACTTCTGGCCTATGTACGGCCTCCGGCCCTATGCTGGCCTATCACTTGTGCTCATCGAGGTGGCTCTTCGGCCCGTCCCCGACACCAGTCATTACTGGAAACACTCTCTCCCTAGTCTTCTCGACTGCTCCCTTTATGTCCGCCCGATGGGCTCTTATTCACAGGTCCGTTCCCTAGGACCTTCTAACTTGCAGTGATAGTTATACAGCGCTTTCGCCTCCTTCAGACCCCCCCACTACTCACAACAGCACGCTTAACTTGCTGTCTACTGTGAGCCCTTCTTACTCTACACCCGCTCTGTAGCAATCCCCTTAATTGCACTCACTCCACTCGTGACATCATCCCCCCCCCCCAAAAAAATTAATGCAATTAATTTCAAATCGCATCAAGATGACTGTCAACGAGTGAGCGTGAGCAATACCTACACTAAAAAACTGACCTAGCAGTTCCCCTAGTATATAAAATACCGAAATCAGGGGAAAATATGGGGATCAATATGGCCTGAAATATGCATATATGTGTCACATCATGAATAGCTAACTAACCACCATCCTTAATACAGAATCAAAAACCATTCAACCTATCAACCATTCTTCATATCATATTTATAATGTCAATATTTTAAAGTCGACTCATTCACACAGATCCTGTCAATGTTCCTGTCCTCCGATGTATAAGCTCCTGAAATCTTGCCCTAGGCTCGACTAAGGTAGTCGGCGATATGATTGCTGGTTCCTGGAATTGGTTGAATAACGAAGGTATACGGCTGCAAAGCCAATGCCCATCTAGACAAGCGTGGGCTGGACGAACGATTCTTCGACAAAAATGTCAGTGGCTTGTGGTCTGTCTGGATACAAAATTCTCGTCCCATGAGATAACGTCCTAGTTTCTGGACGGACCAGACAATGGCAAGACACTCACGCTCTATCACAGAATACTTTCTTTCTCTCTGCAATAACTTCCTACTGACATAACATACAGGATGGAGACATTCGTTCTTCTCCTGTAGAAGACAAGCGCCGACACCAGAGTCCGACGCATCCGTTCTGAGGATAAAATTAGATCGAAAATCGGGTAATATCAGAATGGGTGACGATGATAATGCTGTCACCAAGTTATCAAATGATGTCTGACATTCAGACGTCCACTTGACCTTATCGGGTTGTCCCTTCTTAGTAAGGTCAGTAAGAGAAGATGACAAGGAGGAAAAATTTGGAATGAACTTTCTGTAATAATTTAAAATTCCCACTAAGCTTCTGACTTGTTTCTTTGTTTTTGGGATTTGCAACCCTACTAATTTGTCAATTTTTGTTACTTCAGGTCTCTGAACACCTCTACCCACAATATGTCCTAAGAATACTATCTCTGGACATGCCAAATCCATCTTTGCGGGTTTAGCCGTTAACCCAAAATGACGTAATCGTTGAAAAATTACTGTTAGTGTCTGAATATGCTCAGACCATGTCGACGTATGGCATGCTATATCATCAAAGAATGACACGACATTAGGTATGTCCTTCAACACCAATCTCATTAATCGTGCAAACGTCGCTGGCGCGTTTACCAACCCAAATGGCATGACCTTAAATTGGAATAATCCAATGGGCGTTTGGAACGCCGTGTATTGTTTAGACTCCTCAGTAAGCGGGATTTCCCAATACCCTTTCGTCAAATCTATCTTGGAAAACCACGTGGACCCGGCCAATGAAGCTATTAATTCCTCCTGAAACGGAATAGGCTCCCTATCGCCTACCGTAATAGTGTTCAATCTTCGAAAATCAATACAGAACCGCATCGATCCATCAAGTTTTTTCACGAGGACGATGGGTGATGAATACGGCGATGTTGATGGTTCTATCACATCTAACTTCAACATTGACTCGACTTCCTTTATGACTCTATCTCTCGAAGAAAAAGGCAACGGATACGGTTTAAGAAATACTGGCTTATCCGAAGTCAACTTTATTTGGTGCTGGATCACCGTAGTGCGACCCGGCAAATCCGTAACAACATCCGGGAATGACTCTAACAGGGTCTCAAGTTCCCTACTCCTTGAACTCGTAAGGTCAGGGTTAATTTTTACGTCCCTGTAACCTTGTGTCGGAGTTAACTCCGGCAATTGAATTTGTAACTCTTCCTGCGCCTCGGTGTCGCTTACGTCACAGTCCAACTGGTCTACGACCCCCGTACAAGCAGTAGAGAAGACAGTCTCCTCTGGTCTTGTCTGTGCACACAGATACTGTGGTCTCTCATAAAATCTCTGTAGCATGTTTACATGGAAAACCTTACTCGCTCCATCAATGTGGATAGCGTAATCTACCTTTGAAACTACTCGCTCAATAACATAAGGGCCTTTCCATGTCATCAATAACTTATTATGGTCCGTAGGCAACAACAATAGGACCTTGTCTCCTGGCTTAAAAATTCTCAGTTTGGAACCTCTATCTTTATAGTCTTTTGCTCTTTTCGAAGCGGTACCAGAAGCTTCTTCTGCTATAGTGCGCGCTGAAGATAGTCTTTCTCTTAAATCAACAAGGTACTGAAACACCGAAATCTGCTCATCGTCTCCCGATGATGGCGACGTCATCATGTCCCGAAGAACATCAGTTGGGCCCCTAGGACTACGACCGTACATCATTTCGAACGGCGAGAATCCCGTTGACTCCTGCCGTACCTCTCTGTACGCGAATAACACTGCAGGGATATATCTATCCCAATCTTTAGGGCGATCAGCAGCTACCTTACGCAGCATCGACTTTAACGTCGAGTTCAATCTCTCGCACATGCCATTAGCCTGCGGATGATAAGGGGTGGTAGTGATGGGTTGTATGCTGAATAAGCGGAACAATTCCTCCATCATCTGCGACGTAAATTGCGCGCCCCTATCAGACAGAATTTGCTCTGGTATTCCTACCCTAGCGAAAATTGCAAACAACGCTTCCGCGACTGCCTCAGACGTTATGGTCCGCAGAGGAACCGCCTCTGGCCATCTCGTAGCATTACATATGACCGTTAAGAAAAATCGATTCCCCCTATCGGTCGCTGGGTGAATGGGGCCAACAAGGTCTATCGAGACCTTTTTAAACGGTTCCGAGACCGTGGGGATCTTCTGAAGAGGAGCCTGGGGTGTACGACCCTTATGCGTCGTCTTTTGGCACGCACTGCACGTCTTACAATAGACCTGCACATCTCTGTGGATCGATGGCCAGTAAAAATTTTTAAGAACCCTTTCTTTGGTTCTAGCTATCCCCATATGACCCGCTAATGGGACATCATGTGCCAAATGCAATACTGTTGCGATCAGCAACGCTGGCACAACGACCTGCTTTAAAATGGAGGACACCGTTACATACTTACGGAACAGAATGCCCGCCTGAACAATAAAGGAGGACGACCCGTTCTTATATCTCCTCGTTTTCTCGGTTCGCGCTTCCCCAAAACATGGGTTTAATGATGGATCCTCCCTTTGTAATCTCGCCAAGCGCTCTGGCGTGATATCTAGGTTGATCGCTGGCGTCGCCAAAGGTCTAATCTTATCTTTATCAGCTACCCGTCGACGTGTTTCGACCGCGGCGCAAAAGTCAATACCTTTTGATTGCGACCATGCTTGCACGTTCTCATCGGAGGGGGAAACGACCCGTGATACATTCCCAATGATGAGCTGGGCGCCTGGAAAACAACCAACGACTGCTTCGACTTCCCCGCTAAGGAAAGGTGTATCTATGATTATTCTTGCCATGGGTAATTTCTCAATGGCCCCCGAAAATTGGATGCACGGGACAGTCTCACCTGTAAGCTGTGAATCCCGAATGCAATCCCTATGCACTCCCACAACGGTAGATCCTGTATCTCGTAAAACCGAGACCGGTTCGTCCCCAACAAACCCCGGATAAACCCTAAGACCACCTCCTGTATGACATGAATTTATAACGGGGATCTTTCTCCCACAAGGTAAAACACCGGAAGATAATAACTTCTCACAACTGGGACACTTAGAATACTGTCCGCCTCCGTTGTCCGATGTAACACACGCAGCCGCATGATGAAATTTATTTGGGGAACATGGACTGGAGCTACTGTCCACGTTCGCCGCTATCCTACCTGCAGGGCAGTTCACGCTGATGTGATCTGCTCTTCCGCAGTTCCAACACTTCGCGGCCCTACACTCGCGTGAAAAGTGACCCACGCGTCCGCAAGTCCAACACTCCGCTCCCTGTGCTGTACTAGGCCTGGGTCCCCGTGACCCATCGCGACCGGAACTAGAGTCCCTATGCCGTCGGTCATCGGCAAAGGTCACAATTCGCCCCCGGCCATTACCGCGACCTAGCCCTCCTGCTCGGTCAAACTTACCGGATCCATATGCCGGTGATTGGTGATAGCCCCTACGCTGCCCCTGGGCTTGCCCGCTATAGGCACCACGCTGACGCGACCTGTCCCTAAGTCCTGCCGGCGACCCCTCGACAACGGCGACGTACCCAGCATCTTGGACGTACGCCCTGGCGACTGGTTTGGACGGATGCGCCGTACGGTATGCCTCCGCCAACTTAGACGCCTCCTGCACCGTCGCGGGTTCGTTCTCTTTCAGGAAAGCCACCAGATCTTTGTGGCACGACGCGTACAGCTGGTCACGGATCATTAGGTCTTTCAGTTTAGCGAAATCCGTGCCCACATGCGCCAAGTCTACCCAGTTCGCGAAATACTCAGTTAGTCTCGCGACGAAGGCAGCAAAGTCCTCCCTGGTATCTGCACATGCTCGCCTAAACTGCTCCCGGAAATATTCCTTGGTACGCGCAAATCGGCGAAGCAGCAAAGCCTTCAGCTTATCGTAATCTTGCACGTCTTCGCGCTGTAGCTCTTTAAAGTAGGTTAACGCTCGCCCCGGCAATAGCGATGCCAGGTACGTGGCCCATAATTCCTTATTTTCCCCCCATTGCAATTGTGCGTTCAGTTCGAACCTGTAAAGGAAGGCGTCTATGTCGTCCTTCCGGTCGTCGAACGTAGGGAGCTTAATCCTAACGCCACCTTTATTGTGTACCTGCCGCTCAACTGTTTCTGTTGGCGCATTCTTTTTGATTTCCAACTCCGCTATTCTCATTCGCGTCTCTCTCTCCTGTTGGTTATCCCTAGTTTCTATCTCCCTTAACTTTATCTCCCTCTCCTGCTCCTGAGCCTTAGCCTCTCTTTCCTGTTGCTTAAACTCCCTTTCCTGTTGCTGAGCCTCTAACTCCTTTAACTTAAACTCTCTTTCCTCTTCCTGAGCATTTTTTTCCTGCTCTCTATCCTTAGCACGCTCATCGCGCATTTCTGCCTGCTGTTCTTTAATCCAGCCGCGTAGCTCTTCTCCCTCCAGGCCAAGTTCCTTACCCAACTTCATTAGTTGTTGGAGTTCCGCCATTTCACAGATTTATGGTTATGGTATCTCTTATAAGACGACCAACCTGTCGGTATGATCACTAACAATACGACCAGAGACCTGAGATCACACCAGATATAACAATACCCAGTTCAGAATACAATTCAGAAATTTACCTTTACAGCACAACTAATTCTATATCTACAAAATGTATGCACTATTAATTATAAAAGAAAATAGAAACGACAAGAATGAAGAAATATAATAGAAGGACCACAAGTACGTCAAGGACAACGAACCAGACTAGGACAAAGCTTCTACAAAAAAAAACTATAATGGAAAAAAAAATGCAACCTACTACGCCGATTACACTACACGGTACGAACAAGAACAGAGTCTGAAAAAAAAGAACGTATCTATAGATAGGTAGAAAGAGGGACAAGAGAATACGTCTTCCTGCGGAACAGAGAAGATATCGACGCTACAACTAAACACTAACAAAGCCCTACAGAATGTTCACCGTGATGAACGAAGTTCCAAGTTTATCACACCTTTTTTTTAAAGGATAAACTAGGTTCAACACAGCAAACGAAAACAGCAAAAACAGAGAAAAAGACAGATTAAAGGACCAGCCCCCGATCCAGGGTACAAAATTTCAGTTTCACTTAACTTCGAATTTTGAGTTTAACTCCTCCCCTTAATCGGAGCTCTGGCCGCTTGACTCCTCAGGCTGGCACGCACACTCTGCAGAAATTTAAGTACACATTAATACATATTCATCAAAATACATGCATCAATACATATTATTATTCATAACCATACATAAATCATACCATCATGACATTTCCATTCATCCCACGAACAAAGACAACAGCACGAATTCCTAGCACAACAGAAAAACAACTAGATATAATGAATACACAATGTCAAAATGACCACAGGTAAACAGTGTCACAACGGACGAGCCTCCAGTGTCACAACGGACGAGCCCCCAGTGTCACAAATCCCAGACTGGGAGATGTAATAGTTATGACAGGACGACAATCACGAACAAACAAGTTTAACACTTAACAAAACAACCCATCAGACTCACACATTTATTAACATAATTATACATATAATAGCGCAATTACATACATTATATTATTGAAATGACTGCCGTACAACGGCCTTATTCTCACACACACTCTCCCTCGGATCCACAATCCGGTAGTTACTCCTAAAGGCACTTCGGCCTCGGCCTCTCCCCTCAGGGTCTTAATAGTACATTAATGATTCACTGGCACCGCAGTCTCTCAACATCACCTTCCTATTGCCATACAACTTATCAGTTCACTCGCCCATCATCATGGCAATAATATAGTATCTCATTCACTCTCATATCTACGTCCCTGTCCGTGGCCTGACTGCCACGACTTTATGTGCTTCTACTGTCCTGCACTGACAGCCTCACTTCTGGCCTATGTATGGCCTCCGGCCCTATGCTGGCCTATCCCCTGTGCTCATCGAGGTGGCTCTTCGGCCCGTCCCCGACACCAGTCATTACTGGAAAGACTCTTCCACTAGTCTTCTCGACTGCTCCTTTTCTGTCCGCCCGATGGGCCCTTATTCACAGGTCCGCTCCGTCGGACCTTCTAACTTGCAGTGCTAGTAATACCGCGCTTTCGCCTCATTCAGACCCCCCCCACTACTCACAACAGCACGCTTAACTTGCTGTCTACTGTGAGCCCTTCTTACTCTACACCCGCTCTGTAGCAATCCCCTTAATTGCACTCACTCCACTCGTGACACTTATAACCAATAGATGGTAGTGTTTATGAATTCTCTGAACTATATCTTTAATGATCTGTCAATCATTTCCTTGTTAGAATTTGGTGGTTGCTTTAAAAGATATCCCATGAAACTTTTGCAGGTTAATGTTTCTTCAGACTTGAGTTGGATTTAATATTGGGTATATATTAAGACCCCAGCACAAAAAAAAAACAGGCTACTGACAAAATGTACCACCCATATTATCAAATGTCACTGAACCATCAATTCAGTCAATGAACTCTGTCTAAGGGTATCTATTTTTACAACTAAGAAAACTGGATGGTTAAGAAAGTGAGGCAGATGCATACAGAATTGCAGGGCAACAAACAGTTTATAAATTACACAATAATTACATGGAAAGTACAACAACATAAAATAGCAAGTACTTTTTAAATTTTAAGCGTTCAGTTGTACTTATCCTGGTATTAATCCTATTCTGTCCACACATAAAAATATCGTTCCCTGAGGAACGATGATTTTGCAGTGCTTTGACGGTCACCAAAACTACGGTTTTTGTAATCCGTTTGATTTCTATTAATAAATAATTAATGAATACTCTGAAAGAAAAAAAAACACGAGCACGAAGCGCAAATTGTGCATAATACGAGCTGGAAGTGACGCGATGTTGTTCTGGTTCGTGTCCGCCATATTGGTATTCTGCTATCACGCAAAACATTACCAGTGGTCACAAATCCTTGAATTATGTCTTCTAGCGAAGCATCAGACAACGATAGCACATATGATGAATCATTTGATAAAAATTGAGTCATCCAGTGAGGATTTTACTGCTTCTGATGATGATATGTACTCCACTTTTACCCCCCACCACTGCTGCAAGTCTATCGAGGTAGGTAGTGAACTCCAGTACTTGGAGGTGTAATTTCAATATTCCACGATAATTTTGTTATTTCAAGTTCTCATTTTTATTATTTTCTTACATCTATCATTTAAACACTTATTTCAGGTTGACCTTTAATAGCAGATATCTATTTTATAGTGGTATATGATAGAATTTGATCATACAGATAGTGCAGTAGTAGTTCACTACTAGTTGCTAAGGAGCTGTTTACACTTGACAACTGCTGGCATTGCTGGAGGCAAATACACATTGAACACTCTGCAGCAGTTTCAATATTTTTTTATTTTTTTTTGCATATTGGCATATGGTAGTCAACTATTTGTCAACTTCCTAGTGATTGTTTATCAGAAAAGCTTATGCACATGCCGATGTGTTGTATGATAACTATAATAATAATTAGTATATCTTATAATTTTTTTGTTCTCATTTGTTTCTTCTACAGTGTTGGTGGATACCAAACCAATGACCCTGGGCACCCTCATCCCAGTCCCATTCCAAAGTTTCTACCTGAAAGGAGGCCAGGTCTACACATCACTCAAGAAGTTTCCATAAGGGGAGGTGTCAGGAGCTTTTTACATCCCATGGACTTTTTTCAATTATTTTTTACACGTGATCTGGTGACATTTATTTGCTGCTACACAAATGTATGCTGCTGAATTTGGCCCCACGAAACCCTTCCTTTACAAGGGTTGGGTTGACCTTACTCCAGATGAATTTTACAGTTTTTGTGGGCTTTTGTTTTACATGGGAATTGTTCATGTATCAAGTATGCATAAATATTGGTCACGTAAATCACTCTATCATGGATTGTGGGCCAGGGCATTTATGTCAAGGCATCGATACAAACAGATTATGGCTTTTCTGAAGGTGTCTAATTATACAAATGAAAATAAAGATGATAAGCTGACCAAAGTAAGATTTTTATGTGAGTATATACAGAGAAAATGCCAAAAAACTTTTTCAGCCAAGTTGTTCTTTGTCCATAGATAAACGTATGGTGGCAAACAAGGGCCGTTATTCTTTTCGCCAGTACATTTGTGATAAGCCAACCAAATGGGGAATGAAATTGTGGGTTTTGGCTGATTCAGAAACTGGTTATACTTGTGATTTTGATGTGTACTTGGGCAAAAAGGATCGAGATGCTGGAATTTCCCCATTTGGTTTGGCTTACGATGTTGTCATGAATTTAATGAAACCATTATTTCGACAGGGATATAGATTGTTTTTTGATAATTTTTATACCAGTGTGCAGCTTTTGAAAGATTTGTTGAAAGAAGGTGTGTGTGCGTGTGGAACTGTTTTGGCAAATAGAAAAGGATTTCCCCCTACTTTAAAAAATATAAAACATTTTGAAAAAAATTCTAATAGAGGAGATATGAGATGGGTTAGATCAGGTGAAATATTGACAGTACAATGGAGAGATAATAAAACTGTTTCCCTAATGTCTAATTATCATGTCCATTCTTCAAAAGATATCAAATTTGTAAAACGAAGAACTAAAGTGCAGGGTGTATTTCGTGAATTAATTGTCAGACAGCCTAAATTAGTCGGTGATTACAACTCTTTTATGGGAGGGGTCGATAAAAGTGATCAGTTGATTCATAAATATAATAGTCTTAGGAAAACTAATAAATACTGGAAGACTCTGTTTTTTCATGCTTTAGATATTGCCAGAGTCAATGCCTTTATTCTTTTTCAGTGGTGGAGGAAGGAACACCCAGACCTAAAAGAATTGCAGCGAGGAAGTTGTTATTTACAAAGTGAATTTACAGAAGAGTTGATTCGGGAGTTGGGTAAAATTGATGTCAATGAAGAAATTCCTTCAGTTTCAAAGAGCAAAAAAACCAGAGACCACCCATCCCATAGTACCTGTCTATGTTGTTCAAAAAAGAAATTGTAAACTATGTTATGACAGATACAAGAAGGAATATAAAGTAAGATCAAAATGCGCAACTTGCGATACCCATTTACATTTTACGACTGATAAAAATTGTTTATTAGAATTTCATAAGGTGTAATTCAATTTGACTAGTGTTTACTAGTTAAATTAGGGTAAAAGTAATGTTTTGTATGAGTAAGATGATTGCACTTTCTTCAGGCTTCATTATTGTGTTGAATTCACCTGAATCTTAAATTTTTATAATTTGTGCTTGTTTTTCAGGACGCGGGTGCATTTTTAAAAAAAATCACCAAAAATCAGTTTGTGCTTGAATTTTGCTGAAACTTCTGTATGTTTTACAGTCTTGAATAAACTTTTAAAAAATATGTTTTATTGAGAAAACTATCAAAGTGAGTTTTTTTTGCATCTTTGCATCTGTCCGTTTTACGATGTGAATTGTTTGTGTCAGTTACATAATAATGAGGGCATAATTCCCAACATGACCAAAAAAATGTAACCAAAACATATACATCAAAAAGTATATTCAATTTCCTTCATTTTGATATGAGATATATAACCATGATCATTTACCTCAGGAAGTAGGAACATATTACAAAGAGTCATTACAGACAGTGATGAAATTTTGCAAAAATGGGTGGTCAGAATAGGGTTAAGAATGTGAAACCCCCTCCCCTCCTTCCCCTTCAACATTTCATGTATTATCACTGGATTCAAAACCAAAATTTCCTGCCTCAGCAACTAATCATTCCCCCCAAGTTTCATCCAGAAAATAATAAGATTAGATGAAAGACCATGATAAAAATACCTGAGGAATGTTGTCTTCTAGTGTCACTTCAATAAAACTGTCAAACATTTGCAACAGCGAGGCTGCTACAAGAACATGGCAGTTGACCAGATCTGACAAGAATCGCACCTGTTGCCAGACATAAACCATGCAGTAAATATATTTATTTATCTTAAATTCAAAACATACCAAGCTATCTAGTTAATCTGGAGATCTTAAATTTCCAAAATTTTTTTTTTTCTAAGACTCATCATTAGAGTTCATAACCGCTCACAGCAAAAGATGCCTAAGCTACAAACAAAAACCACAGAGTTGAGTTTGATGTGTACCTCTCTTTCACCACAGAATGTGATTTATATTTGTCAAGCAATGCTACAGCCTAGTCAATAGCACAAAAGGAAAGAACTATTATAAAAAGACCCATTAAATAAACAACTCTAAATGACTTTACAATCAATACTCACCATCATTCTTGCATTTTCAAACTCTCCGGTCTTTAGAGCTTCTTTCAAGTTTCGCACCAGCATCTCAACAAACTGAGAAAATATTCAAAGTTAAAACACTGAACAAAATACTTTGAGATACAATTGTCATGCTGAGATGGTTCTATGATTATACTGATAAACGAAATGTGAAAGTTTAAGAAATCTGACACATTTTGATGATTTGAAAGTACATTATTCTCAACATCTGTCACAGCACAACTGTTGTTTCCTCCAGGTCAGTTGAATTTTTAATTTTAATGTGAATCTGCTATTGTCCTAAACCTGAGCAAAAACAAAAATAATTCCTGCTGACATCAGCCTGTAAGTTACAAAAGTTTACCTGGTGTAGGGTTATATGGCAGCAGCGCGTATACGAGGACCTCGTCAGAGATGAAGCGTTGGGCGTAATTGAAAGAGTGCCCCACGGAGTCCCGGCGACCTGGTGCCACCGCATGGTGGTGACTCGCAAACACGATGGGACCCCAAGGCGGACAGTCGACCTGTCACCCCTAAACAAATTCTGTAAACGAGAGACATTCCCAGCGGAAACGCCCTTCCATCTTGCCCGTCGGGTACCTGGGAAGACATGGAAGTCGGTGACCGATGCGTGGAACGGGTACCATAATGTGCCCCTTAGGAAGTCCGATAGACACCTCACGACATTCATCACACCATTCGGTCGATGGTGGTATACACGCGCCCCCCAAGGGTTTCTCTCATCTGGCGATGGCTTCAATCGACGATTCGACGCCATCTTGTCTGATTTCTCAAGGAAGGAAAGATGTGTGGATGACACCATCCATTACGATAAAGATCTGGAAACCCATTGGTGGAGAACCATAGACTTATTGTACACAATGGGCACTGCCGGCGCTGTCATGAATCCAGACAAATCCAGTTTGCGGAACGCGAGGTAGATTTTGCTGGATTTCGCATTACCGAGACCAGCATCGAACCATTGCCCAAGTACATATATGCCATCAGGACATTCCCTACCCCAAAGTGCACAAAGGACATTCGGAGCTGGTTCGGGCTTGTAAACCAAGTGTCCAATTACGCTCAGCTTAGGGATTTCATGACAATCTTCCGTCCCTTCCTTAGTCCAAAGTACAAATTCTTTTGGAGCCAGGTCCTGGACAAGGCATTCGAGGAATCCAAAGCATTCATAATCCAATCTATTCGTGAGGGGGTCGAGATTTTTGACATGTCAAAACCCACATGCCTTCGACCTGATTGGTCTTCACATGGTATAGGATACTTCCTCCTCCAAAAGCACTGCTCCTGCACTAAAGGTCTACCCGATTGCTGCCCTAACGGGTGGAGAGTTACTCTGGCGGACTCTCGTTTCCTGTCAGGCGCCGAAAAACGGTATGCCGCGATTGAGGGTGAAGCATTGGCGATAGCCTGAGTGCTAGAACAAACTAGGTATTTCACACAGGGCTGTCAGGACCTTGTGGTCGCCACAGACCATAAGCCTCTGACTAAAATTTTCGGCGATCGCACCCTCGATGAAATACACAACACCAGACTCTTCCGCCTAAAACAACGTACCCTTCCGTGGCACTTTCGCATAGAACACCTACCGGGAAAGACCAATCTCGCAGCTGATGCTGCATCCCGGTACCCCGCATCGGACACAGAAGTGTCGAGACCGACAGTCGCTGACCAATCAGAGTTCCTTATCGCAGCCTCAATAAGCAAAGAAGCAGAAGAGATTACCACAATCTCCTGGTCGCTCTTAGCAGGAGAGACGAAGAAGGATCGTATTCTATCTGTGCTCATGACAGCCATTGCTGAAGGCTTCTCACAAGAATATCCTTCCTTATCAGACTACATGAGGTATCAAGACTCACTTTATGTCACCGATGGAGTGGTGCTATACAGAGACCGAGTGGTTGTCCCTTCATCACTACGCCACACGGTTCTTGAGAACCTAGCCCATCAGGGCGTTTCGTCTATGCAGCTATTAGCACAATCGATTGTCTTTTGGCCTGGCATGACTGTGGGTATTCAGGAGACACGGTCAAGGTGTCGGGAATGCAACCGCAACGCACCTTCTCAGGCCCCTGTACCATCTGAACCACCCACTCCACCTTCCACCCCCTTCGAGCAAATATTCGCTGACTTTTTTGAGTTTGGAGGTCACCATTATCCCGTGGCTGGGGACCGGCTATCAGGCTGGTCAGAAATCTTTTCAACCCCCACTGGGAGCGCATGGTCGGGGGCACGTGGCCTGATCGCCTGCTACGTTCCCTCTTCGCCACATTTGGCGTCCCTGAGGAGCTGTCAAGTGACGGTGGACCGGAGTTTACTGCAAGCCTCACAAAAGATTTCCTGAAAAAATGGGGCGTCAAACCACGTGTGTCATCGGCATACAACCCCCAATCGAACGGGCGGGCAGAAGTTGCTGTGAAATCTGCGAAAAGGTTATTACGGTCAAACATTGGCCCCAGTGGCTCTCTTGATAACGATAATTTCTCAGAGCCCTACTACAGTTGCGCAACACCCCTGACCCAGACTGTGACCTTTCACCAGCCCAGATCATCTTTGGTCGACCCATTCGGGGTTCCCTTTCGTTCATAAATCGTTTGGAAAAATTTTCAAACCCTCATGTAGGTCCGGTGTGGCGTGAAGCATGGGCCAACAAAGAAGAAGCACTTTGCACACGTTTCACTAAGTCATCTGAGGCCCTAAACGAGCACGCCAAATCACTACCACCTCTCAATGTGGTGGACAAATGTTTCATCCAAAATCAGACTGGGAAGAACCCCACCAAGTGGCATCGCACTGGTTCCGTGGTAGAGGCACGTGAGCATGACCAGTATATCATTACGGTCGATGGGTCTGGACGTGTAACAAAGAGAAACCAGCATCAATGTCTATGAATAGCCCCCCTCCTCCTAAACTTCATGAGGATGTTATGAACGATGCCCTTCCCGATGTTAACCGGAGTTGGGAAGACTCGTTCAAACCCACTTCATCTGTCATACACGAGCAACCAGAAATCCCTACTGGTACTTTAGACGAAGTGGATGATTACCCGTCAGGTGCATCTGCACCAGAGACTATTCCACCCCACACCACCGAAGCGCAAGAAGAGCAGCCTCCTGCGAACCATAAGGTCCCTGCGATGCTGAAGTGTCTTTTCCATTCAACTCGACGGGGAAGTCAGAAACTATTTTAGCGCCAGAGCACGGTGGAAGGCCTCGACGGCGGGCATTAGACACATAAACATGGGGGGGTTGTAGGGTTATATGTTTACGTACGTAGTTGTCTATATGTTTATGCGTTTAATTAGTTTATTCTTATGCAACGGTGTTTTATATTTCTTTTCATCGTCAGATGTTCATCTTGTCTTTTACACCATGTGTTGATGCCCAGAGCTCAATAAACATCTTATGAACATGATAAGTCTTTCTTCACCTGGAACCAGTTGTGATAAAGGAAAAAGAAAAAAATAATACTCAAGATCAAAGAACACAGTACCTCTCCACCACAATTGTAATTCTTGGCATTTAGGAGTCCAACAAGTGTTGTGTACACAGTCAATTTCTCAGGCAACTTTACCACACTGAAATAGAGAGATATTAAATAAGACAGCCATCAAATACTTCTGACATTACATATATGTCTAAAGACCAAAACAAATACTTCAACTGGGAAAAGAATGAATTGCATTACCGTCACTTGAAATCTTTTCAAATCACCATAAGTTCCTCTCTTTCAAGCTGAAGAAATAATTTAAAGTAAACAGTGACAACCATCCAAAAAAATGAAAAAACACATACTAATACCAAATTTACAGCTCATTATATGCCAAAAGAAAATTGTTCAAATATAGCACACACCACCTGATATCCTTACCACTGACATAAAATCTTCATAATCTGATGCTTGTAGTTGGGGATATCTGCCTCCAAAACACTGGCCAGTCCTTCAAGGTTGCTTTCAAGAGACGATGTGCTCTAAAATACAAAAGTGTACAGTTGAGGAAAAGGTCTAACCAATAGGAGGCGGTTAAAAAACAAGAACAAAAGTTATTTATAATTCAATGTGATAAATTTTCAACTGCTATTTCACGAGTACTTTAGTCTACAATTGGAGACTCAACACTTTCTATCTTTCAAAAAAAGTATTCTATTATAATTGGGTAAGATGGAACAAGATGGAACACCATCAAGAATTTAAATATCAAGTACTAAGAGATGCAATATTTTTAACTACTCAGCTACTTGAAAGCATTCACCCTATTCCACAGAAACCTCCAAGAAGTTAAACTGATGAATACTCAGAATTTTTATATTTTATTATAAAGCTGAAAACGCATTTTCAACCTTCGTTCAATGTTTACAATAAAATGTGTGTCTACTGGTTTGGTTTCTCTATGCTATGTAGTTTATTTACTATTCCAATGGTGGTAGAGCAGTATCATGGTGAAATACTTTGTTTTGTGTGTTCTATGTCAAGTCAAACTGTGTCAACCCACTGAAATAGGACACCCCCCTTTTCCTTTTAATGAGGAGGCCTTCAAAACAGTGAAGACAAAAACTGCATATTATATATATATGAGCTATTTTCATCTCAAATTACTGTCACTTGACTAGGTGAAATAAGACAGAAAAAACTACAAAAACACTTTCGTGAAATAAATTGGATTCTTCTTTAGCGTTACAGGTCAGAAACGACTTTGTATTGCTTTGTTCACATTTCCGGCAGCGCCGTTTCGTGAAGCGTTGAGCACCTTTTACAAATGATAAGTCCGGTCACATGTATGTCGCCAGATTTCTGCCACAGTAACATGGCAGCAGTACCAGTAGTGTTTTATGTCAATAATAGAGTTTATTTTGGCATGATAATATGAACTGCATTTTCTCTGTCATTTTCAGATTTTTTCTTCTCCTGTGGCCTTCTTTAGAACTTTTATGTGAAGTTTTTCAGGAACAAAAACTGGAGATTGAATGTGTCCCCAAGAATGTGACATTTAGCAAACAGCAGGGAAAAACATGTAGCAGTGAGGGAGATAAATTAAGTATTCATGTAAAACATTTAATAAATGTTACCTTTTCTCCAACTCTGGTGATAAGAGATTCAAGCCTGTTTTCAATATCACCTCCATCTGGTGCAATTCGCCTACGTTTTCTACCTCTGTCATCTGTAAAACATTAGTTTAGTTACAAAACAAGTAAGTTATTTGGATCAATCTTAAAAGA
This sequence comes from Onchidella celtica, assembly GCA_963931925.1. NCBI lineage: Eukaryota > Metazoa > Mollusca > Gastropoda > Systellommatophora > Onchidiidae > Onchidella > Onchidella celtica. The sequence continues at coordinate 44,304,972 of OZ007567.1, forward strand.
CAATCTCTTATATATTCTTTTATCCTATACTATCCCAATATAATTATGATACTTTTAATTACAATTAATATTAATTTTAAAAATTTATAACTTTTTTACTGCATGAGTCTATATGTTTTTTTAAAATATGTTTTCTACTTTGTAAATGGTTATTGAATTTATAACTAATATTATATGAATACTTTACAAAGTGGAAAACATGCTTTTATGTGAAGCACCACACTATCTAAGACCAAAAAAAAAAAAAAAAGAAAAAAAACTCGCTGCAATATTCAAAGCAATAATGAATACATAAAATAAATGATCAATTTTTATTAATTGTTATAATTCTCTTAATGATGCATAAAAACTTCATTTCTACTCTTTTGTTCATCAGTGATCAATCACTACTAGTACTAATGCCAAATTGAACGAAAGGAAGATTTTTCAAAATGCAGCTTTTTATAGCAGACAAGAATGCTATAAGCAAATGAAAACTTTTATCAATAGAGCCAATTGACATTATTTTTGCAACTTTGGCATACTATACAATAAATTCAATGCAAAACTTTATGCATTAACTCACTGAAGACCAGCCCGCCACGGCGGAACAACTCTTGGTTTTGGGGGGTATTTAAAAAAATTCCCACAACCACATTTATTCAACAATCCGTTCCATATTTTGACACATAACAGGTTTTAAATTGAACAATGCAAAAAACAAAACTTGAATAAATTTATTCAGATAGTTTTTTTTTCATGAATTTTCAAAATTTGGCAAGTTTCTTTGTTTTGCAAAAATTTCTGGCCTTTGTGTATTGTACTGCTGACCTAATAAAAATGTCAAAAAAATTGTATGAAAATGTCACAAGTGTTTGAAAGTAATGTTATTATTCACCTTTGTCAACAAGAACTAGACCTACTACTGGCTTTGCCTTCCCCCTTGCCCTTACTCAGTGCACTGGCCTTAGCCTTAGCACGATCGCTGGTAATGAGAGGGCTAGATCTAGATCTAGATCTAGATATCTAGAATCTGAGTCAGAATTTCCCTTCCCAGGCACGAATTCAGGATCTAGATCTAGAATCTAGATCTAGATCTGAATTATAGGCTACATCTACCTCAGATTCATCACTGGTGTCTTCAAACAGCTGGAAAATGTTCGTTTTCTTGCGTTTTGAAGCCATTGTCTTGAGTAGATCTAGCGATCAGCTCTGACAGATCGAGCAACTGACAGAAGTTCTTATTTCGACCCGGCATAGAATGATAGTTTTTAAAAAATCGTAAAAAAAAAAAGTTGCCAGCCGAACCCGGTGAAACTTTCAACGAAACAAGTCAAGATGTTAAACTGCCGCAGAGAACCAATCCCGTAAGCGTTGCGGGAACAGTGCAGGGGTTAGAAATTTTATTCATGTACCCCGCAGAAGGTGCGGGATTGGGCTTATGCGTCGATTTAGGTATCCCGCAACTTGTGCGGGAACGGGCTTCAGTGAGTTAATAAAGCTGGGATGACAATTGGCACTTATTATAATAAATAGTTTTGCACTTGCAGAGGAAAGCATTCAAGAATTAACAACTTAAGAATAGGCTTAGGACCCATACAGATCTAGTTCTGATTTTCACTGAATAGCAACAGGACGGTATACGTATTTTCCAAACCATCTCCCAAATTGGAAAATGATAGCCCCCTTTCAGATTGCCAAATGACATGGATCTAGCTTAAAGACTTGTTTAGACTGGTGAGTTTTTAGGCATACAAACAAGGAATGGGGGCAGTGGGGAAAGAACTATCCTGGCATTCTGAATATTTACTTTCCAATTTGACCCTTGAAACACCGTTTGTTTACACTGATCTGTTTTACGAATGAGAAGAGCCACGTTTGTTTTGGTTAAATGTAACTGAGATGGCTACCGCTGTTCACTCACTTGTTCAGCAAAGGACTTGTTTGGTCCAGCTTTTCAACCAATGAATGTGAAATTAATTTGATCTTTCAAGGCTTTCTCACTCGCTAAAAATTAGTGTGTGAACCAAATTCCCCTGGTGGGCAAGCGATATATCGGGTGGCTGCCGGTACCTACTAAATTTTCAAGGCTTTGTTTCCCACCTGCTTGTTATAGTTTTTTGGTACTTGGGCGATTTAATATGCCCATAGAAAGCTCTTGCTTTCATATAAGTTTTACAGTGGAAGTTTCATTGCGCCGAACACTAGGCTATTATGCCCAGGAGGCTGTCACGTGATACATTTAACCTCTCCAAAATTGCAATGAAAACAATAATTATAATGCTAATAGTCCTATTTCATTTTCAGCCTATCACTGTATCAGGGGAAATTGGAAAGGAGACTGGAAAGGATTAGATTTCATCTGCAGATTTAGATTTGGTGAATGAAAGAAGAAGAAGAATTCCAATTTCACAATAATGTAAATCAAATCAAATGCAACACACTTAGCCTAGCAGTAGTAGTGGGAGGACTTCCGAATGCGTTCCATAACTCGACAAGTGCATAGGCATTGTCAGATTGATATGTAACGACGTGAGGGTCGAGTCAGTTTGTATCATCGAGGCCATAGGCCGATGTTCGTCTGGGCAGTATAGTCAGATTGACATATCAGTAAAAAAAAAAAGGGAAAGCCGCCGGGGTAGCTATGTACTGTTTTCACTCGGGCTATGGAACGCATTCGGAAGTCCTTCCGTAGTAGTAGTAGGCCCACTTACCGCAAATTTTCCTTTCCTTAATCCTAATTTCTATTCCTAATACCTACCAGTAGTGTCAGTACTAGTAGTGACAAGAGTAAACAGGCCTCATTGTGTCTTAATTTTTTATTTTTATTTTTAAACATCGATAGATCTAGAATCTAGATCTAGATGCGGTCAATATTTGTTTTTCCATACAGTTTCATTTACCAGTGTTTTTGTGACTTATCCAGGTTTTGAGACATTCTTATCAATACATCACAACATCACATAGAATATGACTGCTGTCTAAGCTTGTATTTTGCCTTGGATAACTTTCCCAAATTTTGTGTCCCCACAACTTCCATCTTGAGTTCAAAGGTAAATATGTGACCCTACAGTTTTCTCCATTTAGTGGTCTGGTGTAAGCTCATAGACGTGCTCTGGGCACTGTAGTCTGTACTTTGGGTGGATTTTCATTAAAAATATGTTTTCTGGGTATTATGAGCGTGATTATGCACACATGGCGCTGACTGCACTGAATGCATTCATCTGACACCCTGCATGAGGTGCAGTCATTGGTAATTGCAGTGTGACATCACTCATCAGTGTTGTGTTTGCATCAGCTGGGATCACTAGCACCATTATTACTTATTATTAATATGATTACATTTAGTGGGCTTGCTTATTGGGTAAATGGGGGTCAATACTTCAGATTGTGATACTAACATGAAATTTGGCACAGATGTTGTCTATAGGATGTATTTGAAAAAAACAGCGTGGGCCAACATTTTTTTCAAAATGGCGGCCGAAAATCCAAGATGGCCGCCGAAACTGTCATAATAAGGAATCTGTACATCTTCAATAAAAGTATAGCACCTAAATTGAATGAATGGGTTTAAAACCAGTTGAGTCATGAATATTAAAGAACACTGTACAATTATGAGGAGGCAATCCACATTTAATTGCATGAAAAACCAAGATTTTTTAGAGTTTGGTAAATATTTCCTTTTTTTTTTTTTGACAAACTAAACCATTTTGCAAAAAAAAATAAAAATTAATTTTTAAACGAAATACTAATTTGTCTTACTTTTTTTTTTTTCATTTCAGGCTATTTAAAGAGAAAATGAACTTGCATGCACTGAATCAAACAAACCTTGAACAATTCAAATATTACATGAAATTGAACATCAAGTGAATCAGAAAAATGGCAAGCTCAAGCTCAAATAATCCTACAGATTGGTCACTTTGTTTTTTGTGCCAAAAATAAACTAAAGAAGCTTTGAGAAAGCCCACAAATTGTGGTTACAGAACAGTGGCACAGAATATTCCCATTTTCCATGGCCTGGTGGCTCTGCCTTTACCTTTAAACATTGAAAGATTGGATGATGGAAGTGGAATTGAAGAGACTTTGAGAAAGAAGGTTGGAGCATATCATGATTCTTGTAGGTTACTTTTCAAAGATACAAAGCTTGAAAGGGTAAAGATGAAACATGAAACTGAAACACAAAAGAGAAAATCAAGCAAAGATTTAATGGAAGAATATAGCAGTCCTAAAGTTAAAAGAAAATACACACAAATGGGCCAGATTTTGTGCTTCATATGTGAAAAAGAAGATGTTCAATCAAATCTCTGTCAAGTAGAAACACTTCAAACCTGTGCTAATTTGAAAGACATGGCAACAGAACTGAATGATGTGAAATTGTTGAAAAGTCTAAGTACTGCTGATCGAATTGCACAAGAACTGAAGTATCACAAAAAATGTCTAGCATCCATCCATAATCGGCTCCGATCTCTACGTCATTTGTGTGACAAAGAAGCTAATGAAGAACAACAATTGCATTCTGAAATGTACCCTCTGGTTTTTTCTGAGCTAGTTACGTATATCCATGAACAGCAAGTGGTTTCAGATAAGCCTAAGGTATTCAAGCTTGCTGAGCTTCGATAAATATTCTTGGAACGGCTCATGCAGTTTGGCGTGGAGACACCAGATATTAATGCATCTAGACTGAAAGAACGTTTGATGCATCATATTCCCGAACTGGAAGCATATAAGCAAGGCAGAAACATCATGCTGGCATTCAGACAGGACATTGGTACATTGCTGTCAAAAGCAAATGATTATGAGGATGCAATAATAGTTGCTAGAGCTGCACAGATATTAAGAAAACAAATGTTGGAGTGTAAGAGTAGTTTTCCTGGCTATTTTGATGAAGAATATGTTGACACTTGTGTTCCACGACAACTAACACAGTTTGTTTCAAGTTTATCTCATGGGCCTGACATAAAATCTCAAATTGAATTTGGTGCTTCAAAAACTGACATTGCTCTATCTCATTTGCTTCAGTTCAACTGCCACAAAACATATAAAGAAGATGCCAGGTTTCACAGACACTCAGCTGAAAAGGAAACAGCATTCCCAGTCTACATAGGATTGTCCATGTATTCAAAGACAAGAAAAGAAAGTCTTGTGAATATTCTTCATGAAAATGGTATAAGTATTTCTTATGACAGAGTTTTGACCATCTCTAACACAATGGGAGAATCAGTGGTATCAAGATATGCAGACAGTGGGTTAGTTTGCCCTTTAAAGCTGAAAGGAGGAATCTTTACGTCAGCAGCCATAGACAACATAGATCACAACCCAACAGCTACAACAGCAACATCTTCGTTCCACGGAACAAGCATTTCACTTTTTCAGCACAGACCAAATGAGGGCAGCCCTCAAATGAAACTTCAAGTGACAAAAGACAAAGTGAAGAACATCTCCAGTTTACCTGATGTCTTTACAAACGTCAAACCCTCAAACATGAAAAATCGACCACTGCCTCCTCCAGGACACCCTGACTCACTCACAGCAGGACCCTCATTATTCTATTTTAGGTAAGAATTCGAGTGGCTGGAAAAAGTGAACATAACAGAAAGCATTGATGACTCTGTGAAGTTAACGTGGTCTGCCCATCACGCCTCTCGGCTGAGAGGACTTGATTTTCAAGTTGGAATATCAACACTTCTACCACTTCTAAGGGACCAGGCACACAATGTTGCAACTATAAAGCATGCCCTGGACAGAGTGAAGGATGTAGTGTCTTTATTGAATCCAGCACAAACCACTGTCGTCGCAGTTGATCAACCATTATATGCACTAGGTAAGCAAATACAATGGTTATGGCCAGAGGAATATAAACATTTTGTCATTATGTTTGGAGGTCTCCACATTGAGTTGGCAACTTTGAAGATGATTGGCTCCATCTTGAAAGACAGCGGCTGGACAACTGCCATCGAAGAATCAGGGATTGCAACAGCGGGAACATCAGACTCTTTTCTACATGCTGCAAGCATCACAAAATCCCGAAGAGCTCATCAGATAAGTGCTTGTGCACTTTATAAACTGTTAAAAATGGCATATGACATTGACAAAGAATTGGAAGAAAGCATAACAGAATTTGAGGAATGGTGTACAGCAAAGTGTGCAGAGCAACCGACCTTCATGTACTGGTACATGATTTTGGAGCTGGAACTTTCCCTCCTGATATTTGTTCGTTCATTTCGTGAAGGAAATTTTGACGCATACAAAAAATCAATTGAAAACTTGATGCCATACTTTTTTGCAAATGACAATACTCACTATTCCAGATGGTTGACAGTCCATCTCCAGGACATGCTCTCTTTGAATGAGTCTCATCCAGATGTTGAGGCAGAGTTTCAAAAGGGACACTTCGTTCTCCATCAGTCACTAAGGGAATTCTCTGGAATGCCACTTGATCAGGCTCATGAGCACAACAATGCTGTTGTGAAGGCAGATGGGGGAGCAATAGGGATTACAGAAAACCCGACTGCTCTTCTGAGATGGATGACATCTGGACCAGAAATTTGCCAACTCGTGAATGATTATGAAGAGAAATCAAAGAGTCAGCAGAAACTACAAACACAGCACCACGAGGACATTCCATCTGCACAAAAGCGCTTTCATAAAGAAGTCACAAACCTAGAGAGGTGCATTGAAGAACTCGGGAACCCATTCACAGAAGAATCCGGAGAACTGCTTACACTAGATTCCAAGCTAATATCAGGATCTCACAGTCTCTGCAGTTTTAAGCAAAGGGGTGACGAACAATTTCAGTCATTCAAGAAAAACCATGAAAAGTTTTATGATCCAATTCAGAGGAACAAGTTTGTACTCTTTTCAAATGCAGCTACTCAGCATACTCACAAATCTGATGATAAAATTGTGAAACAAGATCGTGCACTCTTTGCTAATTTGTTCATCATCTGTCAAAGTCGCCAGTTGGACTTGAATGAGTTCTTCAAGCACGAAAATCAGCCTTACCCGCCCGCTCTTAGCAACAACGGGGAACTGTATGTAACACAGAAAGCCGACTTGATTCATGCTTTAGAAGAGCTCATTGATACGGAACAAAATCAACCACAGTGCGAACAGCTTCTCATAGATGGTTCAGCTTTGGTATATTCCTTACACCCCACAAATGTTACATTTGGAGAGTATGCAGACAATGACTTTGCAAAAAGGATTGCCTGTTTTGCCCAGTCTCACACAAGAGTTGATATCGTCTTTGACCAGTACAAGTCAGACAGCCTGAAAGCCTTCACTAGAAAGTCTTGGGGTGTGGGAAGTAGACGCAAAGTAACATCAACAGGCAAAGTGCCAAAGAACAGGCCCACTTTTCTCAAAAATGATGCCAACAAAGCTGAACTATTTACATTGCTTGCTAAGAGTATTTACAGTATACAAAATGGAGTTGTTTATGCAACTTTGGATGACAGCACGATCTGCAACAAGATTGCACGACCGACAATATCATGCTCACACGAGGAGGAAGACACAAGACTGTTTGTTCACTTGAAGCATGCGATTGAAAATGATTGTGCGACAACAGCCTGTTTTCTCTCAAATGACTCAGATGTCATTGTGATTGCTGTATCATGTTTTGATGAACTAAAAGCAATTGGACTGCAAAAACTATGGATCTCTTTTGGGAATGGAGCAAAGAGAAGATGGTTCCCAATACATGACCTCACGGAAAAACTTGGGACAGTGCAGTGCAAAGGCTTTTCCTTTTTTCATGCATTTAGCGGATGTGACACTGTGTCTGGCTTCAGAGGAAAAGGGAAGAAGTCTTTTCTGCAGATTTGGAATGCTTTTCCGGATGTAACAGAAACATTTGCCAAACTGAGTAAATTCCCAGTTAGTGTGAAAGAAGATGACATCCAGAAAATAGAAGAGTTTGTTGTTATGTTGTACGACAAGTCAGCTTCATCTTCTGGTGTTGATGCTGCAAGGAAAGATTTATTCATGCACAAGAATATCCAGTTTGACTCTTTACCCCCAACAAAGGCAGCTTTAAAAGAGCAAATATGCAGAGCAGCTTACCAGGGAGGAATTGTCTGGGGACAAAGTCTTGACCAGGATGCTCAGCTGCCATCTCCAGAATTGTGGGGCTGGTGTAGAAAGGTGGACGGGACATGGGCCATTCATTGGACTGGTCTAAACCCAATTTCAGATGTGTGCAAAGAACTTTGCAAATGTTCTTGTAAGAAAGAATGCAGTGGCAGATGTACTTGTGTCAAGTCAAATCTTCAATGCACTTCCATGTGTAGCTGTTCATGCTTTCTTGATTTGTGTTAATGGTAAGAAAGACTCTCTCTCTCTCTATATATATATATATGTATATGTTTACATGATGTTTGTGCCGTGTGTCCGTAAAAAGACACTACTACACTGTGAACTGTTTTCTCTATAGCAGACCCAATCAAACAATACTTATACACCGTCCATTACAGTTACAGCAAATGTGTTGCACCGAGACAATCAATAAATAGAGAAAAATAGGTCACAATGTAGTAGTGTCTTTTCATGGACACACTGTTTATATATAATACTTGCTGAGTTCCCGGCCCTGCCCGGGATAAATCGATTTATTAGTTTCAGTTCTGGGTGATTATTACGGACCTGCTTCATTTTGCCTGTTCCTTTAGCTTTATTTTATTTTTTTGTTTGTTTGTTTTTAGATACGTTTTACTGCTCTCCTTTTTCGCGTGGCTACGATTTGCGCGCGGTTAGTTTGTTTGCACATCGCAGGAAGTGATAACGTCATGTGTTAATGGAAAAGAAATAATATAATATTTTCCTAGGAATAATATTGAAAACACAAACCTGTACTTTTGGCCCTGCAGCGTCAATCTCCCAATTCCAGACCCTTTCTTTTTCCCAGTCTAGGCACATTGAGAACACACAAAGTTTTATAATGGATAGTCTTAGAACTCAATCTCACCATTCAAACCAGTCCTAACCGGAAGTTGTTTTGTGAGTGTGATACAGTCTATACCGGAACCAATCTTAGTTACATTAATTTGCCGAAAAAATAGACCGAAGGCCAATGTGTCGCAACCTAGAAACTAATACAAACGTTCTGCGAGTTGTTAATTATTTTTTTATTTTCCGTGCCGGGGACACGACGACAGTCTATACTAAGCGTTGTATAAAATCTGAGGGCCACCGAATCAGCATTAACAGAGGAGTAGCGAAAGGCGCGCTGCAATTGTCGTAAGGTTTCACTTTTATTAATATAGATACATGTTAAGGCTTTTAACTAGCATAAATTGAAAGATAATTCTGTACATCTTTTTGTAAACAGCTAGACATAGAGAATAGAGACTTCTGAACTTTTGCTGGTATGACTCATTGAGTAGTGTAGCAGCAGCTATGTTTGTGGCGGCCATCTTGGATTTTAATATAATTTAGCCCCACCAAAATACTTTCTATTAAAAAAAATGATTATCTTTTTGTCTTGAGAATTGATTTAATATGCTAAATGTGAATGTACAATGTATTTTCAAGCCATTTAATTATGATATGAAATATGAAGGTATTATAATATGACTGTGGCGGCCATCTTGATTTTTTTCCCATTTTTATGAAAATTTTCTTTGGCCCACGCCTTTTTTTTACTAAGTACCATGCAGAGAATGTTTGTACCAAGTTTCATGTTAGTATCACAAACTGAAGCATTTTCCCAATAAGCAAGCCCACTATCCCACTAATTTAGTAATTATAAAAAAGAGCCACGGCACACCAGCTAATAGTAAAATAATAATATTAATTATTATGGTAAAATCTAAATACATAGGCTAGATCTATCTAGATATAGATCTAGATCTAGATCTATTTCAAGGCATTTTGCAACTTGATAAAAGAATAAGTCTAGATCTAGATCTAGACTCTAGATCTAGTAAATTCAGCATGAGGACAAGAAAAAGTGGGAAGTCAGGGAATTGGAAAAGAAGAGGATAGGAAGGTTGATTATCAGATCTATTTTGATATTGATCGCACAGAGTCAGAGAGCATGCACTGATGGCTCTTACATGCAGGTGACTGCACGACCAGCAACTTGTGACTGCACCACCAGCAGGTGACCGCACAGACATGCAGTTGATGCTTACACATGAAAAGTGTTCTGACCAGCACAGATTAACTGAGAAAGAATTTTAAGTGTTCACTGACAAGCCCAAAGTTCAGTGGTTAAATTGAGCCAGTCGGAAGCTCGCTAGACTTTGTTTACTTCTGGCCATAATTTACCATTTCCTGGCTCGTGACCGCACCTAGTGCATTGACCATATATGAAACATTTTCTTGTATCACTAAGCTATGAACGGTTTGAAACTGAAACTGAAAGCTCTGTCTGTGCGTAGATCTAGATCTAAGATCACTTGTAAGTAGAGTCTAGTTAGCAGGCCTATAGATCTAATCTAGATCTAGATCTAGATCTAGTAGCAATAACAGTTGATAAAATTCAACTAATTCAAGAGTTCGAACTTCACTATCGATAACAGGTATACAATAAAGATTCTAATGCCACCATCTTGGAAACCATACAAAAGTTATCGCTTTGGGTATGAACATAATGACAAATACCATCTTCTTCGTCACTGAGTGAGTCGGTGCGTCTCCTGCGTCTGTCCATGGCTTGAAATAAAATCCACTGCCTAACCGGGATATTTTCAGAATGCGTTCGGGAGCATCCGCCGGAAGTCGCCGTGTTATTGGTCAGGTTTGCTAACCAAGCTGGCGTTTCCTAATTAACCGACAGTTACAAAGCCCCGCGTGAGAAATAAAACCCAAACAATACAAAGCAAACTAAAGTCGTAAAGAGAAGACAGAAAATACACAAATTTTCGGCTTTCGCCTTTGTCAAGTGAAAAAAAACGAACAATAAAAGACTTCAACAGGAACGAAGTGAAACATTTTGCAACATACAACCTTTTCTTTTTGCCCAATTTTGACTTTGCTTATAGCCCTGCTGCGACCCCACAGTTTTTCTGTGGTTTTTATGATATTTCGTGAATAACCGAAAGTTACTCGTGGCACGGTTGCAGTTTTCAAATTTTACCAGGAAGAGAATGTTGTTGTGAACAATAACATTAACCTGCGTCTGCACCACCCACCACTTCAGATCAAGTGTTTTGATTCGATAGAGAACTAAGAACGTATGGGTTGATAAAAAAAACAACAAAAAAACATACTGATTCTTGCACTGAAAGGAGTGTCGTAACTTCAAAACACGAACTACAAGATATACAAATATGTACATGTAGGCCTACTTACTAATTTATTATGCAGTGGAAAAATACGTTTAATTAGTTCCTATAGGCTGGTATACTTATATATGACCCATCAATTTTTCACTCATCTCTGCATTGGAGTCTACTAAAATCAGAGCTGAGGGCACTAAATGTCCGATCCGACTAGACAACCAGATTCAAATAAAAAGATTTTGAAGATCTCGGGAATTAATCGATACAAAGACATCTTATTGGTTTGAGTCAAGTATGTAGTCCAGTCAGTATTTTTCATCTTCTGCTCTACTCTTCCAACATTATTACTCCGTCTGTTCAATTCATCTATTTACATTGCTGTGTTAATTTTATTCACACCCCATAAAAATTATAGCTTTCGGGCGGCAGGGAGACCGTAAACTCAGTTGTTTTTTTTAATGATTCAAAGGTGACATATTATTATTATTTGTCCTCTAACTTCAATAACCCAGTTTACCAAATTATTATATCAGCTACCATTATAGTAATTACCGCCCTTGGCTGTGGTAGGAATGAAGTTATGTGTTTGTTTCGGACAACTTAATTTGAACCTTTGGTGAATGAAATAAATAACATTGCCAAATTAACTATTATACCATTTAACCATTTAAGTGTCCGTCGGCTACACTCATAATGAGACTGAGTCTGAATAGTGCACATATGTGAGTGTGCATGAGAAAACCCACAATAAGTCGCAAACATGACATTTTGAGTTCTGTACACATAATAAAAGATAAGACATTTCTGATAAATTGAAGTTAGTGACCACCCTAAAACAAGATTTTGAGAAAACGGCATTTAATCCTAAAAGTGGCAATAGCTAATTGACTCATTAATATTGGAGTGATTGCTGTTAGGAGACCGTAGTCTAATAACTAAGCCGTTATAGAGACCACAGTGAGTAGTGTTCACTGCTCATCTACAGTTTACCCTGTAACATGCCACGGTCCCCTAAACAACAGCCAAGTCGGAAGTTTTTGGATCTTGTTAGGAGACCGTAGTCTAATTACAAAGCCTTTCTAGAGACCACAGTGAGTAGTGTTCACTGCTCATCTACAGTTTACCCTGTAACATGCCACGGTCCCCTAAACAACAGCCAAGTCGGAAGTTTTTGGATCTTGTTAGGAGGCCGTAGTCTAATTACACATGCCTTTCTAGAGACCACAGTGAGTAGTGTTCACTGCTCATCTACAGTTTACCCTGTAACATGCCACGGTCCCCTAAACAACAGCCAAGTCGGAAGTTTTTGGATCTTGTTAGGAGGCCGTAGTCTAATTACACAAGCCTTTCTAGAGACCACAGTGAGTAGTGTTCACTGCTCATCTACAGTTTACCCTGTAACATGCCACGGTCCCCTAAACAACAGCCAAGTCGGAAGTTTTTGGATCTTGTTAGGAGACCGTAGTCTAATTACAAAGCCTTTATAGAGACCACAGTGAGTAGTGTTCACTGCTCGTCTACAGTTTACCCTGTAATATGCCACGGTCCCCTAAAAAACAGCCAAGTTGGAAGTTTGTGTCGGACCCATATTTTCATTTCAAAGCGGTTTTTCTCAAAATCAGCTCTGTCGACATATTGTGGGTTTTCTCATGCACACTCACATATAGCGGTGACTGTTGGTCGTTCATCTTTGACCGCTTATGACTATAAAACATTTATAAATTATAGCAATGCTACTGCCCCAGCTGCACAGCTCAGCATTAGCCTCGCTAAACTACAGTTAACAGCAAACAACCAATCTCACAGTCTATTAGACGATTTGTGCAAATAACGAAACAAAAATGTAAAAAAATAACTCTTTTATTAAGCCAAACGTTTTAATGTACAGTCCAGCCTGTACTTAGCCTATGTGTACCTGTATTTAAATCTTCAATTACGCAGAATAAAATACTCGTCGAGACCTGTCACAATATGAACAGTTGTTATTACACTTGCTTCGAATGAACTAAATAAAAGTAAACTGTATGACTATGGAGACAGCTACGTTTTGTGACACTTTGTATCACGGCGAACTTTATTATACGCTTAATTACAAAGTAAACGGTTTAAACGGAAGACTGAGGAACCTTTAACAAGAACACATGACGATTATTGGCAAGCATTTATTTACTTTCTAGTATAATTATCAAATACACTCAATTTCATGTTCATACATGGATGTCCACTGCGCGCGGTGCCATATACACAAGCGGTATGACAATGACAGAGAAAAGTGTGAATAAACCGAATACAAAGGAATAACTTGTGTATTCAGTCAATGCCCCAACTGCCGAGGACATCATGAGTCGGCCCAACATCTCGCCGGTTGACAGCAAGGTGTAGTGACTAGCCCGACACCTCCTGTGCGCTCTCTGCGACAACTGCATAGTGAGAGTAAATGTGCTGGTAGTCACTGAACCACTCGTGAGGAAAAGAGCCATCAAGGAAGCCATGCTTGTTGCTGGAATTTATTTTATGCATTAAGATATTACATTCACGATTATTTTCAGTTCACTTAGGCTAAGTGGTGTCTTGTTTGAAAGCAATGGATAGGCCTAGTAGGCCTATAGACGTGCGCGTGCACACACACACACATACTGCCATTGTTTGGGCCTGTGTAGATTTACAAAATTCAAATATCTAGGCTTTTTGATAACATCAGATGGTAGGAGCATAAGTGAAAATTAATAAGGAAAAGAATAATACTGATGTGGTCAGTGCTTTTATACGCATGTGAATGTTGGACAATGAACAAAGAAATAGAGAGGAAACCAGAAGCAGCAGAGATGTGGTTTATTAGAAGAATATTGAGAATATCATGGATGGAGAAAAAATCAGATGAGCCACTATGGAGAGACTCTAATCTGAGAATATCATTAATTAAAACAATGAGACAGTGGCAACTGAAATTTCTAGGACACATCTGTCGCCTCAGGAGCTTAGAACATCTGGCAGTCACAGGGAAGATCGAAGGCAGGAAAAGCAGGGGTAGACAGAGAAAAACTTTCACTGAAAGTCTTAATTCATGGACAACAAATAAACGTCACAACAACAACTCTTTCTTGAGGCTGGCTGATGACAGATCGGAGTGGAGAGCCACGATCGCCAATGTCTGTTCCAGTCAGGGCAACAGATAATGATGATGAGTTTTAGGCATTTGTAGGACGATCGCTAAAGTGTACAAATTTGATAAGTTTTCTTTCGATGCAAAATCATCGCGAGTTGCATGTCTGTACAACTGTAAGCTTTACAGTAATTTATTGGATGCGCTTGTTGAACGAGTAAAGAAACTCTTTCGCAGGCTTTATATCAAATTCAGAAAATTGGAGAGGTCTGGTGCCACTTTAATTGTTTTTGGGGAAAATGAGTTAGAATTTAATGAATTTGATTTAAATAGCGGGCTAACAGAATGCCATGAAATTTTTTTTTTTAAGTCTCGGGGGAGTTTGAATAATAGATAATTATATTGAAAGATAGAAAAGACCCGTTCGTGCTCAGTTCCCACTCTTTCATTCATGGGCGATATTATAGTAATAAGCTCAAGAAGACAGCCATTTGTAAGCGTGCCTTTTGCATAAAAGTGATAAAAGTCGAGAATGAAATACATGTAATATTCTGTATTGAACAAAAAATAAAAAATAATAATATGCTGCTAGCAGCCGAAGTTAAGGCTGGCCTATATTATGTATTTTTAGTTGCCAAATCATTGTGGAAAGTTACAACTTTCTTTCTATACTGTTGTCGTGTATTTACACTGATTAGATTCAAAGTGTCATCGAATCATTAGTTTGCCCGTTTTTCCTTAACACGAATTTCATACCTACCGTATATTACATTTGATGTGCTGTCCCACAGTGTGACAGTTATCCAGATGAAGAACACTGACACAGCCCGTAGCACCATTAGAATACGTAGAGATTCAAGCATTGTTCTGTAGCATACAAGATAAGTGAATGAAGAATGCCAACTTCCCGCTCTCGATTTCAAAATAGTACCTATACATCTGGCATACTTAGCTTATTAGTGCTAACAAATATAAAAATTCTCTAGTGCATATTGTCTGGGAAGCGACGAAGAATCAAACTTATGCTTTCACTAGAAACTAACATTGAGAAAGAGATAATCACGAACACCTTTAATGATATTCTACCGCAGTTAATCAATGACGAGAAGGCGGAATCTCTCTGTCTCCCTTTAACAGTCTATGTTCAGTCCCACGGACATTTTTTTGAAACCTCATCTTAAGGAACACTTGGCTACTATGTGGAGCTGGTTTGCCATGCTGACTCAAAATTAATTACCGCTTATTCATAACTTCTGCATAGCCGCAGGAACAATCCCATATTTTCGCCTACAAAGTTCACGCAATATATGAGATACCGTGTCATGCTCATGACAGCATAGGCCCTACTATTATTGAAGATTCTCTAAAATGCATCATGCCTATGTCCACCTGGACTACAAAATAACAGTACAGGACATGGAGATGAGCGAGAATATAATTATATCCCTGGTGTCACAAATCCCAGACTGGGAGATGTAATAAGTTATGACAGGACAACAATCACGAACGAACAAGTTTAACACTTAACAGAACAACCCATCAGACTCACACATTTATTAAACATAATTATACAGATAATAGCGCAATTACATACATTATATAATTGAATTTAACTGCCGTACAACGGCCTTATTCCCACATGCACTCTTCCTCGGATCCACAACCCGGTACTTACTTCCTAAAGACCTTCGGCCTCAGCCTCTCCCCTCAGGGTCTTAATAGCACATTAATAATTCACTGGCACCGCAGTCTCTCAATATCACCTTCCTATTGCCATAACACTTTAGCATTCCACTAGCACCTCAGCAGGGCAATAGCACATTATCATTTCAATAGCCCATCAACATGGCAATAGTACATTATCATTTCAATAGCCCATCAACGGGGCAATAGTACATTATCATTTCAATAGCCCATCAACGTGGCAATAGTACATTATCATTTCAATAGCCCATCAACATGGCAATAGTACATTATCATTTCAATTAGCACATTCACGCTCATATCTACGTCCCTATCCGTGGCCAGACTGCCACGACTTTATGTGCCTCTACTGTCCTGCACCGACAGCCTCACTCTTGGCCTATGTGTGGCCTCCGGCCCTATGCTGGCCTATCCCCTGTGCTCACCGAGGTGGCTCTTCGGCCCGTCCCCGACACCTACAAGAATAACATTACATTGGTATAATACCATACCATTTCTATTCACTCCACCTCTCCTTACAACCCATGAAGCGTACACACAATAGTTCACATTTCACTCACCAACCATCTTACGGTAACACACCTCCACCGTAGTACACAATGCTCACTCTCGCTACAAATCCATGAACTCAACTTTCATCTATCGCTCATGGCGCACATTGCTATATACAGTATCAAGGACTTCCACATTCCTCACATATACTTATTTACATCATGGTCATAGACGAATATAATACATCAATCATAACTATTATCAATCATCGTTTCACCTACCAGTCATCACTGGAAAAAACTCTCTCACTAGTCTTCCGACTGCTCCCTTTATGTTCGCCCTCTGGGGCTTTCTCTTGCGTCCGCTCTTTAGGACGTTCTAACTTGCAGTGATAGTAATACAGCGCTCTCGCCTCATTCAGACCCCCACCACTCATAACATGCACGCTTTCCCTTACTTGTCTACGTGCGTTAATTTTACTCTCCTCCTTTCCCCCCGTAATTATTAACTATCGCTCACTCCACTCGTGACACCTGGCATTATTTGGATCGAGGCACCCTTAGAGAGCTACATTTTCTTGCTCAATGGCTCAATTTCAGCTTTTTGTGAAAGAGGCAGGATACAGAGCTAGGCATTTCTATCATAAGTTGTTAAGCACTTTACCCAATGGTGATAATGCCGCCCAGTGCAGATCCAATGAGCATAATGCCCTGTGCAACAAAACCAGTCCAGAACCCGACGGTGGAGGCATCCAGGCCATTATCCAGCAGAAACAGGGGATACATGTTCTGCACTCCTTGTTCGCCTGGAAGACACGATGCGTTGAACTACGTATAAATAATCAGGAACTTACTTTATGGTTTAGCAAGAAACACTCACCCTGTTGCTTTGCAAACCAGCATGCAACGAACCGTTCTGTGTAGTCGGCAGCCTGGCATGCATTGGCTACTAGAGTTTATATCATAGTCAGGTAGAGTAGTCATTATTTTACTTTTAGTAAGTCTTCCGGATAAGGCACTTATTATTACCAAAGAACACGGATTTCGCAGATTATTGAACATGAACGCATAATCATTAATACTAATGACTCGCGTTTGTTTTTCAGAAAATACTCTTTCAGCCTCTGGAACTCATATTACAAGTGTATTGAGGCAATGTACTAGTAAAAAAAAAAAAATCAAGCTTTTCCATATCTTCTACTTAGATTTTGATTCGGAAACAGAACTTTCAAATTTAACATTTGCTTCTGGGGAGATGGGGGGGGGGGGGTCTTTTTGCTTACTTCCACCAACCAATCACCAAAGACACACAGACATCTGTATCATTTTTCCTTAGCACTCTTACAGGCGGACACGACTTAGCTGGAAGCTGTTGTCCAAATCAGTGGAGGAATCCAACCAATCTTAAAAGAATTTACTGAGTTTAGTCTGAAGCAAAAGAGCACCTATTGCTCAGTTACAATAAGATTTGCATTTCTGAGGCACATGCTCTACCTGACTGGCCAATGAAGCCTTGGGAAAATGATAATTACCGAGACATGAAGACACTCACCTATTTTATATACGGTGACAAACACGACCATCCACAAAGTACCTTCGATTTCGAACAGTTGCATGAAACTGCAGCCAGAAGTGTGCACATGTGGTACATGGGGCATGGAATCAGTGTCTTCCATGCCTGGGCTGGATGGGTTCAATCTCTGTATTGACATATCTGACCGTGATTCCGTATCATTGTAAGGTAAGCAGGATTCTGAGACATACAAGCCTATTGCATACAGACCCGCCAATATGTAAAAGATATTCTCCCAGCTAATTCTCCCACTCAGCCACGCGAAAATTCCACCGGAAAATATCGTTCCTGCTTTATATCCGCCAACTTGGGCAATATTGCCAGTAACCAGCTCAGCTGGTGTCAGTACGTCTATCACCAGAGCATCCAATGCTATGTCTTGGATGGCTGTGGTCATGTTGAATAGCAACATCACCGTTGCCGAGATCAGCACATACGTAGGGGGGAACTGGGCAGCCAGGATACACAATATAACTAGTAAAAAGAGGCTTCCGCTCAACCAGGCTCTCCTTTCTCCATATCTATCCACGAATGGTGCCCATAAACCTTTGAGAATCCATGGGAACAATAACAGTTTATATAACCCCACTGCAGCGAGAGACATGCCGCTGAGACGAAAATAAATGGGTAGAAAACGAGTTTGCAAACCATAAGGTAAACCTTGAAGGAAATACAGTATCAGAAAACTGCGGATTCGGGACCGAAAGATCTGACTAGGAGTTCGAAGTTCTTCCATCGATAATGCATTTGTTACCACAAAGAAGAAATATGGTTGATAAGACGATAGGCTGCTTCGGTGAAACGGGATTTGATCCACGGGCTTTTATTCACATACAGGGCAAGATATGGGAGCTGGAGAAAGACGAAAATGATAATGAATTCACAATAAAATTAATAAAGCAAGACAACTATCTACCTCACATACACACATACAAAATTTCAGCAAAAATAAAAACCCACTGAAAGCGTTGCTGAGACAGTTTGCATCAGGCGTGAGTATATCGTTCATTCCTATGTGGATGAATTCGTCATGCAGAGCGGCACTGTGGGTGAGCGAGAATGTGTGTTGGGTGCAATTTCGGGAAGTGTTATATAGTCGTAATAATCTATGTGGTTTTCTTAAAAAAAAAAAAAAAAGGCACAGTTTGGCATGGGAAAGGATTGTGCTTGATGGTGATTAAAGAAAATTTTTTTTAACAAACAGAAACAAGGATGCCTCATGATATAGGCTACTTATGGTAATAATAATGGAGCCGTCCTTGTCGAGCTTACTGACAGAAGAGAAGTGTTTCGGAAAAGAAGGGAGCAATTTTCATCCGAACTTAAGAAACTGGTGTAATTTATGTATACTTTACCCTCTCGAGAAGAATTGAAGTTTTTCGTGAGAAACCATAATTATCCATATTCCACTTTACGCTATTATCTTGCAAGTTTGGTGCCTTCCGAACAGTAACGCTCAAGACATGGAAATTGTAACACCAAGGGAGATTACCGCTCATAGACGTCCTACTTCCTTGATTTCAGAGTGGCTTCCTTTGTTGAGTGAGTATTGTCATTATTGTGAACCGAAGGCATTGCCACCTTCGCGAGAAACAGCTTGTGAAACTGAAAGACAAAAGACCCACCTGTGGGAACGACGATACAGAGACAGATCTACAGATCTAGAGGGATAAGTAAAGAATGTGAGCTTGTTTTTAGAGTCATGTCCACGAGATCTAGATCTAGATCTAGACAGATCTGAGATCTAGAGTGTGGAGCCTTTGCTCGCGCAAAATAAATTAGAATGCGTTCCATAGCCCGAGTGAAAACAATAGCCTACATAGCTACCCCGGCGGCTTTCCTTGATATGTCAATCTGACTACTGCCCAGACGAACATCGGCCTACGGCTTCGATGATACAAACTGACTAGACCCTCACATCGTTACATATCAATCTGACAATGACTAGATCTAGATCTATGCACTTGTCGAGTTATGGTAACACATTCGGAAGCCCTCCCATTTATAAATTAATCCCTAGATCTAGATCTAGACCTCTAGATCTACCACAAAAACTCAGAAACAAGAACAAGAAATATAAAGGAAGGATTCCGAATGCGTTCCATAGCCTGAGTGAAAACAGTACACAGCTACCCCGGCGGCTTTCCCTGATATGTCAGTCTGACTACTGCCCTGACGAACATCGGCCTATGACCTCATGATACAAACTGACTTGACCCTCATGTCGTTACATATCAATCTGACAATGCCTATGCACTTGTCGAGCTATGGAACGCATTCGGAAGTACTCCCAAAATAAAAATAAGAAAAGCGAGATGTAAATGCCAAAGGCAACGAACCTCCTGAAATAAAGACCTAAACACATGAGTCTGGATTTAGATCTAAACATTCAAAACATTGTATGGCGAATGGAGTGCCCCCCCCCCCCCCCCTACTGATGGACAAAAATAAAATTTCTTCTAGGATTTCTTATATTTGCCAGCATAAATTTTGCATTGTGAATGATCTCCCCTGATTGAATGCTTCTCTGGCCTCCGGAGTAAGCTTTCCCGCCGTTCTGCTCAGGGCACACCCATCACACAGGCTGCACATGCGCCGAGAATGATGGCATTGTTTGAAGTTTGAGAGACTTCAGTCATTTGCTGATTTCAAGAAAAAGCTCCAATTTATGCTGTATTACATGTATTGACGGAACCCTTCCAATACATGTGTGTGGTATTTTATGCTGACCAGCTGGTCTGTACATGGCGAGACATACTTGCATACATACAGCCTGTCTGAGGACCATTCGTTAATTATGAATGATTTTATTGTAATAACATTGCACGTATCCAAACTACTCCTCAGATACACTGGAAACTCCCTTGAATATGATCCTCCTGGTCCTATTCTTTACAATTGTATGGTTGCCTTTTTGTTCCATTTCAATATAGTTTTGAAGTGTCGGGTTCATGCCTTCGCTTTTTTTTTTTGGCCATGCCCCAACGAGTCTCCACCCCCCCCCCCCCCCTCTTAATTCTACCTTTTTCCTCTGCCATTTAATAGATTCAAACTGTTCAACATGGTAAATGAATTTGGCCTGTGGAGCTAAATTTAAATTTGTATTTGTATTTGTATAACTCTTTAATCCCATTTGGGAAATTTTGCCTTTGTGCCATTGCAGCCCAGTTATAACTGGAGCAGGCACGTCGTCGCCACAGTGCAGCGCCGGTCGGCGTTTTTTTTTTTTTTTTTTTTTTGGGGGGGGGGGGGGGAGATGAGGGGGGAGGGGGAGGGACTGGTAGAGATGAATTTAATTTAATTTAAATGAGATCAGGACCTTGATGTGATGAAGCCACCTCTTTATAGTGTAATTTTGTCTGAGTGTTTATGGTAAAGAGGAAGTCATTTGACCCAGTGCTGTTACAATCATGAAAGATGCCCAAAAACATATTTAATGCTGACAATACTGGGTATCTCAGTTGGACCTAGTATTTTAGTAAGCAACATTTTAATAAATATACACATGTGGTAATCATATTTTAGCCATGCGTAATGGAAAATAAAAATATGAAAATGTTTTATATGAAATACTGGTGAATAAACCCAGACTTTATTGGCCAATACCAATACTGTCCAAGAAACCCAGATTCTATAGGCCAATATCAATGTGAATAAAACCAGTTTTTTAATGGCCAACATAAATAATAGGGAATAAATCCAGTATTGGTGGATAAACCTAGGCTGTATCCACCGATAATGGTGGCGGATAAATGTGGGCGGTATCTGCCGAAAATGCTGGCGGTGACCCAGGCTGTATCCGCCAATAATGTTGGTGGATAAACCTGGGCATTATCCGCTAATAATGTTGGCGGATAATTGCTGCCTATAGCAAATGTGTTCTTTCAAGTCTACATGTCGATCGTCTAAATCTGTATATTGTGAAATTTGGTTCATTTTATGCCCAGCGATTTGCTGGCATTTTAGCAAAAGTTTTCTCACTTCAAATTCCATGACGACCATGAGATGAAAGTTATCATTGTATATTATTCATCCAATATAATATAGTTATGAGCCAAATTTAGATCTAGATCTAAACCCCCCAGTGAACACAGATTATTAATTTGGGAATCTTGATTTTATTTCTCTGCTCCAGTAGTTTCACCACACAGTGAAAGTGGAAGCTGATTAATTTGGTGTACCACAGATCAAAGAAGATGGCCGCAAACACAGTAAATATAGATTTAGTGACTCATCATCAAGACATTGAAAGTCCATCATGTCCTCACGGTATGTTTGTGATATCCAGTTGCTGCTACACTACCTAATAAGAATTAAATCAGTATGTTTGATTTTGATGCATGTTTACTTCTCCGAGGGAATATATTAGCAACTGAGAGGCATGCTGTACTTTATCATCAAATGACAAATGCTAATATTCTATCTGCAAACTGAAAGAAAAATCAGGGAGGCGTTCTTTTTGAGTCGCACAATTGGGATACTACAAGGGCGCGACTTTACGAGTGTCTGCGAGCAAGCAGTTGCAGGGGGGGGGGGGGGGGGGTTTCGAGTTACTCCTTTACAAAGATGTTTTTATAGTAAATGCGCAGCACAGAGATGACAAGTATACACATTACACCAGATATGTAAATTTATACAGAGTACAGTATATGATCTGAGAAGTGAATCACAGTGTTTTGTATTTGTGTTCTCCTTTCTTTGGAAATCATTATAACTAACTGACGCTTTCAATTTTTGGATATGTAACCTTTGAGGTATCCCTTATTGAAGTGTTCATTGGCAGTAACAGTGATTATTTTAAAAAGAATGCAGTGACATATGACTTTGAAATCTGGTATTACAGAAGCTCTGTGATTTTTCACCTAAATTACAAATCTTGTGGCTTTTTAACTTATTTCTTTCATGATCAGGGCCAACACTTCTCTTTGAACGTTTTGATCAGTCAAAGAAAACATCACGCCGCTTCTTTGCCTGTTCAGCATTCAGAGATAGGAAGGCATGTAGCTTTTTCCAGTGGGCAGATGAAGAATCTGGAGCCTCACAGAGCTCTTCAGAATGGAGCAACACCAGATCTTTCACACATCATCAAATGAGGAAAAGGTGTGTAAATTGAAAAATAGGCT
This sequence comes from Onchidella celtica, assembly GCA_963931925.1. Classification (NCBI taxonomy): domain Eukaryota; kingdom Metazoa; phylum Mollusca; class Gastropoda; order Systellommatophora; family Onchidiidae; genus Onchidella; species Onchidella celtica. The sequence continues at coordinate 44,328,170 of OZ007567.1, forward strand.
CAGACTGGAATTTTCACCTTATATTTTCAAAAAGCCCTTAAATTCATGTTTGTATTATAATTTCTGCACCTAGTTTTACTTTTTGATTGCTTTAAACTGTCATGCATTTTAATTCTTATTATGACACATTAATTTTACATTAGAGAGTTTTATTTGTGTATAAAATCAGATTTATTGTATCAGTGTCATCTTCATGTTATGTGAAAGATGGAGGAAGTTGTCATTTATATGTTTCCAAATGAATTCCAGATTCCAATACTTTCTATTTAAACAGATATTTTAAGTTCAAGAAACTGTGTCGTAAAGATCGCTGCATTTGTTGCACATGTGGCCTCCTTCTTTTAGATGGAGAGCTCACAGATCACAAGAGCCAAGGTCACACGGTCAAAGTTCGGGTGGGATTGAAAGACCTGAAACAACCATCCTTTCTTTTCAGTCCACTTGATAGCAATAAAACCTTTGCTGTAAGTTTTCATATTTTTGGACTTATTGGTGTATTATGTCAATATTTTAAATCTGAGCATTCAGAATTAAATTGATAACTTACCATTACTTTAATATTATTAAATGTTTTAATTTTTGAGCTGCATTAGGGCAGTCAACAAAATTTTAAATGAATGCAGGTGATGTAATCTGAAGGATTTCTTTAAGGTTAATGTGATTAGGCTTGGATGGACTGGAAGCATTTTCAGACATACCATTATCACCCAAAATAAAAATATCTTGCATCCTGGTACTAGAATATTTATGACTGAAAGTACCAGTGAGGATTTGACATTTAATCACATTTTGAAACTCTGCATGTCTTGTCAGATGGTGGGAAAAGTGAACTGAGCATGTCAGTATGACCATGACACAATAGCTTCAAAAACTCCCAAGTTTTGCTGTATTTTTTAGAAAAATTTTAATTTGTATCTGAGCTATTTTATAATAAAAACTTGGATGGTTTACAGTTTTCATAAGTAGTACATTTACCACTCTGTTTCTCTTTCAGCAATATTTATTCTCAAAGAACACAGTTGATTTTTTGCTGAAGACCTTGACAGACCTTTCCTTCTCTCATGTGCTTTGTGTAGGAACTCCAAGGTAAGAATAGCCGAAGACTTTTATTGTGACCTAAATGCAAACATACAGTTTTCAGGAACCTAGATTCATTTTTGTACATAACACAGATTCTGAATGTTAATGATAATTGTCACAACTGAAGACTAAAGAATGTTTGTCATATGCATGAAATATATTGATTTATGGTGATCATAAATTGATGCCATCACCTTGGATGATACCGAACATCAGCCAATTGTCCACAAGAAAACCATCTTTACAAGCAGTGTAAAATAATCGATTCATCGTGGTAAGACTTACCTCATTAACCCTCGTCCCACGATGAATGAACCCGTCCACATAATGCCCCGTGCGGGGATAGCCAGCGGCCGGTCAGCCGATCGTTCGCGTGTTGCCGATAACCTTGGCGGTCGGGTCCTTGTGAACACGTATATTGGGTATTCTTCAGGACGCAATAACAACAATAGTGGTGGATAAATCGTTAGTGACCCCTGTGATATTTGGATAAAATACTTGTGATGATATGCACTAGGTTTTATTGTGAAATGGAAGGCCCCAAATCAAGAATTTTCTGCATTTACACGCCGTTTAACACACATTTTATCATTTTTTCAAGACCTCTGCGCTTTTTCTGTCCCTAGGTCAGGCCATTCAGGTGAACAAATTATTTTTTAAGCCATTCGCTTAATTTACTAACCATTGCATTCTCCCTCCACTACTATGTAAAGCTTCCACTTACTATAATGTTAGTTTTAGCGAGAGATTTGATTTCCAGTTCCAGGTCGTAGAGCACATACATGTACTGAAAAGCGGTTTAATCAAAGGAACACAATATCTCTCAGATTACCACATCAAATAAAGACAACAACCAACAACAAAGTCGGTCATTTTCTCCCAGTTTTCCCTGATGAAAAACCTACTGACAGACGTCTTTATGGAGCATGCCCTAATATTACATCGGAATTCATAATTACAGACGTAGAACGGCGTCTCAAATACGCACATGGCCCCTTTCTTCTCATTACACATGTGGACGACAACCAGCATCAAAGTAAAAGTTTCCCCAAGATTTTCCCCAGTTCAAACTTCAGACCGTCAGTACTATTACACGAGTATGACGAATAGTTGCATCGTAATAAACGAAATCAGACGATACCATTTCGTTAAATACAGTAGGGGTGACAGGATAGATAAACACGTGAAAATAGTGTGGAAAAAAAAACGTGAAAAAAAATGACAGCCTTGGCAACTGAATAAACAAAGTGCGAAGCGCACCGTTGCTATACAAAAATGTGGCCTCCCGCAGGACCCGCGGTTAAGCGTGTTGGACAAAATAATGGCCTCCCATGCCTCACGTGTTGCGTGGGGAGGCCAATATGGTGGCCTCCCGCAGGACTAGGGCTAATATTGTGCTCTTGGTTTGACCATTCTCTAATACCTACTCCTCAAACAGTAGTTGTTTTTGAATTAAACAAGCTTGTTTATAATTTAGGAACATTCTCTAATTTACAGAATCCACGAAGCCATTCAGCTGAGAAGGAAATACGACAAATTAAGCTTGTCTTCTATGTTGTTAGATCTTGATGATAGATATGTAAGTTTGGATAAAAAACCTGATACGTAAGTGACCATGTGTGCCATAGAGCTGTGTTAATGTCATCAGTTCACCATTTTTATAAAGGCCAGACATTTACAGTTGACATGAGACAAGTGTAAAATGATGAAAGAAATTTTGAAAGATCTTAAATTAATTGCTGCAGATACTGATAGTTGATCTGCACAAATCAGATTTCAGGGTTCAGGACTAATTTAGCCCACCCCAACTACATGATGAAATGTTCTAAAGGACCACTTCAGACCTAAAGAAAATGCACAAAAAGTTTGGTTAGTATCGACACAGGGATAATAATTATTACAAAAGACCATTCAGAAAAATCAGCAAGTTTTTTTCATTATTAGGGATTCAAGATTAAAATTGCACAAAATTGCATGTACTTTGCTTTTAGGCATTTGCTGTGCCACATCCAATTTTCCTCCCTAATCATACTTTCCAGTTTTCATCTCTGACAATCAGACTGCTTTTAATTTAGCTTGTTTAATTTCATAGATCCACTGACTTTCAGTCCTTCTTTCAATCAGGCTCAGCTTTATCCCCCAACTCTCTTCACAAAGTACAACATGTTTAATCATCACTTCTTTGAGGACCTAGGCAAGACTAATCTTACAAGGTTTTTGGCTGATGGGAAGGATGGTGTTGTGCTGGTCACTGATCCGCCATTTGGTGGTATGGTAGAAGCTCTTGCTGGCACATTTAGAAAGTTGTCTAATTTATGGAAGCAAGCTGCTGAGATGACTGTTAAGAATGGAGGTATGTGAGGGTGTCATATTACACTGATCGTAAGTTAACTGCTTGACTGTGCTGTGGACGTAGCTGTAAAATTGATAGTGCAAGTGCATTGTAGATGTTCCTAATATGCTAATATGGATTATGCAAGTGCACTGTTGTGTACACCGCTCATCCTAAAATCGGCAAAATGAGTGAGCTGTGGATGTGCGGTACTAAAAAATTGTCTAAAAGTGATAATGAGAGTGCACTTTTGACATGCACTGTAACGTTTTTATAAAACCCTATAAACTGTAAGTCCATGTACTTTAAAAAAAATGTTCAGCATGTTATGGGGGGAAATGTGTATCAGTGAACTTCCTTTATTTTTTCCTTCATTAGGGGATTCTCTGTAGTAAGTTGATGCAACAGTAATTTTAAAATCAGATTATACTAATCACTAGTTTGTGATATGTGATACTAATTTTTAGTCCCTGTCCCAGCAAGTGAACATTGTTTTGCTCTTTGAGAATGAATGTCTTAGCTATACCAGTGAATTTAAGACAAAAATCTTTTATTTTAAGAACTCAGTTTTGAGATATAGAATACTGAAAAATTATAAGTGATAAAGCTGTTGTAAACGTTATATTTTCTTCCAGATTACAGTATTCCACTTGTATGGTTTTTTCCTTATTTCCTGGAGACCAGAATCAAGTCAGAATTACCTGAAATGAACATGTTGGATTATAAGGTAATGTGTTTGTCTTAACATAAGCTTCTGAAACCATAATCTGTACCTAGTTTGAAACCCTGACATCATGCCGGACTCACCGCATGGATTCCTGAGAGAAAAATGGTGAGATTCTTTTATCATGCAAATAATAATGAGAATACCAAATACAAAAAGAAGACTGCATATGCAGGAGAAACAAGAAACTGCTTTATCTAGAAGTACTGGTCGAGTGACAATAAGTATTTGAATGTTTGTTATTGATTATTTTTCGGCTTAGGGGTCTAGAACTGAGATCATTCTATGCAGCGTTGAATGTAGTTGAACATATATAATATGAACGTCGATTATTTTAATTTTTGAGTTACTACAGTCTTAGGGGATGATGACGACCTGTTACCAGATAAACTGATCCTTGAAAAGATTAGAAGATTTATGCAGTGAAAAATTTGTTCATTATTTGCTTTTTAATCATATTTGTTCACTTATAGTTACACTTTATCTTACAGGTTGACTATGAGAATCATTCCCTGTTCAACAACCTCCAGAAGAAAAAAGGATCCCCAGTCAGGATATTTACTAACATTGAACCAGGATCTTTTACTTTACCAGCAGAGGAAGGATATTGGTGGGTTGTGTGCATATCTACAATATGATTTATGTCAGTTACTTCATCAAAAAACTCCCACAGTATTTCCATGGGCTCCAACTTTACAGTTAGTCAAGGAATGGCAGATTTGTAAGGGGCAATGTCTCATCTGTGATGAGACTGAGTTTGCCTAACTGACCCCTGATACCACGAGTGAAATTGTTGATTTTTCATTTAGATTATTTGGTGAAATGATAACCTATGAAGTCTGTGTAAAGTTAAAAAATCTCCGATGTTTTGAATATGTCCTGATGGATGTAAATTATACTGCAAGTTCTGTGCAAAAGATGTGCTACCATGCATATACTAATGATATAGACAGAGTTTTAGTTAAGAGAACACATGAGGTTAATGATAATTTTATACAATAAACAAAAACTATTGTCATGTCAAAAATGCAATGCAAGAAGTAAATTATAGTGAGAGTGGCCACTGGTAATTAGTACTTCTAAAATTTTATCTCATGCCACTGTTTTCTATCCAAACTGTAATACTTTGATAAAGCCTTTAGAATTATAGGTGTTTATGTTTCCACAGGTTTTGTGAGGAGTGCGAGAGATTTTCTTCTCAGGAGAATTGGCACTGCAAAGTTTGTGGAGCTTGCACATCTAAAGTAAGTGTACTTGCTGTTATCTTGTAACTATTGTGGTGATTTTATTTCAGACTTATTGTGTTAAATGAATGATATATGTGATAGTCTCATGATAAGATAGAATGTAATGTTATCAGAGGAGCAAATCAGCTCCTGACTGCAGTCTTTTTGTCTTTTTCCCCCATTTGGTTACCTCATTGTCAGTTGTTTGTGATTGTCAAGTAACGCAACACAGGGCATGCCAGAAGTAGACATAGGGAGAGTGAGCAAAACACCTTTACTCTCCTGATTTTTTGTTTAATACCAGACATATTGCATTTCTGGAGGTTTACCTTTGTTTGTTGTTAAACTGTACTTCAGTAATTATTAGTTGCTTGAAATAGATGCACTACAGATGGAACCACAAAATCATACAAGAACTTACAAGATATAGCCAAATCATCAACATCCAGAAAAGTTGTAACATCTGAATTTTCTTCAAAAAGAAGAGAAAAAATGCATTTTAGATGTTTGCATTACATTGCAGTTTGTTTCATCTGCATCCCCCAAAATTGTGATGCTTTGCACAACGCTCCTTCCAGCACCTGAATTCTTTAGACTGAATTTTATAAGAAGGGCAGTTATTTAGGTGAACTACTGGGTACTTCATTTCTTGGGTCGATTTACAGCAAATCGATTTTTATCTTCATTTAAGGATGGCACAAAATACATTCACTGTGATGACTGCACGAGATGTGTTAAGCCCTCTCGCATTCATTGCTACACCTGTCAGACTTGTCAGCTGAAAGATCATGTATGTGGACATGCTCAGTCATCAGGTATAGCTTGTGCTGCTCTTACTTTGCTTCTTAATGAATGTCCTACATAATTATCCCTCGTCCCACGTTAAGTGAACTCGTCCACGTAACGCCCCCTGCGGGGATAGCCAACGGCCAGTCAGCCGATCATTTGCGTGTTGCCGATAACCTCGGCGGTCGGGTCAATTGGGTCCTTTTGAACACGTGTATCGTGTTTACTTTAGGAAGCAATAACAACAGTATTGGTGGATAAATCATGAGTGAGCCCTATGATATTTGGATAAAGTACTTGTGACGATATGCAGTAAGTTCTATTGTTAAATAAAAGGCCCAAAATCAAGAATTTTCTGCATTTACATGCTGTTTAACACGTTTTATCATTTTCCCAAGACTTCTGCGCTTTTTCTGTCCCTAAGTCAGGCCATTCAGGTGAAGAAATTATTTTTTAAGCCAGGGGCTTAATTTACTAACAAGATGTATCGTGGCATTGCCTTCTCCCTCCTCTACTATGTAAAGCTTCCATGTATTATGATGTTAGTTTTAGCAAGAGATTTGATTTCCAGCTCGTAGAGTACATACATGTACTGAAAAGCGGTTTAATCAAAGCAACACAATATCTCTCTAATTACCACATCAAAATAAAGACAACGACCAACAATAAAGGCGTCCATTTTCTCCCAGTTTTCCTTGATGAAAAACCTACCAACAGACGCCCTTGTGCAGCATGCCCCAGTATTACATCGGAATTCATAATTAAAAACATAGAACGGTTTCTCAAATACGCACATGGCCCCTTTCTTCTCATTTCACATGTAGACAACAACCAGCATCAAGGTAAAAGTTTCCCCAAGATTTTCCCCAGATCGAACTTCAGACCTTCAGTACTATTACATGAGTATGACAAATAGTTACAAATAGTTGCATCATAATAAATGTAATCGGACGATACCATTTTGTCAGATATAGTTGGGGTGACAGGATAGATAAACATGCAAAATTAGTGTGGAAAAACAAAAAACGTGAAAAAAACGATAATCGCGGCAACCGAATAAACAAAACACGGGGAGCAGCTCTGCCATACAATACATATATTGGCCTCCTGCAGGACCCGGTTTACAGCATGTTTTCCACAATATTGGTCTCAGGTGTCTCGTGTGTTGCGCGGCCAATATAGTGGCCTCCCGCAGGACGAGGGTTATGCTAAAAGATCAGAAAATTTAGGATATGAACACGAAACGTCATTTTGATTTTCCAACTGGTGGCTGTCAAAGAGGCAAGCCAGGATATACTATATAATGTAGTAGTCTCTTTTTACATTTAACGGAAAGTGATTTCTTTAGCCTTGCATGTAATCCCTTTTATGAAAATAAAGTAGGCATTAGTTATTGTTACTTTATAAGCTTTATAAACCTGGTATGCTTTACATCATTACAGTAAGCCTACAATGAATGAAAAACTGGTTTTCACATGCATTTTTCACAAGGTTGCCATATTTGTGGAGAGATGGGTCATAAGAGGAGAGACTGTCCCCAGAAAGGACAAAAGCCAGTGGACAAAGGAGATAATGATTCCAGGTAGGCGTGCTATTGTCTGTTACAGTGAGAGACCCTTTTTTTGGTGTGATAATGCAGGATATTGTGACTGCAGATGAACTACTTTGGAGCACGCCAGCTTTGAAAGAAAAATGTTTATACATTTATTATTTGGTTTCAGAATCCCTTTAGCTCTTCTTATACTGTATCTTTATATGAAAACTGTGATCTTACAAAATTTTGTAGAGCGTAGCATAGTCCACAGATTATTATTTAAAAGAACACGAGCATGCAAAAGGTGATATAGATCTAGTTGTACAGCAGTTACTGGAAGTTTTATGGTAACATGGTTATCTGTCCCAATATAAATGGGAAACTGGAACAGAAAAAACACTGGCAAATACATGCTTTGCTTTGGGCAAGGTTGCCACAGATTTCAAAGTTGGCCTGGAATAGAACCTGTACCCCCAAGTTAGACCGGAGCGGGTCCTGTAGCCTGCATATTGTGCATTTTACTCTAACTGCTGGAAAGCTCGAGTATGATTTCATTTGCATGAGGCCAGCAGCTGCTTGCTTGACCTAACTGCACATACCACTTTCATGAACTCTTCAGCTACCGAGAACAAAAAGTATTGAAAATCACAACTGCTGGGCCAGCCTGATTCCTTCATGGCTATTATTTATAAGTACACATGGTTTGCACTAGGGAAATAAAAAAGTATACATGTAGGGAAACACTATGTATACGTGTAGGGATACATACAAGTATCTATCCCTAACCCTGTCCTTATCCTCAACCCTAAATCTTATCGAATCCCTGACTCTACCCCCTATCCTTTGAACCAAAAAACAGTAGGAAAACAGAAATAATAATTAATTAAGGCTGTTGTTAGGAGTATTTCGGGAGGACCTCTCTAGCTCTGGAGTCACAAAAGGCTTTAAAATACATACCCCACGTGCAAAAAACTTGGTGGACTTACGTACTTGTAACAACATTCATTCTACATCTGTGTCCATGTTACTCCATGCACCTCTTTATTGTACAATTCTAGATCTACATCTGCATGCTCGCCATTATTTATTTTAATGAAATTTCACTAAGCTTACACGCTTCAAAGCGAAATTCATTTTCACAAACAGGAATGAATCGAGTATGCCTGAACTCTGCACTTGGATACTTTCTTGATTTTCATGAGTGAAGACAGATCTCGAAAAGACGTTCCCTCGGCCTAAGCCCTTCCTTTTCTTGAATATTATAATATAAGCATTGAATTTTCTTATTATTAGTTGCAAGTATGCACAAAGAATATTTTTTGTGCAAATAAAGTTATATTAACCATATTCTGGGTTTGGGCATGTGGCTAATCACATTACATCCCTCAGTTGGGCAACCCTTAGAGTGTTGGGGCTACTAGAGAATTGTGGCAACCCTGATTGGGTTGAAGCCATACCAGTACTGGCCCAGACACACATACATTGTGATGAATTGTCATTGATGTAGTTTGTGGCAGTGATAACTATCATCTACTATAGGGCCAAACACTGAAAGAAGAAATGGCATTTTTATGTAGACATACAAGATATATAAATATCAAACTCTTGAGATGAATGTCTTAGTTAAGGTTTGCTGTTTACCTGAGGTCAGAATGCGTGTCTTATTATTGTTGCTAACTTTACTTATTTACTCATATTTTATTTTCAGGGGTATGAAGAGAAAACTTAGCAACGCAGGGAAGAAATTCAAAGCCAAAAAATCTCGTACAGTGCTGCAGAGAAGGCAGTGATTGCAGTTGCAAGGCATGTTGGTGGTCGGGAATGCTCAGCTACGAATGATTAGAACTTATGAAATTGAAGAATTTGTAGATGTGAAAGAGGCATAGTCACTGCTGTTTATTTCTCTGCTATATGATATTTATGTATGCTGTGAAAATCTGGATTTATGTTTGGTTATTTCATGCAAATATGTAAATAAACAGTATGATTTGGGGCATTGTTTTTTTGAGTTTTCCCAATCTATCTCTATCATTTTTTCTTCTGTCACGAGTAAGGTTTGATGGCCTTGTACGCCACGAATCTAGGGGGTAAACTTAGTAAGGGAGAAGGGGATTTTAAAGTTGTTGACGAGCATAAGTAAGGTCGGTGGCCTTGTGTGCCACGGGTCTAGAGGGTGAGCTTAGTAGGGGGGGAAAGCAAAGCATGATAAAAAAAACGTGTTTACGAGTGTGAAAAGATAGACACGACTCGCTTAAAAAGTGGTACCGTGTGCAAAACCCTCCGGGGTATAAATAGGTAGAAAGGCTCACCACGCTCGTTCCCCCTCCAGAGTTTGGCTGCACGAAATGGCGATCTGTGTGATCATGGGGAACCATTGTGTTAATTTTCTTTGAGTATGAAGCTCGTTCCCCCCTCCAGAGTTTGGCTGCACGAAATGGCGATCTGTGTGATCGTGGGGGACCATTGTGTTAATTTTCTTTAAGTATGAAGCTCGTGCCCCCTCCAGAGTTTGGGATGCACGAAATGGCGATCTGTGTGATCGTGAGGACCATTGTGTTGATTTTCTTGTTGTGAGGGCGTGGGTGAATCGCCTCATGAATCGTTGGAACCCTGAAACCTGGCTTGAAGCTTGTCGTTTGAAGGCTGGAGGTCTTGAAGAAGGAATGGATACCCTTCTAGACAATCTACTCATGAGGGCGTGAGTGAAGCGCCTCATGAATCGTTGGAGCCCTGAAGATTGTCGTTTGAAGATTGTCATTTGAAGATTGTCGATTGAAGATTATCGTTTGAACCATGGAGAATTGTCGATTGAAGATTGTCGATTGAAGATTGTCGCTTGAAGATTGTCGATTGAAGATTATCGTTTGAACCATGGAGACGTGAAAGTATCAACGAGGAGAACAGCTGTTGACCAGGACTTTTTAAGTATCAATAGTTAAGTTATAGAAAGAAAGGGGTTTGGGAAAAATCGCCATGTCCTCGATAGGAATTTTTTGCGTGTCTTTATTTGTTTTTTTCTTTGATTGTACATTTTGCCTCTTGTATGAGTGGGTATATTTGGTAGAAGCCACCATGAAACTCATCGTGCAATAAATAACGTGTTTCATTTGAAAATTCACTCCATGTGTCCGTTGGTCGTTGGTCTGCTTGCTTGGTTTGATACTTACTTTAAAGGGAGAATGAATTAGGAACAGTTCACGAAAATTCACCACGTGACACTTCACATAAAAATCTTCCAAAATCATCATTTCATTGTAAAGAAACATTCGCCATTTGCCTATGTGGGAAAAAATATTTTTTTAAAGTAGTTCATTTTTAAGGGTGATGGTTTCAGGATCCCATCATTCAGCTGTAAATTCAGTAAATTATCATGGAAGATATCTCAGCTGAATACATGAACGCCAGAAATAATTAACCAATAGCAACTGTCTGTCAGCAAACTTGCAGCTGAAGTACTGTATGTTGAATTAAATTTGCAGAGACAAAACAATTTATTTTCCCTGATATTAACCTTTTCTGTTCAGTATGTTGTAGTGCTAGAGACACAACTAAGACACAAGACTTTTATTTCCACAATAGATAGTGAAAAAAGAAATAAAATCTTTATACATTGTGCAGGTACTCATGTTAAGTAGATTTATAAAATACATGTACAAAGAATTCAGATGCGAAGCTCGAACACATATTTTTGCATGTATCATGTAACAGAACCATTCTTGGAGTTTGAGTTTGGAGAAGGCACTTGGACACGGTAATGGTTCAACTGTGTTTGAAAAAGCAAGACGATAGACAGAATGTACAGTATATATTACATGTATAAGAAACACAAAAAACGACAGGGCAGAAGGAGACCCTACCGTAAGCGCCCACCAACCACCCGCACAAAGACCTTGGAAAATGTTAGGGACTTGAATCACTCTTATCTTTTGTCATTTATATATGTATTACAAAAGACCTGTTTCCATAATGAAAGACCAATATTAAAAACTCATATCCAAAGCAGGCCTACAAATTATTATTCACCCAGGAGACTTATCTTCACGCAGCCACTCTGTGGGCCAGGGTGAACTTGTATGACAAAACACAGGGCTGGTGTAGAACATAAACTGTATCACCAAAACGAGGCCATGACCATAATTTATTAATTATCACCTGAGACTCAGTAACCTCCTTGGTCCTCCTCGATCCCTGGCCCTGCCGATGAGTTGCGGGTATGAGGTACGGTAAGGTGACCAAAGTAAACGAAGCGCAGTCAATATTATCGTGTCACATCCCCCTGATCCTCACAGCCACACTGACAACTCTATGCATACCCCGTCTTCATGCGGACCACAACATTGCCGATTACAATTCTATCCAACCCCATCCTTTGACAAAATACATGTACCTGTTGACACTCTCAGCTCCCTCACAGCCGTGACTTACTTTGTTTGCTTTTAAAGTTTTATTCATTAATTTTATTCTTGATATATCTTGTATAAGATAAGAATACTGTATTACTATTAGTACCAATAGTAGTTTTGTATGTGATTTTGGATTTCACCTGCTACTAAAGCTGTGTTAATCCCCTCAGCATGTGAAAGCAGGCAATGGAAACATGTGTTCGGTTGGTTTCAGTAACTGATGGGAATAAAAAAAAAAAACAGGAGGAAAACTATCATCACCGCTAATTAAAATGATAAGTCAGTTTCATTTCATTCCAACTGGGTTTCAAATGCAAATGTCAATTGTGTGGAGCGAACAACGATTTCCATGTTTTAAAAATAAAAGGAACGGGCGAGCCGACTCCCCCCCCCCCCCCCCCCCCCAAATGAACAGGTTTTGTGTTACTTGAAATTTCATAATGTCTTTCACTTACAACTATGACAATGAACATTTTCAATTCTGTGTCACATTATGTTAAATCCAAGGCAACTGCTTAGAACCAAATTTAAATACACTACATGTATCTGCCATTCATTCCAGTGGCAACTGGCTTTTTCAGCCATCAAACATCCCACAACAATGATCCAGAATAAATGTGTTGATCTCTGTTGAAGATCAATCGCTTAAGAATGTTTTCTCTGCCAAAAAAACAACATACAAAACAAAACATTTTGATGTTCACTTCAATTAAAGCTTGCCGTTTTAGTGTTCATTGATTGACATAGAAGTTGAATAAATTCATTTTAATTTAACGATCCTCAGTAGAACAAAAATTCTTTATCCTCAGGAAAAGATATATGGCTCTTGAACAGCTGTTTTTGCCTGTTTTATCAGTATGTCCTTTTGTAAAGTGTTACGTATTTGAAGTGGGTCTATTTCATTATCATATTGTGCAACTGCAAGTGTATCTCCCTATTCGCCTAATTTTAATTCGACCCTGTTCTGTTATGCATGTGATCTACCACTCTCTCTCTTCCGTGCTCCTTCATCCATCTCGATCTGTCTATCTCATAGAAATACAGCCACTCCTGTGCATCTCTTTTTATGTGAATACTTGATACCATTCGAGTTGTCACGAGTTGCAGGATGATTTATTATTTGTTTATGTAGTTCAGAGTGAAAGGTGTCATATTTTAAGCCCATATCCTTCAGGTGTCTTACATGTTAAATTTTGCGTCTTAACTGTAATAATCCCCCCCCCCCTTCCTTCCCCCCCCCCCAAAAAAAAACCTGTTTCCTTTTTTCGTTTTTTTTTCTCTTACTTTCGTCACATTCGTTTGTTTTCCCTCTCCCATTTTCCCCTGCATTAATATTAATTATCCCATTTTCCCCTGCATTAATATTAATTATCCCATTTTCTCCTGCATTAATATTAATTATCCCATTTTCCCCTGCATTAATATTAATTATCCCATTTTCCCCTGCATTAATATTAATTATCCCATTTTCCCCTGCATTAATATTAATTATCCCATTTTCCCCTGCATTAATATTAATTATCCCATTTTCTCCTGCATTAATATTAATTATCCCATTTTCCCCTGCATTAATATTAATTATCCCATTTTCCCCTGCATTAATATTAATTATCCCATTTTCTCGCGCCCCCCCCCCCCCTTTCTTTGTTCGTTTTTTTCCCTTCATTTTTAAGTCACACGGCCTTGCGTAGTCTACCTCATCCCCTCATATTTTGTCACAATAAAAAGACAAAATATTGAGTCTGACTGCGGTAGGCACCATGCCCCATTACATTATACGCGCGTAGCTCAGGCCACACGGTGCGGCTGCGCGGACATAATATAGCCAAAGAACTAGCCAAAGAAGGAATGGTTCTTCTCGGTATACTGAGTTTCTGTTATCACCCACAATAGGACACCCCTAAGTACAGGAAGAATACAGTAGCTGCAGCTGCTAACAGTACCAGCGGTTCTCAGAGTATTGACTGAAACCCTTAGTAAGACATCTTCATAGATGTAAAGTCAAAATTGGGCAAAAAGAAAAGGTTGTATGTTGCAAAGCCCTGCGTGAGAAATAAAACCCCAACGATACAAAGCAAACTAAAGAGAAGACACACACAAAATTTTCGGCTTTCGCCTTTTTCAAGTGAAAAAAAATCGAACAATAAAAGATTTCAACAGGAAATGTATAGAAACGAAGTGAAACAGGTTACTTAACTGCGAGTTCTTGCTTCGTTAGCAGCACCAAAGCACGTCCGTCCGCCAAATGCATGGAAGCTCGAAGTTTGCTTTGTATCGTTTGGGTATTATTTCTCACGCAGGGCTTCGCAACATACAACCTTTTCTTTTTGCCCAATTTTGACTTTGCCTATAGCCCTGCTGCGACCCCACAGTTTTTCTGTGGTTTTTATATTTCGTCAACTTCATAGATGTAGGCTACTGCAACTGTGCCCCCACCAAAGAGTTTATAAATTATATAATAACAACAACTTGTCACCATAACAACATGTGAATTCTTTGGCCATCACTTAATATATGATTAAATGGAAGATTTGGAATTCTGATCTAATCTGTTCATTATCACATTATCAACCAGAGTTAACTACAGCTCATCATAAGAGTATGGGCTAGTATGGATGAACGCATCATTGCTACTGGTACAATATAATTTTAGACAACACAAAAAGTTTGTCAGAAATAGGTAGAATTCTGAACGGATAAAACTAAAACAGTAGAATAGCTATATAGAGAGGAAGGGGGGGGGGGAGGAGGGAGAGAAAAACCGGCTGCTAAAACTAGTTTTCACATCTGATATAAGTACACGCACTTACATTACGAGGTTAGCTCAAGGCGGAACTGATTTGAAACCATTTCAACTGAGTTTTGAACGTATTACATGTGCACGGAGGCTTACATAATGAACCCATTATGAGCCCTAGTGCGGTTGCGTTGCAGGAAGATTATCTTGTTCTTGGGTTCAGAATTTTCTCCATCCTTGTCTATTATCATTGTCATTTTCTTCCTCGTGCATCATTTCTCGGGGTCAGACATGTTCAGATTACTTGCTGCTGTTGCTGCTTCCAAGCTCTGTATTGTATGAACTGCAGTGATTTATTGGAATTAGCAACTGTTAAATTCGGCAGGGATGGATTCTGATATTAATAGGGGGTCAATCACAAATTCGGTAACTTGGAAAATTCCAGTTTGCGAAATGCATGTACATGTGATCATAATGCATTTAAATAAAGTGGGCCCCAGACATGATTTAATCGGTGACCATCGATGTTGATAAAGGAGATGGAGATGTGAGAAATTCAATCCTTGGCCTTCCATGTAGAAAGTGGAGGGGGGGGGGTGAGTTGTGGATGTGAGAGATTTAATCCTTTACAATTGATGTGGAAGAGGAGGGTGTAGATGTGAGAGATTTAATGCTTGGCCATCGATGTAGAAGTGAAGGCTGTAGATGTGAGAGATTTAATCCTTTACAATTGATGTGGAAGAGGAGGGTGTAGATGTGAGAGATTTAATGCTTGGCCATCGATGTAGAAGTGAAGGCTGTAGATGTGAGAGATTTAATCCTTGACCATCGATGTAGAAGAGGAGGCTGTAGATGTGAGAGATTTAATCCTTGACCATCGATGTAGAAGAGGAGGCTGTAGATGTGAGAGATTTAATCCTTGACCATCGATGTAGAAGTGAAGGGTGTAGATGTGAGAGATTTAATCCTTGACCATCGATGTAGAAGAGGAGGCTGTAGATGTGAGAGATTTAATCCTTGACCATCGATGTAGAAGAGGAGGCTGTAGATGTGAGAGATTTAATCCTTGACCATCGATGTAGAAGAGGAGGCTGCAGATGTGAGAGATTTAATCCTTGACCATCGATGTAGAAGAGGAGGCTGCAGATGTGAGAGATTTAATCCTTGACCATCGATGTAGAAGAGGAGGCTGCAGATGTGAGAGATTTAATCCTTGACCATCGATGTAGAAGAGGAGGCTGCAGATGTGAGAGATTTAATCCTTGACCATCGATGTAGAAGAGGAGGCTGTAGATGTGAGAGATTTAATCCTTGACCATCGATGTAGAAGAGGAGGCTGCAGATGTGAGAGATTTAATCCTTGACCATCGATGTAGAAGAGGAGGCTGCAGATGTGAGAGATTTAATCCTTGACCATCGATGTAGAAGAGGAGGCTGCAGATGTGAGAGATTTAATCCTAGACCATCGATGTAGAAGAGTGGGCTGTAGATGTGAGAGATTTAATCCTTGACCATGGATGTAGAAGAGGAGGCTGTAGATGTGAGAGATTTAATCCTTGACCATCGATGTAGAAGAGGAGGCTGTAGATGTGAGAGATTTAATCCTTGACCATCGATGTAGAAGAGGAGGCTGTAGATGTGAGAGATTTAATCCTTGACCATCGATGTAGAAGAGGAGGCTGTAGATGTGAGAGATTTAATCCTTGACCATCGATGTAGAAGAGGAGGCTGTAGATGTGAGAGATTTAATCCTTGACCATCGATGTAGAAGAGGAGGCTGTAGATGTGAGAGATTTAATCCTTGACCATCGATGTAGAAGTGAAGGGTGTAGATGTGAGAGAGTTAATCCTTGATCATCGATGTAAAAGAAGGCGATGTCGATGTGATAATCCTTGACCATCGATGAATTATAACAATGACATTAAGGTACATCGATAGCCTTGTCCCCTCGTTTTTTTTACAATTTCAAAATACAAGTACGGTATCTGTAATCTTTTGGTTACCGGCTACTTGGCTAGACCAAAGTGCCTGTAGACTAATCACTGAAGTGTATGGGAACCTCTAGTTGGAGCTCGGCTTTGTGATACAGCAATCGTGTTCACAGACCCGTGTCATTCCAAACAGAACTAGTTATTAAGTCTGGGCCTATATTCAGTCTGAAAGGAAATGCCAACGGTTGTTTCTGGCCGTTTACTCTGCCTTGGGCCTTCAGTTCATCTACTGCGTTTTTCAGGGGATCCAGTGTATGTGAATGGTAAGTAAATTGAATTCAAATAGCTTACAACTGTGCCATGGATCGTTGAGTCCATTTATATTGGCCAAGGGATGGAGAACATGCGTAGCACGATTTCATTGTTTTGTTTTTTTGTCTCCATCTCTGAATAGTTTATTCAGCGACATCTTCTTTGATGCTTGAATAGAATCTGACTCGAAAATGTGTCTAAAGAGCACATCTTTTCCTCTCAATTCACATGTTATATAGACCTACATTTTTAATTATAAATAAAAAGTTCTTGGTTGATTTTCTATTTCTGTTGAAATAAAATGATCGACCGTACCACAATTTCAAGGCCACTGAATATCAAATATGAGGCAAGTGGCAAGTATTATAATATTCATATTTATTACATCCCTGACTGTCGTTTTCGACGGCTCAGAACGTATGGTGAAAAGAATTTAAGTTGCCCTAAGGTGCCAGAAGTATGTAAACATAGGGTTATCTGCCACTGTGCCCACAGAATTAACGATGACTGTAGTACCGTAATTTGTGTCTGGGTTTATAAATCAAATCATCCTACTGTAGCCTATTACATTCAGTTCTATGAGAGCACGGCTTTTGCGAGTTTCAATTTCGACTGTAGGCCAACAACTTCTGAAGGTACAACAAGAACAACTCCTTTCTTGAACAAGATGAGAAGCTAGCGTGTTTTGCTGGGCGAGGCAAAGAATCAGTCACCATACGGTGGCAATGACTGGAAACAAGACTATAGACAGGAAACTAAATCGTTTTATGTGCAGACGCTCAGAGGGGCTGTACATTCATGGTAATTTAATTACGCGCGGAAACACATAGGAGGCAATGTGACAGAGGCGGGAACAGTAACAGGCCTATAAGGTAAGACCTTTGCAGCTTACAACATAGACTAGATCACCGGCGTTATCGGTGATTCAGTTAAGTTACTCTACATTGAATCAAACATAGTGTCGGGCTACCTTCACTTAAACTTACATAGGGATGATCGACACATCTAATCCATCATAGTTAACTGGCACGTCAAGTCAGCACTGCGCCCATGGCTCTCGGCTATTCAATATTTTTAACCCAGGCCTGAAGGCTCAGCTTGATTTTCATTCAGATGCCGTGGAGTAAAAACCCAAACATCTAAAAACGGCTACATGAATGATGAAACATTACATTCGAACTTGCAGATCTATTTTTATCATGCAGACTTTGACAAAGATCTGGATTTTTATTTGAATTGGTGTAATGAACGCGATCTGGGTGTGTGTTTGTGGGTTTCCGTCTGGCACTCGCTTTTATCCTGTCAATTTATTTGTGCTAATCAGTTTTATATTTGTTTGTTTAATAGTTTAAAGTGGTATAGCCAGGAACATGCGGATGATAATAATAATAATAATGTCATTTTTATAGCGCCTGATTCCACAGAAGAGTGCTCTAAAGCGCATAACAGTTCTCTCAGTCACACGACACACATTTTCATCAACCTATACATAATCACTGTCTCAAGAATGTTACATATCCTGCGTATATGCTTTTGTAAACAACACTGTTTTAAGTTTTCCTTTGAATTGGATCAAGCTGTTTGAATGTTTCACATGATCAGTCAAGTCATTCCACATTTTAGGTCCACACACCGAAAAAGCTCTTTCTCCCATGATTGTTCTTGATCTGGGCACTACTAATAAATTTGCATCTGCTGATCTCAGTTTTTTGGGTGGAATGTATTTTTCAATGAGCTCTGAAAGATATTCTGGTGAGCTTTGATTGAGGCATTTAAACACAATGCATAAAATCTTAAACTGAATACGCTCTCTAACAGGCAACCAATGAAGGTTTTGGAGAACTGGTTGAATATGATCTGATGTTTTTGATAAAGTAACAAGTCTAGCAGCCTTGTTCTGGATCTTTTGTAATCTATAAATAGTTGCCTCAGGGATACCAATGAGCAAAGAGTTGCAATAATCTAGATGACTGACAATAAATGTCTGGACCAGAATCTTTGCGGTCTCTTCATCAATACATTTTCTGATCTTACTGATATTCCGCAAGTGAAAGTGCATTGTTTGGCAAAGTTTTGTAACACAGGTATTCATGGACAAGTCTGAGTCGAAATAGATGCCAAGGTTCTTAATGGCTCCAGATGTTATATTGATGGTAGTACCGTCCAGATTTAAGTTATCAATTTTCACATTAGATCTAGAATTTTTTGCTCCAAGTAAAATTATCTCAGTTTTGCTGTCATTGAGTTTGAGTTTATTGTCAAACATCCATTGCTTGACATCCTGTAAGCAGTTCTCAATGGCCTGGATCCGTTGTTGCTCATCACCCTGGCAGATGGGAATGCACACTTGGGTGTCATCAGCGTATAGGTGATAATCCAATCCATGACGGCTGATGATGTCTGATAGGGGTGATGTGTACATGATGAACAAAATGGACCCTAAGACAGAGCCTTGAGGCACCCCATAGATAAGTGCTGCTAATGGTGATGTTATTGTACCCCTTCCAGATGTTGAGGAATGAATGAGAACTGATCTGGGGCTAAAATGATGACATGAATTGTTTAGGAAATGCAGGGGTAATGCGGACTTAATTATTCCCATGTGGTGTAAAGTTGCTACAGGTATTTGTGGGATGTATTTATCAGTCATTAATTGATGTTTCGTTATTTAGTTATTATTTTTCTGTAAAACAGACAATATGACTTAAATGCATCGTTATTATTTTTAGCTCTTCACTCCCACCATAATATATATGATACAGGCCACCGCCCCTGTCTTCTCTGGTGAAAAAGCCCAACGTAATTATATTTTGTCATCCTTATGTGGACAGGAAAGTATTGTCGTCACCATGTGGCCAAGACACGACCACAAATTTCCGCCATGTACTCTGCCCGGATCTCCCATCTTACACTTTCCTAATCACCTGGGACGTCGATGCATGCCAAACGTGGTGGGACTGTACTTAATCCAGGCTGTGTAAGATGTCATCTGTAACGACAAGAACTGGGGTCTGGTGCTAGCGTCATGTTAGGTCAACAGTTTCCGCTACCCTGTCAAAACATACACTGACGGCGGGGCTAAAATCTTCTCTAAGGTTCAAAACATGACGCGTGTTTGTGTGTCGGTGGAAAAAAGAGTGAACAGGAAATCGAATTGGAAGTAAGAAGCAAAGAGAGAAGTAAGCCCATGCATGCTGTATGCATAAGGGGTCCTACACACTTACAGAGCGAACCGACAGTTTTGACCAAAACTACACATTCTTTGCTTAAAGTAAAACGCAACACCCTACCGCAGAACTGCAGGTG
Organism: Onchidella celtica; assembly: GCA_963931925.1. NCBI lineage: Eukaryota > Metazoa > Mollusca > Gastropoda > Systellommatophora > Onchidiidae > Onchidella > Onchidella celtica. The sequence continues at coordinate 44,348,542 of OZ007567.1, forward strand.
TTCAGAAACGCCTGATAGATGGCGGTCATTTTGACTGAGGACTATGTGACACCCCCTCAACCCTTTTCCCATATTTGCTGGCAAGAAAACATACGAACAGAAAGTAACAAAGGTCTGTTAAACTTGCGCGCGGAAAAACTACAATGTCCGTCGGAGTCGGACGTAAATTTTGTAGGCGTTTGTGAGCGACTCCACCCAGACAAAGTTCCACGAAAAGAAACATTAAGTTACCAAGAACAATGTAGTAAAATAGGACATAAGAGTTCTGAATTCACCATGAATACATCGATGCACCTATTTACGTTGTCCAGTTTCTAGGTAGTCTCTAAATGTCGCATGGATAAAACAACAACTAGAACAACCTACGCTTTCCAGTCTTAGCGTATCAGGATGAAGGCATTGTCAAGCTTGGATGACTTTGAAAGTGGGTTTTCCCTGGCCGGTGACTGCATGCATTAAATTGCATTGTGAGACTGAAGGCGAATAGCCATACTATGGTCTTCTAAATTCTCGATACAGTACTATGATAGCAAAAAAAAAGCCCACTGGTGAATTCATTTGCTGCAGAGTGTGCTATCTCTATATGTGTATGTATTTATCCCTGTGTCTCCTCTAAATTTGATTGTAATAATATATGTTTGTCTCTTCATAATGTTATATCGCAGGAGTGGCGCCCCCGCAATCCAAGGAATTTGTCTTCCTTTTTTTCTACGGCTATTACAAAAAGCTGACAATGTGTACCGGTACGTGACAATGTATTAAATACCTACCCGGATACTGAGTCACTTTGGGAAGACATAAGTGGTATTTTTAGTACTGTGTCAAAGAGTTGTCTTGTATTTGCTCCCAGGACAATGTTTGCTGAGGAAATTGTTATTTGCAAAATTATAAGAAATTTCCACAAACCAATCTTTTTACAGGCACATACAGTATCTGTCTGTCTGTCTCTCTTTCTGTCTCATCTATCAATGAAACAGTTACATTTATCAGGCCATCGTTATGGTACAGATGTGCTCGGGTCAAAGGTGTATACCTTGCCTTGCTTGGCGAACAGTTGACAAAATTACTTTCTTTACGACATACTTATTCTAAGGAGAAGGCGAAAAGCGAGCTGGAACACTGATTTGAATTCAGTGACCTGCTACAAAAGCCTAGCTTGGGAGAGAGCAAAAATTACAGCCATGCAATCGAAGATCTTGGGTTTAACTTCCGTGTGCAGCTAATGCACAAGGCACTTGTGCTGAAGTGGGATGGAGGGTATGATTTTCACTGGTTTGTGCCCAGCTTTTTTTTTTTTTTTAAAATTTGGATCTGATGATCAATTTGTCATCTCGGCACACAGGATGGAGCACTCTCCTTGAAGAGGAAGGCATACGTTGTATTCTGCGTTGCAGTCTATTTATTAAATCTGTCCTTCTTCATAAGTACAATGTATCTCTCTCTTCACACAATATAGTTTATATCAGGGTTTTCCCACAGATTTTCAGCCGGATATTTGGGCCTAATATAAAATAAAGGCCCCTTTGCATGAAGCATGTTGTTTACTTACCTACACGTATTTGCTTTTCAGGCATGCGTCTTGCAGAAGTCGTGCATGCTTTTTATATCCATGACACGTTTTTCTTCATGCCCATGGAAATGCCCACAATGAAATAGTAGGATCAGAGAGTATACGTCATACCCACCGGTCTTTTTGTTTTCGGAGGATGTCTGCTCTTGGCAATTGTACCTCTCTTTTCTTTTCTTTTTCTTGTTCTTGCTTTTGTTGTAGTTATATTTTGTATACTTGTTTGATCCCACTTGGGGGTTGGGGGAGGACGGGGGGGGGGGGGGAGGGGAGGGATTAGTTCTTTTAATTCTGTCCGGGCAGTCGGCCGTGTTAGGCCTGCTCTTCTCGACTTCCAACTGCCAAAGTATCTTTAAAGCGCCCAACGTACACACGGGTCATCCGAGTTTTTCGTCCTTATCCGAGAGGACTAGGTGCTCGATCCTATCTACCATAGGTTCAGGGATATGAAATTCGCCCAAATTTTCCAACACGCCTGCAGTGACGGGGAACTGGGCCGGTATGAAAGACAAGCTCCTGGGCTTTAGATCAACGTGTCCCTAAGGATACATGCTCTCTTATAGGATACGTTTATTTTAAAACTACGCACTTCCTCAGCACCTGCACTTCCGGTCCGTAAACTTACATAAAACTCCCTTCAGAATTACGGACCATGGAAGGGTGCTTGAACAATGGTTCAGTTGAATTCTAAGTCGGTTTATTCAGTAACTACAAACTGTGACAACCGTGCGCGGCCACCTATGTCAGTCAGGGGTTGAGCATGCTGTGCCACTGAATGTGGAATTGTGGGCATCTCATCCATGACTGTGCCCGAGATTAACAAAGACATTCAGATGCTGCACTGGGGGGGGGGGGGGGGGAATAAAGTAGAAAATGAGGAAAATGCTTAGAATTAACGTGATCTCTCTTTCATCACGAGCCACTCGGTAGCTTTCAGTATGTAAAAACAACAACAACAGCAGCAGCAAAATGAGCAGGATCCTTTGATATACATAATACAACTTACAAGACGGGCATGTCACCCCGGGTTCACTGAAAGGTATGTATACTATGCGTGGGATGAGTTTTTCGGTCTACAAAGCGTAGCATACCGTATCCGTAAATAGCTGAAAGGGCGCCGGAGCGGTTATTAACAAAAACAAAACAACGAAAATTTTTGTCAGTGTCAGCTTGCAAGTTTATTATGAAGCCTGTTTTGCTATTACAGTGTGGTGTCATTGTGCCGGTCTATGCATGTGTCCATCAAATGTATTTTGCTAGCCTACTTTTAATTATATATAATTGCCCTACATTTAAGACAAACAGACTGCCAACGCCCACCAGCGACAGGTTTAGCAAGTTTTGAAGTTTATTATTGTAATTAACCCCAGGCGAGATCATTCGTCATGGCACAAGAACCACCAAAGGAAGGAAATGCAAAAGAAGAGACTACACCTGGCATTTTTCCATTACAGCATGAGAGGCCATACATAAAGTTCGGTAGTAAGTACGTACGGTACTCTCGAATTTGGTGATTTTGACCCCCACTCCCATTTACGCTTTTCACATGCATGACCCCCCCCCCCGCCCCTTACCTGCGCACGGCCATTTGAGTGGGGGATGTTTAGAATAAAGCCTTGATATATGATGTTGTAAACCTCTGGCCTTTTGCAAAGACTATTGGACTGCTTCTATAGAAACATGTTTACTTTGTAAATATATATTTTTAAAAAATTGCTTTTCTTTTTCTTTTTTAAAAATTCATTGCCATAGGCATAATTGAAAACCACACATATCCTTCCTAGACCCCCACCCCCATGTTCGCTTTTCAAACATGACCCCCCCCCCCTCCCAGCATAATTATGTAATGTTTGGATGGTACCTAAAATTCGTAAAACAATCATCAACAAATCAAGTACAGATTCGTGACGTCTCACTGTCTATGTCACACACAGTCTAATGATGGTGTTGAGAAAAACAAGGTCAAGTGAGTTACTTGAAATGTCATAATTTTTTAATTTTGTATTTGTCTACATCTTTGATCCCATTGTGGGAAATTTGCTTCACTGTCACTGCAGCCCGGTATATTTTGGCCCGTTTCACCGGTTACAACTGGAGGGAGCACGTCGTCGCCTCAGGGCAGCGCCGGTCGTTTTTGTTTTTTTTAAACAAATACAAAAAATACAAACACAAAAATAAACAAATTTCCTAGAGGAGATGTCTAGATCTGTTTTGAAATCAGCAATTTCTCATTCTTTAAGTGCCAGGCAACCAGGAAATTGACTTAATCCGCCTGGCTTAGCCGTGGCAATCAGCCACGAAGGTTCTGCAGTTCAGGCGACGGCGCAAGGGGGGCAAAGAAGGGAACATCGACTCAGCCAATTTTTACCCACGGGATATAAGGAGAACAACTTCCTGATTTGAAGGGAGATATTATATACCAGGCGCAACGCAAACGAAGAGTGAATGTGTGGCTTACAAAACTTCATCTCTTATCAGTAAAGATTGTTTGTATACCGGTATCAATATATTTTCTTAAAATGCTATTCAGTACCCCGTCGCGCATTCCTCATGCGTTTTACACTTGTGAACGGGCTTCACATTAAATCTTCTTCAGTTTCAGAGCTGTACTGAGAAACCAGTAATCTCTTGTAAAGAATTTTATATTATGCGTATGTTAAATAATATCTGTTTATTTTTTATTATCCAAATATTTTAAGTGCAAATGTTTGTAGATTTGGATTACACATTCATGTTCAGACTGGCCAGTTGTCATAGGCATTCTTTTTATTTCACCAAGTTAGAGCGTGTGAATCAAGAGGTAACATACATTATAATTTCGGTTAAGTGTGTATAATGCGTTCATGAAACAGGAAACTTGAGTTTAATACGGGTAAGTAGATTTTATGACTTACGTTCTTCTTCTCATTCATTTTTTTTTTTTTCATTTTGAGAGGGAAAGATTGTTTAAAACTGACGTAGCCAAACAATGAGTGCAGGCAAACCCATCCGACAGTTGCTACATATCAAGCAGTCGTAGCTCCCACTCTTGGCACAGATGTGTGTAAAAATAGTCTTAGGACTTAATATAATAAAAGGGCGGGGGCTCTGTGCAGAGCTGAATCATTATTTACTTATGTGGTGCAATTTCTTCATGCCGTGACACGCAAGGACAATCTGACGATTCATTTCAACACTGACATTCGAATGACGGTAATGAATAAAAATAGATTTCAATGCTTGGTGGATTTTACTTTAAACAACCCAGAACATTTTAATCTATATTTTTTACCAGTGTTTGGCCACTGGTTACAGATTAATTACATACTATCAAGCCTCATAGCTGTCATTTTCAGCGGTCAATATCCATGAGACCAATTATGAAGAAGTAGAAATTACTGTGTGATAGAGTTGGGTAAATTACTCCTACAAGCTGTAAAAGGACATGATTGTGTCTGGTGAGAGATCTATTAGGATTTTATCATGTGAAATAGATGGCCCAGTTGAATTCCACGTCAAAAATGGTTACCACTCTTTACGCCCTGTAAGACAGCTAGAACTTACTGAGATCCATCAAAACTTTGATGGCATTAAAGCTGTGAAACAGCGAAGTTTTAGCCAACAGACAAAGTGATAGTCAAATGTGGGTTATTGAAAACTTCCTATTGACAGCCAACCGAAATAAAGAAGAAAAAACGAAGTCTTGCTAAACATGTCTATTGAATTCACTGTTGAATGATTACCGCCTGTTCTGGTTGAATTATGCTTTCTCATTGTCACTGCAGGTGATGTTCTAGTATTCTCTGTCGTTAACACAGGCTAGTGATTGTGAAATTATTGTTCTTGACTTCACTGGACTGAGTAAAACGCTAGAAGAAGTGTCAGGTATTTTTTCCCCCTATCTGTTTCCTGCTCCGTCTTTATTGATACGTTCACGACAAGTCGGCCAGTTCGTCAGCAGAGGGAAAAAAATGACTTCCAACGAAAGAAAGCTAATGGCATATATTCTTATTTATTTAACACACACAAAAAAAGGTGTGCACTGCAGGTAAGGCAGGAGCACTTTATATGGACCAGCCACTCAGTGGCAAAATTCCATTCATTCATTTCTGCCGATACTGTATTATTCAGAAACAATGCTGCATGCCATTCAGTTCATACATAAGAAGGGGATTAAACATTACTGACTAAAGAAAAAGCTTAAGCTGTCAGGAATAATTGTTAATGTTTCTATTCTGGTTTTATAAATATGGCAGGCTTTTGTGCCTTGAGTGTATTTCACGAATGTTCTGTTTTTAAGCCCCATAATAGACGGTAGCGATAAGGCACAGCCCGTACGTATTTAATATAAGCAATTTGTCGTCAGTTAGACAAAGGGAAATAATGTGTATCGAAAAATTCACGGAATTCTCTCAACTTTACAGAGCGCCTTAACCGGGCGTTAAAAGTGGACGCTTAGTTTGCAATAACTTCGTGTTTTTCGTGACAAGCTTCAGTGGCCACCGGATGAACGTGACCAAGCTAATGGATTGTCTTTTCGAATTGCTTCTATTCTTGCCGGTATGTTATTTCTGTTACGTGGAATGCCCACTTCCCTCTCCACCCCCCCCCCCCAACTCTGACAAGATGCAATATAACACTTCAAAGCTTACTTTGTGGAACTAATATTAAATTTGTTGAATGCACAGATTTAGTGCATGCAACCCCCCACCATCCCCGCTCCCATCCCCACACTTTTTAAGCAGATACCCATATTCAACTCAAGATTGTCTCAGCGACATGTTCAAAAGGAACATCCGTAATGAAAGACAATACTTTCCACCCCTCCCCCCCACCCCCCCCCTCCTCCACACAAACAGATTATGTAACTACAAAGACATTAATAATGAAACTATCCGGCTGTGAATATTAGAAAATCCTGCTGAATTGCTTTGCTTATCGTCTATTATATCGTTTGGCACAAGCATCAGATAACTGTTGATGGCTGTTTACGTCCACCATTTACATCCCCCCAATAATAACACCAAAGAATCTACATACTGCTAAGAAGCTTAAACAGCAGGTACATTATACTTCTTTAAACTAAACACTATACCATCTGGAGGAATACACAGGGTGAAGTGGTTCACTGATTTATCATTATCGTGCGTAATATACAACACAATTCCTGATAGCGAATACCTCTGTGGGGGCGGAAGGAAGTTTGGTGGTCTGAGGGGGGGGAAGATGGTACACTGTTCGTTTAATTGTACGTGTTTGTATACATCGTTTTTTAGTCCAGTGCAACAGCCTTCATCTCCGCTTTTCGTTGAATGAAGTTCGTATTGACATCTTCTCTTCTTCCCTAATCTCAAAGCTTCCTTGATCATAATCATGAATTTTTCATTCCCATAGAATTTGACTGGACAGATCCGAGACTGCAATGCGCTTGTCAAATTGCAGATAAATTTTTTTGCTGGCTTTGTGATAGATTTGGATGATGACGAATACAAAACTTGGGCCATCTTTTCTTCTTCTCCCTATTCCCATCCTTCCACTTAAAAGAAGTGAATAAAATCTGAAGGGACTGGCTGTGCAGTTTTGCAAAATTAAATGTACATGTTATTCCATGCAGTGCACACTTAAATTTCCCCACTGTGTTATGGGAACTTTTTTTTTTCCCCCAGAGTAATCACCTGTGATGTATTTAATCGAATGCCTTACAAAATGCTTAATAAGTGTAAAAAAAAAGAAAAATGGATGTTGGCTTATCAGTGCCACAGCGATAAACAAAACCAAAAAAAAAACAACAACAAACAAACAAAAATCTTAGACTAGAGCTGAGTGACTACAGGTTTAAACAACGGCTCGTATCGCGCTAGCTTCGTGTTCCACAGTGAAATTTAAGTTTGAACTGTAAAGTACAAAAAATGCCATACAAAGTAAAGAGCATTTTTATCAGGTGTAGTTTTATTCGTACTCCGGTACTCCTTCTGCATTGTGTGCTTCGGTAGCCTACTCGTTCTGCATTGCATATTTCTTATCATTCACCTACGACTTCATTTTCGAGCACTCTCCATATGTATGGAAACTGATAAGGGGTCGTCGTCTCCAGATAGGAACTGACAAGGCATTTAGAATTTAATAATTGACACCAGAGCAGCATAATCCCCTCGAAAATAGTTCACTCCAGGCTTTAAAAAAGTAGTAATACAATTCAACAGAAAAAAAAGAAGTGATACTGTTATTTTCCTCGTTGTTCGTGTGCTAAAAAAAAAAAAAAATTCACCATGCCGAGCGTAAAGGGTCATTCTGATGAATTATCTCAGTCTTACCCGGGGATTAAAATTGTACCCGCATAAATTTACAACAAGAAGGGGAATGTGTAAGTCACGTTACATGTAGGCTGTATCAACAAATGATTCGAGTCAAAGGAAATGATCCGATACTTATAAATTATTATGTACACATTTGTGCGTCTCACGGACGGGTTATGCGACGAGATCAAGTTGCGCTTCCTACCTTATTATGAACCCAACTCTGATGATTAATTCTGTCAGCATAGATAATTATATACGCTTCTAAATGAAAGAACCAACCATATTATATCTTCAATCATGTCCTAGTTTTTGTTTGAAATCGAAAGTGTGAAACGTACTGACAGATAACTACAGCGAGAAGCGATGGATAGAGTGGTGTAATGGGGACCAATGATAATTTCCTTTTGAATGTTAGCAATTTCAACATGACAGCTTCAGATTTGAATAGAAAAGAAAAGCACACACATGCAATTTGTCCAGTGAAGTACGAGCCTGAATGTTTCGATCAGTGACACAGACTTGTAGTGTTGACCATGACATGGCAAAGGGAAGCGCTTTGATAACTGAGCTAGCTTCTGCAATTTGAAATAATTATTTTGCTTATACTTATAGCTTGGAGATAACTGAATAGGAATTGCCTCTCCTATGTCACTTACACGCATTTCTATTCTTGTTTTTGCTTGGGCAGATAAAGACCACTGTTTGACACGTACTACTGTGGGATGATTAGCCAGATTCAGAGGAGTGACCCTGGTATACGGCTGGTATAGTCTGCGAATGAGTC